>JAZFAV010000035.1:31577500-32777500 GCA_037954035.1 Rosalia funebris | reverse complement strand
TGGTGGAGGTGCCAGTGTGATTACAAATGTATTTAGTGTTATTATATTTGATATCCAGACCAATTTAAAAAGTCCACCATTTTTTTAGAAAATTATTCACTGGGATATAAATTTCATTGAACCAATCTGCAATTTTTTTAGACAAATGGCGGAGGTGTTACTGTAATTATAAATGTATTTTAATGTTACTATATTTGATACTGCATTATATTATTATGCATACGACATGAATAATAAAAATGCTGAAAATATTGAATTAAACCCTACGAAAATAAATGACATACCAAGTTAACATATCCGGATCATTTTAAAAACTCCACCATATTTTTGAATTTTTTTTACTGGGACACAAATATCATTCAACCTGCATTATTGGAAAGTTGTGGCGGAGGTGCTAATGCCATGTTAAACGTATTTGATGTTGTATCATATTATTATATAAAAAATTTCACTATCTTTTACAAAATAGTCCATTGAAACTTAAAATCGTTCAACTGATTTACAAATTTTAAAGAAATGGCGGAGGTGCTAGTATAATTTTAAATGTACTATTTAATGTTATTGTATTTGATGTTGCATTACATTATTATATATACAATATTACAACATAATATTATAATACATTAGAAGGTATTCTACTATTGAATAGATAATATTCAAAACCTTAAAATAAGAACTTCACGCATGAAGCTATTTTCCATCTAAACACGTTACCGGTTACCTGAAACGACTTCCATGTATACAATTAAACCTCGATGAGTAATTATATTAATGTACGACGTTATTTATGGATATTTACGCGGAAATTTGCCGGCATTAACCCAGGAGAATCCTCCGTATCGTATCCGAGCTTAACCCTTTTTACGTTAAGCCCAAACTAATTAGTAAAGTTGGACAAAGAGCAGAACATCCATGTCCAGGTGTATTGATTCACGGCCCACATGCCCATCTATGGTACGGAGTATGTACAACACGGAAATTCTGCTCTCCCCGGTCGTAACCAACATTCCTCGCTCGCTCTTGCGAACCCTTGTGTCGAGATTGACGTGTACGACAACGTTTTAAGTATTCGTAGTAAATTGTTACTCCTGTCCTTTACTTCGGAAGCATGGGATAGGCAATGGAGGGATCTAATAAAGGACGATGCTCTTTGTTCCAGCTTCACCGAAACTGGTGCAGATTTGTTGGGGGGGTGTCGGGTATATACCTATATACATTGTACAATTAGGTCCGTGGAATTGAGTGGGATGACTGTTTTTAGGTAATGGTTTGGAAATAAGCTCAGCTGGTTCATCGTAAGTAAATACGAGCCCAGGCTCATAATAGTTCAGCCTGGCATAATTTCGCAACTAATATATTTAAATAAAGACAATAACACTCTCAAAACTATTTTAGTAAATAAAAATATTGGTAACAAATAAAGTATAAACTTCTATCTTAAATACTATGAAATATTATTACGTTATGATGTGTCAGTAACAAGTTTGTAAATAAAAAAATATTAAGACTCGCGGTTCACAGTGGCTCGACCGCTTCATCAATATTATATTACATCACCTTTATAGCTTCAATTCTGGCAGGAATTATATAAAATACAGAACATTGTCCTTGTTACAACGTTTACTATTTTTTTATGATATAAGATAAGAGATATAAAATAAACTAAATTATTTGTACCTACATCAATTCAAATATCTTTATGCGATGTCATATCAGCTGCTGCGAAGTTATATGAGTGTAAAATCACTGATTCAGCAGCTTTATTTATTACCTATGGATCAAAGTGTATAATTTTAATTCTATTTTATTTTACTGTTTCATTTTTGTATTAAACTATGTCGCGCATTAATTTATCCTGTGAAATTTTAAATAAAATCTGCCAGCACACAGAATACTATTTCGTTACTATATTTCAGTGTTGAGTTCTAAACTAAAGTCCACAAAAGTTTTTATGTGATATCGGCCGCATTTGTACAAGCTGCGAACATTAGTTATTTGTTAGTTTCGAAAGAAGAGATTAAGACAGAAAAAGTGTTGGCTGAAGTGGTAATAAATCTTCTTAAACTGCAAATTTATAGTCAATCCCGAGCTCCTGAAAACGCGAGCTGAAAGGGGAGGTTTCTGAGCCTATAAATCCATGAAAATGTTCTTTAATTTACGCCTATTATTTTCCGAGAAAAGTTTTAATGGCAACGGCATTATTCGTGGATAAGAGTGCCTGCAGCTTATGTTTCATGTAAGTAAAACAATTTATAAACCATGCAAACAAAATGCAAGATTTGCATATTTTTGCATAGTATGTAATATGTATTTTGGTAGAAATTTTGAGAAGTGCGAACAAGGATCATTAAAAAATTTAGTGACATTTTTAATACAGTCAACTCTTTATATAGCAACTAGTTTACTAATGCAAATGTAAAATTGACTTGTAGATTCTTTATTTCTGTGTAGTAGAAGAATAATAAGGAAAAGAGGCTTTGCTACTGGAATATTTATATGTGAACAGTGTTTTACAGTAAGCATATATAGTATTTTGTATATGAATAATATATAGACCGAATAAATGTATGATGATGTATATATTTGCCGATATGTAATGCCGTTTTTGCAATAAGCTATTATTGTAAAAATGGTTTTATTTATATCATTCTATGTAAAATTATTAGTAATTTAATTATATGTGAAATATAAAAGAGGTGTAAGATAATGACAGCAAGAGTGTCTTTAAGGACTGGTTTTATTGTTGGTAATTTTGAAACGTTCTTAAATTATTTGCTACCATTAATACACATAATGCGAGATGTTAGGTATATTGCCACTCTACAGCTTACATATTATTAAAACAGTATAGTATTAAAATATAATAGTAAGATTACAAGAATAACATTTTTATAAATATTTGTAATAGGATGTCACGAATTATGTAAAATTTACATTTGTTTTCTGAAAAAGGTTACGTATAATATTGACGCGTAGAATTCTACAAAATCAATTCCAAAAAGGAAGACAAGAATAGTGAACATACAAAGTAGATAAATATTGAATATCGGAATATATCAATGTACCGTACTGTACCAGACAAACGGTATGCGAAACATCATAAGCCACTATTTCAATTTCCTTTAGATTATAGATATTCTTTGGGGATATGTCTTTGGTTCACATATAAATTTAGATCGTGTCAAGAAAATTTCCATGTAAAATTTATGACGCTACCGTAAAATGAATCCTATATGGAAGCCTCACTTAAACATATGGACGTCATATATTATAATTTGGATAAGTAAAAACGTGGCAACAAGCTGAAAATATTAAGCACCTGCTACTCATGTTTTTAATATATTGGTGTATCAGGAGGACAAACAACAGTCCGTCAATGAAGAATATAATGTTTGTGAGCCTTGAAATTACATTTATTAAGTTGTTCTAAATGTTTAATACTCAGCAAACTACAAAAGAGATTAACCTATAATTGGTATGCGTAGAAGATGACAAATGCTGTTAAATCATTTGGGAACCAACTAAAGTCTCATTTACGTATCTGTATGGTATAGGTTACGATCGGATTACTTCATTGAATAAATTATCAATAATCAATTCAAATTAATAAAAAATTTAAAAACCGTAAATTTCAACGTGATGACCGCGAAATAATGACCAAGGTATAGCAAGAGTTGTACATTAATACGTTCATCATCATCATGTGGTCATCAGTCCTAAGACTGGTTGGACGCTAACCTCCAGCTTCTCCTATCTTGTGCTAACCTACGCATTTCGCTAATTGTGCTACAACCTACACCCCTTACTATTTGCGAGCAGTAGTCTAATCTAGGCCTACCTCTGCCTTTCTTCTCTCCTATTTCTGCTTCCAAAATATCGCGGACTATTCCCCCATGTTTCAGCAAGTGGCCTACCATTCTATCTCTTCTCTTCTTTATGCTTTTCCACATAATTCTTTTCTCGCCGACTTTCGCCAATACTTCTTCGTTTCTAACCCTATTAGTCCACGGTATTTTCATCATTCTTCGGTAACACCACATCTCAAAAGCTTCTAGTTTCTTACTTGCTTCCCCTACCGTCCAGGTTTCGCAACCGTATAGTGCCGTGCTCCATACATATGTTTTCAAAAATCTCCTCCTTGTTTCTAAGTTTATTACCCCCGAGCATAAAAGTGCTTTCTTTTTGTTAAAAGTTACTCGATCCTGATCTATTCTTTGTTTTATATCTTTATCGTTTCTTCCATCCCAATTTATTTTACTTCCTAAATAAGTGAAGTCTTTAACTTCCTCCAATCTTTCATTATTAATTTGTACTTTCGTTTTTGCTCTGCTCTCGCGACCTCTGCACACTAACACTTTAGTTTTGTTTTTATTCACCCTCATTCCGTATTCCTCTGTCAACAATGCCTCCATTTCATTCAATGCTGATTCTAATTCCTCCTTACTAGATGCTAATACTGCTATATCATCCGCGAATCTCAGCATTTTTAGTTTCTGTCGCTGTACTTTAATCCCGAAATCCACTTCCTTTTCCGAAATCCAAATCTTTTACCACATTAATCGCCTCCTCGATGTACAGATTAAAAATTAGTGGTGATAGCGTATATTCTTGTCTTACTCCTTTCCTAATACCTACTTCCTTTTTTTCCCCTTCTACTTCTATAACAGCAGTTTGCTTTTTGTATAGATTAATAGTTAATACGTTGTCTTATTAAAATTTTGTCAACAAATTATAATTAATCTTAAATGATATACAGGAAACGGCAGGCCACTAGGCCAATTGTTGGGTATTTATACTACATTGTTATGTTAGAGCAAATACCCAAAATTAAAAAATGACCCAATCGTTAACAAAAAATATATATCTAAAATTTTCCTTATATGTCTTTGTCAAATATTTACGACAATTGCATAACTATACATTAGTTTATTAGTACAGGCCTATTATAATTATTTCGCTTTTCCACGGACACAATAAAATGCTTTGTTTTATTCCTTTCCATCTCACAATCCCTATTCCTACCACTCTACCTCGTAATAATGACCCTATTATGGCAACGGTTATACGCCCCACTTAGACTTTTGATTATCTGAGGAGTCCACGCGTTTATTGCCCTTGACTTAGTGTTAACCTAGTAGAATGCCGCCTCCTGTATAATAAACTTTTTTATAATGAATTTGAGTATTTAAACATGGTTTTATTTTTCCTACACATTGATAAAACGATAATTAGTATTTATAGAATTTAATTCATATTTTATATAGCTTCAACTATAGTGGAAAATGACGGAGCAAATATTTTTTATAGAACTCATAAATCCGATTGTCAAAGTCTATACTTTTCAAAAAATAAAACCAGCCACAGGTAGGATTCGACATTTGTCCCGGATCGGAACTGAACGACATACAACTGTTTTGAACTTGTTAGTTCTCATCAGTGCCGCATACGGTACGCCGATTCAGGACAAATGCCGAATGAACTTTATGGCCTATACATCTTTATCGATACGATCTCTGTCAGTAACTTATAAGTCGGAAATCGAGAAAGGAACCACCAAGCCGCCAAGCGGCTATCAAAGTAGTTCCCGAATAGCAAAGCTATTACATAATCGCTCTAGGAAACAACTACTCCTCGGGCTAAAGCCCCGGCAGGCATTGAATTATACCCAGAAGCGATCCTCGACCCCTTTCTCGTGTTCTGCATGATCAGATAAGGTTTCAGTAGTGAAGTTTATGTGGTATACCAAACACGATATTTCGACTTTTATTAGCACTTGCAATGAATGTACCTTTTGTAATATCCATTCATAGATAGTTTTTAAACGTACCATGTAGTTTGCATTTTAAGGGAATTTTTAAATATCTGCAGAAAAAATACTGATATTTCGCCATTACCGAGCTATCAAAGTTAATTACATCCTTCGTAAAATTTTAAATATCGATTCATAAATTGTTTTTTATATATGCTATAATTAATCTATTATATTTGACCAATAGTGATGTTATTTCGGGGGATCTAATAACGAGTCTCTCAACCCTTGTCCAGGGTTTCCCGACCTTAGTTCGGAAAAGCGCTGATGTATTTTTTATTTGTCTGATATCGTCCTCAGGGTATTGTATCGGATACCCTTAGAAATTAATCTTACATTCTGTGGCATAAAGAGAACAAACAATGAAATAGTAGTTTTCTCATAGTCGGATTGTTTTTGTATATGAATGTGCTGGGGCATGCGCAATTTGTGTGGCAATAGTATGTACTTACATTTTTTATTAAAAAGAAATGCATACAAATATATTCCAAGCGATAATAAAAACTCTGTTATACTGCCCGTTTCTCAATTTTATAAACGTTCTCTTTATGAATTTCAGATGAACAAAGTCCACAAAGAAGATGTATAAAGTTATTGACTCACCGCCTACGTGCTTAATTTTTATTTACGCGCGAGAGGGCAAGTGAAATCAAGTTATGCGGGAAAATAATCGAAAAAATGGTTGGCCCTTCGCAAAGGCTCACTTAATAAAGCTAAACGTACTAGCGCACGGTTAACCTTTGATCTTACAAATTAAAGGTACATCTCAGTGCCTCTTTAAAGCAGGCTCGAGAAGTTTTTTCGTCGGTGAAGTGGGTCTCTTTCTTTGACAGCCGGGCCGAATGGGCATTCGACACACATGAAGTATTTACTTTGCAAATAGTTAGCGAATTCTTGGGTAAACAAATCAGATAGGTGGGTATATTTAGGTTCTTCAAACGTCGCTGCAACTCGAGTAGACTGCTTTTTATCGCTGCTCATTTCAACTCTTCTGTTAATATTTCTTTTAAGTACTCGACATCATTCGACAAAAGTGAAAGGCCGAAGCCCTCGCCTATTCAAGCGCACAGACAATGTCATCGGTAGGTCCATATTAAACAAAATCATTATTCCCCGGCGTGTTTGAAATACAAGCTTTAATTTGTGAGATTTTAATGTCAACGTTTGGACACACAGAAATTAGAACATCCTTCCCCATAAAGTCTACAAGCAGGTTTTGTGTATGGGGAAGGTTACACATATAAACGCGGACAAACACCCAGCCCTGAGGGAAGTGCCAAGTTCCCTCTGGTGAGAATCGAACTCACGCAGACAATGTGCCCAGTATTTGGCCCAGTTGCCACCCTGTTACCAAATACCAAGTTAGCACCAACGCGGCACCATGAGAATAAGACCATATGTCACCCATGCAAGTCGCAACCGTGCAATCCGTTGCTTGACTTCGAACAGCGCAGATCCGACAATGAACGGAGTACGCTGCCTCATCCTCATGTAATAACAACTATTGAATGTTTGGTCGAAGGGGGTCTTGAAATGGAAACAACTTCTGTGTCAGCTTATATAATTATTTTAGCAGAATTATAAATATATTTAAACGAAATTCAGTTTACAATATCTAATGACTCCAATTCTGGTCATACATTCAATCGAAAAATCACAAATCAATAAACTAATAGAATGCTTAATGAAAATATTTTTTTAACTCCTAGAGAGATCTATAATCTGTAATCAGTGGGTAATAAGACGTCTTCTGTGACTAGAATGTAATATAATATAATAATGTCACTCTATTTATTTTCTTTAAAACTTAATTTTAAATTTAGAGCTTATCTAACTAAGTGATCTTAAGGCTCAATCTATGATCAGTGGGTAATAAACGTTTGTTGTGACTAGAATGTAATATTATGTAGAGTGCCACTCTATTAAATGATTTTTTAAAAAAATTAATTTTAAATTTAGAGTTTATCCGACTGAGCGATCTTAAGTCTAAACCTATCTGAGTCCTGTAGTAAAGTCGAGTGACAGCAGACGTTCTAGCCTACGCAATTCACTGATATCGCGCACATTTAACAGATTCGCTAGCACATTAGGATGCACTAACAATCTTTCCCTGTATCTCTCATTGAATCGTTGTATAGCTTTCTTGATTCATTCCAGAGGAATGTCATGCTGAATTATTTCATTGGGAACATAATAAGGTGCATTGACGATGGCACGCAATACATTCTTCTGGAGCCTTTGCAGGATGTTAATGCTGTAAGTTCAAACGGGCCTAAGAATGGACTTGTATAGTAATACATAACTTGTTGTCCAAAGACAATTTAGATTTACGGCCTATGAGACAACATATATGGCTTAGCGTAGGTCTTAGCTGATACGTTTGGTGAATATATGTTTTTTCTATGTCAGGCGTCGGTTCAATTGCACGCTGAGATACTTGGCATCTTCGATTTGAGGAAGTTGGCAGTTGTTAATCTTCACAGGACATGTCTCTCTGCGTAATACAAATGCATGAAATGCATGGACTCAATTTGGTGTGTAGATTGTTAACTGAACGGGCTGGATGTTTGCGAAACATCCATTGCTGGATGGTTTTTCATTTTATGCGACAATGTTTTTATTAGCGAGAGGTCTGGACTGCTAGAAAGCCATTCCATAACAGTGACTTTATGTTCTCTAAACCTTTGACAGTTTTTGCTGTGTAATACGCAGCACCATCCTGCTGGAAAATGTACTACACATCAGTGCCTTGACATATTGATATCGACGGCAATAAACTGTCTGTCAAAATTTATTTATATTGTTCTGCTGCTACAGCATCACCATTATACGCCCGTACCATTCATACACCCCCAGAATATAAGAGATACATGGAATTTTAAATTACTAATCAAACAGTCAGGATGATATGTTTCCTGTGGGGTTCTTAGCACACGTTTTCTGGTATCACCCAAACAGATTTCAAATTTGGATTTGTCACTCCAAATTACCTGGTGCCATAGTGTAAAGTCCAGTGCTTATATTATCTGGTCCACCGTAATCGATTGTTTTTCTGTAGTTTAGTTAATAACGGTTTTTATTTTACCTGAAGGAGAAACAAGAAAGTTCAAAAGTAAAATGTAAAGAATTAAAACTTACCTTGTAGAATTTGTATCCTATTCTCTTTATCGAACGTCTAATTGTGGATACAGAAATACTTTTTCCAATGGCCTGCAGTCATAATACCTTAATTTCTTGTGCATTGGATCGTCGATTTATTGTTACAATCCTCTTCAGAACCTGTTGATATAAGCGTGAAATTTAGGATGGCCGACCAGTTTTCTTCCTTTGGGCTGCGCATCCAGTTATTTTACACAAATTGATAATACATCCACTGTAGATTTGGGCAGAAACTACGTAACAGATATTTTGCGGGCCGACATTTCCTATTTATGAGCATTATCAATTTATTTTCGCATATCGTTTTTAATGTCACCCCACGTGCCTTTCTTTTAGAACATTTTAGCAGATGCGTCCAAAACACGCACTACAATATCCGTTTCACTTTAACAACAATTGAGATTCTATTTTGTTTTAATACGCTACAAACGTTTGGCATATTATGCATTTCATCAACTGGCCGAACTATTCCTAACCGCGAATCTTGATTTTTTTATTAAGAAATTTCTCATTGACACATTATAACGTAGTAATATTTCATCGTACTTAAGTTAAAAGTTTATGCATTGCTTCTGTTACCGACATTTCTCTTTAATAAAATAGTTTTGAGAGTGTTATTGCTTTTATTTAAATATATTAGCTGTAAAATTATGTCTGGTCGGAGTTTAAAGAATTGAGTTTTTCCATTCTGTAATAGGCCTTGACTGTCGAACGCTATATTAATAAATAAACGAATAAATAATACAAATAATTACATGCGGAGAAACATATTATTTAACATCCACGTGGAGATAATCAGATTTGTCTTAGGTTGCTTTGCCATAGTTATATAATATTATTCTATTCTATGCTTTTATGCTATTTTGTATGTGCCAGTACAGACAGCATCTAACAGTTATTGTTTGCATCACAGCGCGGTGAAAATTCATCAAAAGCGAATCCGAGTGCTTCTCGTTTCTAAAATATTAAATAGCTTATTGGGACGCGGCCAAGATTTTGCAGCTGCCTCGCATAGAGACGGTGCACAGCCGAGGCGACATGCAGGCTCTACAGGTAGTTCAGGTTCAGCTCGGGACCTTCACCCTCTCCATCGAGGTGCTGACTGCCCTAGTTTGCTATTTTTAACCCGGCTCGCCCCGCTTGTTCGCTGCCAGATTCAGAGCACGATTTGCACGGAGCGGCAAGTAATGAAATGGGAAACATTACGGAAAAGTTCTGGCGACTTTCCGCGAATCCCGGCCACAATAAATGAAATTGTAATTCAATTGTGATACTTCTTGAGGCAACCTTGGAGAATATGGGAGTTGTTTAAAGGCGTCCCTTTGCGCCGTGGACGGTTTTAATTATTGGATTAGGGCATTGTCGGTCCCAGCGCTTTGACTTGAAAGAGTTCCGGAATAAGTGGAGAAACTGCTCATACTTTGAACAAAAGAAATAGCGTCAGTGATATAAAGTATAAAGTTGGCCTGTATTCTGCACCTAAGGAGAGCCAGCGGCATCTCATTTATATTTGTAACATATAACGTCTTATTAAGCAGTACTTAGGAAATTTATACGAGGGTCAGGAATTAGGAGAGATATTAGAGGAAGAATCTAGCATCGATAGGGAAGATGTAGGAAAACCTATATTGAGAGAGGAATTTGAAATAGCACTAAGGGGGCTAAAGAATAATAGAGCGCCGGGTGTAGATAAAATACAGGCGAAAATTTTGAAATGTGCGGGACAGAAAGTAGTAAATAGGATGTTTGAACTGGTAAAATACATATACGAAACGGGCGAGATGCCGAAGGATTATAAAAGGAACATTATCGTTACTATACCGAAAAAGAGAGAAGCCGACAAATGCGAGACCTTTACAACGATTAGCCTAACCTCCCATGCGTCAAAAATTTTAACCCGAATAGTGCAGAAGAGGATGGAAAATAGAGCGGAGGAGATACTAGGAGAAGACCAATTCGGGTTTAGGCGAAATAGGGGAACTCGCGAAGCTATTATAGCGCTAAGAGTAATGTTAGAGAAAACAATAGAAAAAGGAAAGAACGCTTATATAGGATTTGTAGATTTACAAAAAGCTTTTGATAACGTAAGACGGGAAAAATATTCGAGATACTAAAGAGCACGGGAATGAAGTATAGAGATAGGATAGTAGTACATAATCTATACAAAGAGCAAACTGATGTTATAGAAGTAGAAGGGGAAAAAAGGAAGTAGGTATTAGGAAAGGAGTAAGACAAGGATGTACGCTATCACCACTAATTTTTAGTCTGTACATCGAAGAGGCGATTAATGTGGTAAAAGATAGAGTGGATTTCGGGATTAAAGTATAGGGGACAGAAACTAAAAATGCTGAGATTCGCGGATGATATAGCAGTATTAGCATCTAGTAAGGAGGAATTAGAATCAGCATTGAACAAAATGGAGGCAGTGTTGACAGAGGAATACGGAATGAGGGTGAATAAAAACAAAACTAAAGTGTTAGTGTGCAGAGGGCGCGAGAGCAGAGCAAAAACGAAAGTACAAATTAATAATGAAAAATTGAAGTTAAAGACTTCATTTTCATTTCACTTAATTAGGAAGTAAAATAAATTGGGATGGAAGATGCGATAAAGACATGAAACAAAGAATAGCGCAGGGTTGAGTAGCTTTTAACAAAAAGAAAGCACCTTTATGCTCGGGGGTAATAAACTTAGAAACAAGGAAGATATTTTTGAAAACATATGTATGGAGCACGGCACTATATGGTTGCGAAACCTGGAATGTAGGGGAAGCAAGTAGGAAGAAATTAGATGCTTTTGAAATGTGGTGTTACGAAGAATGATGAAAATACACCATGGACTGATAGTGTTTGAAACAAAGAAGTATTGGAGAAAGTCGGCGAGAAAAGAAGTATGTGGAAAAGCATAAAGAAGAGAAGAGATAGAATGGTAGGCCACTTGCTGAGACATGGGGGAATAGTCCGCGATATTTTGGAAGCAGAAATAGGAGAGAAGAAAGGCAGAGGTAGGCCTAGATTAGACTACTGCTCGCAAATAGTAAGGGATGTAGGTTGTAGTACAATTATCGAAATGCGTAGCTTAGCACAAGATGGGAGAAGCTGGAGGTTAGCGTCCAACCAGTCTTAGGACTGTTGACCTCATAATGATAGTAAAGCTTTATTTATATTTGTATATAAAAATAACATGAAAATGCAACACTCAGTAAATATAGGTGAAATAAATCGATATTTTGTGAATAATTTCTAACATATTATCCATTAACAAGAAATAACATAGGGTATCTCATTCATAACTATAGAATGTGAAATAAAACTAATAATAGTGGACACACTGAGATTTCTTATTCTTCAACATAAAATAGGGATGATACGGTTACAAATGGAAAAGAATATCGTCATATGGCCGCCTCGACTCATGTGGTATAATGCCATTCGGTTAGAAAAATTGTCCACGGGCACATAAAACCTCTATTTCCCGATTAGCGAGACAATATGAACAGGAAATTTGGTACGCAGGAGAGTTATGGTTGAAACCATATGTTATTCAAATCCAAATCAATTTGGTGGAAAACGAAATTATGTAACATGAAATGATCGTAGTCTCCGTTTACTGTGATAGCATTATCAGCTTCATTTGCAAAGAAGTATGGTCCAATTACTCCACCACCTCAAAATTCGCACCAAACCGTGTATGCATTTCTGTTTCGTGGAAGCATGTCGATTTTCAGCACACCAAATTTGAAAATTTCGTTTTCTGACGTATCCTTCAAGATAAAAATATGCTTTATCACTGAACAATATTTCGTTGCAAAAATCATATTCTTTCTTTTCTAACACCAACTAACAAACGTACAATTAACAAACGTAGGACACTGTAAATGGTCTGTAATTATTGTCGTTTTATTGTTTTGTATGCTGATAAATGCAGATCTTCCTTTAAAATACGATGCGTTGTGGTTTTTGACAGATTCAATTATTATCCACGACATCGAATTGATGTGTTTGGATCCTCCCGTATACTTTCTCTCCCTGCAGCAATATTCGATGACAAGAACATAATGATTGGTGTTGCTTTATCAATAACAGAATCCATCTCTTAAAATTTCTTGATTAAGTTACGAACTGTTAACTCTTTAAGCGTTTCATTTTGTAATAATGTTACGCGAATTTTTTAATGCAACTGTAAATAATCGCTCATTTTCATAAAACAGTTTTACAGAAATTCTTTGTTGTTGAACTGTTAGTCATGGCACGTTGATGTCACATGGTTTGTAGATGACTGTCATTAAATATTGATGTCCTATCTTTGACACAACACAAATGGCATGCAATTGAAATAATACAGTTCCAACTGAGGTACGCTATATATGAAGAAAGGGACCAAATAAGCATTTATTCTATACGTACTATGAATGCAATATTATAAATCATAACAATGTTTTTAAAATGTAACTTTCTTTGCTCTGTAGTTGAGAACAAATATAAATTTTTGCTACATGTATAAATTATATGCAAAACATACCAAAATATTCAGTTTAAAATAGAAATAATCACTATACAACTTTCTAACGTACTGAGCGTCATGGAGTCACAGCAAAAACTGCGCATGCGCATGAATTGTAAAAACAACGTCAGTCGATTTAAATGGATTAAAGTAGCGTTAATGCAAAAACCAAACAATAAATACCTACTTAATTTGGAGAAATGAAAAGAAATAATTTAATATATATATATATATATATATATATATATATATATATATATATATATATATATATATATATATATATATATATATATATATATATATATATATATATTAAATTATTTCTTTTCATTTCTCCAAATTAAGTAGGTATTTATTGTTTGGTTTGGTTGTCGAAACTGCAGTCACGTTTCTGTGAAAATATAGTGGTATAAAAGCGTAGTAGTTGTTTTACTCATTTCCGTTGTGATTGTTGTGGTGATTGCCCACATACTTTGTTTCTTTCTGTGGTAATAGTTGTAACATATTATGTGTTTTGTAATGTTAAATTAATAAATAATACTAATTAATAATGTTTTATTATTGACACATGCGACTTTGCTATTTGTCTCCAAAGGCTACTTGTTTTAATCGTGACGATTGCGAATTCTTGATATACTGTTTTTACAAATTTTCTTATAATGCTTTAATGGAAAAAGATAGCAACTTTTTTCCTTTACATAATTTATTCAGAAAAATTAGCTCTTTTCAAATATGTCAAGATATAGATATGTTCCTGGGAAAAATTTGATGACGTTATTACTTGTTTCCAAATATGGAAAAATCTGTAAATTTGTCTCTGAATTGACCTTACTCAATCCCATTTAAGAACCTTTTTTCAGACTTTTTCTATCGTTTTTCCTTTTCTTATAATAGACCTGAGACATCGGGTTTCGCTCACCCTGTACATTCAGCACGTTAAAATATTCATATTCATGATATTTTTATTTGAAGAAGGATTTCGTTGCAGACCATTGTAATAATAATAATAAGATTTATTTACGAAGATGTTAACAAAACAGATAGGTATTTTTGTTAAGCAACGTGTTACATGTTACGAGTAACGGGCAACCAATTGCTAAAAACACTTGTTTTACTCATCTTTGCGGATGTTTTTATGCAAAAGAGATAGCCTAAAAGATATCAAAGCATTTCCACCTGTGCCCTAGATTCTGCGTTTTTCTTTATTCTACGTCGAGAAAGCTGAGAGGGAATATAAATGCGACGGCTATGATACAACGAAGGCGGGGCCGAAGAAGTTTTAGAATAAGTAGGACATTATATACCGACGATGATGTAGCTGAGGGCCCCCTCTTCGAGGTGACAAACTGCCTTAAACAGCTCCTATCAACTAACTAAACTTCGGAGTTAAGTAATTGTATTCAAATCTGACAGTATGTTTAACGTTGCAAGCGTGGGTAGTTTATAGCTCCATCATCAATATTACGGTACTCCTGGGAAAAATGGGAATCGTACTTGTGTTTACTCATCTGCTAAAAGCTCATGCGAATATCTATAACACATGTATACATATATACAGTGTGAGACGAAGAACGAAATGCAACCCGTGAAGTGAGCAAAACTATTTCAGAATATTTACAGAACTGATGAACGGGTTTTAAGGTACTTTTTTATTTGTTTGTAAATAACTACTTCAAAATAAGATAGTTTGTTCTATATGGAACTAACATTTAATAACTTGTTGTTTTATCATCAAGGAAAGGGTTTATATTATAGGGGAGATGAGGGCACAAAGTAGATAGCCCAGGCAAAGTAAATACCCTAATGTACTCGAGAATGGCGCGTCAAAAAAAGCTAGCTTTACGCCATAACATCCTCCCACTCTCTTGAGCCTTAAAAAAAACCGAGGAAGTAGAATATCGCGTCATGTTCGAAGTAAAAATCTAAAAATGAGAATAGTGAACATGTGTTATTATTTTTCAAGATACCTAATTCTTTAATAACTCTTATATATATATTGTAATGATATTATTGTTGGACTGTGTTCTCAAAGTGCTGGTTTTTTAGTAAAAATACTTGAAGTATTTTTGGTTTGATCTTAGGTTAAGTTATCTGTGGGGTGAACCGATCACAGGCAAAGTGAAAATAGTATTCGATTTACCCTAGTAGGTATTCGGAGTAATTGATTTTATTTCTTATTGTCTATTTTGTATACAAATGGTATACAACTATAAAAGAAAAATACTTTTATATTTGTATAACATTGAGTCCAAACAATTTCAGAATCCTTAGAGTAGAAATCAGCAGTGATATAACATTAGCTAGAGGAAACTATGCCAATATAGCTGAGCAAGATGTATTTAATAATCCAACATTTGTATACAAAAATGGTATACAAAGATAAAAGAAAAACTAATCAATTACAATAGAATGGAGACAGTATGATACTTGCAATAGCAGACTATAATACCAGTATTCCTGTAAAAATGACGGCAAGAAAGTATGGTCTATCTTATGCTACTCTTTATAGGCATTGGAAAAAAGTAGTTCAATTGCTGAGCTTATACATTTTCGAAAAGTTTTTAACGACCAACAAGATGGTGATCTTCAAACATTTATGCAGAAGATATACAGCATTTTTTATGGTTTAATCCGAGAAGATTTTAAGGCATTATTTTAACATTTACGAGTAAAAGAATAATGTCATATACCTACCAAGTTGGATTTATGAGTAGAAATCCACTAATTACCCTCAGAGGGTCAGAAGCAACATCTATAGGTACTCACAAAAGAAAAATGCAGAAGTCTGAGGTGTTTACAAATATGTTTGTGAAGGAAGAACAGAAAGGAAGTAATGAAAAGCATATACAAAAACTTAAATACAAAAGGCTACAGCTCCGATAAAACAAATATTAAACTAAAAAAACCAAAGCAAAAAAATAATGAGAATGACAAGAATACGTACTATTGTGTGGAGAATAATATATAGAAATAAATAAGACACCAGTTGATGATTGGATCCAGTACGAGTACAATACCTGTAAAAAATGGAGTCACGAGAAATACACGGATTATCAAGGAAAATGCATATTTTTTATTAATATTTCACCAGTTAGTTTAAATCTTCGTTAATTATATACATGTATTCACTTTTTCCTATCGTCCTATCCACTTTCCCCCGGTGCATAGGGCAAAGAGACACTTGTTGCAATATCATTAATAATTACAATTAAAGTATTGATGTTGGGTAACTCTTATTGATTATATTAAGAATGTGAATAAATGATGATTCACTAAGATTATTAGTTTTATTTTTGTGTTCATTGCTTCTTTTCGTACAGCTTACCAAACTATATTCATATAAACATTTTGCCCAGATTCCCCTATATATTAAATTGTTATGGATATTATTATTACTAATTTAATAATTAGTAATAATAATAATCAATGAAAAGTAAGATGGACAGTGACATTGTAGATAGTATAGTGAATTTTATAGTTAAAGTTTATTTATAAAGTTTATATAGTACATAGTTAAAGTAATAGTTTTATAGGTAATTTTATAGTTGAAAACATAACACAGTTCAGGAACAGTCTGTATTTTTTTGCTCTAAATACACTATTTAATAGAATTTCTGAATTCAAACATGTTTTGTAAAATACAGTTTTTTATTACTCCAATTTCCATCTTCATTAATTATCACTAGTATAATAGTCTAACTATATAAGTATCACTAGTATAATTAATTATCACTAGATTCGTGTGTAAATAGGCACGAGATATCCACAAGGTTCTATTATAAGTTTTCTAATCCATTATATTATTAATACGATTATAATGACACTAGACTATATACATGTTGATGTTTTTTTGCAAAGGAACCCTGCACAAATTGGTTCTAATTCTTTAAGAACTAATACCTGAAACAAGTTAATTCTTGTTTCCTTGGAGACAAGTAAATATAGCAGATTCAGGTGTTTGGAGTCAAATAATACCTCATGTTGAAGAGATCTTAATTCTCTGTAAATATATCCAACACTTGAGACCTACATTCAATATAATTCTGTAGTTATAAACAATAGATTATCAGATATTTCAGAATTTTAAAGAACCCAGCCCCGGAAAGCTACAATAAAGTTCCCCTAAGCATGTTAATTTCCAGCATTTCCGATTTGTTGCCAAAACTCATCTTCATCGAACGCGTATGGATTGTCTTACATATGGAAATTTGTAATGGACATAAATAGAGGAAGAGCAATTCATCTTTTTGGAAAATTTGTATTTTTTGAAAAATAAAAGCTTTCAAAACATATTTAAAAAAAACATTATATCCATTCCTCTAACTATAGCTATGATAAAACAGAGATGCAATTAAAAAAATCAATCTTAACTTAACTGCTTAAACTCAATGATTAAGACACTTAAGCATTGGCATTAATTGGTAAAAATCTAAATATATCACTTTCGCATTATTCCATAGTAATTTATTCTTCCCTTATTCTTTCTCTTTTACTAGTACAATACCCATAATCACAAACCATTTAAATGTATTGTTCTTAGGATAAAAAGTACATTCCAGATTTTGTAACATAATTTCGCTGTATTATAAAAATAGGCAAAGGAAACAGTGAGTTATTATAATTACATATACATATATAGTAACGTTTTACAAAGGATCCACCCATAAAGCATGTCAATTTTCGCTTCTTGGAGGATAAATGTGAACAGCAAACCCACAAATGCAAAGCTTCACTCTCTTGGGCGAGGAAAAGTGGCCAAGGATGGCCACCCCAACTAAATTGTTACAGAGAAGAGGGGTCGGGCGACATCTTATATTGAAGCGTTTATACGGCTGCCGAGAGGGTGGAAGTTATTTATGGCGCGGGGTACAATTGTGCTTGAGCCATGACCAGAGAAAAATCCAGATAAACAAACGGACAACAAATATCTCTGGAAACTAGTGCAAAATTTTCAAGAAATGGGATTGACGATAAATGAGAGAGGAGGCAGTAATGTAGGAGATAAAATGGCTTAGACTGAGGTAACAGGTCATCTCACTTTTGATCCAACTAGTTCTTAATATTGGATTTCAATTATTATGGAGTTTCCATATTCATTAGTATACAAAGTAATCAAAATGAATGAGTTTCTATAAAATGATATTCTCCAAAAGCTTGGAAGTTTGCCTGAAAGACAATATTGCAGGCTTGTGAGCTTACGACACATATCATTAACGTAAACCCAAACTTTGTAAATAACATATGTTCCAGTGACGACTTTAGTTTAATATTTAAGATACCAGGTGTACTGAAATGTTTGTTTTCTTCATTTGTTTGTTGCACATCTCATAAAGTAATAGTAGTAAATGCGAGAGCATTTACTACTATTTGTTGGACACCACACTTTGGAAATTTAGTTGCAATGGATCGCTTCACTGATGAGCAACGTGCCATGTGTGGCTGAAACTTTTACGAGACTCATCGTTGTGTCATTATAGTTCGTCTCCTGTGTCTACCACACTACCTCCCTTACGACATCAATCAAACTCCTTTAGAACAACAAATCAAACTGTGGGTCACTAAATTTGAAAGAGAAGGTACTACCATTAATAAAAAATCAACTGATCGAGCCAGAAGAGCAGAAATGTCGAGTGTGTTCGTGCGGCAGTGACACGTACTTGTACACCTTGCTGTTTTGTACTAAACCATGAAGCCGCATTAAATATTTCATCCTTACTATATTCAACTGGCGCAACCTTTAGGCATGAATTTTTCGAAAACTGAAAACATCCTATTTGCTGATGAGGCACATTTACGTTTACATGGATATGTAAACAAACAAAATTGCCATTACTACTCTATAGAAAACTGTTGAGAGAAACACCACAATTCCTTACATTCTCCCAAACTAACAGTACGAACGGCGATGAATGTATCTGACATAATTGGCCTTTACTTTTATAAAAATACAAATGGTGTTACAAATTACACTCACTGTTACTTCTCTTCGATATAGAGATATGCTAGATAATTTTTTGGTACCAGAACTTTGGCAGGATTTAATGAGGATACATGGTTTCAGTAAAATGGAGCTACATCCCATACTGAAAATTTATCACTGGAGGCCGTTTGAGTGATGTTCTTCGAAAAAGCGATTTGTATGCGGGGGACATTCATTGGCCGCCCAGAAGTCCCGATTTAATGCCGGTGAATTTATTCTCATGAGGCTATTTGAAATCCAAGACATATATTGATGCTCCTAGGACTTTTCTTCAGTGAAAAGCCAGAATACGCGAGGAGATTCAGATAATTTAACGATTTATTGCAATCTTTAGGTATTGCCTTGAGGAACTATAGCTGAGTGATGGAGGGCACCTTGACGATGTTATTTTTCACACATAACATTCCCTACATTGTAAATATTAATAAAAAAGATCAAATGTAAATATATTTTTTAATAACCGAGTGATATTCACCAAAATATATCTGTTAGATATATAGCCAACCAATAGAAGGTATGCTATTGGAATGACCCCAATCCTCGCATTATTAAAGAGGGAATACTTAAGATTATCAAAAATGACTTGAAGAATTAGCGTGATTAAAACGGGCATCTGATTCTGGACAAAATTGAGTTATTATTTCAGTGGTACGGAGCACCACCTGAACTCGTTCATGATGCTATGAACTTGTTTATCCTTTGCTCAATAAATAATATTTAATCCACCATCAATTTATGGAAAAATCCTTTCAACCCCAATCTGAGAAACCCCATTTACAATTAAATAGTAGCATGTGCCGTAAACCAAGTAGAAAATACTCAATCATTGTTACAGAATCGTTTCAAATAATATACGAGACTGCCAAACATAAATTGATCTCCATTGTGGAACGATGCATTAGCTAGTATAAAACACGATATCCAAAGTTGCGTCTTTCAATAGTGTTGATCGCATCAAATTCACTGTAAATGTATATAACACTTAACGCCGCTTTTCTGTATCCTGTTTCGAGCGCTACTCACACAGACCTGATGGCAGTTGTTTATTTTGAGCCATTTTAAAGCACGAAGAGGGAGGCGACGTTAATGTGCCTCTCGATGTCTCCTTCGATATGCCTCTCGACGCCACACCTGCGTTATTCCGGTCACTTCAGTTCGGTTCCGGTGCATACATGATATATGTGAAAGGTTTCACTGAGAGAATAATGCATTATGATACATATGTAATATTGAAAGGTATAAGTGAAAATAATTCATCGTTAACGCTAGATGTACATATATTGATGTTGGTTTAATATTGATAGTAATACTTTGATTTATCCTCAGTATTTATTTCATTTCACAATCAACACATTATCTATATGAATGACCATTTCGAATAAATTTAAGTAAAGGTAAGAATGCCACGAGGTATTGATATACAGGGTGATTCAGCTAACCCGTTCATTAAAAGTCTATGAACTTCCCGTTGGAATTCATTTTTTAAAATTTGGAATCAGGGGTTAGCGAGGACGATCTATTCAACTAAAGTATTTTTGATTTTCTGACACTTCCGATTATACAGGAAGTAGCTATCAACTTCCTTATTTTAAATAAAACACCCAGTATATTATCACATTTTTGAATTACCCTGCTGATTTTAAGTGAACTTTCTTAACAATTCCCTATACCTATCTTCAGCAGTTTTTGAGATGTTTTAATTTTTTTAAAAAAATTAGGTTTTGTAGTATCCCATTGGAATACTCGTCACTTATTCAAAACAAAAGTTATAGTAGCAAATATTGGGCTGCAATTAGGCGAACTATTAAGCTTTCAGGTGATATGTAGTTTGATATTTTATTATTTACAGGGTGTCCAAAAAATTTAAATTCTGACAAACTTCAACTGCTCAAAAGTCAATTTTCTTAAATGAAACACCCTGTATTTTATTGCTTTCTGTGATGGAGAATTAAGTTATATTTCAATCTGTATTAGGATTCTCTATACCTATCTGCTACCGTTTTCTTGCTATCGAGGTATTTTTTATTCGGTACCATAATTTTCCATTTTATTAATTTATTTTCTCGTAAATACCTAGAAATTCTTAGAACGGTCGTTTCAAATTTTTTGGAAAATTTGCCACTAAATATTCTAAATATGTGTTGGTACCAAATGGATGGCGCTCCAGCCCACTCAACCCATGAAGTTTACCATGAGTTAACAAATATGTTTGAAGATCGCTGGTTTGGGCGTAATGGTCCGGGTCTATGGCCTCCCAGATCACCCGATCTAACACCCCTTGATTTTTTTAAGGGGCCATATCAAGAGTAAAGTCTACTCAACGCCCGTCAATACCAGAGATGACTTATTACATCGAGTTAGAACTGCCTTCACCGAACTAGATGAAGGAATGGTATTGAAATCTACGACCGTTGAGATTAATAAACGAGTTTTATTGTGCTTAGAACACAACGGACGGCACATAGAACAGTTGTTACACCAATAAGACCCAATTGTTAACATTTAGTTATTATTGTTATTATGTTTTATTGATTAGGCTAATGTAAGTTACAAATCGTTTAAAATATGCTTTTTATTCATGATGATTTTTTTTTGTTCAATAATTTTGCACCATTGTTTATAATAAAAAATTAATATAAATGTTACGTTGTTTTAATTTTCATGGCCCGCTGGTCAGAAGTAAATTAATAAAATGGAAAACTATGGTATCGAATAAAAAATACCTCGATAGCAAGAAAACGGTAGCAGATAGATATAGGGAATCTTAATAATACAGATTGAAATATAACTTAATTCTCCATCACAGAAAGCAATAAAATACAGGGTGTTTCATTTAAGAAAATTGACTTTTGAGCAGTTGAAGTTTGTCAGAATGAACTAAATTTTCTGGACACTCGGTAAATAATAAAATATCAAACTACACATCACCTGAAAGCTTAATAGTCCGCCTAATTACAGCCCAAAATTTGCTACTATAACTTTTGTTTTGAATAAGTGACGACCATTCCAATGGGATACTACAAAACCTAATTTTTTCAAAAAAATTAAAATACCTCAAAAACTGCTGAAGATAGGTATAGGGAATTGTTAAGAAAGTTCACTTAACATCAGCAGGGTAATTCAAAAATGTGATAATATACTGGGTGTTCTATTTAAAATAAGGAAGTTGATAGCTACTTCCGGTATAATCGGAAGTGTCAGAAAAGCAGAAATACTTTAGTTGAATAGATCGTTCTCGCTAACCCCTGATTCCAAATTTTAAAAAATGAATTCCAATGGGAAGTTCATAAACTTTTAATCAACGGGTTAGCTGAATCACCCTGTATAATTAGTTAAAAGGAGGAAGAAGAGATATAACTGGTGAACAGTATAAAAGGTGACCAGTTTTTCTAAACACTTTTACAATGTATGGCTTGGAAGATTTTCTGTAGATGTTTTAAAAGAGAAACATCTTTGTGAATTAGTTCTCTTTACACATATTACTTTGAATTTAAAATTTCCATTTCTTTAAATTTCGTCATATATAAATTATGGCCTATATAAAAAATTAGAATATAGGACGACAGAATAATAAATAAAATGAACAAATGTTGGTTTATTCGACCAAAAAAACCGATTTATTCGAACAATTCGAGTCTAAAAATCCTTGACTCTTGCAGTTGCCTTTTGAGACAAAGACGATAAATACAATTTAAGAAGGACGACATTATAACAAGGTACTCTGCTATATTGTTGAGTAGATTGTGTGAGAAATTAAGGAAAACCAATGTGGAGAAGTCTACAGGGTCTTTCAATAGGGACGCTTGAAACTTGTTTATACCGGCCATGTTGTTAAAGCAACATCTATCAAACTTATTGTGAATTATTCAGTGGTGTATAAGCAAATTTTTTAGAACTCCAAGAATAGATGAGTTAATTTTCTTTAAAAATAACTGTTATATACGTTTCTTATCATTTTAATACACCCACATGTCGCGTCACTACTGTACTCACCCACGAACCACCACTGAAATAAAAGTAAAAGAATAAAGTAATTCGGTGGGCGTTACTGTGTTTGAAAAAAATTTTAAAGAGAGCATGATTTTATTCTTAAAATTATTCTTCTAATCGCTGCTGCTTTAAGCAGCATCACGAAAATAATATTGCCAAAGATATCAGTAGAAAAAATAGCGGCATCAGCAGAACGACCGAGAGGAGAAATATCATGATAGTAAAGGTACAATATCAAAATTTGTATATTAATATTCATGAAAAGCCTTTATTCACCAAATAAAATTATCTGCTCTTGCAGTTGTAGCATTTCAGTTGCCATAAAATTATATTTTTAGAACAAAAAATTATGCGTAGCTAGATTCTCGCAGGAGGCGTGGAGGAAATTACGAAACAGAATTATGTGTATTAAACACCTTTATTAATAATTTGCATGGATCATTCACCACAATACGACCATGAAACAGTTCATTAGAAACAATCAAACGCCTGTGTTAATTCGGTTGATCCGGGAAATAATTACTACAATCGACGAACGGAATTATATTGTTGAAAACAACATTTCCACTACGGGAACGTATCCATCGCCGTCGAGTTCAAAATTACATTTTCTCTCATTTACAGGTATTATGATCGCAGATAGGAGATAATACAGGCGCTGATTGAAAGGTGACAGCTTGATAGCGCAGCGGTTGTATGTGAAAACTTATTTTCATGTCTGATAAGACGGGATGAACTAGGGAAAGCTCTCTGTCCGTAACGGTTTAAAATGAAATTCTAAGTCTCAAAATTGACAGGAATAATGTAATTTAAATAATAACGTGCAAATGTATTTATAAAAATACCATTCAATATTTCTCTCGCCCAAAACATATTCGGTAAATATTTATTTTTTTTTGGATTTGGTGAAATATTATGGTCGATTGTATAAATATACAGGATGTTCAGGGAATAGTATAATTCATCTTAAGTATATTATAAAAAATATTTAGTTACATTACATTTTTTTCATTATATTTAAAAAATGCGAATAGCGAATTCTTGCACAGCATTTCATAAGCCGTGAAAATATTATTTTTTCCAGGCTACGCTATACAATAAACAAAGAATTATGGTTTGACATCTAGTTGATTATGAGGGCCGTGTATTTGTACTGGGCGATGTATTATTTATTGCAAAATCACGCCTTTTGTGTCAAGATTAATTAAAAATAGAATTAATGGGAATCGGTTTACATTTATTACGAGAATTATTTTTGGCCTAGTGCTGATGTTTCTCAGGGAAGCGTTCTGAGATCCATCTAATATCCACTTCAGACCTCCCAATATCTAACTTCATTATCATCGGCCCGTATGCAGATGACACAACATTTTTGTCTATATACGAAAACCCAATAACTGCCTCCTCAAACCTTCAAGACCAAATTTCTCAACTAGAAGAGTGACTTAAGAAATGGAAAACCAAAATTAATGAAACCAAATTACAACACATAAAGTTACCATAAGAAAAGACCAAAGCGCAATAGTATGAACATGCGTGAACTATTTAGGTGCTCACCTCAACAGTAAACTCCTTTGGAAAGATTACATAAAAAAAGAAAAGAGAAAACAGATTGGTCTAGAGATGGAGGAACTATACTGGTTACTGGGACTACTGCTATTAAAATAACAGACAAAACTGTTATTAAAATAATAGAACATACGGTATATAACTATTAGGCTGCGCTAGTAAATCAACCGTGTCCATTATACAACGGGTACAGTATAAAATAGGGCTACAGCTGAATCCTCATGGTACGTCACGAACCAAACGGTACTCAATTACTCTTGCATACCAACAGTCTAAGAAGAAATTCATGAAAGAAGCAATAAGCACCATGGTATACTGAAGCATACACCAACTTCCTATTATAACTACTTGTGCAGGAACCCAGCAACAGCAGATTCACAAGATGCTGACCATCAGAACCTGAAATAGGATTCTAGAGGTCTTTCTCATTGGAGGAGCCACATCATGTCAGAACAAGAGGAATAACCTTGAAGTTCCCTAAATAATAGAATAGCCTATATATTGTATTACCTGATTGCAGTTTTAATAGATAGATAAAAAATATATTATTTTTGTCCACACGATTGATATATTTTTTAAGGGCGGTGTTTCATTTCAAAAAATATATTTTTTATTCTTCTTGAAACTAGCACCATTTCTAGATTGACTGGTGTTAGTCACACGAATATATGACCACTAAAGGTGCTCTTAATATTTTCTTTTGGAGATGCCAAATGATCCATATTGAGTCATCGTGGGAAAGTTGCTAATAAGTTTTGATTGAGATAAAGACGAAAAGGAATGGGACAACTACAAATGAGACTTATTTCAATGAGTTACAGGAAATAACTTGGAATAATTCTAATGAAAACCACATCAATGGAAAGTAGTTTCAATGGAATTTTACCTTTCGTCTATATCTCCTCTCGAAACTTCTTCCTGATATCTTCTTCCCTCTCCAGCATTTACTTTCGTGAATACTTTCTTATATTCGGGCACATTCTAACAAATTATTATAAAAAAAAACAAATCACTTTTAGAACACAAATGGATATCAACAGGCGAAAATCACAATATAAACTCAGGGAAGGAGAGATAAGAAAAAATACGTGAAAAGACCTGAGCATCTTCGCAATTGGGAACCTCATGGGGTGTTTTTAGGCCGATGAACACTTGAGTTCATGAGTATCGATTTCATAATTTAAATTTATTTATTTATATCGATTGTATTATTTAGATTTCGATCAAAACCGCGTATGAAAGCGGGGTAAATATGACCTTTTTCAGAGAAATCCTTCTTCTGAAAAGATTCATTTCTTTGGTTTGCGGAAGAGATTTCTCACAATAGATTGATTGCATTAACTTGAAACTTATAGTTTATGTAACTATATAAAATACAAGTTCATAGCTTCTTGTAAAATTGGGTATTATTTACAGCTATGTATACACAGGTCTTCAAAAATTATTAAACCAATATTTTAAAACTTTATACACACTATGATTTTACAAAAGGCTATGCTGTACAAGATGAAAAATAATTAAGCAAAAATATCAATTAGATATTGAGAAAACGACCCTGAAAGGGACCCCTTTTCCCATAGGGATAAAAAACGATTACATCCCCCCTTAAGTTACCTTCAAATAGTATTTTATCATATCTGTGTATCATCTTGTAACTCCTTTACATACCAGGTTCTCTTAATCATCAATTAGATGTTATATAGTTAACTAACTTACTGAACAATAACATGACGTCTCTTGTATTTAGACTACAATACAGGTAAACACTCGTGAAATCAGTAAAAATTGATTAGAGCAACCGCGAACTGATAAACCAATAAATCGTGGCACCGCCGATAAAGGGGAAACATCCATTATGAAGGAGAACCGGTCGAGAAAAAATCACATTAAAATATCAGAGCGCTCCATTAACTTCGTCATATCGTGTAAATTCAGCTACACCTACAAATTGCCAGGTTGCCAAGTTCAGTAATATAATATCCAGTTCTTTCCTCTCGCGCTTCAAACAGGATATCGAAATTAATGACATCCATAACGTCTACAAAAGGTATTAATTAGAGCGGACTGGGTGTCAGTCGATATTTCTTTATCACTTTATATTAGGAAATCATAAATGAGGAGTTAGGTAAAAATAATAAGTATCAGTGGCGGCTCGTGGTGATTTGTCATGGGTGGGCAACAACTACCTATTAGTAGGTTATATAGAGCAAAATAATGAAGTAAAATATAGTAAAAAAAAACTTTGACTCATCACTCTATGTTAGTCACTGTACAAGTATATGTTAAGATTTAAAATTCTTTCAGCTTTCAAGTTGAAAATGCATATCACTAAAATTGGAGAAAACTAGTACCGACTCTTATAAATGCTACACAGAAATTCACGTTCTAACAAAAAGTTAACAATACCAGTATTATTATTTACTATTTCTCTCGTTCTCTTGACGTTCGCCATGGTATAAATACTAAATAAATACAATACTAAGCAAACACAAATGTAAAGTACCAATTTCCACAGACAGACTGCCGCACTAATTTATTGTAATTATTGTTAAAGAACCGTTAAAATTTTGAAAATCCTAACCTACAGAGTACAGACCTAGCTGAGATAAACAACGTTCTACGTCTCTGAAAACTGAACTCGGAAATCGGACTCATCGGAGATTCTCGATTCCTTCCCCGCTTTGCCGAAGGCTTCTTGAGCAGGGTGGTCTAGCCCACCCGTGTCACAGCTTACTCGAGACTCGAGGAAATTGTGCCCGTGTTTCAAATTGTTTAATGTAGTTTACACGCGTATAATTTTGTTTCTATGTCTTCAAATCAATCAAATAATTCATAATTTTTTAATTGATTAATTCTATTCATGTGTTTACTGTTTATTTAATTTTATATTCCAGATTCCCATGTTTCTATATTATTGTGAAATAATTTAAACCTTCAAGGGATGTTGAAAGTATACCTATGTCAATAATATCAATATTAATTTTAAAACTAATATTGATAGACACTTATTTACTTGTATTTAGTTGTTAAAGCAATAAATATAATTTTTTATTTGTGCTCGTATTGTCTCGTATGTACAAAGCCAGAGAGGCAAAAGGCGTGGTTGCCCACCCAGCCCGGTGGTATAGAAGAGTGAATCGCTGCACTTACTTGCACTGCAATTTTCCACCACGGTTGCCCTGTTATAATTAGTATATATAATCAGAAATTTTCATTGTATAGTTGTTGTTATGTAATATATAATGTATTTCATTAATTACATATTACATAATTATATCTTCACTAATTTCTATAAACGATAAATAACGAACTTTGGAACTGTGTTTCTCTTCTTCTATTAAACAGCTGGGTGGGCACTGCCCACCCTGCCACCTCTGACCAGCCGCCACTGATAAGTATTTTATCGGAATAAACTTCAACAGTATAGGTGCACATCAAATAGAAAAAATCGCTTGATTAATGATAGTTTCATGTTATTTACTGTATATAATTTGACTAAAACACTAATTTTTTTTAAATTCGGGGTAGGTATTAGGCAGATGATTTGCCAGACAAGAATGGTAGATACACCATTTAGAAGTTACTTTGCCCTAATGATTTCTATTTCAAGTCTCATGGTTTTTCAGATAATTTTTTTTACTGTTTCTGAAAGTTTCCTTGTTAAAATTAGCATATTAGTAAGTGTAACGATGTTTAATTTTTTTTAATAGCTTAATATAATTTAATATAAATGATTTTGTCAGAACAAAGATACGTTTCACAAAATAATAAAAGACGCTGATAATAAAGAAAACATAATTGTAATGTATCTGTTTAATGCTGTTTTAACAGTATGCCACATACAATAATTTTTTTTTAAATAACATGAGCAAATTGGTGATAATTTATATACAAGGGTATCCGAAGTACTAAAAATAACAAATAACGGTGGAAGTTAACTCATTTGCGAGATATGTAGTGAACTTCGTCGTTTTAGTAACAGTTGATTTTATGTTTGGGGCCCGGACGGTCCTCACATCTACCACCACATAGTTTCCACGTCTGAGGAAGTGCTGAAGAACTTATATACTTACAAGAAATTCAAATCTAAGATCAGTAAATTTTCTCATGTTATTTAAAAAGTTTTTGCTGTATGTACTATATGGTTAAAAATGGCAATAAAGAGACAAGTTTTTGAAAGTATTTGAACACTGCGCCATGATTGCTTTTCTTTTTTCTTTGCAAATGCAAGAAAGAGTTGAACATTAAGATTTTTTGTAGCAATTCTGGGGACTTTGTTAGCAAATAATTATTTTTCTAATAATCGTTCAAATGACTGCCATAACAGACACATTTTAGAAAATAACAAAGGTTTTTATGATACGTTATAACCATAAAAAAATAAATACATGCTAAAAGTCTAACTTTAAGGAAATTTTCAAAAACAATAAAAAATATCTCAAGAACCATGAGACTTAGATATAGCTGTCATTAAGGTTAAATAACTTCTAAATGGCCCCACTTATCTACTATTTCCGCTTGGCAAACCATCTGCCATACACCTTGTATATGCGTCTGATTAACATACTTTGACTAACATAATTATTTTTAATGGTTTGAATAGCTGACGTATCTGTGGTATTACCTGAAAATCTTTGAAACGAGAACGTTTTCTCTTGTACTAGTGTAATACAAAAGGACTGAAAGAAATTTTACTTCTCATGCTATTTCTTTTATATCTTTGTGTCTTTCATTTTCGTCTTTGTTTTCTATCTCTAATCTTACTGTATAATATATATTCTAACTCATCAATAAATTGATTATATTGATTTTTATCCATATTAAATGAATTACAGGAGCTGCTTTATAAGTTTAAGCTTAATATTATCTCATTTTATTTTTCCCCAATAATATATTTCTGGTATTTTTTCTAAAAGCCTCCAGCTTTCAGATGAATCCATTTCCCTTAACTACATCCGTCAGGTGATTCAAAACGATGTTTACTGGAGTCTTAGAGATGAAATGGGCATATATTTCTTTAAACTACTCTCTTTTATTTAAACTACTCTTTAAACTATTCTGCTGATGAATTTATAGAATCTATTAAATTCTTTAAAACATTTTTGTTCAATATAATGCAGTTAATGAAATTTTAAGCAAATGGTATATCGTCTAATAAACATTTTTAGTGCATGGAAAAACATTCTTTTTCTTGGATCTGTAATACTTTATTCGCGATTTTCATGCATATTACAATGTAGGTAAAGCCGAAGATAGTAAATAGTTTCATAATTATTCACGTCACAATAATTACATTTGTTCAAGGAAAGAGATGCAAGAATCTGTTTTGTAGATCTTTTGCTGTCAATCTCTATAGTTACAGGGAAGTTGTTTCCATTATTTTTAGCATTCTTCTGTCTCTGGATAGTACGATGGATCTATATTTTATTCGTAGTTATAATAGCATCTAAGGTATTGAAAATATAATGTTAAAAATGACAAGCGGCATACCAGACTCAGCATTGTATCATATACTTCGCTCTGATGTGATAGGTGAATAAAAGCCTTCAACTATATACAAGTTGCCTATACTTCATTTCCTAAAATATAATGTAGTACAGATAATGTTGAACATTCTAAAGTGTACAAATGTAATTCCTATAGCAGTTTCCCGTTTCCCAATTACCCAACCCCTTAAGATAACGTCTAAATTGAACAAGCAGCGGACTCGGAATATCTCTTCGATCGATTGGGGTGTCATGTAACAAAAAACCCCCTTTCGGGTACGGTTACGGTCTTTAGTAGACCATTCGAATAACGTATTTTTGGAATTACAATGATAATGACCCACATTACTTTGGTGTACGTTATCAGTCACATTAACGGTGTAGCTTTGTTAACGTCCATTTATTTCTGACTTTTGTTGTTTTTCGCTAATACCTTTTGGTCGGCTGGACATAACCACCTAATTGGCCAGATGTTTCGAGTTAGTCAACATAAAAAAGTGCGAATATATATTAAGCTAGTTGCATAATTCATGTATAATAATTAACAAATTCTGTATAAAAATTAGACTCGAATTTGAATATATAATCCTTATTAATTTTCATTACTTTAAAATCCGGTAATAATTAAATCATATATTTTATATAGTTATATAAAAAGTATTATGTATTAATAATCAAATTTATGTATAGTATACACTTACATAGAAATAAAGTTTAAAATGAAACAGATAAACTGTTGTCATATTTAATCAGCTTAATATTATAGGTATAAGATTTCTAATTTCAAGGAAATATAAATTTTTAGAAATATAAATTTCAAGTTTTTCTTATATTATTGTGCTGTCGTTGTGTAACCTAAACGTTACAGATCTCTTGGACTTTCATTTCAGTTATAATAATTGTAATATTTTTCAGGTTATATGGTGGCAATCCTCAAGCTTGTCGTAATTCATTTCACTGATGAATCTGTCTGCTTTCTCAGGGCCATATCCAAAGACTGATATTAATGTCTTCTGCTTCTGTACCATCTTAATCGTTGTTGACAAATAAGGATTATCTAGACTAGGTCTATTGAAGTTACCCCTGTCTAATACTCCAGGTATCACCAAAATAATAATAATTATTCTTTATTTTTAATTGGTGTGGATTTTTTATCCATAATAGTGGATATATAAATAATTTTGACACTAATATAATCTAGACTGTGATTTTATATGTTTTTGATAGCTTTACCTGTGTGTTCTAGTTTCATATTTCTGCCTCCTTGACCAATATGCCGCATTTAATACAAATACTTCAGCTCGTATATACCTTTGGTTGGATACAACTAGTAGAATTATGTTGCATATAATTAAGGTTATTATTAGTGACAAAGTATTAGTGAATGTGTGGTGGTGCACAGCGATACTTTCTTCGAATCTCAGAATTCATCTAATTTTTTGATGATTCAATTATTAGGTGCAATTTCTAATTTAAATATTCTCCTACAGTCATCATGACAAATAAGTACTGTATGAATATTGTATTTTATATAATGCACCACAGATATGATGATATTCTTGTAGTGATTACAATTTGTGTATACCAAATATCATCTGGAGAATTAACTAAGCATTTATTATCATTAATATATCAAATATGCAGCAATTACGCTATATTATATAGATACTACAGTTTCTCAACTAACCTATTTTCTCAGGAGGTACTTCCATTAAAAATAAATAAAGTTTGTAAACACTCTAATACTACTTCCCTTTCCATTTCGAACGATATTTATAAATAATATATTACTTTGTAGGGAAGAACAGCGGAAAAGTGATACATTTAGGTCAGCAGTGTTTATTGCTATGTGTTTTCTCATGAATTTTCTGTCACAAATGTCAGATATGTATTGTCCAATTCTGTAAAAAAAAGAAAGTAGGACTGATTTTAATAATTAAGTAATTGTTGTCTCTGATAAAACAGCATATTTGGCATCGTTGAATTTTGCTCTGTTTTACAGGTTTATCTTTTTGTACAATTTGGTTAAAATATATTAGTATTCAAATTATGTAACATTATCTTTAGGTAGAACAGAACGTGAATAGACGTGAGAGTATCGAGTATTGTCCTGTTAATATTGGAAGACATATATTATTCTTGTATACTTTCTATCTTGTTTACTTCTACAAATTTTCTAAAAAATTCTATTGTTTACGTTGCCTGCAAATTTTGTCTGATTTGGCCTGCAAATTCATGTGATTTAACATTCCTGGACTTTTTTCTTTGGGAACATGTCAAAGGAAAAGTATACGCCACTCAGCCAGCAACAATCAATGACCTGAGAGCAAAGATTCAACATATTATTCGGGACATAGAGACAGCTTTATATGCCCGTGTTATGGACAATTTTGCTAAACGAATAACATAACAGATAAGTCGAGGTGGCCATCTGAACGATGTCCTTTTCCATTTATATTTATATCATCTCCAGTCTATGTTGAAGAATAAAAAATTCTCAGTTTATTAAATATTATTAGTTTTATTTACAAATCACATCCCATTGTTCCAAATGAAAGACCCTATATAATACTTTATATTTATGAAATATTTTTTACAAGATATTTATCTTTCTTATATGCAACCACAGAAAGAAAAACAGGTAGCATTAATTTGTTTATAAAACGTACATATAAGAAAATTGTTGCGCTAAATAAAAATCTGCAACAGAAGGGTGAAAATTGTTTCTTACAACTCCTTCAAGGGATGTATTTATGTTTATTCATCTAGTGGGACTTCCGTACGTCACAAAAGTGTAGAGAAACTTATATAACTTTCTCCACCTCAGCTAACTATATGGAACTAGTAGTTAATGTTTACAAAATAAGTAAGTCAAAATAGGTTATAATAAAATTTACTGCTTCAACACCTACTGCTAGAGATCTAAATCTAGGACATCGTGTGAAGACGGGAAACAAATATTGTAAATATACGTCCAATTTATTGAACCGATCTTAGGAATGCGTTATAGATGAAAGCCTGGCGTGAAAGAAAAAGACAGAGTGGACGAGGATGCCGCAAAGATGAACGAATCAAACTGGCAGTAACTGGTGAGAGATACAATGAAATAACGATTGAAGCCCAAGAAGGTCAATGGTCACCTAGGATTCTAACATTATACATGAATAAATATAAAAATGAAACATCTATTCTGTCAGTGTAATTTTATAGTTTTCAATATAAAATCTAATTAAATCTAAAACTGCACACTGCAGTTTATTTAATCTCCTTTAAAATAATCGCGGAAGTACGCCTCAGTTCCGAAAACAGATTATTGTAATTTATGTATTCCTCGCTACAACGTTCTGTAAATTAGAACCGTGCCCTTCATGAATGGACATCGCTTACTTTGATACAAGCCTGAACACAGAAATGTCACTCTGAAAGTGATTACTTGTTTATCGAGGTGTTGTGTATTTAGGACGATATCTTTTACGTTAAATGTAATCCGTCAATATTAAACAACCGAACCCGAAATTTAATTACTGTTTGTGTGAAATAATTTTCGCTCCAAATTGTTAAGCTTCACGGTCTTCGAGAAAATTTAGAAATTAAAAATATCGGTTTACAAGAAAATTTAAATAGGCAAATGAGAACTATTGTTCTATCACAACGTTACTAAATTTGGAAAGTGTTATGCGATTTGATGAGTATTTATCTTGAGAAAAAAAGGAAATATAATAAAAATCACATACTGGAAGTTTCCTTGCGATGAAATCTTATCGGTTTACAGCTATATTAGGCATACGATTGAACATTTCTATATCCATTGCACGTAATTACCTTAGAATAGTTCTCTAAACAGTTATTTCAAGCATTATTGGAGGATGAGTAAGCAAAACAAACCACGAGGTAATAGCATTGTTGTTACTGTTAATAACAAAATATTTCACTTATGTATATTATTTATGTATCCTACTGTAAATACACAATTATACTGTTTTGTTTTAAGAGACTCAAAAGAACTGAAGGTATGATAAAATTAATCAAAATATTTGACCAATTTTACACAATTCGGGAGGCTACTGAAATATTAGAAATAACAAAATATAGTATTTTCTAATATAACACATAATATAAGCAAATAAGTGATTTTTATTATATGTTCAGTTTTATTTTATTATCTATATCTATGACAGATGTTTATTATTTTTGAAACCGACCATTATTACTGCATATACTGACTTTCATGTTTTTACTTATTAAATTTATGCCTAAGCCAATATAAAATACCCAAATTATAGAAGCATTCGAAAGTGTGCCTTCTTACATATATGGTGATATTTATAAAGCAATAGATATATTAATAATCGATATTTTGTTATGAAATTTTACTTAAGATTGAAATGTCGAATTTCGATATAAATTATATTTTTTCAAATTACCATAAAATTTTCAAATGCAATTGAAATTATTATAGTTTATCAAACTGCATGTAATATGTGACACTTAACAGTTCTAAGCGCTTTGAATACATAACAACATCAGATCCTCCCCAGGGATCACTTTTACTTGAACTTCTACTGTTGATCACTTTTATTAATGATATAGTTCTGTTAGTGATAAAGTAAATATAACTTTTCTCCTATGCTGATGAGGTGAAAATTGACGATGAGTAGATACGACGACTTCCAGTGTCTTCGAAATAGCTTTAAAACAATCATTATATTTTGTAAAATTGTAAATGTCCACTGAATATAGAGAAATATAATTATTTCTATCATTTACGAATATTATATCACTTACAGATAAACTGTCTGACCGTCTCTGCAACTATTTCATAGATAATCAGGTCTTGATGAGACCGATAATACCGATAATTTGCAGAGCCTTTGGAATTAGTTTTGATTATATTTATTTTCAATCAATTTCTACAAAGGTGTAGAACAATGTTCTTCAACTAAATAAATAGATAACACTACACAATTATTACTGTACTTCTATATTGTTTTTGAAAAACATTAACAATTCTTTATACTATATGTTCCTATTGACCAACTTTCAGAAAATATGGTGGAGGTGATAGTGTAATTTTAAAATATATTTAGTATTTATAATTCATTTTGTTCATATATTTTTTTACTGTCACTGTATCATTATCTTCTATCTTCTCATCGCCAGGTATAGAATAGGAATCACTATGATATTATATTTGGTGATTAGGAATTAGAAAGAAAGAGCATATGAACATATTTAAAATAAACTGGAAAAGAGAATCCTTATTCAAAAACATTGGCACCTCCGCCATTTATTTATATCATTCTTGTATTATGGATAATTAGATTGTTTACTACGTAACAATTTATTTATAGAAACAAATTAGCTTTTTTCAGCCCTCGTTTCAATATATTCAACTAGTAGTTCTTTCTTTGAATAACAGTCGGTTAAATGCATGTTTCTTATCGAATTAAAAAGTAAATTCAAAAATTAACACGAACTAGAAAGCTTTATGATACCCAATATCATAATCTTCAGTGAATCATTAAGATGAATAAAAAATTATATATTAGTGCCACAAAACAGCACACTTCATTCAGGGTCTTTCATATTTTTGTTATAAGTATTTACACATTGTTTCTGAACTGTTGTTTAATCATTAAAAATATGATTACTTTAACCTCCTTCAGTTTGCAGGAAATTGTTTCATTTCAGTATATTTAGAGTTGTGAATTCACAGGGGATCTACTAAGAGGAATGCAAAGTAAACAAACTTAAGGAATTTAAAAGTTTCTTGTAACTGTAACAGGAGATGCTTACCTATTAATTGATTCGATGTGGATTATATATTATCGATAGAAATAAATATAACTTTAGAAACTATAGAGGATAAATTTTCTATATAGATTTTTTCAAAAGATTTGAAATAATCACACGGGTTTTATTGATGTAACGGTAAAAAAAGTGGTGTTTGATTTTTTCACTAACCAAGTTGGGATCATTCGGAGATCATTACAACTATTTTAATTTTATTTTTTAAAATCCTATATTACTTATTCTTACCTTCTATCATTATGAAGTCATCAGTCCTTAGATTGGTTGGACGCTAACCTCCAGCTTCTCCTATCTTGTGCTCTTACATTCTAGTCCTCTAATGAATCATTTTCTTACAATATTTGTAACACTTTAAAATTATTTCATTTAGATTACGATAATAAATCTTAAAAAATGTTTAAAGCACATTTGTTCGAATTACTGCTAATTAGTCAGTTTAATATTTAGACTTAGGGTAATAAGTTATTACTATTAACTTGTTTACGAATTTTATATATAGTTTTTTCTATTATATGTATATAATTCTTTAATGTGATTATTATGTTGTTTAAAATCTAGCACAAGTGTCTTTATTTCATTGTTATACATTGTTTTGCATACTGTTTCTCCTATTAAAAATTCTTTTTGTTGATGACCAAATAATATCCTTAATTATTTCATGGTATTATATAATATTCAACAGGTCCTTATTGGAAACTAATTTCCTTGAATATTACATTTTAGTTTCACTGTTTTATTCTACTTGTATGTAAGAAAAAATAAAACTAACTTAGATTAAGTTAGGCTAGGTGAAAGTTCGAGTACCAGAGCAGGATCTCGTTGTGTTTTCACCTGAATTACTGAACATTGCCTTTTAGTGAACTAGCAGTAAATTAACTGCTTGCATATTTTTATATTGCAATATTTATTAATACCTATTTAGTAATACAAATAGTATTGTTATATAATACTAAACATGTCTTTAAATTATCTCTGAATATGCTATAAAGGTATCAGTGAATCTATTTTGTTTTTAGCTCCCGGTCTTGTTGACTTCGGGCGAATTATTACTCTCTATAAATTTACAGGCATAATCAACTGTAGTCGATGAAAAAGTACACGCTAAGCTCTGGATATGAAGATATTTTATTCAGCATGCAATTAGCGAAAACTAATTAACCAAACAGTAAACAAAGGCCTCGTATAAACAGGAATCAATTAATCGGGCACCGTTGCTTCTCTCCATTTGCTTTTTGCTAACGTTTAACTTCAAGCCTGCTTTATCTTCGATTGGAGCCGAATCCCCTACACAAATAATATGTCAACGGTTTTTAAATTCTGCAGCGCGTTTTAGAGAAATAAAATCACATAGATAATGACTATGTAGAGTGGGATGGACAATTTGTTGTTAAGGTACGGGGAATAATTTGGATGTTTAATAGGGGTTATGACAACTGAAGATATAACTATGATACATTAAAATAAATTAATTATGATTTTACTACTGTTTACTGTAACAAAAACGTTACTGCAGCTTCGACACTTAGCGTGCCATTTCCAAACGATTCACAAAGGATGACAATTACAAAGGGTCTAATAGTATTTATAACAAAATGTGGTAATATAGAGGTTATATAGTAGGGGCAATATAGCAGGTCGGGAATTTTTGAATAATTTTACATGTAATAAATAAAATAGCAAGGGTTTTCCCGGTTAGGACTTTTCTATCGGGTGATTGACGTGGAGCAAACCCTACAATTAGGTTACAAACAACTGAGACTTCCGAATTGTTTAAGGGAATGAAGATTTAAACACATCAAATAATGGTGTTTGGAAAAGATGGACCTGGCCAGTAGTATAGCAAAACCAGTACCAGGCCACCCTCGGATTTATCCGCGGACATTTGATGTGGATGGCATGTGGTCATTGTTGATCTGAAGAACTCTTGGCGCAGGTATAAAATAGGTCTGTACAGGTATAAAACAGGTGTGTATCGGTTTAAAACAGGTATGGTAACCTGTTTAATGACGTCATGTTTTTTTCCTAATACCACCATACCTGTCATCTGCATCAAATGTCTGCGGACAAATCCGAGGGTGGCCTGGTACTGGTTTTGCTCTACTACTATGGCCATTAAGAAGACAATTATCGTTAGATACCTATCGATAGAGTTACTACATGATTTATGAATTTCAAGAGATTCTAACAAATTTAATGTGTATATTTTTTCTTGTGTGTAGTATTTTATCTAAATTTGGAAAAGTATGCCGTGAATACCAATCAATCGTTGCACTTGTGATTTATTGGTATTACTATAATGATAGTAATATAAATTACTATCGTATCGTAGTAGCATTACTAAATAATATAACTACGATAGTAATATAAATAATTACTATAATGGTGATTTAATATAAATTTAGCATCACAATACTTAGGTTATATTGTCTTTAGAGTCGCTAATTTTCCAACTGTGCACATCATTAATACAATAAAAAAAGTACAATATTAGTAAGCTTTACTAAAAATATTAAGTATTCACTTTTATTATTATTATATGTGGCACTTAAGTATTATTTAGTTGTATGGCACAGTTACAAATATATAAAGTTTTTTAATTAGAGATTTACCGTATATTATTATGTATGAATTATTATCCGATACTGTGGAATTATATAGCCATGTTAAGACCAGGAAATACATCCAGGAAAGATGTAACGACATAAAAGTAAAATCAAGAGCGATGTTGAATGCTCCTATAGAAAGGGATTGGGTGGGTCCTTATTCTCTCACCCTACTTTTTCTTCTCCTGCTCTTGGGTTATTGATTCCTATCTTAATATAAAGGGACGGTCCTTTTACGTGATTGTATAAACTTGTTGAACTATTTTTAAATATTATTTCGTCCAACAAACGAAAATCTCTTGCGGCTCCCTCTCACCGAATTTCCATTGACAGTGGTCGAAAAGAAGTTTCGGACATCGTTATTTTCGAATATAGTTATTTCCATGAAAAGGTTAAGATGATTTTTACTCTAATACCTCTTCATATTTTCCGAACTTCGTTCTTTCCACGCTTACTCCATATTAGGGTCAACGTGACTGGTCAAGTTGGTCCCTTTTATTTCAAATTTATCCTGAGGTCCTTTAATGATCCATACTTAAGATGGAGTTTGTAACTTTTCAATTCTATCGGAAAAGGATATCTGCGGACTCAAAGGGCAACGGACACAGCGGAGTTCGTTATGTTTTCAGTTACTAACACCGGGTGCGTTTATTGAAACTAGTCCTTTCCTGAATAATTATCAACCACTATAAACTAATGGCTTTTCCCTGGCGAGGATACAGTTTCAGCATATCAATCTTGATTAATTGCTAAGTATTTGTGCTGAATAAATTAGAGAACTAGTATTATCTGCAGAAAAGTGACTTAATTACGAGGGTTGCCTCAAAAATAGGGTTCCCACACTTTTTTAAGTAGACAGTATTGTTTATTATCAAAGTTATTTACAAGATTGGAAAGCTTGAATATTAACCTATTTTTCTACATAATCGCCATTTCTTTCGATGCATTTTTCTAGACAAGTTCTTCCAACATTTGTATCCCCGTGTCATAGAACTCCACCGCCAACCGGTTGAGGTATCGATTAATCTCTTCTTTGACATCATCGTCCAAGTATTCCTTCAATTTTAGGAACAGGTGGTAGTCACTAGGGGCTAGGTCTCGGCTGTAGGGAGGGTGGGAAATGACAGTCCAGCCAAATTTGCTCAGGAGATCCTGGGTTTGCCTGCCACGATTTTCCCCGCAGATTGCGTTTGATTGAACTTTTTCGATTTAGGCGAACTTGAGTGGCGCCATTCGCGTGATTGTTAATTTTTTTCGGGAGTGAAATTAAACACCCACACACTTGTGCGCATATGTGAGCATTGGTGGGATCCATCGCGCGGGCACCTTGTGATACTGCAATTTCTCGGACACAAGTCTGTCAATTGAGCTGGCAGATATCTCAGGAATTTGATGAGCCAGTTTACGGATGGTGATCCTCCTACCTTCGAGCAGTAGACTCTCGATTTTTGCGACAGTCTCGTCGGAAATCGACGGTCGTCCGCTCCGATCTTCGTCATGGATATCTGTACGACCGCTCGAGTACTCCTTACACCATTCGCGGTCGTGTTGAATGGTGATGCACTTTTCATCATAGACTTCACACAACTGACGATGAATGTCTATGGGTGGAAGTTTTTTGCGTTCAAAAATTGGAATATTGCACATATTTTGCACCTGGCGGTGACGGAAATAGGGAGGTCCATCGTAGACGGCTGTCAGGCCAACACTATGCGGCGTAGCTTGACAACGAAGGTGAGGACTGAGAGAGGGAGAAATGTCGCGTACGACTGTGTTGTCAGACTTCACCTAATACTTCTTATTGTGGATCTATCACGATGGGAACCTTACTTTTGAAACAAGCCTCGTATAATGAGCTTCCTAGTTGATTCGATAGAAATGTTCTAAGTCCATATGTGGGTGATTCGTGTAAGCTATTTTACAAATCTGTTTAGATGTTTGAGGAAACAAACTGAATATGGTTTGCAAACATTGTTTCAATTTTCGAACGAATTTTTCGAATCTATAACACCTATTTTGACTGGTAAAATATATTATTATATATTTTTATATAAGGTCTACTCCTTAAAGTCTGTATATTTACAAACTTTAAGGAATAACACCACTGTCATAAGCTAAAATAGGGCTTTATGTCAATTTATTTGGGATGGAAGAAGAGACATATATTTAAGTATAATACAAGAAATGATTATCAAAAAATATTTCAAAATGGCGACACTCGCGAGACATGTCAAATTCACGGCTTATGATAGAAGATGTCCAAGGAGTCTGATGCTTGCGTCTTCTTCCAGTCACACCAAAACTCTGAACACTTCTAGTCCTGCGAATTTTTCCTGCTTTGGTACACTTTTTAAACATCTTTTAATGATGTCTGTTGTGTATTAAAGACGTTAGAAATCATAAGGTAAAACATTATGCTGTACCTAGACTGTACTGTACTTCCTATCAGGTATTTATTTGACGCAGATGTCGTTTCGGAGCAGTTTAACATGATTAGGAAAGAGCGAAAAATGTAAAAGAAAATTATTTCTTTTAGGACAAATAGTTTCTGCGCGATATTCTAAAATGTTCGAGCAGTTTCTTAAGCTGATGAAAAAAATCGGGTTCGAAAAATTTGCAGTGCTGTTACGCTTTAACCTTTCCTGATTTCTGAAATTTCATTAATGACCACAACATACATCTCCGGTAACCATATTTTTTGTGTAATTTCATCAACAAAACTTTCTGTATATTTCTAATACGCAATACATTGTTTTATAAACATTCTGAAATCAAAATACCTAAAGAAAAGACTTAAAGAAAGTATATATTGAGTGCAAACAACAGTATATTATATATTAATTATCATTGTCATATATTTCAATTATTTTTGTGTAAAAGTGAATGACTAAAAATAATTAATGCATATAACTTCTACAAAAAAGCCTTTCTGACACTCCATGAAAACATTTCCAAACAAAGATCTTATTTAAACTCAGGTTGGTACTATGCACTAATAAATAAACACTTGATTTATACACAAATTGGTTCCCTATTTGACGAAATTCCCATTATCTATCATGATTTTGTGTAGCTAACTTCAGGTAAGTCTATTTCATATCATTCTACGAACATCAAAATATTCTTCGCTGTTATGGCAATTGGGAATTGGCATACGAAGACAACCATCTCTCCGTCGCCATCTATAATTAGATGGGGCTATATAACATTCCAATTTGATTTTTGAAATTCAACTTATATAAGTTTTGTTTTGTTCTTAGGTACTTAGTTAGGTATTTTTCAGGAGATCCTAATGTTTTCTTAAATTATGCCGATCAAAAGTTTGTGTTTAAAAGTTCATAACTTTTTCTGAATAAAGATTTATTAAAAAAATATATCTGTATTGATAGCCGCTTTTCTATTTAACCAGCCTTTTTCCAACAATAGTTTTATATCAAGCGTTAAGTACATCATCATCATGAGGTCATCAGTTCTAGGACTGGTTGGACGCTAACCTCCAGCTTCTCCTATCTTGTGCTAACCTACACATTTCGCTAATTGTGCTACAACTTACATTCCTTACTATTTGCTAGCAGTAGTCTAATCTAGGCCTACCTCTGCCTTTCTTCACTCCTATTTCTGCCTCCAAAATATCGCGGACTATTCCCCCATGTCTCAGCAAGTGGCCTACCATTCTATCTCTTCTCTTCTTTATGTTTTTCCACATACTTCTTTTCTCGCCGACTTTCTCTAATACTTCTTCGTTTCTAACCCCATCAGTCCACGGTATTTTCATCATTCTTCGGTAACACCACATCTCAAAAGCTTCTTATTTCTTCCTACTTGCTTCTCCTACCGTCCAGGTTTTGAAACCGTATAGTGCCGTGCTCCATACATACGTTTTCAAAAATCTCTTCCTCGTTTCTAAGTTTATTACCCCCGAGCATAAAAGTGCTTTCTTTTTGTTAAAAGTTACTCGACCCTGCGCTATTCTTTGTTTTATATCTTTATCGCTTCTTCCATCCCAATTTATTTTACTTCCTAAATAAGTGAAGTCTTTAACTTCCTCCAATCTTTCATTATTAATTTGTACTTTCGTTTTTGCTCTGCTCTCGCGCCCTCTGGACACTAACACTTTAGTTTTATTTTTATTCACCCTCATTCCGTATTCCTCTGTCAACACTGTCTCTACTTCATTCAATGCTGATTCTAATTCGTCTTTACTGGATGCTAATACTGCTATATCATCCGCGAATCTCAGCATATTTGGTTTGTGTCCCTGTACTTTAATCACGAAATCCACTCTTCCCGAAATCTTTTACCACATTAATCGCCTCTTCGATGTACAGATTAAAAATTAGTGGTGAAAGCGTACATCCTTGTCTTACTCCTTTCGTAATACCTACTTCCCTTCTTTCCCCTTCTACTTCTATAACAGCAGTTTGCTCTTTGTATAGACTGTGTACTACTCTCCTATCTCTATACTTCATCCAGCTCTCTTTAGTATCTCGAACATTTTTTCCCATCTTACATTATCAAAAGCTTTTTCTAAATCTACAAATCCTATATAAGCGTTCTTTCCTCTTTCTATTGTTTTCTCTAACATTACTGTTAGCGCCAGAATAGCTTCGCGAGTTCCCCTATTTCGCCTAAATCCGAATTGGTCTTCTCCTAGTATTTCCTCCGCTCTATTTTCCATCCTCTTCTGCACTATTCTGGTTAAGATTTTTGACGCGTGGGAAGTTAGGCTAATCGTTCTAAAGTTCTCGTATTTGTCGGCTCCTCTCTTTTTCGGTATAGTAACGGTAATGTTGCTCTTATAATCCTCCGGCATCTTGCCCGTTTCGTATATGTATTTTACCAGTTTAAACATCCTGTTTACTACTTTCTGTCCCGCACATTTCAAAATTTCCGCCTGTATTTTATCTACACCCGGAGCTTTATTGTTCTTTAGCCCTATTAGTGCTATTTCAAATTCCTCTCTCAATATAGTACATATTAGGTACATATTTGATGTAAATCACACTTGCCCCAAACCGTTGGGGAAGTGTGACCTACGGCCATATTTATATATACTGATATATAACTCTGATGTAATTTATTTTTTGTTATTGTCTTGTGGTGGTCTGTAAAAGTAAATTTGCAAAAAAAGCACAAAATATATATTATATGTTAATTCTTTCAGGCTTACCAGATAAACACATTTAAATTTCAACTATTGAAAATCACGGTCACTCTTACCCTACCTTATTTTATTTATATTTTTTTTGGAAAGAGAAAAATGTAAATAACACATATAGAACTCTGTCTTATAAATAATAAATACGAAGCCTTATATAAAAAAGTTTATTTCATCGCTATTTGCCAAATAAAAGATCTCAAACCAACATTGGCTTGTTTTCATAGCCAGGCTCAGCTAGACTGTTCCGTTTATCGACAAGATAACAGAGATTTTTATTTGGCAAATAGCGATGAAATGAATAGTACGTGGAAAAGGAATTTTCGAAAAGGATTTCTTTAAGGTAATTCCTTTCAGGAAGGAATATATTTACGTAATTTATTTTTGTTAAAACAGAGGGGCTGATTTTCAAAAAAGGTCACAGAAATTTTAAAACCAAAAATTTACGGAAGTGTTATTTAAAAAGACAAGATTGGCGTGTCAGAGTTTTTGAAAAAAATAATTCAATTAAAATATTATCAATATTGTACCAAACTTTATCATCACGTTGTATGTATGTTGTTAGATAGATATATTTTAAATTTTTATATTTAATGACAACAGGGAATAAGTTTGAGAACGATAAAAAATATCGTACTGAAATAAATGAATTTCCTTAAAAGAGATAATACATTTCAATATATTTTTAAAACTTTGAAGTTCATTGAGTACCTTCATTGAATCAGACTACAGCCTATAACGCCTATTTTATATAATTTCTTCTTCATTGAATCAGTTGTTCATTTATTTTTCCAATAATTCTCCATTTATATTTAACTTTGCCCGTTGGACGGAGTGACATCCCCCGTTGTGAAGCCGTCGCCGCACCGCCTCCCAGACAATACGCCCAGAACAAACACTTCAAACGTTCAAACGATTATGTACTTAATAATGCAAGTCCTGAAACTACCTGTTAGAACGTTTTCATGGCTGCACGACGCTCCTGCAACCCGCCAACAAGTGAAACGGATGCATTCGCGCGTCGTTTGTGTCGACACAAACACCCAGCCAGTGAAAGTCAGTCTGCAACCGATGCGGCGCAGATTCGGTCGGCAAGACCGCACCGATTCCAGCCGCTATCCAAGAAATCATTGACCAATTCGGCGCTCAATATTCCACAGCTGGCATCGTGACCCAAAAACCCGGTACGGCGGCGGCCCAACTGTTGCCGAGCTGCTGGGGCGCACCCGCCATTATATCTGTCGTGTTGGGGGCCGTGCCGTGCCGAGGATGGGCAGAATGTTAATTTAAAAGTTTTCAGAAGTTTTTAATGCCTCTAAAATATTTATTATTTGATTACGTGACAATTATTGCGCTTAGAGGGGCGATTCCGAAGTTTTAGGCGGCTCTTACATTTTAAGTAGGCCGTAGTAGCAGCGTAATTGTTTTTTGAAACAGGCAAATGTGCTTGAAAGGGTAATCTAATTTACTGGGTAGTCATGTTTTACTTCACTCATTTTTCAGGGGAAATTTTAAAATATATAACTTCTAAGAGCAACTCCTACATCTAAGGATGAACTCCCGTAGCTCGCAAAGTGAGACGTTCAGCAGAGTTGCTGCTTGTCGCATTAAAAAAGTAAATTCAGTTTACATTTTTATAAAATGTACAATATTCATTTAAATGAGATACTGATATGAAGTAGATATATAGCTCTATCAGATTCCAAAAGGAAGAGGCTGGGATTCGGAGGAAGAGAAACTAAAACCCCGTCCGTTTAGAATCTGATAGAACTAAATTGATAGATTTTAATTGATTCTAAAAGGAAGCGGTAGAGTTTCCAGTAGCCTAGATAGAGCATACGTATGTGTATTAGATTCTAAAAGGAAGATGGTCTTCGGAAGAGGGCATCCTACCCTTCAACCCCTTCCTTTTAGAATATGATAGAGCTAAGAAGCAGTCAACTGGGTTGAACATTTTAAGATTTCTGTCTGAATTGGTATTACATTTCAGTAGTTGCAATATCTATTCCACTCTTAAATGTAACCAACCATTCTCTTATTCCGAAGCTCAACCCTTTCCCTTTAGTAATAATAAACTAATAACACTTAAACCAATTTAATAACTATGCCGCAATAAACAAGAGCAATATTTTCGGGTTATTTTACTGGTATAAAAATGTAATATTTAATTTTGAATTATCAAAATATATTTTTGATTAAAATACTTGTATTACTAATTCAAGAACTAAGGCAAAATATGTCACCCATAAAATTTACAGCAAAATAGTTACTGTGATATTTTATTTTTATGTCTAGTATAAAGAAAAATATATAGCGTTACTGTTAGTTTTATTCAAAACATTCTCTTAGCTTCAAGAACATTAAATGAAAATTAAGGCTTCAGACTTCAGCTTTGAAAACTGAAAATGAAAAATAAAAGAATATATCTTCTACTGAGAGATATAATAATAATAATAGTTTTTTTACCATCCAGTCATCCTTCTCCCATGGCTTCGATACTCACGAAGAAGGTGCTGGTGTTACCAGGAATCACTCCCCTCATTCGTGAGGTTAGTGAGTCGTGTGCCCTAGATAGATGTAATGCACCGAGAATTACGCCCTTTTGCATTCCGCTTGTCAGGATTTTTGCCGAGTTTCGGCATACCGCTATGGTTTTTATCCGAAAGCAGTGTCTGTATTGGTTCACCGAGAGCTCCTGTAATCAGTATTGTAAGTTTAATAGTATGGTCTGGATAGAGTCTACGGAGTTCGAAGATTAAATTTCGATAATTTGTTCACTTCTCCTCCTACGTATTTAAGATTATGTTACCGACACCAGGTATCGAGAACTCGATGACTAACATCGAGTTGATAGTCGAACAGGAGTATGTTAGGCTTGTTGGCTGTTATTTGCCTGATGGTGGCAATAGTTCCAGTAGTTTAGACGCTTTTCGTTTCCCACAACGGACTCAATATACCCAGGAGCATAGAGCAGTGCCGATGTCTCATCTATTCCATACGAGTGCCTTAAATTATTGTAAGACAACCGTAATGTTGCATCGTGTCTATGAATATAGACTAAGACTGCATATACTGTAGGTGTTCTGCAGATTTTATTTGGGTTTTTATCTGAAGGGGTTCCAACTCGATGATGGAGATGTAATTGGTCCTTTCGGTATCCAAGACGAGACCATCGTGGACCTTATATCGTGGATATAAGGTCCACGATGAACTTGGAACCACGATTGGAGGCCTTATTTAGAATCATCCTGTTATAAAGATACTTAAAACTCAAGAGTCTACGGCGACCCCCGTGTCATGGGAGTTATAACCGTGGAAAGGACGATCTGAGATGCAAACTTCTCCTGAGATGCATCTTTTTTCGGGTTACTACGTCGTTATGGTAGCCCCTTCCATGTCCATCTCCCCCTACTCGGAAGGAATAGAGAAGGGTTGGAGTGGCAAGGATATTAGTTGCAGATATCTTGTTCTTCCCTGGTAGTTCGGTCAATGTCGCCATTGATAGCGTAATTTTGCATATAGTGGTTATGAACTATAAAATTTAATTTACAGATATCAGGTATTATATATATTTACTGATGTTCAACGGCAGAAGATTTGCTTCGCACAAAGACGAGATCCTGGTGATATATTTGTGAAGGTGTATACCATCTGATGGAAATGTGATTTCTAAATAGTTTGAAGTCATCCGCAGATAAAAATTCTCACATGAAACAGCATCAGGTAGATTATTGATAAACAATAGGAATAAGAGAGGTACTGAATTAGAACCTTGAGGTATGCCTGAAGATGGAGAGAAGGATCTAAAAGAAGAGTTCCAAACGAGAAATTTCCATTCATTAGGTAAGATCTGAAACTGTTAATTAAAGGCTTCTGAAACACATTTCTGTTACAGAAAGATGTGATCTAATTTCATCAATAATATATAATAGTCCATTTGGTTGAAGATTTGAAGAAAATCTGTATATATCACGTCAATTTGGCCTCTATCATCCAAGACTTCTCAAACGTACTGCGAAAAAACTGCAAAATTTGTCACGGTTGATATATTCAGCAGAAACCCTTATTTATAAGACGATATCGATCATGAAGAAATAAATTTGGTCAATTATACAAAATACTGTTCTCGCCAGGATTGTAATAAATTTGTAGTTAAATATAACTCTACCTTATTAATTTTGGAAAAATTTATTTAAGAAAGTTTAATGACAGCTACATGTTTGTATAGTCTTGCCCGAAGGAACACTAGACAGGGTGTTTCAAGGATAATAAGAATATACAATTACCGTATTATTACAGTTGCATGCAAAAAATTTACCTTGCTTTGCTCTACCGTAATTTCAGTTAACTATCATATCATTATCATTAATTATGCTATTATTGCGTCGTACAAATGTATTGTACAAATATTCCAGGAGAAGGGTGAATATGACTGTTATTGATGATTGTTTTTACACTGTTACTCAAGAACTAAAATTTCCTTGGTAATTAATACCTAATATAATTCGGAACTTTCTTAACATTAAAATTTAGTGAATCAACACTGTGCAAAATACTGTATTAGTATTGTTTTTTCTAATAAAAAAATACGGTTTAATAACCCTAAAAATATATCATATCAAATAATCATCCCTATTTACTTTAAACTTATCTAATTTACTTGAATGGGTGACAAAGCAACAAAAAATCAAAATTTTGCGAAACATATTGGGGGAGTAATGATTTTTCACCTCTAGAGTGATATCTGTAAAATCTATAAAAGAAGTACATGGGTAGATCTGCCTTTAGAATAACTTAGTAGAAATTCTAAGCTGTGTTATAGTTAATATTAAAGTAGTGTGAAGTACATTGGAGAAGTAATGATTTTTTTATTTTGTTCTGAATACATTGTGCTCTTTGCATTCAGAAATTCGCAAAATCTATAAAATAAGTACATGCATGTATTAGAGTGACTTAAAAGAGTCACAAGCCCTTCAAAGAGAAGGGTGTGAAGCCCATTGAGGGATTAATAATTTTTTATATTATATTGCTCTGAAGACATTGGACTTTTTGTATTAAAAAATTCGTAAAATCTATAAAAGAAGTACTTGGGTGGATTTTACTTTAGAGTGAATTAGGGGAGGTTCGAAGGTATGCCTATTGTTAGAGTCAAAATGGTGTTAAGCCCATTGGTGGAGTAATGATTTTTATATTATTTTGCTCTAAATATTGTACATTGCATTCCTTAAATTGAAAAATTCGTAAAATATATAAAAGAAGTGCTTGGGTGGACTTTATTTTAAAGTGAGTTAGTAGATGTTTCAAGGTATATCTACAGTTAAAATCAAAATAGTGTGTGCCCCATGAGGAGAGTAATTATTTTTTATATAATTCTGATCTGAATATGTTTTACTTTTTGCATTAAAAGAAATATCATCTACCGCTTGTAGACAAAAAAGTACCATAATAAACTCACTTCTTAAATTTCTAAATTATTAAATATCTATGTTGAATATAATGTTTAACAATTTAGAATTTCCAAAATCACAAATGTTTTTATTTCGACCAATAGGGAGTGTCATCCCAAGAAATTAAGAATATATCTATATGTTTATTTTATTTAATATGAAATACCCATCATTTAATTAAATGAGTATGACACGAATATAATACATATCTAGTAGGTTTACATAATGTTCTATGTTCTCCCGCAGCAACCTTATATCTGGAATGAAATTGTTGATTTATTCTGTAAATTATAATTTGGCCTCATATATGCATGCACCAAATACACCGTGATAGTCAAACTCTGAAATTAAACCACACCGAACTGAAAACTGGAAACATACAACTTTGTTGAATATATCTGACTGGCGCTTGTCTAAACTTCGTATATAGTTAACTAATACAATATACATGTACAATGTCATCAACATAAGTGGCTCTATTTGACTTAATAATCACTGTAAATGCTTGTGTTAGTGAGGTGTCAAGATATACTTCGAATAAGTGGGAATAAAGTAAACTGTATCCTAGAATAGGATGTTGCAGAAATTTTACGTCAGTATAACAACATTAGTTATAAAGTTAATTTCGCAAGTAGTGGTTAATAATTTTGGTTATACCCTTTATATTGTTTTACTAGATTAAATAATGGAGAAGATTAATGAGGGATAAGAAGAAATAAAAGTTCAAGTAAGAATACCTAAATAAACGGAAAAATGAGAAGAGAAATGCATAAATAAAAACACTACTACATTTATTTACTTTTATTTTTTGTATTTACTTCTACTGAAATATTAATCTACTTCTCGATATGTCTCAACCTTTTAATGCACTTGATTTCTTCGGTCATATGTCATATGATAACATTCATCAGAATTTATCACGAATTATTAAAGTTACATAAAACACTGTAACATTCAATTTGCCTCGACGAGCTAATTAATAGTAAGTTTATGCAGGGATAAATCAATTGAATCATTCGTTATTGCCGACATATTTAGAAATACCTGAATGCCAAATATTAATCCTAATTTGTCATTCCTTACGTAAAACATTTAATTATAGTTATTGTTCTTTTCATTGATTTCATATTATACATATACGAGTATATTTCAATCTTTTATTACCTCTAAATAATCTACACTAAAATTTATAGTAGTATATATATTTATAGATAACATTCTTAATAATAATATATTATTATGTACACTGTTACATGCGGCAGTTTTTTCTCGTTTTTTTTTCTTCATCCGTAACATCCATATTTTATAATTCAATTACAATCCCAGCGCATCCGCCATATTTTTAAATAGCGGATATGGTATGGAATAGTGCCAATAATATTTTACTTAATAAATAGTGATATAATTATCAAACATAGTATTGCGGCATCATTTTAAAAGTTATTATCAAACGGCAACATCGCTCGAGCAACACCTCACTTGGAAGCTGTTTCAAATATTTATTTGAACGTTTTTATTTTTTGGCACATTTCTTGCACTGAAATTTTGCACATATGAAACAATTTTATGAAAAATCGATTAAAGTTAATATTGGCGTACCACAAAATTTTTAAGCAGTTCCTCCTTGGAAAAGTTTAAAAAAATCAGATTGTTTATGACAGAAAGCACGCAAAAAGTCACTTAGACTTTTTTATATATCGGAATTTTATTTTGCGTTTAGATTAAAAAAAATTATAAATTAATGTGAAACAATAAATTTAATTCACAAATAAGAAAATAATAAAAGTAATACCAGATATCTTTAAAAGAATTTCAAAATAAATGATCAAAATGTGCACCTACGTTTTCCTGAGAGTACAACTTGTTGGAATATTACATTCAACAATAATTATTTTAGGTTTAAAAATAGTCTTCATGCGGTGCCTGAAATTAAACATAAACATTAGGTCAGCATTTATGAGTTCGGGTAACTCAATATCGAATGTTTAACTGTTCAAATGTCGTTGAAATAAAAATAGTCTATTTAGCAAGTTAGTCTGAAAGATTATACGTTAGAATACACATCTTAATTTCTTTGTACGTAATTTAGTTGTTATACAGGGTATCAATAAACTCGTATTGTCCTCAAATTGTATCTTTAATTATTTATTCTCCCAAGTACTTCGAACAGGTTATGGGCCCAGGTGCGTCGCGTAAGCTCACTTGTAAGGGAGAATAATTAAAAGGTACATCGCGAGTGATAACTATTGTTGTATAGACAACTGGAAAATGGCGGAAAGTGCTAAGTATAACATCGAAAAGTTGAACGGGCAAAACTACCAGTCCTGGAACTATTTAGTGAAAATGTTATTAATAAATGCGGATTTATGGGATGTAGTTTCGACTGAATTACCAACACCGGAGGAACGAAACGGTACCTGGCAGAAGAAAAATGACAAGGCCTTATCAACCATAGCCTTATTTGTCGATGTTAGTCAACTAGTGCATATCAGAAATAAGGAATACGCGCATGATGCGTGGGAAGCACTAAAGGAGTATCATCAAAAATCGAGTTTATCTAGCATGGTTTTTCTGTTAAAGCAAATTTGCAGGCTATCGCTAGATGAGAATGGTGATATGGAAGCACACATAAGTTCATTCTTGGAATTATTGAATAAACTGGCTTTAGGGGAAGAAATTAAGGACAGGTTTGCGGCATGCATTTTGCTGGGAAGTCTTCCAGACTCATACAGTTTTTTAATCACAGCGCTCGAAAGTAAGTCATCGAGTGAATTCACGCTTGAATTCGTAAAAAGTAAATTAATCGATGAGTACAGGAGGCGTCAAGGAGCTTTGAAAAGTCAAAACGAGTCAGCCATGAAATCAGTATATAATAAAAGGATCCAAAGTAATCAAACTGCAAGTACAGATGTAAAGCAATGTTACTTTTGCAACAGGAAAGGTCATTTTAAACGGGACTGTTTCAAGTGTAAAGCGTTTAAAAGAGAAAAGGCCAATAAAGTTACTGAAATTAATACTGGTGACAGTGATGATGCGTGTTTTATGGTAAATTCAAGCTCAAATGACGTAAACAGGGATTCTGCTTCGTGGTATGTGGATTCAGGAGCTTCGAGTCACATGGTAAACTACAAAGAATTTTATACCCAATTTGACGGTAGCAGAAAAGGCGTTGTGAGGTTAGCGGAGAAAGGGCAACACTCCAAGGTTCAGGGTATAGGAACAGGATTCATCAAGTGCGCGAATAGTGCGGGAGTGAATAAGCTAAAAATCGACGACGTGTTGTATGTGCCGGACTTATATTCAAATTTACTTTCTGTGAAAAAGTTAACTAGTGCGGGGTATAACGTGCAGTTCGACAACAATAACTGTAAAATTGTCTCAGGCGGAAAAGTGATTGCGAGTGCAAGGCCGGCGCCCGACTTGTACAAGCTGTCAACTGTAGAACAGGCACTGAGCATCGTGAATGAACACTCCAGCAACTGTCAGCATACGTGGCATCGACGTTTTGGGCACAGGGACATAGAAGCAGTCAAGCGCTTGATGGAAAGAAAAATGGCAATCGGGATTAATATTAAGGATTGTAGGATTAGGGAAACTTGCAACTGCTGTGTAAAAGGTAAAATTATTCGTAAGAGTTTCCCGAAATTTTCTCAAAGCAACACATTTAATATACTTGACTTAATACATACAGATGTTTGCGGTCCCATGAAGACTGTTACTCCAGGGGGTAAACGGTACATTCTTACTTTAATAGACGATTTCTCAAGATACACAACTGTGTATTTACTGAAACATAAGAATGAAACTGAAAAATATATTAAAGAGTTTATCGAGTTAATGAGTAATCAGTCAGGCAGGGTACCAAAGGTTATTAGGTCAGATAGGGGTGGCGAGTACGTAAATAATGCGTTAAGGGAATATTTAAGCGGTAAGGGCATAAAGATACAGTACACGGCGGGGTACCCTCCAGAGCAAAACGGTGTTGCAGAGAGAAAGAACAGGTCGCTAGTCGAAATGGCTAGGTGCATGTTAATCGATGCGAATTTACCAAAGAAATTTTGGGGGGAAGCAGTTGTTACAGCCAATTATCTGCAAAATCGACTATCTACTCAGTCAAAACAGAAAGCACCGTTTGAGTTGTGGCATAAAGTCAAACCTGATGTGTCGAATTTGCAAATATTTGGATCTAAAGTGTATAGTCATATTCCAAAGGAACATATTAAAAATAAATTTGATAAAAGGGCAGAATCACTAATTTTCGTAGGATATTCTGATGAATCTAAAGCATATAGATTGTTAGATTTAGATACAGGGCGTATAAAAATTAGCCGTAGTGCGGTATTTCCTGAAAGAAATATTCGTGTTAAAGAAAAAAAGATAATAGATGAAGAAGCGACTATTGAGTTCAAAAAGGAGCAAGAAAGAACGGAGCCAAATGACACTGGGAGACATGAGGCCGCAGATTTCGAAAAAACTGAAGAACTAGAAGAAGCTACGGAAGAATTTAATGTATATGAAAGTTCAGGTACAGAACAATCTTGTGGCAGCGATAACAGCTATCAACCAAGTGAAGAGTTCTACATAGAGCACGGAGGTGATCGTAGATCAAATAGAATAAATAAAGGAGTCCCACCTGAGCGCTACACAGCAAAGTTAGCTGAACTTCGGGAAATAGAACCTAAAACATTTAAAGAAGCTCTTGCCAGCAGTGATAGCGAAAAATGGAGGAAAGCTATGGAAGAAGAAATGAAATCTTTGAAGAATAACGAAGTATGGGATTTAGTACTTACACCGGAAGACAAAAACATCATATCTTGTAAATGGGTGTTTAAGCTAAAGACAGGTGAAGATAAGATCTCGAAGAAGTACAAGGCACGAAACGCAGGCGATAAAGGAGTTTACGAATTTAGAACCGAAAGTGGTTATGTACGAAGATAATCAAAGCTGTTTAAAGCAGCTAGCAAACCATAAATTTAGCAATCGAACGAAGCATATTGATACAAAGTATCATTTTTTAAAAGAATTGTATGAAAATCAGGTTATTGTATTCGAGTATTGTCCGACTGAAAAAATGATAGCTGATATGTTAACCAAGCCGCTAAATAAAGTAAAGCTAGAACATTTAAGTACCAAGGGTGGTCTGGTTGACTGATTAAAAAATAATTATAGTTGCGAGGGGGTGTTGGAATATTACATTCAACAATAATTATTTTAGGTTTAAAAATAGTCTTCATGCGGTGCCTGAAATTAAACATAAACATTAGGTCAGCATTTATGAGTTCGGGTAACTCAATATCGAATGTTTAACTGTTCAAATGTCGTTGAAATAAAAATTGATTTTTTAGCAAGTCAGTCTGAAAGATTATACGTTAGAATACACATCTTAATTTCTTTGTACGTAATTTAGTTGTTATACAGGGTATCAATAAACTCGTATTGTCCTCAAATTGTATCTTTAATTATTTATTCTTCCAAGTACTTCGAACACAACTTAGTAGGTATTATAAAATCCTTCTATAACCCATTCAAGTGCCTCTGCACGAACTAATCTACAATTTTTAATCATTCGTTGCTTAAAAATTTCGATATTAATGTATTTCGTAGCATATACCTTAGAATTTAAGTAGCTCAACAACAAGAAATCTAAGGACGCTAGATCTGGAGACTGAGAAAATCTCTATGGTACCCCTATCCAATACACCTATTGAGATATCGAACCATCAGAATGTTCTTCTATGATATTCAAAATTAACGGCTCAATAGCAGTTTGTCCAAGATACACCTATTTAACATTTGTCTTTGGATTCTTAAATATCCATTTAAATAGAGAGGTTCGACTATGTAATTATCCAAGCGCCCTTCTCACTCGTTTCATTTGTCTAGAAATTGTATCTGGCTCTCACTAAAGATATGAGTATTCATATCACCTAGTACCTTGCATCTGAGTATTGCATTATCATTTAGGAAATCCGTGAAGTTATCGCTAAAATAAATTATTTTTGAATATTCAGGTTCTTAGGCTATTTTCATTAAATTGAAATATACGATCGGTATCATCTTCTGTGAGCTGGTATGTAATTTTAATTTGTAGGGATGCAGTGTTTTGTTTGTTAAAAACCCTTTGTACAGTTTCTTACAGATACTCCACAAACAACTGTAGTTTGAGATGCAGATTGTGTGGGATGCATAACTGTTTCAGCCATGCAATATTTATTTATTTGTTTTCTGTAAAGCCTAGACAACTTTTATGATATCTGTCATAAGTACGAGATAGGTCTAGAGATTGGGCAATACCTCTCATTAAAAATTCTTTCACCAACATTTTCTTCCTAAATACATCTTATAGTTTTTTTACTACTGCCTTCAAGTATGTTGTAGTTATTTATTTCTTATTTAACAGCATCTCATATCATATTTTTTTTTAATAAAATATACGTTTCTAGTTTCTTTACTGCAGCAATTCCGATTGAAGCGTTATTACTAATGCATGGACATTATATCGTATGATTTTTAGTTGCAGTAAGTTCTTCACCGTGTATATAGTATTGCGTTCTTTGAAGTGATGCAGAACCTGGGTATACAATAAGGAGCAGAAGATGACAACAACAGTCATTGGAAACCTTTTCAAAAAGCTGACAGCATGACCAGCGAAATTTCAAGACGTTCAAGAAGTTCACCAATCACGACAAAACCTGGAAAAACAGCATATTAGAAGACATTCGTGGCAGCCCACATTCTATAACTGCATATGCACCAATAAAACTGATAAAACTGATGCATTTGGACTACTAGAAGTCAATGGAAGTCTATGTAAAAGTATTAGGTGGTTGTTTCAAGTATCTGGAGTTACCAGGAATTCCTTTCATAGAATCATTAAACTTGCTAGATTCTTTTCTTATAAAATGCTCTTTTTACATCAGTTAAATGAGGATGATTGGGATCGCTGCTCACAGTTTTTTGTGCTCATGTTTGACCGTATTGAAGAAAATCCTAATTTGTTTTATAAAATGTATATTATAAACCAAGAATTGTCAATAGACATAACTGTATTTATTGGTATAACTACGAGGGAACGTCATACGGATAAATGTTATCTGTCTTTAAAATTGAAGAACTGGGGGTTAAATCCTCATTGATTAATATCAAGATTACGAATTGACTAACGAGTAAAAATAAACTACCGCCATTATCAGGGTAGAAAGACTTTGGGATGTCAGTGGCCCTAGTGGATTTTATCTCAAAAGATGTTCCCTTGAAAACGTAAAATTAACTAGTAACATATAAGTCAGAAATCGAGAAAGGAATTACCAAAACGGGAACAACTTGGAGGTTTTGGTAGTTCCGTTCTCAATTTCCGACTTATATGTTACCTGACATAGATCGTTTCGATATATATGTATACCAAACGCGTTTCAGTCGGCATTTGTCCCGGATCGGCGTACCGTGTACGGCACTGATGAGAACTAATAAGTTCGAAACAGCTGTATGTCGTTCGGTTCTGATCCGGGACAAATGTCGAATCCTACCTTTGGCGGGTTTTATTTTTTGAAACCTTGTCTGATCGTGCAGAAACACGATAAAGGGGTCGAGTGTCGTTTTTAGGTATAACTCAATGCCTAGCAGGACTTTAGCCCGAGGAGTAGTTGCTTCCTATAGCGATTATGTAATAGCATTGTTATTCGGAAACCTTGATAACCGCTTAGCTGTTTTAGTCCAGGATATCCGGGACATTTCGACATCCGGGAGAAATGTCGAATCCTACCCGTGGTGGATTTTATTTCTTGTAAATTAACTAGTCACTGTATTTTCCTATAAAAAATATTTCAATAGTCATTTCAGCTGTTTCGATCTAGATGGGACACCCCGCATATATATAATATGAATGTCATGTGCTGAATTTTGCCATTATGGCGAGTAATTTACCGCAACACCTTCGTATCCCTGGAAGATAGATGCATAACGTATCGGACGGAACTGGAGATGAACCATTACCTAATGGATTAGTAAACCGCAATCCAGACGCACATTATCGCGAAACAACCTTGCAAACCCCTAAGTTCTCGAGCGGCATATGTATCGTGCGACGTTGTCACGAGAGAAACGTTTCGTAGTTTACCGCGAGAGATGAAAAGCTGTAACCGGAAGATGGGTGTATAACGGGGAAGGTAGACCGCGAGGATCTCTCTTTGAATATCGGCTGAAAAGAATATTGAAAGCTTCTTTCAGTTTAGTTTGTTTCCTTTTGTGTACATCAGTTGTGACTAAATATGTAAAATAAATTCCTATCGGTATAAATTCAGTGACTATGCCGTTTGGTTATAATAAAAACGGAGTTCTTTTCTATCGGTGGAATGAGATTCAGGACTGTCAATAAATACTTGTAGCAATAAGTGAATGCAGTTGAAAGATATATTTTTTTAAGTACAAGTATAATACAAAAACAAAACTTCTTCGAGTTAACACAATAATCCCATGCACACTGGTGATCGAAGGCAAAACCATTGAAGAGGTCGACAGCTTCTGTTATCTGAGAAGCTATATTAAAAATGATGGAGGTGCTGATGCAGATGTAAACAACATAGTTCAAAAGGTACGAGAAACATTTATATCACTCAATACTGTGTAATATGATACCCATGCTTATACCATTCCTTTTATTTTCGATAACATATCTCTTGGCAATATTACGCTTAACGTAATATAATTATTTGAATCATTTATCTCAACAGAAGCTGACACAGCCCTTAGATAAGAAACTTTATAAATACTCATTTCTGTCCTTCATTACTAACAGTGAATCTTGTAAGTTTGAAATAAACGTTTTGTTGTGTCAACCCCGTGTCTCACTTGTATTACTGGCGCAGTCGGTAGTGGATAGTCGTTCAACGTTTCTGCTGTGTATCGAGCACTCTTCAATTTCCCGAAGAATCAGAAGTCGCTGATCGTCCGTCTCAACGGTTCAACTATCCAGAATCTTCAAAACGTAATCCCAGAGCACAACGACACCAAACGTAAGTAAACTTGCATTATTCCTGTTCACCCGTCCCTATTTTTGCACTGACAATTTTCAAGCTACTTTTGGAAAGTGTGTAATTTTAGTGACAACCTCTTGGAGTCCCGCATCGTGCGATATTCTAAGGGAAGCTTTTTATTTTTGTATCGTACAAATTAAAAAGATTAGGTTAAGAATTCAAAAAACAAGAAATTAAATTTATTAAAACATTTTAATAATTTTAAAGATAACTTCAGTAGAGATTAAATAATTACCGTTTATTTTACTGCTTAAAGAATTTTAATTTTTAATTTTTCCTTACTTTTATTTTATTTTATTTTTATTTTTTTATTTACATTGCTAAGAAATTAACAATTGATTTTTTATTTTCTTTTTATTTTTGCTAAGAAACTACCAGTTGAATTTTTATTTTTCTTTCTATTTTTATTTACATTGCTAAGAAATCACCAGTTGAATTTTATGACAAGTTTATACTCTTCAGAAGACGAAGATTATTCTCACACTTTAAGTAAAGACGAGATTTCGGATATTTCTGATCTTTTGAATAACACTCTTTCATTTAACACGATGTCTGAATTAGATTTGCATAAACTTAAGAACATTTCTGAATTTGTTCCGATTTTTTCTGGCGAAGAAACGGAAATAAGTAATTTCTTTGATGCTGTTGAAAATCTAATGGAAGTGTGCAATTCAAATGTTCCCCTACATATTAGAATTGTAGTAAGCTGCATAAAAACTAAAATTAAGGGCAAAGCTCTTCAACTTTTGAACAGTAGACCTGATATTCAAACATGGCCTGAAATAAAAAATCTTTTCTCCACTAACTTTTCAGATCATAAAAGTTTAGAAACATTACAGCTAGAGTTACAAAATTGTAGATTAAAACCAAACGAACCTTTGATTAATTTTGGCAATCGTTTAATTGAACTTAAATCTAAAATAATTTCAAAAATTCAGTTATCAAACATACCAATAAATGAAAAGGCTGGGTCTATAGCGTTTTATAAGAACCAAGTTTTTAATATTTACAAAATGAATATGCCCCTTAATTATGAAAACATGCTTAGGTATAATACCGCCATTACTGAATTAGAACACGCCATTACTTTTATCGACGAGCAGGTTAAATACGATGAGTTCAAACGCTTCGCGTTCGGACGACAGAGTACAACACCTCGATATCCGATGTTACCAATGCCTAAACCACGCCAACAAACGAATCAACCGGTGCGATTACCAATATTTCAATCTCAACCCAATAATTATGCAAACAATTTTAATAACCCTGGTAATTTTAAAAACCATAATATACAACAACAACGCCCCTTTGGCACCCAAATACAACAAAACCAAAATAATAGATCCAACGTAAATGTGTGGAGACCAAACCCGAACCAAAAATTCGCTAGACCTACCCCAATGTCTGGAATCAGTGGAACGAATGCAACTAGACAACAGCCTAGTACATCAAGAATTCAGAACGCCCCAAATCACAACTGGCAACCAAGATACAACCAGCCGAAGTACATGGTAGAAGAACTTTTTAATCAAGAAACGGATCCTACATCGCAAAATCCCTGCTGGATGGACAATACCCCACTGACACCTTACGACGAACCCTCAACAAGTCAAATGGACCTCCCAGAAGAAAATCCACAAGGAGAAGAATGGGTATACTTAAACGACGGAAATGGAAACGAAGAGAATATACCGAATGATTATGAAGAAAGTCAAGAACAAAATTTTCCTGCAGCCCCGAATATAAACAACCGGACATAGTAGAAATAAACTCTGCTAATACACCGTGTTCGCTTCCATATATTAATATTCGAGAACCCCCTTTAAAATTATTGATCGATACCGGATCATCAAAGACCATAATTCGTCCCGAAATAATTCAAAAATATTACCCCAACCATATTTTCTCTCATGAAACACTTATCAAAACTTCAACCGGCAAATCGACTTGTCAATTCCAAGCAAACATCCCTTTATTTAAAGAATTTAATATAGACTTCGATTTAAACGTACTTCTGTATGATTTCCATGATTTCTATGATGGCATTTTCGGTTTCGAAGACCTACAAACGTTAGGTATCCAAATAGATTTCCAAAATCATCTTATCTATAATGACTACTTCCAGATTCCAATTTCTATTCGACAACCCGAAGAAATTTCACGTACTTATTCTTTAAACCCCGTCGAATGTATTGTTCGAGAAATCCCTGTCTCTATTGACAACGGCGAAATTGTCATCCCATTTCAAAAAACCGACAATTATCTTATTCCTTCTGGTATAAGCAAAGCCAAGAATGGCCTAGCTCAAGTCGAAATATTTAACACCAACACTTACCCTATCACGGCTCAATTCGATACACCAATTGATGTCCAACTCTATTCCGAGTATACTGGTTTTGAACCCCAAATTTCAAAAAACGATAAGCCAATTCATAATTCTCTCAATTTCACCAATCAACACATACAAAATCTTCTACGCACTGACCATCTCAATGAAGAGGAACGTTTTAACCTTCTTGAACTCTGTAAAAATTACTCACACGTATTTCACTTCCCTACTGACAAATTAACTTTCACAAACGAAGTCAAACACCAGATAAAAACTACCGATGACACCCCCGTTCACGCAAAATCATATAGGTATCCTTATGTCCACCAAAAAGAAGTACAATTGCAAATTGATAAAATGTTACAAGATGGAATCATTCGACCTAGCTCCAGCGCTTATAGCTCCCCCATTTGGATCGTGCCGAAAAAACTCGACGCGAGCGGCAAACAAAAATGGAGGCTTGTAGTTGATTACAGGAAGTTAAACGACAAAACCAAGACTGATAGATACCCGTTACCTAACATAGCGGATATACTGGACAAACTGGGCAGATGCCAATATTTCACGACTCTCGACCTCGCTTCAGGGTTCCACCAGATTGAGATGCACCCTGACAGCATAGAAAAAACTGCTTTCAACATAGAAAATGGCCACTTCGAATACGTACGGATGCCATTTGGCCTCAAGAATGCGCCTGCAACGTTCCAGAGGGTGATGGATAATATATTAAAAGATCTGCAGAATAAAATATGCTTCGTATACATGGACGACATCATAATTTTCAGCACGTCGTTACAAGAACACCTACAAAACCTGGAACTGGTATTTAAAACCCTCGAAAAAGCCAACCTGAAGATTCAATTGGACAAATCGGAATTCCTCTGTAAACACGTGGAATTTCTTGGCCACATTATAACCCAAGATGGTATCAAGCCAAACCCGAAGAAGATAAAAGCCATTAAAGAATTTCCAATCCCAAAAACGGCGAAGCAAATCAAGAGTTTCTTAGGATTGCTCGGATTTTACCGCAAATTTGTCCCCAACTTCGCTCGTGTAACTAAACCCCTTACCAATTGCCTCAAAAAGGACCAAAAAATCGAGTTAACCCAAGACTACCGCAATTGCTTTGAAACTTGCAAGGATTTACTCTGCAATGAGCCTATCCTAGCTTACCCCGACTTTAATAAAATATTTACTCTCACTTGCGACGCATCCGCGTATGCAATAGGAAGCGTACTTTCACAAGATGGACACCCCATCAGTTATTATTCCAGGACATTGAACCCTGCTGAATGTAATTATAGCACAATTGAGAAGGAGTTACTAGCCATCGTAAATTCCGTTAAATACTTCCGACCTTACTTGTTTGGCGTTAAATTTATAATTGAAACCGACCATCAGCCTTTGCAGTGGCTGTTCAACCTAAAGGACCCTAACTCGCGACTAGTAAGATGGCGTCTAAAATTGGAAGAATACCAATACGAAATAAAGTACAAAAAAGGAAAAACAAACCAAGCTGACCCGCTCTCGCGTATCAAAATTGATGAACTTAACGCAATAGAAGAAGACAATATGTCAATGATAAATAACGCCCCCGATGTAAGTACTTTACTCGATAATCTACCAGAACCAGACCCAGAAAAGTTCCAAGAAGTTTTAGACGACTTAAATTCAATAGACGACCCGAATCGCGCGCCGCCCTCAAGAACTAACCAGACTATTCACTCTAGTCACGAAAACCCCATTCTAGAAGTCAAATACTCCGAAACACCCTTAAATAGGTATAACAACCGATGGATCCTCCTGGAAAAGGATAGTAATAAAGTTAATTCGCATTATGCAATACAGCCTTTCCCCAAAGTTAAAGAACATCACTTCCACCTAAAATCACGCTCATCCGACGAAGAAATTTTTAAATTTTTATCTCCATTCGTTCAAAGTAACACCACCATACATGCTCTATACTTCGAGCAACCAGAGTTAGAAAATAAGATCATCAGAATCCTTCAAAACCACTTAACTCATTGGCTCAAGTTTTTAATTTGCAAGAAGAAAGTAGAAGACGTAACATCAGAACAAGAACAACAACTGAAGATACGTTATAACCACGAAGGCAAAGTTACACACAAAGGAGTAACGGCTACCCACCAAGCTTTAATTAAGAAATATTTCTGGCCTAACATGTTTGATCACGTACGGGACTTTATCGCCAAATGCGAAACATGCAAAACGTGTAAAACTGACCGGCACCCGGTGAAACCAATCTTTCAATATACTGAAACGCCTACGAAACCCTTTGAAACCATAAACATTGATACTCTAGATATCCAAGGACAAAAATTTATAACGATCATTGACACCTTTTCGAAAATAGCTCAAGCCTACCCCGTCGAAACTAAGACAGGCATGTCAATACAACGTGCGCTACTGAAATTTATCGAACATCATGGACTACCCTATGGAATCCTGGTGGATACTGGCCTAGAGTTTAACAACGCGATGATGAAAGATTTCTGCAATCTGCACAAAATTAAACTAACCTTTACTTCAATACAAGGACATAGTAGCAACGGCAACATCGAACGATTCCACTCTACTTTATTAGACAGCGTCCGATGTCTTAAACATGAAAATCCAAATGCACCCTTAGACTATCTAGTACAAATCGCAGTTATAAGTTACAATCATACAATTCATTCAAGCACCAAAATGTGTCCTATCGATATAATTCGTGGAGACGAACGCCCTGACCCTTTCGATATTAATGAAGAACGGATACTCTCAGAGTACATTAACACCCATAAGAATGTTCTAAAAAACCTTTACAATCAAATAAAAACCAAGTTAGACAAATCTAAAATGCGAGTCATAGAAAAAGCCAATGAAACACGCGAACTACCGGAAACTTTTGAACCCAACGAAGACGTATATATTGCAAATCCAGCACGCGGGAAACTAAATGAAAAATTCATTCAAACTAAAGTAGTAGAAGACTTAGGTCCCACTCTAAAACTGTTTCAACGTAAGGCACATGCTGAAGGCAAATATCATAAAGCCTATATCAAACGAAAACCCAGGCTTAAGAAAAAGAAAAGCGAACAAAAGGTTAATACTGAACCTTCTTTACAGGAAAAACCCCCAGAGGAAATTCAACCTATTGAACTAAGCAGCGAGACAGATGAAGGTGTTGACTTTGAGGATAAAATCCCTCCAATTACAATTAAGTACCAACCTGGTCCTTCTCATTCTTATTCACTACGCCTCCGCGATCCGAATAGAGACTATACGAAACTCCATTCACATAAATCGCCTAACATGTGAAACTAAAATAATACAATCGCAACATGACTTTATTCACATTATCGATTTAAAGGACGTAACAAACAATTTATACAAATTAAAATCCGACTTAAGCTTTTTCCAAAATAAACATAAATATTCTAATAGTACTATTAATCAGCAGTTAAAATACCTCGTAAACTTGACCGAATATAAATTAAATAATTTTAGGAATTCTGAAGTCAGACTTAAACGTGGACTTATAAACGCTATAGGTTCCGTTCAAAAAATATTATTTGGTACTGCCGATGACAATGATGTGCAAGAACTCCATTCTAAAATGGATACATTAATGTCCAATCAGGAAACTCTAACGCACGAAATTAATTTAAGAACTTCTCTATTTAAAGCTCTTAGCGACAAAGTTAATCAAAGCCTAACCCAGATAAACGCGAATATAGAACTACTCTTCAAAACGTTCAAAGAAGTTCAACAAGACTGGTCATACTTTGAAACTGGTGTCACTATAAAAAACGAATTTAATATATTTTTAGAATTATTAGACACTTTAGAGAATGCAGTCGCCATGGCTCAGCATAATATCATTCACACCTATTTTTTGCCAGTCCCAAATATACAAATTATTTTAACTAAACTCTCGAGTCTATATAAACGAGATCAACTGATACATCTTAGTAATATGCATAGTTACCTTAATCTTTTTCATATCTCAGCAACGGTTAAAGATCTTAAAATCTACATAAAATTGTCAGTGCCAATAGCCACCCAAGCACCTTACTATACTTACCATTTGATTCCCACGCCTTACCAATCCAAAGTTCTTATACCAACCAAACCCTATCTCATTGCAAGTTTACGAACCAAACTCACCTTTTGGAAAGAGGACTCCTGTCCACGGCTAGAAAATGTATGCCTGTGTAGAAAGGATAGCCCATACAACCACGACGAGTGCTATCTTCCTATTCTACAAGGAGAAAATCCACAATGTAATCTAACCAGCGTACGACTCGGAGCTACCATAGTTGAACAAATTGCAGAGACACAACTCATAGTCGTCCCAATACAAAGGACCAGAATCGAAGAAAATTGTAACACCCCCATGGACCACTTTATCGAGCAGCCCTCAATTGTTACTTTAGAGAGCTGCCCCGTAATTATCAACGACGACATCTTCAACGCCAATCACGAGCTTCCCGACGAAACGTCCCTGGCGTTACCTACCTTCAAATTGAACTCAACCCCGACCGCGGAACTCCACCTTCAGGACATCAAACTACAGGACCTAGCAGACCTTTCCACCCAACTTGGCAGCCTACACCCTGTGCGGATTAAAGACTTTGAAAAAAACAATTCTCAGAATACTATGTTTTATATTTTATTATCTATACTGTTCATGGGCTTGCTTATTTATATATACCTCAAATTTTGCCATCAAAAGGTAAAAATATTACTTCTTAAGAAGCCTACAGGTCCTTCAGAACCTGATAGCCTTCCACCTAGGGAAGGAGGTGTAATATGATACCCATGCTTATACCATTCCTTTTATTTTCGATAACATATCTCTTGGCAATATTACGCTTAACGTAATATAATTATTTGAATCATTTATCTCAACAGAAGCTGACACAGCCCTTAGATAAGAAACTTTATAAATACTCATTTCTGTCCTTCATTACTAACAGTGAATCTTGTAAGTTTGAAATAAACGTTTTGTTGTGTCAACCCCGTGTCTCACTTGTATTACTACTGTATGGGCTTCCACCCAGTTATCAATAAATCTAAACATACGCTTCCTCAAAACCAATTGTATTCCAGTACTGCTGTACGGATGGGAGACTTAGAAGCCATCTTAGTTCAAAACGTAGTCGAAAATAAAACACAAACCTTCATAGACAACTGACTGAGGCGAATACAGAAAATCAGATGGCCAGAAACAATAACTAATGAAAAACTGTTTAGAATAGCTAGTTGTGAGCAAATAAAAGCCCAAATCAAACGTCGAAAATGGAAATGAATTGGCTGTACCCTGAGAAAACCAAATAGTCACATAGCCCGTACGGTATTGGACTGGAATCTACAAGGAAAAATAAAGAGGGGTCGGTCAGAAAATACGTAGCGCAGAACGCTTATCGATAAAGCTCGAGTAGCTGGTAAAGAATGGAACGAAACGAAAGCTCTTACCCAAAATAGAATCCGATGGAGTTTAAGATGATGATGATAATATAATATAAATAACGTACATGATCAGAATATTTCGCTAGAATTCCTTAAGAAGCTACAGAGCAATAGAAATGTAAGTTGTTAATTAATTTTATCGGTTTCAGTAATAGATTACCTAACGGAAATGAGGAGCAGTAATATCTCTAGCGCCACATCTACTATGCAAATAGAAGCTAGGGAAAGGTGCGACTAGTTTTTCTTAAAAAAATTCCTTAACCTTAATGCAGTTATTCTCGACAACATTAAAGTTAGCCACCTAACGATCATGGACGAAAAAACAAATGCAATGCTACTCTGAGATCAAATCTCACCTACACTCACTGATTTCAACTAACAAGACTTTCAACAACGATAGCATATTCTTTGGTGCAATATGAAAGGTACAAAGAGATGCGGAACCAACATAAACTTATTAGACTAGGACAAGTAGAGGACTATAAATATCTGGGAATTGTGTAGAACAACTACATCGCCTACATCACTACAATTAAAATATAAATATAGACATCGTTTTGACAAGGTTGTTGAATACATAGCTAAACTCATAAACTTATCTATAGCTATAAATTCTTGCGCTGTTCTGGTTCTCACGTATTCCTTCGGGATATTGAAATAGAGAAATTTGATTAAACTAGATACTTCCACGTGGACTACTAACTAAATTTAGGGACTACTACAAACAGTCAGCCATTGAGAGACTTTTATATATAGAGATATCAAGGACTAATTAATACCGCATCAATTTCGACAATGCAGTCCATCAAAAGTTGACGGAGGATATGTAACACTAAAACTTAATAAGAGGCACGTGCATACACTGTCACTAAAATCAGACACTACATTATGCGAGAAGGTAATCCAAGGCAAATATCTCCCTTCTCTAGTTGGAGAGGACATAGACAAGCAGAATTTGCTGAACTGGCTAAAGAATGAAAATTTGTACCCATTAAATTGGAGGCTCCATGGTAACAATGCAATTACGAGAAATGTATTTTGAAAAGAAAAAGGGGGTGGAAAACAAATCCTGTAAATGCAACAGATCAGGGAGACAATCGACCATATAATTAGGAGTTGTCCTGCCTTGGCAGGCTCAGCATATCTAGGAGGACATAATCAGTTAGAGATAGTACACACATTACAAGAGCATATGTTATCAAACCCATTATAGTGAAAATATCAACCAGAGTCAGTTCTCGAGAACGACAAATATCTATTGTTTTGGGACAGGCCAGTAACCAAAATAGAACAGTGGACTACAATAAGCTGGATACCATCCTCATTGAGAAATATCTCAGATGATCAAAAAAATGAATGCCCGGAATTTTAGGAATACGTCGTCATTAAAATTAAACATATAGGCTTGAACAGAGTAAATATTATTCTAACAGTCAATTCGGCAACAAGTATGATCTATTATGATACCTTATCCTGATTGGGAGTTAATTTAAACGCATTAACGTTCCACAAGTTTTGTCTACTAAACTTTACGAGTTTTTAGACGGCTGGGTTTTTACTCATTTGGTAAGAGGAGGATAAAGATTTTGGTGTGCATGCATGGTAATACTGCTCCCTATAGGCAATGGAAAATATGGCGTCATAAAACGGCTTACGGGGTCATTCGGCTTAAATCTTATAGATTTTACAGGTTACTAGTTTGCGCCTATATTTTACTTTTTTTTCGATGAGGAATTTGCGACGGTTGATTTTCAGCAGCTAGCCAAACTTGGACTTAGTCTCGGCTCTATAAATACGAGTATATACAAACTATTTCCCTCCCAAAATTATTCTTTGTCCCTATTTTTTATCAACATTTATTTTTCAAGAAAGCGTTTTTCACTGAACGCTTTTCCCTTTATACCGAACTGTCGCGCCGCTTTATTAATACCTCATGTAATCCCCTGAGCGCAATTTCGTAAACCATTGGTTAATATTAAGATTAAAAAATGGCGGAACTAAACCTCACGTTATTAGCATTAAATTACCCTTTACCCTTATTTTCCTGAGCGTAGTATGATTTAGATTGTATCACGTAATGTAAAAGGGAACCCTTTGATACTGTAGGCTATAAATAAGAAATAAAGGAAAATGAAGCTTACAGGATCACAGAGATAACTGGAGGGTAAAAGGTGAATAAATTAAAACCCGATCAAATCAATGCGTAATAAATATGTAAAGTTGGACTTTGGAGATACCGTTGGCATTCTTGACGTTTTAATTAAGCCATTAGTTGATCTTTAAAATATATGTGGGGTGTAATTTGTAAGTATTTGTCCTGGCATTGATAATACAAGTGGTGCAAAGGTCAGTATTATAATTGACTGTAATTGACAAATTATGTCACCTGTATTTGAATTTGCGTTCCTTAGATGTCACTGTAATATAAATTATATATCTATACATTATTATACAATAATGAATATTAATTAATACTCGAATAAACAGACTATTGAGAAAATAAATGTATAAATAAAGAAACTTGCCAATATATGTCTCAGACGATATCCGCCTCTGACTCGCGTGAATATCGGTGACGATAGTTGATGGAAGGTCTATAGTCCACTATAGTCCGGTTTCAAAATAGTGGGCAGTAAGGTATAGAACACTATTTTTATGAGCTGGTTATACGATTCAACAATTCTCGGGTCTGTTTTACTTGTAAATTGTAAATACCGTTCCCTGAACTGAGATCTCTGCTATATTTAGTCGCTCGCAGACAGCTGGCACGCGCCTTATCTCTCTTGTTTGCCTATTATAGTAGGCAAACAAAGTATAGGTACTTATGTTTTATGCAGTAAAACGACCATTGACAATACATAATAGTAGTTTACGTAATAAAAGTCCTTTCAACGTCTACCATCACCAAAATTCAGTACAAAAAGTTGTTGAAAGCTTGGTGGTAACCAATCTGCTGGCGAAGATAGGTCACGGCTAATAGGAGACGGCGAACGTGGGAAACAAAACCAACAAAAGAAACGTCGAAAAAAGCCTCGGATGTAAAAATGGCAATAAAGAGTCGTTTACGACCTTTGGCACACGAAAACTGATACGATTTGGAACTTGAAATGTTCGCACAATGATGAAGCCTACGACACTAGCACAAATTACACATGAAATTCAAGATATATAACCTTAAATTTCTTTAAGTTAGTGAAACCAAATGAAAATAAAGTGGCGAAAGAAGATTATCTACTGAAGAAACTATTTTCTATTCAGGAAAATCAGAAGCTGCAGATTGCAGCAGTGGAATGGGTATTCTGGTAAGTAAGAAAGCTAAGCATTGCCTCATCAAGTAGAATCCGAAATCAGATAGAATTGTATTGCTAAGACTTAAAACCAAAGTGAAACACTTTACATACATCCAAGCATATGCACCAACGGAGCAAACCACCGGACAAGGAAAAGAATGTTGTTTTACCAACAAATAGCTCGTATTACGGATGATGCTCGCTGATCTGATACTCTGGTATTAAGGGTGATCTCAACGTGAAAGTTAAATGTGAATTGGGAGACGGTTCTGCTGAACATTGTGGTAACTATGATATGGTTATAGGAGGTACATTATTCCAACATAATAAAATTGACAAAGCACTTAAAAGACTAGACATTCCTAAACCTCATATAGATAAGATAATAAGATAGCACAGCGTTTTATTCAAGAAGTATGTGGTTCAGTATCCTCAAATGGCCGTCAGGAATATAGTGTGTCACAAAAATGGAACACTGTGAGTGAAGCTCTGCGGAAGACCGGTGAAAACGTTCTAGGTTATCGTAATTACAGAAAGAAAAAATGGATATCAGACCCAACTTGGAAACTTGTTGAGGAACGTAAACCTTTAAAAAACGTAACCAACTCAGCGGATGATTTGCATGACATGGAAAGGGCAGGCTTGAAAGAAAGTTATCAAGAGCTGGAAGAGAAAGTGGAGAAAAGTGAGAGAGTAGGTGAATGGAAATGGTCGAATGATATCGCTGATCAAGCCCAGCGTGCAGCTGATAGCAACAACACATGCGAAATATATCGCATTAATATATTTAAGGCGGTATGCTTAAACAAATAATAAATTTTGTCAAGTAGATAACATTTGATCCTGTGCATAGCCTTCTTAAATAGCTAGAGGTGTGAGGATATTCTTGAAATTCAAGTAATGCATTTAATTTAGAATTTTACTTGGAGCCTGCTTGGTCTCTTGTATGTAAATCTATAAATCTTGTAAATTACTAGCATCTGAATATTCTAGCTAGTCTACTTACTGTTGATTATGAAATAAGTGGTTTAACATCATGTTCTTGATTAAATACAACTAACAAGCCCGCTGATGAAATCTTAGTCTGTATTCAGTGAAGTTATGTGTTTGTGAAATTATCTCCCATTCAGTTTAAACGATCCACTGTTTCACATATAATATTAAAAAAATATGTATTAGAAAGTGTAACTATTAACTTGGTAGGAACACTGTCACTGTGTAATAACAAAACTAATCAATATAATAATTTGATATTTCTTTAGTATTTGTTATTTTTTTAAGAGCAAATTATTTTCTATTAGACATTTTCATTCTTCTGTCACAAACTGATTTTATTTACATTATCACACTTAAAGATAAAATTAGCATATGGTACAAACTAATGTCTTTATTTTTCAAAGTAATCGTATCTCATCTTTAATATGGGGTATCGTTGTCCTCGGCAATTGATTTGTTTTAAAACAGACGCAGTTAGGATTTAAAAAGAGACAAAAATTGATAAGTATAAAATATCTGTACTCTGCATTATACATTGATTAAACAATACAATGTACATTGAATTATAATATGCACATATACTTTTATTAACTACTAGATCTGTTCACTAAAAGAACTGAAAAATATTAGTTTAGAATTTCCGCTGTGGAAACTAGGTCAGTTGACTTTCTCCCATCCACTGTGTTGTGTTAAACAATCAATATATCCAATTTACTTTATCTAAGCGACTGTTGACGTTCGTCTACTTACTTCTTGACAGCCGAGCGTTCCTCTTATTATTAAACTATTATTTAGGTACCCTATTCGAGCCGTATCCTTTCCGAATTGTTCACCTATGGAGATTTCCAGACATCTAATTATACTCTAAATGCGACGTCCTATTTATCAGATCTACTGTGGATTCCATAACTTCGTTTTAAATATGTATGTTTCATAATAAAGCAACATTACAACAAATTGTGTATTACTGAAATATTATTGTGCATTACTAAATATAAATATCCCTAGTCCGGTGACTAGGCTTGAACTGCGGCTGTAATTAGTTACTCGATGTTTCGCCTCCCATTCTGGAATAATTTTCAAGAATTAAGGAAGCAAAGGATTAAGAAAATACTAGTTCTTACCGAGGTCTGAATCTGCCTGCTCCACCATTTGAACTTTAGGAAGGAATTTTTATTAGAAAGGGTACGTAACTTGTATCCGGGGTCCCAAACTGCGTGCTACCCAGGGCTTGTTCCTAGTTCTTGCCCAGGCCTCAATCTACCTACTCCTTTGTTGCAACTGACTCGGATTGTACACCACAGTTGCGCACGTATTTTTGGTATTGATAACATATTGGTGCGGAAGATAAAGAAAAAGGATGAGAAGCGGGAGAGAAGAAGGTGGAGAATCAAAAGAGGAATATGAGAAGATGGAAAATACCAAGGTACCAATCACCTGGAAGGATAGAATCATAAGAATAAGTTGAAGATATGTAACATAGGAAGATAGGAATAATATTGGTTACAATATGTAATATGACAACATGTAATATAATTTGAAATTAAGCTCTGTAAGGCTTTGTGTTTGGGGTTTAGTTATTGCTAATCGTTTCGATCCTTATTGTCTAAGATCTCTGACATTAGCTTTTCTCTGTAAGAAGTCAGTCTAAGGACAAATGTAATATTTATACAGTAGGTTTTTTGAAAATATCATTAGATTTATGGAAACAGTTCGATGTTATAAATGTTCAAATATTACCGCTTAATTATCTTGCTAACGAGAAATTGCTTAAGGGAGTAGTACGATAGCGGAAGGTAGCTTAACCTAACTTGTCATTCCTCTCTTGTCTGTCTAACTTCACGTACTACTTTCGTCACAATTAATCTGTCAAGTTATTTTACAATAAATTTCCCAATTTCTCAACAATCGATCTTTAATTGTTGCTACCTTAACCTTATCGAGTGTCACGTTTACCTGCCAATTAAAGTGCAGTAACTATTTCAATTTTAATTATTGTTTTCGAAAACACGTAGCTTCAGCGGAAAAAAGACCAAAGTTTGTTATTTGCGCCTGCATTTTCGATTCCTGTAAATAAGAAAGTTGAAAGGGAGCGACTAATTAATTAACTTTGAACGGCGATATTTCTAAAGCTGTAAGCTGCTTTATATCTTACGAAGAATACTTACAATGCTCAGAAAAGGAAGTTTTCCTAAGAAGTGTCACTTGGTTCAAAGGCTGGCTTACATCGATCGTTGATTAATTCACTCTAATTAGTCGGGAAAATATGTCAAGTTTGAGTTCAATGTTTTCTTATTTTATAAAAAAGTTTTTTTAATTATCTTTTTTGTCCTGGGACTGGGCTATAATCTTCGACGCGGCAATAGAAACAGGGGACCAGTTTATCCCGTGTAATATTACGTGTCACTTGACGTACGTCTCAGTTTTCATTACATGCGTTACTAAATTTAGGTATACACAGCTTAACTAATGTAAAAATTAGTTTTAGTAATCTTCTGAGGATGCCAAGTTAGTTGGCGAAACGTGCGTCGAGTAGCGTGTACTTTCGTGGAAAATGAGTCTCCTGTTATCTTCTTTTTTGGAGTATTATTTGCTGACCAATTGGTTTCTAATTGTGATCAGTAAAATTGTAGTTTACAATTGAAAAGTGTCACGAAAACTATGTTTATTATTGAGAATATTAAATGGATTTTCTCTTGCAAAATAAATTTCAATGAAAGTAAAACAATTGGGAGTTATGTAAAAAATTGTAGTGGATGAAGTTAATATGTTATGTAAATATATCTCTTTAAATCTTTAGAGGAGTTTCACAAACCATTTTATTTAAAGTAGACGTCACTGCAATTATTGAAAAAGTGTAATTTAAATCTTTTGTTCCGTATATGTATTTCCTTCCTAGATAAGTTCATTATATATAGTTCACTGCATCATATATCTTTGGTAGTTAGTACGGAAGAACAAGAAGAAAAAGAGGGGAAAAAAAGAAGAATAAGAAAATGAAAAAATATCAAACAGGAAGTATGAAAACATGAAAAATATTGGTGACAATATAGTAACATGAAATGGAATTTGAAATTAATAACTTGACTGTAGATTTTTTTAAATTTATTTTGTATTTGGTTACTGCTAATCACTTCTACCTTTTGTATGGCCTAGGATTATTGATATTAGCTTGTATCTCTCCGAAAAAGATCTTAGAATAAATACAAAACTTCAATAGCAGTATAGGCACTGCAAGTTATTTATGTGAACGTAAACGATTGCAACTTAAAATTCTAATATTCCATATATTTATAGGCCACCTATAAATTTAGTACTTGGTTAGGTTTTTGATTTCGAGCTATATTTTTAGTGGCAGTATAATAATACTGGAAATATATACAAATCTTTGCAGAAAGCAATTGTAGAAAACGACCAATCTGTCATGCTGTAGGAATGTATAGCGCAAGAATATGTAATGAAGGAAGCTGCAGAAGAAAGTAGTAAGATAGCAGATAGCACTATTGTGGCTACATGGTTGCCACAATACTGAAAAATGAATTTACCTCTAGTGATAATTATGCATAGACTGAAGTGTTCTATATCACTAGGTTCCTATAATTCTATTCCAATTTCAATAGATGTTTTCAACTCTTTAGTATATACGTTTTCTTAGAACATGCTATCAAACATCAACATTTCTCTCGCCTTCTTCAATCGTCTACTTGACTACTTGGTGGATTTCTCCTGACATCACAGATTCTCTAAGGAAAGTAAAGTACCCATTGAATTAAAAACTCAAGAGATAACTCTAATTAGAAAATTTTAGTATATTCAAAATGCATGAGTTTATTTCGGATAATTGAGGCGTAGGCTTTCCTAGCTCATATTAGCTAGCTTGTTGACTATCTGTTTAGTTGCTGTCATCGTTAATGTTTGTGGAGGTATATCGTGCTACATTTTATGAACCCTGGACCGCATAATAACCTCCATTTCTGGAAATGGAGGTTATTATGCTGTTCTGTAACGTTTTGATTCGTCATTCATGCTTGAATGAGTGACGTACCAAAACGTTTCTGTTGTCACTTATTTCTATTGCTGAATAATATTCTCTGATGATGAATTCCAACGTACATAGTAACTCAACTCCTCGATTATAGTTATTGAGATTCGTATATATCTATGTAGCTTTTTTGTACAATTCTGGGCAATAATGTGCAATTTTTCATGAAGATATGGATCTAGTATCCTTTTAGTGCACTGCGATAGCTGAATTCTTTCAGAGATTATTAGTCAAACACTGTTGGCTCTATAAATTTACAAGCTAGGCTATCTAACTTATCTGGAAGACCATAATAGCTATGCTTTGTTTTTGGAAACTCTAATGACATATTTTGTGTCGTATTGAAAATGGTGTTGATGATCTTTTTGTTTGGTAGATGGCCTATTTGATGCATGCTTTCACATAAGATAAGTATATCCTTGCTAAGTATTCTTCATTGGTTTTAGACTGTTGAGTTCTCTTGATTGCTTTCTCGATATTTGTGCTTTCTGTAGTCTATTTGTCTTAAAATCAACTATAAATTAATCTTATTTTAACTGATTATCTTATAACTAGCTGATATTATTGTTTGTACTGCAGCCGTTTTGAATATTAAAAATAATCTGATGTACCTTATCCTATACCTACCATATCCTATGTACTAATTACCTCTTACTAAATTCCTTATGCTTGAAATAGTGGATTCTATAGTAGTTGACATATTTAACAATTCTAAATGGACTTTAGTTACACATTGTTGTCCAATATTTAATTAGAGTATTTATAATTATAAAAATTTAACGGTGGGTAATAGATGTTATCAGAATAGAATATGTCATAATTGCCACATACAAAAGCATATTTATGTTTTCAATATTGATTTCGATTTAGCTTTTTTCATTATCCAACATTCTCGTTCATGTATTTCGTGTTACACAATTATTTTGCCAATAAGAGCAATTTAATTATTAATATACGGTGGGTAACATATATTATCAGAATATAATATGTCATAATTGCCATACATAAAAACATGTTTATGTTTTCAATATTGTTTTCGATTTGGCTTTTTTCATTATCCAACATTCTCGTTCATGTATTTCGTGTTACACAATTATTTTGCCAATAAGAGCAATTTAATTATTAATATACGGTGGGTAACATATATTATCAGAATATAATATGTCATAATTGCCATACATAAAAACATGTTTATGTTTTCAATATTGTTTTCGATTTGGCTTTTTTCATTATCCAACATTCTCGTTCATGTATTTCGTGTTACACAATTATTTTGCCAATAAGAGCAATTTAATTATTAATATACGGTGGGTAACATATATTATCAGAATATAATATGTCATAATTGCCATACATAAAAACATGTTTATGTTTTCAATATTGTTTTCGATTTGGTTTTTTTCATTATCCAACATTCTCGTTCATGTATTTCGTGTTACACAATTATTTTGCCAATAAGAGCAATTTAATTATTAATATACGGTGGGTAACATATATTATCAGAATATAATATGTCATAATTGCCATACATAAAAACATGCTTATGTTTTCAATATCGTTTTCGATTTGGCTTTTTTCATTATCCAACATTCTCGTTCATGTATTTCGTGTTACACAATTATTTTGCCAATAAGAGCAATTTAATTATTAATATACGGTGGGTAACATATATTATCAGAATATAATATGTCATAATTGCCATACATAAAAACATGTTTATGTTTTCAATATTGTTTTCGATTTGGTTTTTTTCATTATCCAACATTCTCGTTCATGTATTTCGTGTTACACAATTATTTTGCCAATAAGAGCAATTTAATTATTAATATACGGTGGGTAACATATATTATCAGAATATAATATGTCATAATTGCCATACATAAAAACATGCTTATGTTTTCAATATTGTTTTCGATTTGGCTTTTTTCATTATCCAACATTCTCGTTCATGTATTTCGTGTTACACAATTACTTTGCCAATAAGAGCAATTTAATTATTAATATACGGTGGGTAACATATATTATCAGAATATAATATGTCATAATTGCCATACATAAAAACATGTTTATGTTTTCAATATTGTTTTCGATTTGGCTTTTTTCATTATTCAACATTCTCGTTCATGTATTTCGTGTTACACAATTATTTTGCCAATAAGAGCAGCCACGCAGAAAATTACAGGCATAAATTGGAATTTAAAGGAATTTCACAATATTTCCTAAATTTCGTCTACGTAATGTGAAACTAATACCCTAATAGAAACGAAACAAAAAGCGATAGCGCAAATAAGACTTTACAGTAGGATTTCGTCTGAAGTTGGGACCCGATGAAAATTAATGTTCGTTCAGTGTTCGATCCCTGCACAGTTGGAGCTATTTATTAAAATAGAAGTCTGATCAATGAAAGGAGGCGTTCTCATTGAAATTCCTCAATTTTTTGTAGACGGATATTAAGAGCACAAAAAATTGCTACATAGCGAAGAGTCGAATAAAGTTGTAATATTTGAATGAAACATTGAGAAAAGCTTTTCTCTTAATTACTCAGGATTACAGTTGCAGCTTCTCACATTGGAGTCGAGAAATCTTAGCCGCAATGAAGTACTAAAATAACTTTCATCGAACTGTTTTAATAAAAAGGAAACTTTTGTGTTAAATTCGTGTTCTTGTTTAGGTTTTATTTAAGTCACAATGAAGTATTTTTTATATCGTCTTGCATCTTTCACAAAGAACTGAAGTCTTTACGAAAATGACTACCCATCTAAGTGGACAGCAAAACGAGAAAAGTTAAAAACGTGTTCTATTTATAATCAATATGCTAACATATGTTTGTTTACAAAGTAAGTGTTGCATTGTAGCAAAATGCAACACTTAATTTAAACTATTGAGGAGTGCTGTTTCAAATCATTAAATAGTTTTAAGGCGAACAAAGGAAATAAAAAGTTACGCTGAGTACTGGTGTATACTTCCTTTTCCCAGGTGGATATTGCATATACTGGATGTTGCTCCAAATAGTGTACTGATTGGTTAAACTGTTCTAAATACAAATATTACTTCTGAAGACACAATTATGAGGAATGATTGAAATTAAAGTAGAGCTAATATTTTAGAGAATCGATCGAAGGTGTTCTCATAGCTGATTCATATAAAAGCCTTCTTCTTCTCCTCTTGCCAGAGATGTCCATCGATGTGTACGGAAAGCAATTGATGAAAAGAACGAATATGGAATGTATGAATATAGAATTGTGGGAATATAGGAATATTACGATTTCCCTATATTGTGATCAGTGATTTAGATATAAAATATTCACCTGGATCTGGATCTGGACCTGGTCATTTATATATAAATAATAGGTCAATGATGGTAGTAGGAAGATAAAACGACGACTTAAAATATAAAAATAGAGAGGAATGAGAACAGAGAGATACGGGAATAGAGAAATAGTAAGGAGAATAGAGATGGGAGGAAGATAAGAAATAAAAATTTATGATACAGTCAAGAAACCTACATGTGTTAATTATTACTTTCATGGAATTCAATCATAGGACGTAATTCAATCATATTCATAATAAAGGGTGTTACAATAAGAGTACAAGATTTGATTTGCGCACCATTTTGGCTATCATAACTGAAGTGAGGTTGCATCCAATTTTAGGTAGAAATTATGTTATTATTCCAAATTTATGAACTGTGAAAAGAAAAATCGAAAAATTCGAAAGTAGTGATTCAGTTATTGATGTGAAATACACGACACGAGCTCGTAGTGTTCGTTCAGAAAAAAACATCACGGAAGTTCACGAGAGTATGGCCAAAAGTCCAGGGACCTCGAATCGTCATCGTGCATAAGAATTGGGCGTTTCAACAACCACTCTTCACCATATTCATACAACGTCCAATTTACTCCACAACATCTGCCAATAGACCACCTACAGTGAATAAAGTGCACCAACTGGATAACTGAACAATAAGAAGTGAATTCCAATATTGTTGACAAAATCATCTTCAGCGACAAGGCCCATTTTCACACTTTGATAATAGGCCAAATTGCCAAATATTGGACTCAGAAAATCCATTCGCGAGAACCAAATGTATCCCCAACGTATCACTGTTTGGTGTCAACTATTATCTGAGGTAATAATTGGATCATCTTTCCTTGAAAACGAGGCAGGTAATGCGTTAACGATAAATGTCAAACGTTATCGTGATACTATAACCTAGTTATTTGTGGCTCAGGTTGAAGATACTGCTTTGAATATATGCGGTTTCAGCAGGAAGGTGCCACTTGCCATACCACCCGTGAAAAATTGACGGTCTTATACGAGTATTTTCCTGGTCGTGTGTCCTATTTTGGTGACCAGAATTCGCCGCCATGCTTTAACGAATATGGAATACGCCAACAATCCCATAATCACAAAGCACTGTAGGCCAAAATTGAACGTTGTATCAATGAAATACTGCAAAACCGTTATTGAAAATTTCGCCAGAAGCATACTCGTGTGCCTGCAAAGCCGTGGCGGTCATTTATCAGACGTGTTATTCCATACATAATATCCAAATATCTGCATAATAAATCAATAAATATTTCAATACTTTGCTACATAAAACCATGTTTTATTCACATCTTGTACTTTTATTTTAACACTCTTTATAATACTAAATTTTACAACATGCTATTCTGTCCGACTGGACAAATTAAGTTTGAGTTTAGAAGTGTTGAAGTACCCCATACAAGTACCATATATAACTCCACACAACTTTTGTGTCAGTATGTTAGAGTACCTTATATAAGTACTAATGTGAGTCAGGTAATTATTCAGGAATAAAACGCATCGGTGCAATATACATACATCAATTTTTATTTTCTTATAAGAAAAATATTAAGAACACTTTAATTAAAAGTTCTTTCCAATTATGAACCTCTACTAAATTAAAACGACATTCATAGACATTTCTAAATAATCTATGACGTACAATAACGAGGCATTCCAATGAAAGTTTTATCTTGTTTCCTATATTTCAACAGGGTAAATAAATATAAAACATAATCGCAGCTGTGTTTTTGAGAGAAGAATTATTCATTTATTCAGACCGATCGGATACATATGGAGACCATTGTTGAACAATCGTGTACAGTTCGTAAAACTTAAGTAAAGAGACTTGACTCTTAACTCCTGCATTTATATTTATGCACGAACTCTAGAACATACATAAAGTAATTGTTTGTTGGTTTATATTAACCATAGAATTTGTCTCAATAATAATTAAATTGGTGTCTCATAATCATCATCATCATTAGGTCATCAGTCCTAAGACTGGTTGGACGCTAACCTCCAGCTTCTCCTATCTTGTGCTAACCTACGCATTTCGCTAATTGTGCTACAACCTACATCCCTTACTATTTGCGAGCAGTAGTCTAATCTCGGCCTACCTCTGACTTTCTTCACTCCTATTTCTGCCTCCAAAATATCGCGGACTATTCCCCCATGTCTCAGCAAGTGGCCTACCATTCTATCTCTTCTCTTCTTTAAGTTTTTCCACATACTTCTTTTCTCGCCGACTTTCTCCAATACTTCTTCGTTTCTAACCCTATCAGTCCATGGTATTTTCATCATTCTTCGGTAACACCACATCTCAAAAGCTTCTAATTTCTTCCTACTTGCTTCCCCTACTGTCCAGGTTTCGCAGCCGTATAGTGCCGTGCTCCATACATATGTTTTCAAAAATCTCTTCCTTGTTTCTAAGTTTATTACCCCCGAGCATAAAAGTGCTTTCTTTTTGTTAAAAGCTACTCGACCCTGCGCTATTCTTTGTTTTATGTCTTTATCGCTTCTTCCATCCCAATTTATTTTACTTCCTAAATAAGTGAAGTCTTTAACTTCCTCCAACCTTTCATTATTAATTTGTACTTTCGTTTTTGCTCTGCTCTCGCGCCCTCTGCACACTAACACTTTAGTTTTGTTTTTATTCACCCTCATTCCGTATTCCTCTGTCAACACTGCCTCCATTTCGTTCAATGCTGATTCTAATTCCTCCTTACTAGATGCTAATACTGCTATATCATCCGCGAATCTCAACATTTTTAGTTTCTGTCCCTGTACTTTAATCCCTAAATCCACTCTATCTTTTACCACATTAATCACCTCTTCGATGTACAGATTAAAAATTAGTGGTGATAGCGTACATCCTTGTCTTACTCCTTTCCTAATACCTACTTCCCTTTTTTCCCCTTCTACTTCTATAACAGCAGTTTGCTCTTTGTATAGATTGTGTACTACTCTCCTATCTCTATACTTCATTCCCGCGCTCTTTAGTATCTCGAACATTTTTTCCCATCTTACGTTATCAAAAGCTTTTTCTAAATCTACAAATCCTATATAAGCGTTCTTTCCTTTTTCTATTGTTTTCTCTAACATTACTCTTGGCTCCAGAATAGCTTCGCGAGTTCCCCTATTTCGCCTAAAGCCGAATTGGTCTTCTCCTAGTATTTCCTCCGCTCTATTTTCCATCCTCTTCTGCACTATTCTAGTTAAGATTTTTGACGCATGGGAAGTTAGGCTAATCGTTCTAAAGTTCTCGCATTTGTCGGCTCCTCTCTTTTTCGGTATAGTAACGATAATGTTCCTCTTATAATCCTCCGGCATCTCGCATGTTTCATATATGTATTTTACCAGTTCAAACATCCTATTTACTACTTTCTGCCCCGCACATTTCAAAATTTCCGCCTGTATTTTATCTACACCCGGCGCTCTATTATTCTTTAGCCCCCTTAGTGCTATTTCAAATTCCTCTCTCAATATAGGTTTTCCTACATCTTCCCTATCGATGCTAGATTCTTCCTCTAATATCTCTCCTAATTCCTGACCCTCGTATAAATTTCCTAAGTACTGCTCCCATCTATCCGCTTTCTCCTCTCTTCCGATCAGTATGTCCCCCGATTGACTCCTAACGTTTCTACTTATTGTTCCTATATCCCTGAAGTTCCTCTTAATTATTTTGTAAGCCTCATCGGTCTTACCTACTTGCAACTTATCTTCTACTTCTTTGCATTTATCCTCTATCCATTGTTCTTTCGCTTTTCTACATTTTCTAATGATTTCCCACTTTATTGACTTATAAGTTTTCAGTCCTTCTTCGTCTCGTCTGTTTTTGTAGCCTCGTCTCTTTTGCATTAAGTTTAAGATTTCGTCCGTTATCCAGGGCTTCCTAGCTTCCCTTTTATCGTGTCCTAAAACGTCCGTAGCCGCGGAAGCTAGACTATTCTTGATACCCTCCCACTCAGTTTCTGCGTTCTTGATTCCGTCCTTACTCGTTTTATTTATTAATTGATCTGTTTTATTCTGGAACTTATCTTTCATATTCTGATCTCTCAATATGTCTACATTTATACGTTTCTTATCTTTCCGGATTTTCAGATTTTTGAACTTTAATCTAGCTTTCATGACTACCAAGTTGTGGTCGCTGTCTACATCTGCTCCTGGATAACTCTTACAGTCTTTTAATTGATTTCTAAATCTCTTCCTAACCAGAATGTAGTCTATCTGATACCTGTCTATCCCTCCTGGCATTTTCCATGTGTACCGTCTCCTAACCTGATTCTTGAACAATGTGTTCGCGACTACCATCTTGTGCTTCTCACAGAATTCTATCAGTCTGCTACCTCTCTCGTTTCTGTTTCCTAATCCATAAGGACCTACAAATTCTCCTTCTTTTCCCTCACCTACGACTGCGTTAAAATCTCCTACTATTATTAAATTTTCATGACCCTTCACAAATCCTATTACCTGCTCTATGTCCGAATAAACGGCTTCTAACTCTTCCTCACTATGGCTAGAAGTAGGCATGTATACTTGCACTATTACTGTTTCCACTGGCTTCGAATCTAACCTAACCATCATTACTCTCTCGCTGTATTGTAGGTAGCTATCTACACACTGTCCTGCGTTCTTCCGTATAACGATCCCTACTCCCGCGTTTCCATTTACCGATCCTGTGTGTATTACCCTATAGTCACCGCTCCAAAAATCTCCTACTTCCGGCCAGCGCATCTCACTTATACCTACTATATCTAATCCTAACCTATCCATTTCTATCTTCAGATTTTCTAGCTTCCCTGCCTGTCTCATGCTTCTGACATTCCACGCTCCGACTCGTGAAATGCTACACTTACTATTATTGCACTCGATCACGTCTCCCGGAACAGTCCTCACCCGGAGATCCGACGGAGGACTATTTTACCTCCGGAGTTTTTTGCCCCAGGAGACGCCACCATTAATTTAGGATAAGCTTTCTGCTAGCTGTTCTGAGGATTATAATGTGGTGGTTTCCTCTTGCCTTCCACATCGCAGTCGTGTGTGTCATAGCACCATACCAACCTCCACGGTTTCTGCCACTATGACTACTGAAAGAGCTGCTGCCCTCCTTCAGGGACTTGTCTTAGTCTGGTTTTTCAATAAGGACCCTCCCATTATGGTTAAACCTATGGTATGGCTCCTTAAATCATTAAATGTCTCATAATGTATAATATATTTTAATAACTAGTAACGACATTACTTCATCATTGCTATACAATTATTTCGTACTGAGCAGACATTCTGACTTCTATACAACCGCTTAAGTAATGTTGGTTCTATACCAAGTAAGAACCGTTATAACTGTCGCATATGGTACACCATTTTTTTTTTTTTACTGGTATTTATATAATACCAGTATACCAGTATATTTATATAATAGCGGTATGTAATACCTAAACAGCAATCATTTCAATGTACTTACTTTTAATAAACTATAATATTTCTATATAGTTGGTTATGTACGACTATAACAAAAATAGGAGACCAGATTTCCATGAGCAAAGAAGTATTACGCTTTAATCGATGTTCGTTTCGCCAACCAAGTTTGCATCACTGGGATATGAGACCAGTTAAGAATTTTATCGAAGAAGCCGTTACTTTGTGGTGGTTCATAATTTACAACGGAAATGAGTAAAACAACTACTACGTTTTTATACCACTATATTTTCACAGAAATGTGACTGCAGTTTCGACAATTATGTCATTTTCAAACGATGATATGGCTGTATTTATAGATTTCTATTAACTAATTAAGTTTTAAGCCTTTGCTGGCATAATGTAGGATTTTCATATTATTAATATCTGGGAAATTATGTCCACTTTCCACATATGATTAGCAAAAGTAGAATCTGTTTTCTGTAATCTGAAGGATCTATTATGGTCAAGGTATCTAGTTATAAATTTACGTCCTGTTTGTTCTAAATCCTACATTATGCCAGAAAAGGTTTAAAACTTAATTGGTTAGAAGCAATAGAAATCTATAAATACAACCATAGTGATAATTTTAGCTTGTTAAATGATCAAGTAGATATACTATATTCTCCTCTTCTTAGTGTCACCCAAATTAATAAACCCCCTGTATAATAGTTCTTAATAATATTGAATTTGATGGAAAATTCCCACAATTTGATGGTCGGGATTCCACCATTTGGAAAACACGTTTCATATAACCCTAACTACCTTTTTATTGTCATAACACTTAGTCCCTGAATTTGGATGGCATATATTATAGGAACAGAATGTTTGTTTTCTTTCTTAGTTGAATCATCTTTTGAAAATGACATAATTGTCGAAACTGCAGACCAGTTAACAGAACAATTAATTGTCGTCCACCGAGAATGTTTCCTGTAAATATAGAGGTTTATTCCTTAATAAACACAGGTTATGGGACAGCGTGTCATGTCTCTAGTCAATTACACCTTCTATGAGAAGGCAGAATTAAACCGTATTAAATAGCTTCCACATACTGAAAGGTTCCGTTAAAATATGATATTACAGACAGAAAAATAAGTTGGAAGGATAATATCAGAGAGAGTATTCGTGGCTCTAGAATATTTTTTACTGTAGCAAACCATTCGATTCGACAATACGTTCCAGCACCATTGTGTGGAGTATCTAAACCACCACTAGCGCCCATCCTATCCTGATGGATTCATTTTCTCCCAATCCTGATGTTAACTCTCTATGGTCATCTGCACTCTTACTGAGTAGCAATAATTTGTATATAATTTCGTTGATCAGTGTCATTGTATGAATCTCACAGCTCTTTTTAATTCATGTTTCGCGACAGCAGAATAGTACGGTCTACTATAATGCAGAAGACTAGTATTATTACTCGCACCAACGTCAACAGTAAATTAAGGCATATTTAATAACCTGGTCACCCTTATACATGCGCCTGTTTAACCTATTGAAACAATACCTTCTGGTTTAGTTATTTAAATAATGTTGTGTTCCTATTCACCAGATAAACTGCTTCCTAGTAGAAGGCTTGAGTTAATTTTATTTTTAAGATTTTACTAGGTTTTAATGATATGGGTTACCATTTTCAATACGTTGTCATGTTATTGTTACACTTAAATCGACGTCGAATTGTAAATAAAGACCTTAAGATATTTTTGTATACTTTCTTACAAAATATCCAAGAAGAGCTTATTTTTTTTATGCTGTTCATATTAATAGTAATATGTATCATAATAAGATAATATCAATTTCCATGATTTATATTAGAAGATTTTTTGGTCTATTACAAAAAAGGGAAACTAAATCCACTGGACTAAATAACGTCATATCAAATATGCGTTAGCCAGATGCTAAATGCGAGTGCATGTAGCATCAGTGTGGCAATGTCATTCAATCAATCAACAAACAAAAACAAAAATATCATGACCCCAGTATACACTGATACAAATTACAGTCGGGTACTGAGTTCGATAAAATAATATTCCATAAAATACTATTTACCTGCTAGAGAATATTTTCTCAAATAAGAAATACACACCGGCAGTATTTATTTTTTCGATTTGGCTGGATTTGTATGGAGAGTATACCAAACAACAATCATCTGAAAAAATATATTGATACAAATGTGGGAAGACTAAGAAGAAAAAAATGTAGCGTTGTAGTAAAATCCGAATTAGTTATTCTGTGTACTGTTCGTCAAGAATAGGAAGAAGTGTGAGATTCTCTAGGTATGCGTAGAAGAAAGAGTGAGGCAGCATCCGAAGGGAAAATGATCCATTTACGTGCGGCCAGATCGAACACTGTGTACATTCACATTCAATATATATTCATCGATATTTACTCTGCAAAGATCTCTGTTCGACCTAGTAAAGATCAGACTATTTACTGCGCACCTCGTGGGCGGTCCGATATAGCAGATTTAAGGCTTGTCCCTATTCTTGATGAGCTGTATGATGTTTTATGATTATCTGATATAATTTTGGAATGTAATGACTAATGTTAAATTTGGAGGTTACTCTGTAAAACTTTTGACATATTTTCCTTACCTACGAATGTATTTTTGATGTTGCGTAATTTATATAGTAAAATGTTATGTACCAAAATGTGTTGGTAGTATTACAGAAGCTACATAGAATCAATTTTTATTTCAAGTTTGTTTATTTACTTATTTTCACTCAACAAAACAAGTTCAATTGATAAAACGATAAATAAAGAACTGAATGAAGGAAAAAGAATCAGACAAATAGAAATCATAAAATTTGTATATAATGTGCAAGTCATATCATAGCGATATGTCATCCGATGTATCGTAAAAATTGCTGCTAATGTTCGTAACAGATGCAGCCGCTTGAATATGCTATTTATAAAATAAAACCTGGGAAATGAAACAAGATAATAAGTAAATAACGTCCATGTAACGATGGAATCAGGAAATATTCCTGGAGAAATTATAAAATATGGAACAGACAAACTATACCATTCACTGAGAGACCTTTTCCAAAGATGTATGAGTAGATCAGAAGTACCAGAAGAGTAGAAGGTATCATATGTATCCACAATTCATAAGAAAGGGTATAAAAGTGAGTGTGACAATTACCGAGGAATATCTGTTACAAATTACATCAGCAGAATATATGGGAAAATATTAAAAAACCGTATGGAGAACGAATATTGTGAAATGGAGGCAGAAGAACAGACCGGTTTCAGATCGGGAAGATCCACAATCGATCACTTATATACAGTCATACAAATCTTGGAGAAGAAGATAGTATTTAACCAAGAAGTACATCTACTATATGTGGATTTAAAAAAATCATATGATAGCGTTCCTCTGGTAAAACTCTGGGAAACTTTACAAAACACTAATATAAATGTAAAATTAATAAAGGCTGTAAAGTCTCTGTATGATAATACCAGATCTAGAATAAAAATAGGACACAATAACAACGGAATTTATAGTAACTAAGGGATTTAAACAAGGATGCTGCCTATCTCCTACACTATTTAAGATATATCTAGAACGAGCATTGATGACTTGGAAAAGAAAATGTCACAATATGGGCATACCAATAGATGATACATCAACACTATACACATTTTCCTTTGCGGATGAACAAGTTGTTATTGCGCAAGATATCGATAATATGGAATATATGACACGCAAACTTATCGAGGAGTATGAAAAACGGGGTTTAGAAGTTAATGTTAAGAAAGCGGAATACGCGTGTATTGTAGGACAACAACAAGATCTACTTTTATCAAATGGGCAAAACATCAAACACTGCAATGAATATAAATATATAGGCATGAAAATATAAAACAACGGGACACTTAATGAAGCGATTTCGGAAAGAAACAACCCAGGAAGGAGAGCAATTATAATGTTGAACAGCATTATATAGGACAAACAAATAACAAAAGAAAATAAAAGAAGAATATATAATTCAATAATTAAGAGTATAGTAACCTATAGTTGTGAAGTATGGCCAATAAAAGAAAGAACAGAAATAATTACAAGAACCACAGAAATGGACTTCTGGAGGAGGTCAGTTGGAAAATCAAAGAGAGAAAGGGTAATAAATGAGATAATAAGAAATATGATGGGAATAGCACATGACATTGTAGATGATATGAGAACCAAACAACTCGTGTGGTACGGGCATGTTCAGTGAATGCCAAATGACAGAATACCCAAAAAAATTTTAAACTGAAAACCATAAGGAAGAAGAAGGCGAGGAAGATCACGAGAAAATTGGAGAGAGTTCATTGATAATGAAGTTCGGGAGAGACGTCTGAACGAAGACATGTGAATAAACAGAGAGGAATGAAGATTAGGAATCGGAAGACGGCGAAGGACGTTATAAACTGATATGTACATATACGTCCATGGATTGGCCCTTCGATTGAGTATACTAAAAACCATCAAGCAGTTCTAGAATAAATGATTTTTAGAAATTTGAATTTGAATGTATGATCTTTTTTATATTATCCATATCCAGATTTGTGACAATCAATATTGATCAATTAAATTAATGACAATTGAGTTCGATATTTATTTAGAAAATTTTGCTTGCACAAATATACATGCAGGAATATAAGTATGGGTAAAATAAAAAAAAACAGCTAAAAGAAATTAGAATGACTTGACTATTTGTGGCTACTTATGTTCAAACAATGGCTTCAATCATTCTGAAAAATACGATTCATCAGACCGTATCTGATTTACTTATATTTCCCTTCTTAGTCTTTTCATAATATTATACTAAGAGAAAGTGCTTACAGATATGAGTACGGTTCTAGACTTCTGAATCTGTTCCATCTACATAGATATGCTGTAGAAACAATAGATGTAATGTTTACATAATATGAAGTTAAACATCATAATTAAAGTACACAAACTAACAATATAATAACATTGTTCGTGGTGTTGTGTTAAACAGATTGTCTAGAACATATTATCAGTAGTTATTTACGCCTTACAATGTCTCCATATATTTATTTACTCTCCACCATAACCGACGTAATCAAAATTAAATCATCAGTTTCGCTCTGATCTAAACGACGCCATAAATTGTACAAAACAGTCCGCTACATAGCTACTATTTGTTATATAGGCTGTGTGATTAATTAATTTTCTACCGAGGGTATCCCAGGCCTGTTCAATAAAGTTTATATAGTGAAAGGCATTCCATGTGGTAGAACTATAAGCATTAAAAGACTCTATAATCTCTATACCGGCACAATTCCAGCATCAATCTGTCGAAGTTATGTCAACAACTTGTTGGAGGGTTGCTAAATAGATGGCATTTATATAAAAATGTATGATTTCTGTGCATGTTGATTATATTATGGTAAATATAAAATGTATGTGAGAATATTTAACATATTAAATACGATATTAAGACAGCTTGACATAGCTGTCAAACTAATTTGCAAAAACAAAGCAAGAGTGGATTATACTTTCAATATACGGTTCTAAATAGAGATATAAAATATGAAAATACATGGGAACAGGTACCAGGTTATGATTATGTTCGATAACTTGAAACTTGAGAGTAGAGGGCGACAGCTGCTTCTATATCCCCCCCCCCACTTTCCGTGACGTCATTGATCTTGAGAGGCCACCTTGACCAAGTTCACACTGACCTTGACCGAGATCACTGTGACCTCGACAGAGGTGATCATGATATTGTTCAAGATCATCGCGTCGTTGACGAAGGTCATCGTGACCTTGGTCGAGGTCACCTTGACCTTAACCAATGTCACCTGTGAAAGTCACTTGATAGGGGTTATTTCAAAGTCGATTTCATCGGGACCAATCACAGATGAGATATTTTGTTTAAAAGTGTGGACGTGTTTCGGTTAGCATCATACAAACAGCGCATTGTAAGGTTCACTCTCGTTGAATTTGGATGTGTAATTAGTGCAACAGAATATTTTATAAGTATGTAATATTTTAAATTATTTTTAACCAATATTTTACTGATTTATTTCATTTAAATATGGCGGCAGCTAGTATTAATTTAGCAAATATCAATGATATGTTCAATGGTGACATAGAAACTTATGAACAAAAATTAATTTCGTCTTTAGAGGTAAACAAATCTTTTATTATTAAAAAATTATGTGTGGTCAGTACTCGCTTTGGGAAAGCAATTCTAGCCATTTTATTCGATAATACTATAAATCTGACTTTTAAATAATTTTTACCGCAGAGATTGTATGAATTATTGACTTAAGATACAATTTGTGTAATCAATTCATCTCATGGAAGATATACATTAACTCATTTGGGTAAGAGTAATCCAACTGTGTCTGGTTTAAAACCTAGGACTTTATTAAAATTTGATATTAGTAAGTAATAAGCAAAAAAATGCAAATACATAATAGTATTGATGCAGATAACCTAACAAAAATTATTAGTTAGTCCAGCAATCCAGGAAAGTGGTGGGGGGAGATCTAGAAGCGGCTGTCGCCCTCCACTCTTGAGCTTTGGTAAACTTTTGTAGTTGGTTGATTTTAGGACTAGGATACTAAAAGAAAGGAAAATAGAAAGTAAAATATTGTAAAAAAGAAGTGTAGGAAAATCTGTAATAATATCTATTAATCGAAAGATAATGTGGATCATAATAATGAAGCAGATTATACTTATTAACAATAGATATAATGCAAAGTTTTACTTCGCAGGGGGTAACATTCAAACCACTGAAACTAATTTTGAAACTACCAAGAGATGGCGTTCGGTATATTCTACTGCGGTGAAACGTAGCAACGTCTACTAGATGTGAGCCTCATCTGTCAAAGGTATACTCGCTTACACTGCACTGACGAGACCCAAGATAAGGTCGAAACCGGTCTGCAGTTGGCGATATCCTGAGATAGATGGCACTTTGCACCTTCCTTGTGAATCACTGTATTTTAGTGCTAACTCTGTGAGACAAAATACGGCAAGTTTTGTCATTTAATTCAGCGCTTGGCGTTTGACATATAGCCAAGAGAATAGCTGTTTTGACCTTATTATATAAGGCATTTTCAGGTGGGGTGGAGTATAATAATATCCTTGATTCAGTAGTTTTACAATAGATAGTATTTATTAACATTATTAACGTCAAGTTCCTTTAATACAGAACTTTATTGTTCATTCTTTTATCCAATTAAAGTATAAGTAAAGAAGTCTATTGTTGAACTAAGAAAGGAGATTAGAAAATGGAGATTTGAAAAATGTAGTTTACGAATAAAATAAAATAAATGTCACATTTATTCTATACAAAATTTATAATAATAGATATTCCTGAGAGCGTTTTGAGATTTATAAGATTTGAGTTTTAACAACTTTTCTTTATCTAATATAGATAGATACTTTGTGATATATACAGGTGTGCTAAGAATTATCTACTGTAATATAAATGCTTCTTCTAGCTTTAATGCCCAATTTGCAATACTTATTTATACACTGTTAATTGTAATAACTTCTACTCTACCAGACTAGATGCTGGTACAACATTGACTTGAACTACTGGGAACCTAATGATGTAAACAATATATACAGTATATCTAGATGTTTGGAAAAATTCCTATATCTTTGGATACAAATTTACAGCCTATATATCCTTTACTTACGGATTTTAGAGAATCTTATTATAACTCATATATAGTTTACTACATCGCTATTTGCGAAATAAAAAATCTTAAGACATAACCTTGGCTTGTTTTTATGGCTAGGTTCAGGTAGACTCTTCCGTTTATTGGGAAGATAAGAGAGTTTCTTATTTGGCAAACAGCGATGAAATGAATAGTATCTAAGAATTTTTCCACAGGCGTTTTTAAAAAGTATACTAGCTTCTATTTAGAGAATATGGTGGGCATTCAATAGAATGACCACCATATAATTTAGCTTGGAGCTAATAAAAGTCAAGCAGATGTGTTTGCCAAATTTTTACAAATATTTTGTTATTAAATTTGAAAATTATGTAGTACTTAAAAAAGACCATCTTAGAGACACTTTGGAATTTGATTCGATTTTGTTACAAATGAAAAGCGTTCAAATGTTGAATTATGTACATTTTCGATGTTATGATTATGAATAGTATTGGTAGTTATATGGTAGCTAACAGAACTACGAAGTAGAGTTATCATGGAGTTATGTCGATTGCATATTTCCATCAACATTTTTTAAATTGTTTATAAGGTTGTGTCTTTATAGCCTAACCATCTAGTAGATAAATAATATCTGAAGAACTACATTATTACTACACATATTTGAATAAACTACCCTTATTTTTAACATCCTAATTACTTAGGGTTTCAAATGCAGAATACGCGAACGCCGCTACAAATTTAATAAAACTTTCTATGACAAAATTTAGCAAATTTTAAATTCCAGTTTCCCGTCTTACCTGCCGTAAAACGTAAAATAAAAGACGATAAAAGTTTATAAGACGACGAAATGAATTAAAGGGCAGTTTAGGTAGTTTCAAAGAAAAGTTTAAGCCATTCAAAATGCGCATAAACTGTATAATCTTCTTAATAATGTACAAACTTTTTCATAATTTTTGGATGTTTAATCTGTTCAAGAAATGGATGCGGTATTTTTACCGGCTAATTAAACGGAAGGGACTTATAATTGCCAACATCTTTCGAAATACTTTATCAGTTAGTTAACTTGACAAAGTAAAATGTAAAATTAATTCGGATAGATAGTAGAATACAGCAGTATTACATAAAAAGAAAATATTTGATATATTCATTTCATCGCTATTTGCCAAATAAAGAACTCTCTTATCTTGCCGATAAACGGAACAGTCTACTTGAGCCTAGCCATAAAAATAAGCCACGGTACGAGATAAGACCCGCTTGGGATTTCTTATTTGGCAAATAGCGTTGAAATAAACTATTCGTATGCCTGAAATTAAGAATACATATTTTATGTATGTTAAAATAAATTATATTGTTTTAGTTAGGGAAGTATATATGTATGAATGTATGAACATCTTCAAACTATTTAAAACTATTCTATTTAATTTAACTCAATTTAAAACACGTCCACAATTAATGCAAAACATAAACATCAATCTAACGGTATTTTTCGAATTAAAAATCAATGTGAATAAGCATACGATGATGTAATAATAATATAAATATTTTTTTAGTACGCTATTTGAAACTCGTTGTTAAAAAATTAGACCCATATTTTTTATAAAAACAATTATTGTTTGAAGGAGACAAAAGAATTTTTATTGGATGATTCATTAAATATAAAACGATATTCTAAAGAGGGTAGAAGAAACCAGAAAGATTTTACACTTATTATCTCTATTTAACACTCTCTAGCATGTTGAAATTGACAGCTAATACAAAATATGATAATAATATTACAATTAAATACATGAAAGTGGAAAAATATAAATTACATCCTTCAAGATTTTTCTATAGTAGGTATGACGTTATCAAGTTACATAAAGAAGTGTTGAATATTTATCACGATGTGTTCGAGATAACTAACATACATGGAAAATTGCCTGTGGAGGCTCTCTAAACTCTTTAGATAGATTATAATAGATAGATTTTTTAAATCCTTCTCTATTATATACATTTGTCCAAATATTGGTTCAATTCCTGTCGTTCTGCAAATACAAGAAAATATTGAGTTAACATAAACATGCGTATATAAGCCGGTTGTTAGGTTTTCGGTTAACTTTATTAATAAATCAAATCACACTCTGAAGTGGTCGGTTTAAATAAGTTAGACCATGAGTTTTTCGCATTAGAGAGGGTCGAAGACCCTATGTGAAAAAGGTATTATATATTATTAATTTTATAATGGTATTGTAGCTTAACCTCCATATTTACTGTCCATATTATACGAGTATAGCCGGGGCTGGACAGAATTATATACAGTGGGTTGTCAAAAGCAGAACGTTTTTTCTAAGCAATTTTATAATCAAGTCCGACTTTAATTGTTTTATAGTGTAGTCCGCAAAAACTGAAATAAGGACATTATCTGTCCTAAATTTATTTGGAAAAGGGAGAAGAAAAATGCAGATATGTTCAGGTATTGTTGAATTAATAATTAATTTGTTTTATGTATACATTGATTACTAAAAGAATGCATCCATTTTGTCATTTTTCTGCAGTGTAAATTAGTATTAACAAATGAGAAATTAATTTATAGATAATCTAATTATTGATTATTTTTAGCAGGCTATGCATGTTTTTTAATCACTGACAAATTAAAGAACACAAGAGCTAATATATAAAGGGTGGTCCAACCATAATGCACGATGTTAATTGTGAGTCACACCTTAACGTCAAGTTTTTTGCCCAACTTAATTTGACATTTCTTTGTTTCAGTGTTTGACAAATTCAATCATGGAGAGGTGCACAATTGAGCAGCGCGTTAAGATTGTTGAAGCCTTTTACGAAAATGAACGTTCAAATCGAAATGCATTTCGTGCACTTCGTGACATTTTTGTCAGCATAATCGACCAAATGTGTCCACAATCGGGAGAATTGTGCGCAAATTTCAGCAAACCGGGTCTGTAGGAAATGTGAAAACACCTGTGCATGCTCGCCCAGTTCGTTCTGCGGAAAACATTGCCGTTGTTCGCGATAGTGTAGCAGAAGAGCCGTCAACCTCGAATCGTCGTCATGCCCAACAATTGAACATCTCACGAACATCACATGCGGATTTTGAATAAAGATTTGAATTTACACGCTTACAAGGTTCAATTGACTCAAGAGCTGAAGCCTACTGACCATTTCAAGCGTTCGTCAATACGGCGAATGGTTGGTTCAACAGACAGAAGTGAATGGTGACTTTACAAAGAAAATCATCTTCAGCGACGAGGCACACTTTCACCTCAGTGGATTCGTTAACAAGCAGAATTGCCGCATTTGGGCAAATGATAATCCACGAGTGATTGTTGAAAAGCCGATGTATCCACAAAGAGTGACTGTTTGGTGCGGTTTATGGGCTCACGGCGTCATCGGGCCGTACTTCTTCGAAAATGAGGTCGGCCAAGCAGTTACCGTGAATGGTGTTCGCTATCGCGAGATGATAAAGGACTTATTGTGGCCAGAAATTGAGGATATGGACCTGGATGATATGTGGTTCCAACAGGATGGTGCCACTTGCCACACAGCCAACGAAACAATGGCACTTTTGCGCGATAAATTCAATGGCCGTGTTATCTCATGTCGTGGCGATGTTAATTGGCTGCCACGATCATGTGATTTGACACCGTTGGACTTCTCTCTTTGGGGATAGTTAAAAGAAAAAGTGTACGTCAATAAGCCAAGAACAATTCAAGGGCTAAAGGATGAGATAATTCGGCACATTAACGACATTGAACCTCAATGATGTCTCAGAGTCATTGAAAATATGGACCATCGGATAGAGGTATGCCACCGAAGCCGGGGCGAGCATTTGGCAGATATTTTGTTTCACACATAATTGTCATAGATCCTTCTATCATATAAAACATATTAAGATAATTCTCTGAAAACTTTTTATTTTATTTACAATTAACATCGTGCGTTTTGGTTGGACCACCTTTTACTATGCGATGAATCGTTTCAGGTTCATTCGTATTACATACTGTCTTAATTTGAACGAATATGATACGTGAATAATTTTATAATAATTTACCGAAAGTCACTACGATCCAGACGGTATAAGTATGACAACTCATTAAAATTCAATTTAGGATACCTGACGTAGAGCTAACCAAAGGAAAACACCTCAAATGGTAGATTGTAGTCTTTTAAAAATAATTAACTTTATTTCTTGTATAGATGGTTGCCTAGGCTGGCTTGACGTATATATAATCGACATTAAGCGTCACGTAGCCGTCGTAGCGACTGTTACTTGGATGAGTGACATACCGGTTCCTCTATAACGTCTAGGTGTTTATGTGTCAATAGACTTTCAGAAGCTACACAAATCTTGGTGATATTGGTACAGAAGGTATGCCATCCCCTGGATAGGGTGTAAACTGGAAATTTGTTGCCTATAAAGCATTAAGCAAGTGAAACATCCCTATCCTCTTTCAGTGGGTGCGGTCCGCAGAAATTGTAACAAGGATATCTTCGGTCATAAATTAATTTCAAAGAAAATATAAAAGTTTTCGAGTTCAGTCAGAGGCAAGAGAAGTATAGCCAAGTTGAAACAATTACATTAAAAACATATATAGAAAAAACATCGAATTCACCATATGATACGTGATACGACTCTAGCTCCAACAATTGATTTAAAATTCACTGTCAACTTTGACAAGGATAATTTCTGATATATCAGTATATTCAAAATATTAATTATATCCTTCAATATTTTTATATAGTACAGTAAGTATGAAGTTTCCAAGTTACGTAAAAAGTATTGAATGTTTATCATAATCAGTTCGAGATACATATCCATTGAAAATTGCTTATCGAGGTTTCCCAAACTCTTTAGACTCATTTATGTATCCTACTCTATCACATATTTTCAAATACTGCTTAAATTTCTGTCGTTTTGCAAATACCTTAATTAATACAAGAAACTATTGAGTTAACATAAACGTGCATATATAAACCGCTTGTTAGGTTTTCTGTTAACGTTATTAATAAACCAAATCACACTGTGAAGCGGTAGCTTTAAATAAGTTAGATGATGAATTTTTCGCATTAGAGAGGGTCGTAGACCCTAAGTGAAAAAGGTATTTTCATTAATTTTATAATGGTATTGCGGCTTAGCCTCCATATTTACTGTCCATATTATATCACCGAGGTTGGACATAAATGATATACAGTGGGTTGTCAAAAACAGAACGTCTTTGCTAAGCAGTTTTATAATCAAGTCCGACTTTAACTGTTTTACAGTGTGGTCCACAGAGACTGAAATAAGGCCATTATCGGTCCTAAATTTATTTGGAAAAGAGAATAGAAAGGTGCAGATATGTCAAACTAATAATTAATTTGTTTTATGTATACATTGATCATTAAAAGAATACATCCACTTTGTCATTTTTCTGCAGTGTAAATAAATATTAAGAAATGAGAATATTATTTATAGGTAATCTAAGTATTGGTTAGATTTAGCAGACTATGCATGGTTTTGAATACTGACAAATTAAAGAACACAAGGGTCAATATATACTATGCGATGAATTGTTTCAGGTTCATTCGTGTTAGATACTGTTTTAATTTGAATTAATATGATATACGAAAAATTATATCATAATTTACCGAAAGTCTCTATGAACCAGATGGTACAATTTAGGATTAAGTATGACAACTAATAGGAATACCGTGGATATTTAGTTCAGTGTCCCTCACGTAGAGCTAATAAAAGGCAAACACTTCAAATGGTAGATTGTAGTTTCTTAAATAACTAACTTTGTTTCTTGCGCGGATGGTTGCCTACGCTCACTTGACTATAACTGATATTAAACGTCGAGCAACCGGCATAGCGACTGTTACTTGGACGAGGGACCTACCGGTTCCTCTATTACGTCTAGCAGCTTGTCCGTCAATAGACTATCAGAAGCTACGCAAACTTTGGTGAGATTTGCATAGAAGATAACCAATCTCTTGGGTAGAGTGTAAACGGGAGATTTGTTGTCTATAAATCGTTAAGTAAGTAAAACATCCCCGTCCCACTTCAGTGGAAATTTTGAAAAATTTTTAAATTATACGTTCAGTAGGTTGTCTCCTAACTTTAGTGATAAGCCTTGGTAGTGGTAATAGATTTTAGTTAAATAATGATATACAAATTATTTTAGCATTTAATGTAAAATATATTAATAGCTTACTTGACTATGGAAACTGTTAAAGCAATTATTTATAGAAAATAAGAGGAAGAGGGGAAAGACTCAAGATGTCTCATAATAATTGTTAGGGTCGCTTTTGGATATTTACAGAAGTGTGGTTTTATGTAAAAAAGAGAAACGGAAACATATTTAGTCTACAATTTTAACTTTGATACCGTAATAATAGTTACAAGATTATTTATATTAAGCAGCGCTAGAAGTTTGTTGAAATTAAATATATTAATTATTTCTGTCTCCATTTCTGTAGAGAAGTCTTCAATATTAACAAAAGGAATTTTAATATTCCATTTTCAAGAATACCAATTTATATGTCAAAGAATTAAGTCTCTAGAATGCATATGCATTTCAAGTGCATATTGGCGATATAGTATTGTTTATTTTAACTTAGAATTTTTTGTAAGTCAGGTAAGAACTGTAATATTCAAATATTATCACTGTAGTTTAATAATCTATATACTTTTTATGTTCTTTTTACTTTTGTTGTTATTTTAGTTTAATTATTAAATTTCTTAATATAAGAAATCCCCTTAGACTTCTATTTAAACTATTAGGTAGTCTCAATTTCAACGCATTGGTACTGTTATTTTTGGAGGACTATCGCTTAAAGATTAACTAATGTAGTAACTATTCAAAAGAAGTACATTAGATGGACAATTTTTTACATGTCCAGTAAATAGATCAAAAGTTTACATACTTACATACTTGTATAAGCAATTAATTCTTGCTAGAATTAATGGCGTACATGCTTTTACGATCCTTCATTTAATGGCTGCTGAAATTTACGTTTTGCATGCCCGAAGTTAAACTTAACCATCTTACATTTACGTCCTGTATAACTGCAGAAGACAGCTTATTGCAATAGGGCATTCATCTGTCTTTACTTTAATTAAATTTTGTTCGTTTTGGTCTATCAAGGATGTGCTTTAAAAATAAAATTTTCGCTCAAGAGAGTTGTATTGTTAAGGCACAAATGAAAACTACATCTATCATAGATATTATTAAAATCATTGAGACCGTAATTTAAGCAGGGAATGTCATTTTCACAATAGAATTTTATAGGAAATATTCAGGGACAGACTTGAGAAATATTTTGTGTCCTACATTTTGCATTTTTGGTGTCTCTGGGAAAACAATCAACAACAACTTCAAATAAATAATTAATTTGAATAATACTTTTTCGATATTATATCTTGTGTTTCAATAAACTGCTAGGTCAGGCAATCATGACCCATATTCTAGGATGATAATCCAGTGATCCTTGCGTCATACTTATGCTACCGATAATCATTGAACACATCATCTTAGGGTTTGATCGACATTATAAAGATTTGGCAAGAAGTAACAAGTGCACGTATTCCTTCTCATCAACAATTGATTTATTCATTTGCGATAAATTTTGACAATGCACGATAATGAAACTGGTAGTCTCAGATATTTACGGAACATTTTGAAAGGGAATGAACGTTGGGTATTTCTGATTTTCTTCCGAACAAGACTAGGACTATACTTTGACTAGGGATAGGAGAGCAACCGTCATAAATTTGTCATCTCGCAGAGAGTAAAATATAAAAACATGATAATTGTCGCAACAGATTCTAAAGGAGAAAGCTGTTTCAGTGCTTTAAAACATTCAAAATGTCTCAGTTAGTTGTCAAACTGACTAGACGCTTACGCTACATTAGAAGCTCAAATTAAATGAGAACGATGTTTCAATGGTTACCCTAACGAGGGGCCAAGCGGCAAGCTGTCCTTTCTTACAGGTATTCTTTTAGAAACTTTTGATAATATCTTTGTTTGCACACATGACTGAATGAGATGACTTATTAAATGAGGATCCATGAGTAACGATATGTGTAATGAATTCATTTTCAGTTAACAATAACTTAACAATTGTCATGCATCCGCCTTGAAACATATCTATTTATTATCTACTGCAAAATATTGCACTGTTGTAATGTAAATTGTACTGACGAGAATTATCCTTAATTTAATCACAGTCTGTTATCAATCACTATTTTTGTACTCATCCTTGGTAGTTAACCACGTCGCTTTTTTTTAACTGAAATGCAAAATTGTAACATGCGAACGAGCAGTGAAACACACTCGGATTATATCGAGATGAAAGGTAACAAGACCGCCTCCCTAGGGTCGCGGGAAACGCACGGACTATTCACCGTCCAATAATGGAATAGTTATAAAAAATCAATAAAGGTCCACATCGGATATTTTAAAATATTCAGTGGCTAATTCTGGGGAACGTAATAAAACGAAATTCTCTTCGGAATTTAATTCCAAAAGGCAAGATATGTGTAGGTGGCAATATTGGAATATTTAATTATATTTGGCAAATATTGTTAATATCATACTAGAAAGAAGTTTTGAAATGATTGGATTTTAATGAAATTTTTCTCATGTCATTATTCTCAACTTCATTGACCCTTCAGCCATTACTAAAATGTTAACGAAGGTCTCTTTATATATATATATATATATATATATATATATATATAACCCTAAACACGACATCGTTGCTAATGAGAAACGCATATGAGAATTATCTATGAAATTATGCAAAACAATGAGATACTCTGCAAAAATACGTATTTCTTGAACCTCTATTGTTAAGTTTCGCATAGAAACGAACCTCCTTCCCCTAAAGTCTTAGGCTACGGAGGGAAATGTAACACATACGCATGAGGACATACACTCTATACTATGCCCAGTGAGAGGAGCCAAACTTAGTCCATTGGCACTCGAACCGAAGCATACAATAGACACTCTTAATAGTGGACCTAGTCCGTCATTCTGGATCATAGTACAAATGAGATAGCAGTTACCTTTACAGGAGAATATAATAGATCACCCATCCATGTTATAATAGCTCCATGTCTTCATTTTAAAATATTTTTATTCGCTCTTTTATGTCAGTCTTTACATCTTATAATCTCCACCTAAGTATCAGCGTGTCATTGTATAAAAGTATGCTCCATATTTCCATATTAATATCTCCATGTCTTCATCTTAAAATATATCTATTCGCTCCTTTATGTCAGTTTTTACATCTTATAATCTCCACCTAAGCATCAGCATGTCATTGTATAAAAATATTCTCCATGTCTCGCTGGGACTGGACCCAGCAATGGTGCTGGTACTTGAAAACAATGGTACTTGAAATTTAGTCATAAACGACTACACTCTACATTATATGTATTCTATTGTACTCTATTATATGTAGAAACCTCACGTCCTGGCATTATAACGAAAGAAAAGTATCATAGTCGCTTTGCTAAATATGCAATAAAACTGACCAATACTTAAAAAAATTATAACTAATCAAAAATATTTTATCTGGCAATTTATTTGATCTTGTTTGACAGCCAAATAACTCACCTTTGTTGCCTATCAACGAAAACAAAATAAACATAGTCGAAATCTGTAATATACGGGGGGTCCAAGACTTTTGATGGTGTGTGTAATATAGTTTAGGCGATACACGTGAAGTATTCCTAGAAAGTATATCAAATAATGAAGTTCTCAAACTTTTGTAATGTTCTACATGCACGGGTAGGTTTCGTGGTGTTCCTATTTTTGTAGCACTTATTGCGAAACATAATATTATATCGAGCCAGACATTGATAATATGAATTACATTTGAACACCTATTCAAATGATGGGTTACATTTGTTTTTTGTACTTTTACCTTTCATAGGTTACTTATCTATAAGTATGTAAGTATGAACGACTAAAATTATATTTTAATCAAGGATATGTATGGACGCAATTTGCTAGAACTGGTTGGAGGTATATGAGAAAAGATGAAAATCATTACTCGTGTGATAAATATTGGAATGAATGGAACTGAACAATTAGGGTTTTCATATTAGATTTAATATCGTGAAATATATACGCTGTGTCTCAAAAGAATAGTACTCATATTATTTTGTTTGTTATTATATTGTGCACCACACTTTTATACTGACAATACGCAGGTTTACTATTCTTTCCAGCAAAATGAAATTGCTTCTGCTTATGTGAGCATCCATAAGGATTTAAGATCTCTTGTACAAATCTCACAACAGTTTTTGCTCACAATTAACTCCTGTAACTCTCAGCTGGTGCCTTTTGGTAGGGCAACAGCTTATAATAGGGTTAAAAATCTAGTAGATATATAAATTAATGTTAATCGACATTACTAATAACGATAGTAGCAGAAAATTTAGGCTTATAGATGGATTCATCTTTAAATTTATAATACAAAAAGGTTAACCATGTAATATAAAAATATTTTGGAAACATAAAACTGATATACAGCAATATGAATGCCTTTTCTACTACAAATAGAATTTTATTGTATGAAGCTCTTGTCCTTCTGCAATTGAATTACATATGTTCATTATGATATTGTTTATGGGCTATTTCTGAATAATTTCGAAAATCAGCCAGTTCAAAAAATTCAAAATGCATCTATGATATGCAATATTAGAATTTGTCTTATTTGGTATATTTAATATTTGAATTGTGGAAATTTTACTATATCGCAAGATTTTCTACTCTATAATGGCTTAATATACAATAAATATTAGACATGCGCATCTGTTGTTTTTTCTACTGTAGTAGGCTGGAAATTTTGGTGTGAAGATAACATTGACATAGTTTTAAAAACTGATGTTTTAATCATCTCCAGATTATTAAAAACTGGAGATGATTAAAAACTGAATCTTTAATCATCTCCAGATAATGCCAACTTTGTTGGCGAAACGCGCGTCGAGTGCAGTGTATAGTGTTTTGTGGAAAACTAAGTCGGTGATTTGTTGTTTTTGTATAAAAGACGGTATCATAACAATTCATTTTCATATATTGCTCATTACTATTATAATAAGATCTCGTCTGATATTAAATACCTTTACATTTTAGACATAATGTTTCAAGATATTTGACTAAGCATTTTTTTACAAACATGCTTACAATTAAGAATAGGTATTTCATATTTTTATATTTCTTTTTTCGTTTCTAGCCCATTACGATGGTGCTAAATTGCCTATGTGTTTATTCGATATTTTATGTATTTTATACCTTATAATCTTTTTGATTTATCACTTAATACTTTTATTATTATTACCGTTTATTGCTGAATTTATTATTGTTGAAACTATTTACTTATTCATTATTCTCCCTACATATATCCTGTTCCAGACGTTGAAACCTGCTGATTGATCTATTTGATTGATTGTCATTTATATTACAGTATATATTATAAGTACTAATTAAATTTATATTAATTGGTTACTCCAGTTTGAGTGGAAGAGTGAAATTGTTTCCAAACTCTGCCTTTTAGAAAGATATTATATTCGAAATGTTGTGAAGTGTATATGTAATTTTTTGTTGTTGTATTTTGGTCTTGTTAATAAAAGCTATTTATTATAGCATATTTGGCAAATTGTTTCTAGATATTATAATTTCATGTAAGGATCATTATTAATTAAGTTTATAACACTTTCGAATTGATCTTGTTTGTCTAAAATAATAGCTTTATTGCCCTTATCTGACCTTAAACAAAACATCCTATTTCTCGCTATTTTTTGACGATGTTAACCTTTTTTCTCACCAAGTGCTTTTAGTGTATTAATTACTGATAACATACCGAAACCTGGTGATAAGTTAGATGTAAAGGCATATTAATTGATAACTCTCTGTAATCACTTTCTATTTTCAGCAAGATATTAAACCCACCCCACCACAGCATTAATAACGACTTGCAAGAGACAAGAGGTACGTCAAATTTAAGAAGACAACCTCTTATGGCATTATTATAAAAATAAATTAATATTTTAAGACGAAACTCTCATTTTCCGAAGCAGTGAACCACACTTATTAGCTGAGCCAGTTTGCTTTTTAGATTACTTCCCGCTCAAAGGACTTCTAATATTTATTGACGTCGCAACTTGGGGACTTACTGTTTGTGTTTTCGAGTGTTCTAATTAAATGATTTATTTCAATAATATTAACGGGTATATTCCCAACTTGACTGCTTTGATTTGTAAGGCGAAGGCGAATCAGAATACCATCAGGGGCTTCACAGGAATAATTTTATTTCATATAACAGTTCAAGAAAGCTGCGTCAAAGTTTATATAACCCTTTGGAACGGGCAAAAGACGTCATTAACTTGAATTCGCATGTATGAAAACATGTACTGGATAAATAGAGCACAATGCAGAAGTAGAAACCAGGAATATTAAAAAGATAAAGCTGATTTACAGATTCAGTAAACCATTTCAGTCTCCTCGACTTGAATAAAACTTGGGAAAAGTGCAAAGTAAAACAAAATGAATTGATAACTAGCACAATCTTTTTGCTGTCAAGTTACCATGAAGAATATACAGTAATTCGAACTGTATTTACGACTGAAACTATTTTCTTGTTGTTAACTTACGATGAAATTTGTTTCCTTTTATGTTAAATTATGTTGGAATTAAAATATTTCTTGTAAATTCTTAGATAATTACAGCATTACATATAAAGTAAAATAAAGCTGGAACATAAAAGACTTCTTGCTTAAGGAAAGTAATGCCCCAAGTCACACTAATAGTTAATAAGTCACAATATATATTTTTTTTTGTATGAAGAACATAAGCTTACTCTGAATTAAAAGTCTGTTAAAACTATTTCAATGAGATAGGGAGTTGATTTAGCATGATTCAAAATATGAGAAACCTGTGCAGTTAAGAACGAGGAAAATTCAAGTAAATGAGAGAAATAAATAAATTAAGGATATCAAATATGACCACTTTCAAATTTCATCTGATTGACTGAACAGAGTATCAGTACTATTAATTTCATCGCTATTTGCCAAATAAAAAACTATCTTATCTTGCCGATAAAAGGAACAGTCTACCTGAGTCTAGCCATAAAAACAGGCCACGGTATGAGATAAGAACCGTTTGGCATTTTTTATTTGGCAAATAGAGATGAAATAAATTATACACTTGATTTCAATGTTACGCAAGAAATGTATGAAGAATATTTCTCAAGTTCATGACAAACTCTTTTCATTCTAAAATCACAACTGGTGATGAATCATGGTTGTATATATTAAAATGCACTATAAACAAAAATGAATGCAGTGTATTTCCGTATGCAATGTATTTCAGTGTATGGATAGGCTAAGTATGTACATATATGAGCGTACGTGAAGAAATATATCTCTATCAAATACTCAGTACTATTTTTTACTAGCACTTGATTTTTAAAATCTTCATTCCTATGATTTGAGGGCGAACTTGAATGCTATATTTCACCCTTTAAATACCAGATAAAAACCATGTGTTGCTTATTTTTGACTCGTCTATGACCTATATAGTTGTACTGAAATTGAAGGTAACCACAAGGAACCTTATCTCTTTAAACTGAGTCGTTCGGTTTATAGAACATTTTAATAAAATTTTTCTAGACAGCTTCTGTCGTACTCTGTATATATAATTTGAAATGATGTTACTCACTCTATCATTTGTGTAACACATTTCTCAAAACAAATGTGTATCAGGCTTACGGAATGGAGCTGATGATATCCATCACTAACTTCTAGATAGTTAGCCGGTGGTATTAATGGCCAATCTCGTAACTAATACTGCAGAACGGGCAACATATTACAGTATTACGTTTAAGCATCTAGCATGCCACGTTTGTAACGGACTCATACGTGGAGAGTCGGAGGCTGTTTGCGAAGTCGAGACAAATAATCCGTAATCAGCGAAGAGGCAGGATTTGTAGTGGAATAATTTGTTTGAGGAATATATGGCTAATATTAGTCTTCGTTTGCTTTGAAGCCGGCGTTCTGTTATAACACACATCATATTCGGTGAAAATTATATATTCTGAACGTTTATACGTCGTGATTCTCCTGCTGTGTATACGTCATAAAATTTGAGAGATAATTCAACAACCCTACAACGAGAATTTTAATGTAAAATTGTTAAGTAAAAGTAAATATGTGTACAGGTACGTATTCTAAAGAGCAACAAAACTACTGGCGCACGGAGTGAAATATCTATATTTACTAAGCGACTGTTTTTGTGTGTGTGTGTCACGAATTTCTTTAGGTCGATGTACGAAATGCTTTTTGTTCGAATTTCTGCATTTTGACAAAATCAATATGGTAAATCGGCCCTTGCGAACAACGTGGTAACTTTTGTTTTTTGGTCCGAAGCCTCTAGGGGCATGCTCCGTAGGTGCTTTCGATATGAGCGAGGGGGCGCGGGCGGGGCGGCGCAATATTATTGCGATTTGCTTACTCGTGTATATTATAACGGAAGTACTATTATATAAGTAAGCTCCGGATATGATTGCCGACATGATACAAATAACAGAGGCAGACTTATAATGAAGAGCAGACTATATATAAAAATTATTCACATATTAGTTTGCCTTTCATTGCGTTGTCGTTTAGAAACAAATGAGCACTTCTAATTGTATTCCTAAAAATGCATAGTCAGGTCCGGGAGTAGGACAAGTCAATACGTCACCGTATTATCAAAACAATCTGGATAACATAACCACATATCTAGTACTATTTACATGTATGATCACATGGGTATATTATTAGTGACTGTTCTAAATCTTTAACAGTCAACGAGCGATATCCGTCAGAAGATCACCGTTCTACATCAACGGTAGTCAACGAAGTATACCGGAAATATGAATGATGTTGTAGAGCCTTCATACTGATTTCTGGATTAGAGACATGAACTTCTTTTTGCTGTAATTTATAATATCTATTATAACTGCTATGCTAGAAAACCCCGGATTGTTATCCAAAACTGCAGTAATTCTTTTCTTTCTAGCCTTCGGCGTATCTCCCTCCAACTGAAAAATATACTACCGAAGGTCCCAAAAACGTTTATAGAATCCACGATTGAAAATTAATCTATCTGTGGTTTCTTCCAACTTTTCCATAGCTTTTGGTATGCGCGAAAAGTTGTCATGTACATATATACGCCAAATCTTGTTGAAGTCTGTTGAGCATTCGCAATAGCAATAGCATCATTTGGATCCAAATGTTGAAATACCCTAGTGATATTCTCAAAATTGCAGTAATACTATGAAGCTGCCTCGATCCACGTCCACCACCGGGTTATTACAGGCGTTGGAGGTAACTGTGTCTAGAGAAGCATTTCTGTGAATAATTCCACTCTTTGCAGGGTTTTAAAAACACTTGTTTGACATTTGCTATCAGACGATCGATATTCGGATAACAGCCACGGATTGCCTCAGCTACGCGATGAAGACCATGCGCTAGGCACGTCACATGTAACATATCGTGATTATATATTCCGATTAAAAGTCTTCTTGTTCTTCAGCAGTTCTTGTTTCACGTAGTCTTTTGTAATTTGAAGTGGTGATTGAAGTCGAACGGGTCCCTGTCCTTAAGTTCTTGTTTCTTCCCTGTAGGTTCTAATAACAATTATTTTAATTATTTGTCGTAGTTCCAGGAGAACTAATTGGTTTATTACAATTGCCTGTTTTCCCTAAGACGATCTACTTCTTCTATCAACTCCTCCAGTTCATAGACTTGGTTGTGTACATAGAGTTTATTGTTTCGTATAAAGCAGTGACTGTTTTAATATTATTTAGCCATTTGGAGATTCCAGAACGTTGTATTCCCTGTTCATGTCTCTGTTCACCCGTCAAATCGCGAGAAATAGAAATTTGTCCCCTTTAGAATGTATTAAAGAACGAAATTATTAACCAATGAACAGTGGTTGTTAACAAAACGTATTTTATTTTTTTAAAGTTACCTAGTATACTCAATCACCATTAGATATTAATATAATATACACTACGTCAAACAATCAACAGCTGTTCATTACGTTGATAAAATCGAGCAACAGTTGAAAATTAATGTATCAAAATATATAAAATTAAAACATTCGTTAGTTAGATTTTCACTTTTTATTTGTTTACACCATTTTCATTCGTTTCTCTAAAAATGATGCAATTTTTTGAGATGGTTACGGTTGTAAACGAAGTAATAAAATAGCATACAAAACTAATAATACTGTTGGAAACACATAAAAAATGCTAAAGATAAAACCAATACCAAAAATAATTCAGGAGTCTATAAGCTGGCTTGCGGTACTTGCCCTAAGGTATATATATATATATATATATATATATATATATATATATATATATATATATATATATATATATATATATATATATATATATATATATATATATATATATATATATATAAGACAAACAGGAATAAACTTCAACACGCGAATATCAGAACACAAAAGGAGTTTTGATAATGGAAAAAGGGATTTAACATATGCAACACATCTAATTGAAGAAGACCATACCTTTAACGAAAAATTTAAAATTGTACATGTAGAGAAGAAAAGCTTAAAATTAAATTTATTATAATCTTTAGAAATTAATAAAGCAAAGAAATTTGATATGATATTAAATGATCAAACAGAAACAATCTCGTCTTCATTATTAAATTTATTTTAGTATATACATGCTATCCAAAAATTTTGTTTAAATTATACAGATACCATCGGTTGAAATTTTAGAACTTAATTACAATAGTTTAATAGTAAGAATCCCCATAGTAATACACCTAAAATTACCCTAGTTATATAAACGCAGTTCCACATTGTAAAATTTAGTCTATGTACTCAACATCTGATGAAGCCACTGTATTGGCGAAACAATTGTTATGGTTAACAAATAAAAAGTAAGGATCTAACCGGCGAATGTTTTAATTTTGTATGACTATGGATTTTCATCAAGTAACGGCTCAATAAATTCAGAATGTTCAAAATAATTGCCATAGTGGTGTTTTTATTATATTGACACCACCTATTCTTTCTGCGTATGTTTTATTCAAGAAACATTGAAATTCAATATTATACTCTCATGAAATTTCGACGCCTCTAAAAGTGTGTAACCAACGAAAAGAGGTGGATGCCCTCTTAATGCCCTCATGACGTACAACGTGCCTAATTGAAAACTACTGCGAATTTTGAATTTGAGACTTTCTATTAAAATATTTTTTGCGTTATAAAGCCATCCCCAGATACCTACAATTCTTCTAATGTGATGTAATAAACGTATCCCGGGAAGCGAATCACATTTTGAAACTTCCAAAAAGCGTAATTTTCTTAATGAAATTCGTTTGTGAATTTATTCGACCGCATCAAATGAACTCCACCTGAAATGACTCGAATTTGATACTCCATTCGTTCTGTTTGTCTCCACGTTTTCAGGCCCACATAGGGGTCGATACCGCTTCTCTCTGCAGGCATATATCTTGTGCCCGATCGGAAATACGTTCATCACTGTTTTGCCTAAATAACGTAATTTAAAGGTTAGCCATCATCCGTCCGGTTGAAATTCCAGACATTGCTCGATAATTAATAATTATGAAATGCGGGTCCAAACTTCGCCTCCGAATCCTAGTAGCAAATCTGATCTGATCGAAACGATTGCGGACCGTCAATTATTTGGACGTATTGATCTACCGCATTCTTTATTTAAGATATCGGATTCCGTAGGTTGCTTTTAATAAAGGTAATAACGTCGGGGTATTGTATTTCGAATAAATTGCCATACTCCTTCATTTAATAAATTTCCTCCTTGGGGTGCCTCAGGGTGGACCAACATATTTACAATTTACATTCGTCTTTGCCAATTCAAAGCCAAAATACACTTTTTGTGAAAAATCCTATAACACAAGCACATCTGAGTTATCCAGTGCCCTTTTGAAGAAGACAATTGTTCTGTCTAATTTATTTCCAATACAGAACATATGCGTATAGTAATTACAACCTCACTAAGATCATCAGTGCAGCGTACTCGATGCCCGATGTCTTAAGAAAATTAGATTGCAGAGATACTTTATATGTGGTACAATAAAATTTCTAATATAAAGTGTTCCTGTGTGTCGTGTTAGTACTCGAATCTTCGTCTATAATCTACATAAATAATATTCCCTTTGTCCCTGTCAATTACATTATTTATGGAAAATAAAAAGGTAACAACACTTGTGATTATGTCCAGTATTGTCGACTGAGTTAATGGATAAGGAGGGGGATCGATACGGATGTATACATATCGAGAATTGGCTCATATTCCACATTTTAGTCAACGCCGGTTTTTTTAGCAAATTAATTTACAGAATTAGCATTTTAGGCTAGAAAAATTCATATTAGTTTAACTGTATATCCACATCTAAAGTTTTAAATCCGCAATCTAATCTCTCAGGACATGAGACACCATATGCAGTTGTCGTGCTTGATGTACTATATTAAGAATAATTTAAACGGGACAATTGTTTTGCGGAAATTATCCTGTACAAGATTTTCATGTGAATCTGCGTGAAGCAGAAACTTTCTGCGGCGAGAAGAGGTGCCTTGGACATCCAATCTAAATAAATACTTCGTCATTTTGTTGACGTCTATAATGCTATCGGGTGTATTCATATCTAATGTGGTACATTCACCGTTTAATTCCCTCCAAGGACACCAGGCATCGAATACGCTGCACTGATGATTCCCAATGAGAATAAAATCGCGATATGCAGTTCTCGCGTTTACTGTTAGATATAAATTAAACACGATTAGGGAATTTTTCTGTAGAATTTATTTGTATTCAGTAGTGATTCTTTTTGCTGGAGTACTCGATGTAAACAGTTATTTTGCCATATAGTAGGCAGCAGTAGTACTACTGTATACGTACGTGCTCTTGAATTTGAAAAAGTTTCGTTCAACGTATGTAGAATTTGATTACATTATTTACAAATTTCATCCTCTTCCTCGCCACCTAGCGAGCCTTGCGTATTACAGTAGACTATTTTGACGTCATGAACAATTTTTTCAGTTGTTAAATTTAGGTAGTGACAATGATTGGATGTAGATTGAATCATTGGATGTAAACAGCAAGACTTATCATTAGATTGCATGCACTTTACACGAAACTTAACTTTCAAAGTACACGACCATTATTATCGTTATTTTAATACAATAGATTTTGTTATAGTCTATATTACTTCTATTTTATTATAGTCTATTTATACTACATTAACACCTTTAGAGTACTGACTCAATTTTTCATAATTTATATTCTTCTTTGTTGATTTTTAATCAGTTAAATTATGTCTATTCTAAAGTGAATGAAAATGTTCATTATGCAATATATATATATCACATGAGAGCTAAAGGCTAATATAAATATTCACCTCGTTAATATTTTAGTATACTGGATTGGATCACTTTAGTAACTTGCGTCACACGATACGCTTGATGTTGACATGAATAACTGCACAGTGCGTTAGAAAAGTCTGAACTAAATAAAATATTTTTTATATTTAATTTAATTGTTGAGTAACATCCTTGGATATGTTCATATAATTTTCTTCTTGCATACATTTTCATATAGAAATGTTGATGGCGCTATCCAAGTTCTGGATATGCTATCATCATAATTATTTAAATAAGAAGAATATATCTTTCTGGTAGAATTTGTGGACGTCTTCTATCAGACTACAGTAATATAGGATATTCTGCATTTGAAAATATAGCCAAAGAAACGGTTAGTCGAATTAAACCTTAGTAATGACCACCTCGATTGCCAAATTTAGCCCCATTATTGTTATATATTATTATAGTTTTTTCTGTTGCGGATACTTGAAGTGAAATCTAAATGTACTGAAGGAATTAATAAAATACCACATAAGGGTAATAGCTCCGGATATTTTACATACATAATCTTTTACAGTGGTCAGATATGAGTACCTCATAGCTAAAAATCTTACAATTGTAATTAAATTAATTACGCAAATAAATCAGAAATAACACGTGGGCCTTGCAAGCTTATGTTTCCTCTATCCATTCAAATAAGACCTATCAAATTATACCTTCTGCTGTAAAATTATCTTATTCATATTCAGTTAATCGGTAAAGTGAAAATTAAACATTATTCGTAGATTTAGAACATTTCTTCATGATGCTTAGCTAAGCACTGAAGTGTAACAAGCAAAACTTCTCTGAATATATAATTTTGAACCAGCTTTTAAGTTATATCTCAAGCAGGATCCTTGTTCATGGTTACTGTTTGGAAAAACTCGCAGTTTTTAATCAACTCACTCCTGATATATATTTTCTATTTAATTAGCAGTACTAAAATATTCAACAAATGGAATAAAATATGGCGTAATTAGAGTAGACGAAACTTTATTTACGCTACCGTGATTAATTGCTCCTCTTCCTCCAAACAAAAAAGCGAAAACAAATCTTTATTCAGCATTGTAGAAAACAAAGGCAGTATAGGAGGCTCCTTCCTTCTCTGCAGATAATAAAACGCAAACAAATTATACCTTTATGAAAAACGCTCGCCATTTGCACCCCACGACGGAAATATTATTTCTTCAAATTAATCAGGAGGTTTTATTCTATGGATGTTGCCTCAGACTAGCACTTGAGATATATATATATATATATATATATATATATATATATATATATATATATATATATATATATATATATATATATATATATATATATATATATATATATATATAAAATTTACATACATATAAACGTGAAATTTAAACTTGATTAAATAAAATTTTTAACGAAACAATATAAAACATATATGACATTATATCAATTTATATATGTATATGGGTGAATTAAAAATCTGTATATTAATAGTTTATTAAACAAGAAGTTTAAAATAATAATACTTGACACAAAAATTAAGGGATATAAAAAAAATGCGAAATTTTTAGGTGATTTCAGGCATTGAGGCAATTTTTATCATTAGCAATTTTTAAGTAAGAAATCATAAGAAAACCATGGGAAAAAACCAAATTCTTCCTTGCCTTTCAAAAGGTCGACGACTTTAATACATTTTTTTCAGTGATATCATTACAAAGCTTTATTAGATGATTTTATTCTCTTTAATTTTAGTGGGTAAAAGCTTCGCATGACAATATTTAGCTCAGTTCGTTGTTCAAAGAAAAAAAGTCAATTTTCATTTTAATTTTTTTTCCGTTTCTCTTATAATAATTAAATTTTTTTCGTAGAAAAATGGATTATTACAAAGAAAATCGTTTTTAACCTCAAAAAATTAATAAAAAGTGAGAAATTCATCCTTAAATTGATTTTTAATAAAAACGACAAATTCAATCATTCCGAACATAATGAACCAATAATTATAACTTGTAAAGAATACTTTGCAGTTTCTAAAACCATATTTGAGTTTGCTATACAATAATTATTTCCCGAGTAATTAATTACTAAAGTCAAAACTGACTTTTCTGTTTTGATGGCGATAACTCGACGAAAAATCATAATACAAGGCGTTTAGACCTCAAATTAAATGGGATAAAATTATCCAATGAAGTTTTATGATCAAATAACTGATAAAAATGTATTGAAGTTCATGACTATTTGAAAGACGAGCAAAAATTTGGAAATATTTTCTTCCGATGTTTTTCTGATGATTACTCAAAAACAGCTAATGGTATAAAATTTTGATCTGAAGGTCTCAAAACTAAAGACTTGGAGCTTCAATTGCTCTGGATGTGCTGTTTTTAAAATTTCTCTTCAACTATTTTTTCTTCAAGTCAAAGTCCTTTGAAAATCACCTAAAAACTAGAATTTTTTACATCCCTCAATTTTTGAGCCTAGTGTATATAACGTAGAGTAAATTCTCACACAGTGTTTGTAATTCTATTGTTAAATGATTTTTTGGAAAACTTTGACAGGCGTTAACTTAAATTTTCTATATAGACATTGACGGAAACATTTTATTTTTCTTTCAGATTTGATTTATGATAATTAAATCATCTGTTCTAGCTATCCGCAACAGCGTAGAACTCATATTATTACATAGCGATACCTCACAGAAAATACATCATAATACAATAACGAATATTAATGATACTCGAATAAATAGAGAAATAGGGAAAGGAATGTATAAACCAAAAAAAAAAAAAAAAAAAAATTAAAAAAATAACACCTGTCTCAGTTGGCCTCAATTTCTGAATTGCATGATGACCGGTGCTAATAATGAAAGTTTATCACTAGATACTTTTATTAGGCTTTTCACTAGGTACTTAGGCAATTCTTTGCAGTAAAACTTCGACACCTATCACTACCTATCACAGTAGTTTACGCAATGAAAAAATTCTACTGTCACCAAAAGACAGAACTTTATTGCAAAAATTAAGATGGACCAGTTGCTATTAATGTAACGGAAGTCCTCTTGTATGCCTTGAAATATAGGATGCAAATATAGGAAATTCTATATTTGCATCAATGTTGCCTCAAGTAACTAACCTGAATACCCACCGTACGTCACCATATGAGTATGAGAACCATATGAGAAGTCAAAGAATATAAATCAGACAATGTTTTAAAAATTATAAAAAATAAAATAATTGTTTTATATTGTACGTACTAACAGATAGCATGCATTGATGCAATTAGAGATTTCTTTTCTACAACTTTCCTTGTTTTTATTGCAACTAATTTCCTTCATTGCTGAGTCATTTTTATTAAAGTTTTATTTAAAATATTTAAATTATTTGTATTAAAGAATAATTTGCTTCAGAAGCATAAAACGCTACTGTGAAAAATCAGCTTTTGGGGACGCCGCACCGCTGAAAAAAAAATGATAACAAAATTTGAAGAAAAGGTATAATTAAAGGTATTAAAACATAAAATATAATAAAATACCTACCAAGAATGAAGTCGAATAAGTTATCCCAGTGCCAGCCAATATTTCACTCAGATTCCATGAAGAATAGCCGAAGGTCATACCAGAGGAGCCCTAAAGGTCTTAGAGGGGCCCACAATAATGGAAAAAGGTACCAAATAACTTATGTATCATTGAATAATAAAATCGTACAATAACATTAACGTTACCTAACCTAAAAGAGATGTTCAATATAAAAAAGATACTTTCCTATATCAGATTAAACATATATAATGAAACAAGACTTACTCAGTTCAAAAACATTAAAACAAGTGCGTAAACTGCTTAAAAAAGTGAGGTAATATTAAGGACGATAAATCAATAATAATCTATAAACGTTCACAGATCATAGAACATTTAATTAGGGAATTTTAGTACTAAGAAAATATAAATGTTAGAATAGGCAACACTCTATACCTACCTATTGAAATTTAGATACAAATTATGATAACAATTAACAGTCAATAGGAAGGTAAAGGGTTAGTTTTAAGAATAAAAGATAGTACAAATAATACTTAAAAATTTGATAATTCACCTTTATTTAGTTTTAATTTATATCAAGAAACCAAGAAATATTAATTACATGCTCAAATTTAAATTTTAACATTTGAACATTAAATAAATGCATAACATTTACAGTAATTTCTTTAAATGGTATGTTTGCTATGATGTATAATGACCGTCTATGGCTTTGATTATGAATCTTATCTCAAAAAAAAAATTAGAGCTAGTAACGGGGCGTAAAAGAAAAATAAGTAAAGTAATTAATAAAAAAGTAAGTATATAAAACAATATCATTATTATTAAACAATTATATATATTATAAAAAAATATACTTCATTACAAAAATGGCGCTCAACGTGGGTGGTTTCATTACAATATATATATATATATATATATATATATATATATATATATATATATATATATATATATATATATATATATATATATATATATATATATATATATATATATATGTGTGTATATCAGAAGTTGACCCTACTTTCAAGCATATAAAATTGGAAAAAAGTGGCCGAATGGCGTTATCTTGATCTGTATGTATAGCCCTTTTTAAATCCTGAAACTTTAGGTGAATTTAGTCAATTTCTGTGTCTAATACCATTTCTTCTTCATAATACCATTTTATTTGTTATGATACTCATGTCGAGTTCGAGAAGGCACTATTTGAATATCACATAGTTTTGTACGTTTTCATACATGAATCTCTTTTAACCTCAAGTTGACGTAATAAAATAATCTACATATACCTTCAATTCCATGCCAGATAATACTTATATGTACTACATAAACTGACCTTAACAATTCCTAGTCTTCTCTTAACTTTCCTCGAATATTTATAATAAATTGTTTTTGATCTTAAGACCTCATCACTAACTAAATGTAATATTGATTATCTTTAGCGTTAAAATTATTGCATATAATAAACATTCTGAAACTACAAGAAGTAATTTTTCCTTTTATTGCTGTTGCATAAAGTATTGTCTAATATTAAGAAATCGTATATCTTGATCCTGAACTATCTTTTATGCAACAGCAATGAAAGCTGTTTATTTTTATGTATGTAATTCAACTAACATAGAGAGTGCATTCTATAGTATGGTCACGTATTTCAAATGACGCTAGTGTCGCAATAAAGTCTGATTTAGATGCCACTGTAGACGGCAGATGCAAGCGCGGATCTACATATATTTCTGACGGCTTGATATGCCACGTTTTTCAACTCGCTCACAAATGAGCCTTATTACTGATTCGATAACCATCTCATGACGAACTGAAATGCATGAATGAAATATATACAACGTCTAAGAGAACAGTGAAAAGTATACTGGAATGGAAAAGAACTTCCATTTGGAGAAACACCAGGGTAGGCAGATTTTCTATTGCATTTTATGTTTTGAACGGATTTAAATAGTTCCAGTAAGCCTAATTTAACTATTATTATATCTATGTATTTGAAGCTGTTTGGTTTGCAATGGAATACTGTTTAAATAAACCATTTGTACGAAAATAGTAACAACAATAAATTCTAACAATAAAATTGAAAATAACCAAAGGTCCAGGATTTATGAAATGCTACAGAAATTGCAGTCAAAAGTATATTGGGCAAGTGAAAAGAGCAATTTTGACTAGATTTAAGGAGCATATGGTTCACTTAAAGTATGGACGATCACAAAAATCTTCTATTGCGAGAAAAAAAATCATAGAATAGACTCTAGTAACTTAAAACTAGTCAAAAGTATAATCGACTTTAAATAATTTTGGATGCATTTGAAAGTATTAAGATAATAATGAACCTAAATATGATAGCAGCACGAATACGGAGAAGGGCCTAAGTTTAATATTTAACTAAGCGTCCGTTGTTTTGTTTGATATGGTCAATGACGGCATGGATCAGTAACTTAAACGTTTACCTCATAGTTACTAATACATTGAGTGACTTTATTACCGAACAGTGCATAAAATCGGAAAACGTGCATCGAGTTAAAGTATAATATTTCGGTGTACGCGAAGAGCTGATCTCCTGTGGACATTGATAATATATTATTAATGTGTATGTTGAATAATATTATCCCCAAATTCAACAATTTCACATTCACTGAAACTATTCCTAATTTTTTTAGTTTATTTTCGTAGAAGAGAACTCGTAAAAACAAGATATTACCCGAAAAATTTACTTTTTCAAACATCTTTAATAATATAGAATAGTTACGTCTATAATGATGTAGAAAGTCAACTTTTGCTATAATGGAATGTGCTATAAATATTCATAATTACGTAGATTAGTGCATCTATCTAGCCTCGATGTAACTTCTCTATATTTACGACAATATATTACACTTATCAAGATATATTACCATTTTTATTTGTAATATAGATTTAAGAACTTAAACATGTATTAAAAACCGCTCAATTAAATGTTAATTATACATTATTACAGACCTGTTTAATATAATCAAGTTTATCGCGCCAGATTTATATATTGGTCTGGTTGGAATTTATCCTTCGCATTAATACCTATATAAATCCTTAATAAACAGAATGGTATTCTGTTTATTAAGAAATAATTATGTTATATTTCTCTCTTAGAAGAAAATATGGTTATTAATGTTTTGGTAAGTACATTTTCTAAGCCTAAGGTTGTTTTAACTTTCATGTTTAAGTTTATTTGTTTTCATTTAGAGACAAAAATGTTCTTCTGAAAATATGATGCATATATAGTGTAACCGCTGCCCCTTCATTTTCATTTTATTTTAAGTTTTGATGAACCCCTGACTATAAAACATTACTGCGTTGCTCACTTTGTTATCGTTACATATACTCAGATGTTCGTCAAGTGCCTGGAGTTTGAAGACTTTTGAAGACAAAGATTTTAATACTATGATTTCGAGAATTTTATATTGAATGTTTTAAAACTCTAGGAAAATTAGTGTAAACGCGCTAATTATTTTGAATACTTTTTTAAATTAAATAAGAATAATTTAGGGAAAATTTTGTAAGTCAAATTACTTTAATAATGTTATTGAAAAATTGAGAAATATGGCGTGATCCTACATCTCGGGTACGGGACATTTCAATAGATCGATATTTATAGACAATATGTTTAACCAAGAGTATGATATAATGATTAACATATGTATTAAAAAAACGATCAAAAGTTATTTTGCCAGAAACATTTTCTTAATTTCACTTTATTTGTCAATAAAAATGGTATTAGTATTTTATTTTAATTTCCTTAAAAATTTACGAAAAATTGGTTTTATTTAAAAATTTACTAAGCTAGCTACTACCTTCATAAAGCTTGGTCTTCTGGACAAACTAAAAATTCAGTTACAAGGAACATTGACCTCATCATATCATCGTAATTAGAAGACATGTACTTCAGAGTACGATATGAAGATGTAATTAAACACCCGATTAAATCAGGAGTCCCCGAGGGAAGTATCTTGGGTCTAATTTTATATCTACTGTTTACAGTCGACCTTCCATCAAATGACAGCACTGCCACTTCAATATTTACAGATAATACGGCAATACTGGTAGTAAAGTGAAATATTATATTAACGACAGAAACTTTATAAAGTAGCTTGAACGAAATTGAAACATGGGTTTACTATAAATAAATCAACGTTAGTATATATAACGTTCACAGAATACCATAGCAAAATACCAACAGTTATTATGAACAAAAACCAAATTCCAAAAATAGATAGTGTAATATTCCTGGGATTATACTTGGAAAAACACTGAATATGGCTGTCATATTTGCAAGAAAAGGAAATAGCTGTACTCTAAGTGGATAAATAAAACTATACTGACTTCTAGGAACAATATCACAGCTCTAGTCTATTCCACTCCATTCTAGACCTATGGGATCTAACTGTGGGAGACAACATCCAACAGACAGCCAGTCTCTATAGGGCAGTTTCAATCAAAAGTGCTGTGTATTGTGTTGCATGACAGATTCTCGTCGGTTTAGAACCAATAAAGATATATACAACGACATAGAAATTAAGGGATCAGGCAGATCAGCGAAAAGTATATTAATCGTTTTGAACATCACCCAAGCACATTGGCAATAAGATTACTGGGCAAGAATGGAGACACCAGAAGATTAAAAGTAAGGATTCCACTGGATTCTACGAACAATAAACAATAAACCTTTATTATACACAAAAGTTAAGTGAAATAATATTACAGTGTAATATTTCATGTAGATATTTGTATCCATTGTAGTAGCCATTGGAATATTTCTCTTTCTTGTTATATTTTTACGTTTAACATATCGTTGGTTTGGAAGAAAACTGTGATAACTCAAAACAACTAGATTTGCCGTCTTTTCCACTAAATAATAAAAAGTTTCTGTAAGATTGATTCTCACAAGCGTAGTTTAACTGGCTGCGTCAAAAGAGCTCTATCAACACTATTGCATCATCTTTTTCTAATGCACCTTTTGAAGAAGACCATGCCATCTCAGTTATCTCCAGATTCCTCAGGTGAAGGGATAGATTACCTTGGGAAATATTATTATAATTAGTCAAAATGTTACAGTATAATGTTATTTACAGTACTAAAAATTACGTGAAACAGATTTATCTTAGCTTCGAAGAGTGATGTACCTTTTTTGAACCACATGTATCTCTTTATAGTTATGACATTTAAATTAAAATTGACTTTTTCCCCACTACATTTTCGAAGAATAAACTAGATAAGATCACGATAAAAGTATTTTTATTCCTTTACAACAAAGTCTTAAATCTGAATAGTGTTGAATAAATTTCTGGAAAACTCAAAATGAGAGGAGGAAACTCGTATGGTGGAGGGCATTATTAATCATATATAGAACAATAATGGGGGCAGTGTTATGTACTATAAATATCCAAGATCATAAGGTGAAAATTTAAGGCTTCTGCCTTGCCATCTTAAGAAAACTTTAAGTTCAATTCTTTAAAAATTTCAAATCATTTTCTTGATATTTGTACGATTGTAACATACCACAAACTTCTTCCAAACTGACGATACATATTTATTGTGATTGTAATTAATAGACTACATAGTAAAGTCATTACCCAAAAAAAAGTTGTTCCTCAAGTCTATTCGTTATTTTTTTCTCAATTTTATTAATGATACTAATACGTCACGTAGTTTGACAAACATTAATTGTATTATTTCAATGGAATGATGGCATAAGATGGATAGTTATATTGATTGTTGATTGATGGATCAAGTGTTCCATCGAGTTTTGGATTTATATCCTGTGAAAACCTCGTGAGGATAATATTGCATATATATAGTTACATTTTTCCGATTTTGGAAGCTTATATTTGCTTCTGTAACCCAAGTCCATTGAGACTCAGCCCGTATTCGTTTGTTATCCATTTTAAATCGAATGTAGGAAACTCGAATGGTCCGCCCCCCCCCACCCTTCACTTACCTTCTTTGTTTTCCTGAAACGGGAATTCATAATAAAACAATAATTATCGAAATTCTGGCTGAAAGGATAAAACTTCCCACAACGTAATTATACAGCTCCAATGGCAGTGAGTTTTAATAGCTGCTATTTAGCACAATACAATGAGTATATTGTTCGGTTCGCTTTTGCTCCGGGCCTGTTCATAACTTTCAATCAGCTCTCTGTACCACAGACAGATACGTTTTAACTTTACGATTCTGGGCATGATAAATAAATTATCTTTAGAGAGAAAAGTATCGGCTGCTGATATACATTTTTTTTTGTGGAAAATTGTAAATGAATTTTTCATGCACGAGGCAGTATTTTAAAAGTTTAACCCTCTAGTGGCGGAATTTAATTAAGTCGATGGTATATGTGATTTACTGTTGATTACTTTGTTTATTTTTACGAACGCGATGAATAACTGTGAGATATGATGTTCTCATAGGAGGCTGGGAGTAAATTTTGATGCCTTCTGAATTACAACGTAGTTGATATGAGATATCCAGTGTGAACTGATTAAGTTCTGATGGTTTTTTTGTGCATGTAATCGTTTATTTAACTTAAAATTCTGTAAACAAGTTTAACCTTCCGTCGGGCGCAGTATGGATCCAAATTTATTCGGGCGCAATGCATCTGCGAGATCCCATAATCAAATCTTGTACAATTTAGATTGTAATAAGGTGGCGACTTAATTAAACGCTTATTTTAATTAATACAATACAATAATACATATTTCACATTATTTTTTAATTACAATAATTAAATTTACACAAAGGAACTCATTTAATATTGTAAAATAATAAATTTGGAAAATTCTTATCGGAGAACCTGCCATTGATAAATTTTTTTCTCTTTTAGGGAAAAAACACAAACATAAATTAGTATCGTATACATAACAATATTTTACATACAGAAAGAAGCACCTATATTTTTCATGTAAAAGTCATAAAGTTATATATAAAAATCCATTGGACGTGAATTACAAATGTAAGTTATAAGTAACTCTTATATCCTCTTCATTATTTTATGTACCAAAAAAAATAAAGTCACATTGTTGGTAACGATATTTAGTATATAAACCAATAACTTCACATCCAAATGTATTAATTTTGAACAGCAATACCATAAAAAGTCAGAATAAATGTAGAGACTCCAAAAAATGTTATTAATTTAAATAATAAAAGAAATGTAACAAAATATAAAAATGCAAATAATGACGTACTCGGGCGCAATGCATCTAAAAGATCCAGGCAGCCCATACAAGGCGGGAATGCACTAAAAAAATTGACACAATATCGAGAAGAGTGGTTTGAAGCTAGGAAGCTATGAGGGAGTTCGAGTTAATATTAGCAATACACATGAAAGGGCAAAGAAAAAAATGACTGCCGGATCTCGCAGATGGGCTGCGTCCGACGGAGGATTAAGTAAAGGTATTGTGGGGTAAGATCTAGCATAATTCATATTTTACGCAACATATATGAGAAAGATACAGTTCATGTAAAATTCAGTCAACCGTTCACTAGTAAATTTGATGTCTCACACAACAAGCGTTTTAGAAGGCGAACATAAAAGATGTAGAGATGTCGACAATTTTTCTCGTGAACATGGTGTAATTGTATAAACGATATATGTTTTATGTGCATATGGTAATACTAGCTGACTCGGAGGCAAATATGAGCCGTAAGCTTCATATTTCAGAACTGGATAAAAAAGTTGAGATTTTCTCTATATACAATGCCAAGATTTGGATGATTTAGAAATACAAATATTTGGGAGTTATATTGATACATCTCCATTCTATAGCCAAATGGCGGGCATAATTGTGGCAAAAGGGAAGCAAAGTGTAGGAGCAGAGTATCAGTAATTGAAAAATCAAAAATAAACACTTGGACTTCTCCTGTCAAGCTATTTAATCCTTTAGTCTTGAATTATATTACTCACAATGTCCCAATTTGGACACTCCGTTATCTGGACATACTTTAGTGGGTATATATTAAGTTCTGATACATGATACTCTTATTTTATTTTCCAAAGTATATAGAAATTGATCAAAATACCTCAATTTCGAGGACAGAGGCCATTTCATTATATTATCATTGCAGTCGTATCGGAATTCAATTACGAATAGAAATCGAGTGTAGTCGAAATTACTTCTATCAAAATTCAACTAAAGTTAGCCCGTTGCTTCCATATTTTTCAGTTCCAACTAAAAACAAATTTCAAGTTGAAAACAGTACCACACAATAATTTTTTAATTAACTTCGTGAAAACTCACCCCCTTTTTCTCCATGATACCCTAAGCTTAAACTAAGTACTTATTTAAGATCAAACTTAAAACAAATTTAAATTTCATTTATAAATATAGGACATGAATAAATATATAATCTCCTTTTGTTATTTTGTCACTATTTTTCTATTTCACGTGAAATTAATTTGATTCATCTATTGATTAATCTGAAATGTCAAGAACCTTCAACGTCGCCATTGCCATATTTAGAACGTTTAAAGGGAGACCCTTCATTCTAAAGGGACTGAAGGAAGGATTATATAATTCCATAGGATTAATTTAATTGGATTGTAAATCTTATTTGAAAATATTCATATTCTATTTTATGAGAAACTCTGAATTGCACAAAAGTACACGATTATATTGATCTGTTGTATTGATAATACCCGGTTGTTTTATATAAAAGGTAATATGAATATTGTGTAAGAGACCCATTGGACTATTAGAACTGTCGATCTGACATTTATTTACCCATGTTCTGTGCATTGTGAATTTCCATTTTCTTCAATTAATATAGTGGCAAATTCTATAGGGTGCCTCAGTTGGAACTAAGATCATAGAACAGCACCTCTCTGTCAAAGATAGGGCGTCAATATTTAACGACTATCATCTACAAACCATTCTACGATTAACAGTTCAACGACGAATAGTTTGTGTACAACTATTTTATGAAAGTGAGCGATCTTTTACTTTTTTAACAAAAATTCGCGCAAAATTAAAACAAAATGAAGCGCCTACAGAGCTAACAGTTCGTAACTTAATCAAGAAATTTGAAGAGATGGCTAGTATTAATAAGACAATACCAATACGTCCTCGTCATTTTCGGCGACATGGAAATAATGCTGTAGTGAGGAAAAGTATACAGGAGTATCCAAACACATCAATTTCACATCGTGCACAAGAATTGAATCTGCCAAGAGCCACCACGCTTGAGATTTTAAGGAAAGATCTGCATCTGTCAGCATACAAAATTCAATTCGCACAATCATTAAAATTACAGACCATTTACAACGTCGTACATTTGTTAATTGGATGTTAGCAAAGAAAGAAGGTGATACTGATTTTTGCAATAAAATTTTGTTCAGCGATGAAGTACATTTTCATCTTGACGGATATGTCAGTAAATAAAACTATCGAATTTGGGGTGCTGAATATCGACATGCTGTTTACGAAAAAGAAATGCATTCATAGAGATGCACGGTTGGGTACGCACTTTGCAGTGTTGGATTAATTGGATCACTTTATTGTACTGTAATATATGTTAAATAATTAGAATATAATAGTAGCCTTAAGTGATAGCTAATATACATGGATCAAGAATGAAGGAACTGATGACGAAAACCAAAAGTAACACTAAATTAATGACAAATCGTGTACAAGATATCAATCATAATTACATAAGTAAAATAATTAATAATTATTAACACGGATAAACGATAAATGAAATTATCACTATGGCACTGTGTATAATCACTTGATATTCGTATATTTTAATAACGATAAGCGAGCAACTTATTTCCCAGAGGACATTTAGTATACAAGAACTATAATCAGTACGATGTTAACAATAAAAACGAATAGCATTATTGTGGATCACGTGTCGCTGAAAATAAAGTATACACGCACGCACATTCATCATCAGAATGAATTATGGCATTGATTCGTACCTTTTATATGTACGTATGCTACTTATAATAGTTATACTAGCTTGTTGTAAATTTCATAAGATTAAAGTAGCAATTTTTAAAGAAATGGCGAAGGCGCCGCTATAAGTTAAAAGTATTTAGACGTGGTGTATTAGATCTTATTTCTATTATATAAGTATTTCTTTGTTGCTACTATATTATTACTTTATAACGTCAATTCTACGATCAACAGTATTTAACAGTTTAGAGTCTTTTCTGCGACCGTGGAAAAATAGTTTTGTCATTTTTGTATACGTCTTCGTCAAAATGGGAGAGTACCAAAGACTTATAAAGGGTGGTCCAACCATAATGCACGATGTTAATTGTGAGTCACACCTTAACGTTAAGTTTTTTGCCCAACTTAATTTGACATTTCTTTGTTTCAGTGTTTGCCAAATTCAACCATGGAGAGGTACACAATTGAGCAGCGCGTTAAGATTGTTGAAGCCTTTTATGAAAATTCAAATCAAAATGCATTTCGTGCACTTCGTGACTTTTTTGGTCAGCATAATCGACCAAATGTGTCCACAATCGGGAGAATTGTGCACAAATTTCAGCAAACCGGGTCTGCAGGAAATGTGAAAACACCTGTGCATGCTCGCCCAGTTCGTTCTGCGGAAAACATTGCTGTTGTTCGCGATAGTGTAGCAGAAGAGCCATCAACGTCGACTCGTCGTCGTGCCCAACAATTGAATATCTCACGAACGTCACTAATGCAAATTATGAATCAAGATTTGAATTTACACGGTTACAAGGTTCAATTGACTCAAGAGCTGAAGCCTACTGACCATTTCAAACGTCGTCAATACGCCGAATGGTTGGTTGAACAGACAGAAGTGAATGGTGACTTTACAAAGAAAATCATCTTCAGCGACGAGGCACACTTTCACCTCAGTGGATTCGTTAACAAGCAGAATTGCCGCATTTGGGCAAATGAGAATCCACGAATGATTGTTGAAAAGCCGATGCATCCGCAAAGAGTGACTGTTTGGTGCGGTTTATGGGCTGGCGGCGTCATCGGGCCGTACTTCTTCGAAAATGAGGTCGGCCAAGCAGTTACCGTGAATGGTGTTCGCTATCGCGAGATGATAACGGGCTTCTTTGGGCCAGAAATTGAGGATATGGACCTGGACAATATGTGGTTCCAATAGGATGGTGCCACTTGCCACGCAGCTAACGAAACAATGACACTTTTGCGCGAGAAATTCAATGGCCGTGTTATCTCACGTCGTGGCGATGTTAATTGGCCGCCACGATCATGTGATTTGACACCGTTGGACTTCTTTCTTTGGGGATATTTAAAAGAAATAGTGTACGTCAATAAGCCAAGAACAATTCAAGAGCTAAAGGATGAGATAATTCGGCACATTAACGACATTGAACCTCAATTATGTCTCAGAGTCATTGAAAATATGGACCATCGGATAGAGGTATGCCACCGAAGCCGTGGCGAGCATTTGGCCGATATTGTGTTTCACACATAATTGTCATAGATCCTTCTATCACAATAAAAAAGATTAAGATAATTCTCTGAAAACATTTTGTTTTATTTACAATTAACGTTGTGCGTTTTAGTTGGACCACCTTTTATATACAAAGGTTGTATATAAAGTTTTCAAGGAACCGAAATATTTTTACGTTAATTGTTTACTGTAACCTTTGAAGCTTAAATCAGAATCAACATTGAAATCACTCGATCTTAACTCAATTTACGAAAGGCAATTTAACACTGTCAATGTAAATATTTAATTGAGTTTTTAATTTTACGTTAAAACTTGAGTTTTGTTACCGAATATCATAAGTGACGATTTGAAATAATTCAATTGAATGTCATTGACCTGTTTAATTTCATTACCGGGAAGACTATACAATCATTGCATAGCGCTTTATTAAAGTACAAAATAAATATAAATAATACATACAGTTTGATTCGTGTGGATGACGTGATTAATACATTTTTCTTAATATAAACTACCTTTTATATTACGGAATGTGAAAGAGTGATATTTCTTCACATGCTACGGTAATATAATAATAACATTAGTGTGGTTATGGGTTAGATATAGAAAATGGAGAAAAACTATTGTGCAAAATACAAAATTTAATAACACTTACTTAGTTTTCCACAAAACACAAAATCACTATACAGTACATGTATAAACCTGAAGGGTAAACACAAAAAATGGTCGGCTGTAGGCCTTACGAAAAGATATAACTTGGAACGAAAGACCTTAGATTCTGTACAATTGGCAACGTATTTGTGTGGAGGAGTAAAGTTGTAGGAATTATTTACCAGTGGATGGCGAGGCACGAAACTCCAAATGGCTGGTGGCTGTCGATTTCTACTTCTTGATGTATTCTCAACGATGGGGGTCCCGTGAAGAATATTCGTGGCATTAACTTTTAGAATATATGTTGGTCGTACAGTCACTTGTAAAGATTGTTTAGTTTTTGATCTCACTACGATGGTAATTTGATTACAGATCACACGTGCGTTCTCGAAAGGAAAATCCATAAATTCTAGGAACTAGGAAAATTTAGGGGGAAATTGCGGAATTGCCAGCTATCTATTGCCAACTGTGTGACGCGACATATTTAAATTCAAAACAATCCGCATTGACCTAAAGTGGCCTCAACAGTACACTTGACGAATATTTCATCAACAATGTTGGCATCATCTGGAGATGATTAAAACTAAGTGAGTGTTATCTTCACACTAAAGGTTCCAACCTACTCCAGTAACAAACTTTAATGGCAATGATTATTTAAAAAGTCAACTGAATTAAATAATCACACTGTGCACCGTCTGTACTTTCTGACAGTATCCGAGACGACTAATATATTCGTTTTAAACACTGGCAATGACTACAGGAGGTATACACTGTATTTCGTGACGAATTCATGCTTTTAAAAATCTGGCCTAGTAAGGTATACTTTGTTGTTTAAGTATCCTTACAAAAAGTAATCTAAGTTTATCAAATCTGGCGATCTAACTGCCAACTCAACGATTCGGAATTCAATCGAATCCAATAATTCGAAAACATCTTATCTAAATAAGCGACATGTGCCGCACAATGGGAAGGTGTACCATCTTATTGAAAGAAAATGTAATTTCTCGGAAGATCAGGTTTCTCTATATCTATGTAGATATAAAGGTATTAGTACCGGAATAAGGTCGCTTTAATTGAAATCCAAATAAATTGCGGCAGTCAGACTCACACCGAAGAAATAGAGATCCAGAATTCTTTCGTCGACTACGCTACATCGCACATTCACAAAATCTGGTGGTTTTGAGTGTGCTATTCCATCATTCATCGAGGATTCTGGTATGTTTTCAAGTTTTTATCTGACAGTAATTAAGATTATCGGTCACCAAAGCGACTATCAGGCAGCCAAAGGTGAACAATTTGAACATTTAATTCAGTTGATTTTTTTAAATAATCATTGCCATCAAATTTAGCATTTTGCAATTGCAAAATAATCTTCTTAATTTTTTTTATCTAATTTACACTCACGCTAACGTAGTTCTTACAGTAGCGTATGTAAAAAATATGCTCTTTCATTTTCTATAATAAAAAAGGGGATTGCCTTTAAAAAATATATAGATGACGTCATATTTCTTAAACAAATTAACGTTACGTTATTATTAATTAGATGTAAAAAATTATATGTAAAAGAATTACATTTAAAAAAATGCACATTTAAAAAAATTGACGGGTCCGACAGTTTTCTTCAAAAACTATTTCTTACCGTAAACCGGGGTTACTTTGGTATTTTGGGCTTTTCATATTTTCGATTGTATCCTTAATTTTAGAGATATTTAAAAAAATCTTGGATCAAACGAAAGCTCTATACATAAGATCATGTAAATTGGAATATAAACGATTTCGTTAACCTCAATAGGAAGCAGAGGCTTTTTTTGTATTAATGTTACCCCTCAATCTGGGGTAACTTTGAACAAAGGTATTTTCCCCATCAAAAACACTTGTTTAGGTGCTTGTATCAATGTTACTCCGTTAAAATGCCAGCATAAGTGTAAAATTAAAAAGAAAGTCCAGCTATATTGAATTTTTCTCAAACTTGGCTCAGGAATTTTTTTTTAAAATTGAAAATTTCTTCCTAAATCAGCTTTTTCTTCTAATGTAGTGTAATGGTAGTAAAATTTTCTTCAGTTGCTGTGATTGTGATTCATAGAGTCCTTGACTTGTTAGACCTGCTTGGCAGACTTGGTCCATTGTGAGCTGATGGTCCTCATTGTCTGATGATTAAAAATTTGGTAGACTGTCATTACTTTCAGCATATATCACGTCATCACTATTCAAGCTTGAGTTTGTGGTAGATTGAGAGTCATAAGAGGCACACCTGGCTGCTTTTACTTTTCCTTGGCTTCATATTATTAGCTTTCTGATAATTCCCAGCTTTTCTCTTTTCAGTAAATTCTGGAATGACTGTGGAGAGTAGATCATCAGTCATGCTCCATTTTCCAGGCAGTATCATCGGATTTTTCTTTGCGTTATTCTAGAGCAACATATTCACAACGAACAGCGTTCAGGTGATTCACAAAGCTCCACAAGTTACCCCGTCAATCTACGTATACACAAACCTGCGTCAAAGTTACCCCATAAACTGCACAAACTTCACTTACTAATTTGTAGAAAATAGGAGGGTTGACTTACAGGAATGATAAAAAACGGATAATTTTCTTAGATAGTTTTGTGATTCGGAAATAACTTACTTGAAACGATGACTCTGTAAGTATCTTCCTGCCAGAGGAGGTTTGGAAAAAGTTTTGAAGACAGATTTTATCACATATACAAAAAAAATGGCACGAAATTTGCCAGGTTAGCCACTTGGAAAATATGCAGTGACTGTATTACACTCTACTAGTAACCCTTGAAATAATGAGACTAGTGAAAGATCGCTAGCGTCAAAACTAGGCCCGCCATAACGATTTGAATTCAAAAACCTGATTTTATAAAGTTACCTAGTCAATCCAAAGTAACCCCGTTTTACGGTATTTATTTTTTCGAAAGAATTTATTCATTACCTTACGAAAGCACTGTATGTAGTCTATAAATGCACATATAGTGCATTTATGAATTGGTTGTACAGTATTGGTCGTGTATATAATGAAGAATAGGAGACCTAATACAGAGCTTTGTGGAACTCCTGATAACATATTTAAGCTAAATGCGATACTATTATTCATTTTTAATTTGAATTATATAACTAAAGTAAGAAGATATAAGACTTAAAATTTTATCTAAAAATCCAAAATAATTCTATTTCAAAAGTCTCTAATACAATGGTTTATAATCTACAGACACTAACTACAAAAATTCAAAAATATGATATCGATAAGATATTGTCAATACTTCCCATATTTTCTCTGGTAGTTATATACGAGTCACTAGTAAATTCTTACATGAACATTATAAAGTTTATTATTTCTGTAATTATAACTCTTTGTATAATAAGTTCATTACATTTGACGAATAAACTTCAGCGTAATTAGGAGTATATTTTGACACTAGTTGAAACTATGTCAAAAAACTAATTAGCTTTGTATTGGCTTGCGCGAAAAAGCTGTATAATAAATTACACATTTTTGCTAATTATGCAAGGTTATTGTTCACTGCAAATTTTATGCTTGGAAAATTCTATTCATGTCGAGTACCACCCACTTGCTGTATAATATGTAATTAATACGGACGTCCTTATTTAATTTTAGCTGTATTAATCTACTTGAAATTAATATCGCTAATATATTAAATTAATGCTCCATATTCTAAGAAGTTTTAATGATAAAATAAATATGATGTTCAAAGTTTAAGGATAAGAAATAAAATAAAGGATTATTTTTTAAGCCAAAGCGAAACTTGCTATATATTTGTTGGTGATACTAACATTACTAAATTTATTATAGCATGATAACTTGACAAAAATAACTGCTTTAAAATATTGAACTAATATGGTTTTAGATGAGTTATAAATTGAAAGTAAATTACAAAGTTATGCTATGATCATATATTTATTAAATGTTAGACATTCTATATTTATATTTAACATCTGTAAGTATTAGCACAGACATGGATCATTTTAGGTTGAAACTTTTCATTTTAATATCATTATTAAGGACAATAGAAACTTAACGAAAATAGTAAGGGATAATATTGAAAATGAATTTCAGTCGTTTGCTCTGAAACTCTATGTAGAATCTAAAATTAAAGATTTTGCTTATGTACAACTATTATCACAGAATCATAGATGATTACTATGTGATCCTAACATCATAAATCTTGAGAAATAATACAAAAGTTATATAAACAAACTAACGATGGACAATACAATCCAATAACACAATAGAATGGTTATGACAAATAGTGGATGCTATGCAACTAAATATACAAGAAGTAGATACAGAAGTTGTAATTAAAAAGAAACAAACAGTGTTGACTGCAAAAAAGAGTCTCAGTCGAATTGATAAAAATTTCTCCAGAAGTGACAAAAATGTAACAAGCAAAATTAAAATTATAGAAATACAATGAGTCAGTGAGCAAGTCAGTTCCAGTGTATTTGGAAGTAAACTTAGAACGACTTAAATATATTGAATAAAGGCATAAACACTTAAATTAGTCTTTGCAATATATAATACAGAATTTAATGCTCACAAATGTATAAAAGTTGATTTTTGATTAGTTTCACTTTAACAATTGATTGCTTGCATTTATAAAAATATCGACAAAACTTCCTGGTTTATGATTATCGACCTATTCCATCAATTAATAGTTTGACTAAATTATTTTAAGATGGTAAAAGGAAGATTAAATTGATTCATCAAATAACAAGTTTTCAAAGAGAATATTGCGTGATTACGTTATGCGAAGTTTTTATCAATTCGACTGATACTCTTTTTTTGCGGTCAACACTGTTCGTTTCTTTTTAATTACAGCTTCTGTATAATATTACGTGATTATTTTTAAAAAATTTTCATGCAGTAAAAATTATTTTCTATAAATCAAATTATTTTGAACATGATTAACATTTAAATTATAAACTTAATATATTTTTCAATTATTTTGTAAAAGTTATTTTCAATACAGAATTTGAAATCAACTTACATCTTCCATAATAATGGAAAAGGTGTCTAAAATATATGAAATATCTGTTATCGTCATTGCTATAATTTATCAATACAGAAAAATACAATGGAATCCAACCAACAAATATTCTTTGAATTTTTCCGCCAACAAATTCAATTATTCCATACAAAAATCATTATTCCCGAGACGGCTAAATATAAGAGCGATGGTAAAGTACAGAAGGTATTCAGTGCGCTTTTAGAAAACATTAAGGATTCGAGCACATAGACGCGGAAGCGCAGGTCAGAAGGCGATAAGTATATTTTATGTAAATCGGGACAGTTTCAGCAACTTGTGGAATGTTTTAAACACGAATAAATCATTTTATTTCGTGCTCTTGTTGTTTTGTCGGTGATAATTTGGAGTTCGCTGGAATGGGGGGAATATATAAAAGCCCTAATTTAGCTGATACACAAAAGCCGAATGAAAATTATCTTGTAAATACATACGCATAATTAATAAAATAATACTAGGTACTATTATTCAAGCAACATGAGTATTTATATAAAACAATATTTCAAGGTAGCTATATTCCAATGCCTTGGTAGAGTTTTTCGATCCTGATGAAAATTCTCCTTCTGTTCCTATTTATCATCAAGATTTGTGGAAAGATACACAAATTAAAATGAGACTGTAAAGACAAGTATACATTTATAATGGTATTTGAATTCGTTTGTGTTTAGGTTTAAGTCAAACTTGGTAATGATAAAATTAGTTTTCGACTAGATGAAGCTTCTATAGTCCAAAAAATATACCCTAGTTGTTCTTTTTATCACCGAGGTCAATTTTCAAAATGTTCATCAATTTTGAAGATAAAAATTTTAAATACAGAAAGTATTTCCAATTTCGTGAAGGAGGAACAAAAGCCTAACTTTATGTATAAAGGAGGAACAAGAATATTTTGCGGAGCAGTTTATTTGATTTCCGTAGTTGATGTAGTTTCTATTTCAATTAATTTTGGCAATAAATTCGGATCTTACAAGTCAGTCTTTAATGAAGCAGTGTTTGCTTGTATCGGTTGTTTCACATGCAAAAGACATAACAATATTTTATGTAGAAATTTGTAAATGTTCAGTATTATATGGATATATTATATTAATTTGGTTTTTTAATTATATAATTATTAATTATTATTGTCTTAAAAATCACTTTGCCACCAATACTGTTGGAACATATTCAACCACTACTGAGATTGTTCTAGGACTGTGGATTGTTCATTAATGCTGGTTCAAGCACTGCCTTGTTATGTGACAAGTTTGCACTATGACGCTTTTCTGCATTGATTTAAAGATGTAGTTACTAGAAGAAGTCCCAGCTTTTCACTGTTAGTTCTTAGATTGCGACCGTACGCTTATTGAACATATGACTACTGGAGTACTTTCTAGTTTATCTAGGTCTCAGATATGCTTAATGTTTATGGGACAGTTTTCAGATTTCCTAATCTACTCGGTATCCACTTTTTTGATATTTTGGATCAACAGATAAGATATATCAATAACGTATCATTTTCTTAGTTCTCTGTGGATTATAATAGTCTGGAATTTATTCTCAACAAGTATTTATCGTTCTCGAGGATTAGCTGCGATTGATATTTAAGGTATGGTACCTTAGGTATATACAACCTACTGTATATAGAAGCAGGTACAAAGGAGATACAAGCACTGCACTATAAGATATCTATGTTCATACATAAAAGAATACTAATATGTTTAAAAATAAACAATGACAGAGATAATAAAGGAAATCTTAACAATAAAGAAAAGGCTAAAATATAGAAAAAACTAAAAGTAATATAAATCTAGAAAACATGTTTCCAAACTGATCTTCCAAATAATCTTAAAGTTAATATCAAGGGGTAGTATTCCTTATTCTACGTAGAGACTCAAATTTGAACTAGTTTTAAATACTCCCATATTATATCTGAAAGCCTGTGGAGTATACCATTTAATATGTTGAGTGTAGAATTAGATGTCGATTAGAATATGCTATTTCATAATATATTTTCAATTGAACTAAACTGAGGTAGAGCTTTAATATTCCGTACCCCAATTTATACAATTTTAGAACCTCGAAGAATTCGGGATGGTTGTGAAAATTTTACACATAGATATTCTCGAGTTTCTACATTAAATCAGGACTCACCTTCTTTGTTTTAATTTATTTGATAGTACCAGTTATCAGTTTATGGAACTATTTATATATTTATTCAATAGACGAGCGATTTCAAATGAGTGTTGTTAAATACCGCATTCAGTGAAGTATTTGCGAGAACACTTGAACAGTTCCTGCCTTTAAGCAGTTTAAACTAAAATGAGCTACTGAAGTGTTTTTTACTAGAATTTATGCCAAGCACATTTCCAAGATCTTTGTAATTGAGAGTTCACTTGCTATAAAAAAACTGCTTTTGAAAGTACTTTAAAGAACTTTGCACAACTTCTTATGTATTTAGTTCTAATTCTTTCTATAGAGAATATGTAAGGAAACAAGGAAACGGTTAATTCTCTCGACGGCTGTAAAATTCTACACTTACGTCGTTATGTAAGAAGTGGTCCTTAAACTCTGAAAGAAAAAAAGTTAAGAGACAATTTCGTGGACTTCGAAATGTCCACCACCATGTCAAATGTTAAATCATTTAAACATAAATTGAAATAGTCAGACTTCTCTCTAAGAGAAATGTCGTAAAATAAATATTGAAATTAAATATTACACAATCTACAAATCCTTTCTTATAAATATGTATTTTAATTCATGAACTGTTGGAAATTTTTTTAGAGCGAGCTTCTAGACGGGAACATTTTCCGCAAATCTATAATCTACAAAAGAAAAACACTACTAGTATAATAGCGATGTTTGACAAGGTTTTCCAATTTTTACCATTTGTGTTATTTATAAAATATTCTCACTTAGTGACATCAATTTATATTTCCAACATTAGTTGGAATTTGTTGTCATAACTATTTTCATATAGTTATTATAACTTTCTACTGTTATAACATATTTCTTGTATTGTCATGTACTGTAATTGGGTGTAACCTGTTGAATAAATGAATAAATAAAATAAATTGCGACCGTCTTGTACTTCTAAATAGGTAAAATTTTGAACATGAGTAGTAATCGCCATTATAATAATGAGGGTTATTTTATGAATAAATCTGTGCATACTCTAATACCTAATGGGAAAAATACGACACAAATAAAACGGTTTTAGGTTTACAACAAATTATCTATTTAATAAATAAACCAATTTGTGGATTAGCCGATTCATCAAATAGTCAGTGAGCAGTGTGTTGATTATTATATGATTTATGGCACAAAATGCCGTAACGGTAATGATTCTATCGATTGTAAGCCAAACAAATTGTAATGTGGGTTTTTAAGGTTTGTCAACAATGGATAATTAATTAAAATACATGTTCACTGCAACATATCCTATGTAGCTGATTGTTTGACTCGTTTATTGCAGATTCAGGTTAGTTTTGTTGGTTTAATAGTTTGTATAAGTGATTATACAGGCACATCATTATTTTATAGCATACAATTTGTTTTTCCTGTCGAGAATCGTGCATTTGTCTAGTGCCTAGTCAATAAATAATGCACAGATATAATAGTAATGAAGTAAAAATGGGTATAAAGGTCACCTACATAGTTTTTAAGACCATCTCATGGGATGCTCCCGTAATTTAATTTTGTATTTGACATAAACTATCGTTAGCTTGAATAATCCTTTAAGAATACATTTAATAGTTAATTAATTAATAGTTAAATAAATAGTTAATTAAATGCGTAATAATGAGCATCTAAAACGGTAACGTTCAAAGAGATTTAAAATCAATGGATCTTATTATTACCTTATGACAAGACAAGACCTAAAATACCTAGGAATTACGTAAAGTAACTGCACTGCTTACACCATCTTAAATTCAAAGGGAAATACAGGAATCGTCTGATAAAGTTGTTGAATACGTTTGAGGTGCACAGAACACGACTACGACGCTCGAGATGTTCCAATTCTAACGTACTCGTTTAGAATTCTAAAATAAAATAATTCGGATTCTAACGAACTGCACAGACTAATGCGTTGATAACTTACCAAATCTGGAAACCACCTATCATATTACATAGAGAGACTACCTAAAAAGACGCCACGGAGATCAAGGACTAATCAACATCGCGAAGTTGTGCAGAGGACGAGAGAGAAATACAAAGAAATATTCTCAAGAACCCGAAAAAGCTCTAAACCAGAAAGTTGATCAATGATATACTGCACTAAGGATATATTACGCCAATATGACCAGACATCACATGTCGTCTGGTACAGTTGTACCCTGAAAGCCAAAGTTTCAAGGTAGCAATTCAAGACACCTGATAACTCTATTCGATCGAGTCGTTAAGTAATGGACGAGTTAATAATCGACATCTTGGTGGTGTGATGGTTTCTATTGAACTTTAGCGAGTTGGCACATGGTGATTCTGCCTAGTTGTATTTGTAGTTCTACTTGTAGTTCCAGTTCCAGTAAAGCAATGAATAAAAATCAAAATAAAGAAGAAGTCATCATTGCTAAGTAGTCAAAGTGTAGATCAAGAGAGATTAGAGAAGATAATTAGAAAAGAGAGAGATAGAAAGAGAGAGAGAGAGAAAGAGAGATCCATGCAAACTAGGAGATAGCGTAAGAGGGTCCACAGACAAATCAATTTTGTTAGATATAAAAAGCTATGAAACCATGGATAGGCCACTACATTCGACCAAGGCAGAAAAGTTTATGTTGGAAGCATGTACATGGACGCCAGAAAAAATTTTTTCTCAGTGAACTTGTGGTGATTTACCGAAACTTAAACAAAGACAATGCGGAAAAGAGAAGAGACTCTAGAGTAATATTATGTAAGTGTAAAAATAGTGAATAACTTTAAGAATAATTTTAACGATATAAAAAAGGTGTGCAATATCTTATAATTAGAAATAAATGTTAAAGAAAAATTTAGAGCATATGTAGGAAAAACAAATCAGTATTTTAGTAATATCGATTCAGTTTTAAATTAAACGTTGCAATCGGCAGAATTTTCGCAAGGTATCTTAAGTTCCGATTTATCTAAAGAGTCCAATTCTGAATCCAAAATGTCTGAAAAATTTTACTTAAAGACCACGTCATCTAGCTTATCGTCAGTTATGCATGGCATTGATTCAGTAACTAAGCAGCTTATAGATGCAATCCAGTTATGCGACTCAATGCTAGATGAAGCAGGTAAAAAAACTTTTAAAAATCTACATTTTAAAGAAAAGTTTGAGTCAAAATGCAGAAATTAGACTAAATAAAAGAAGTTATGATTCGAATATAATTCACTTTAAAAAATAAATTTTTAACAAAGAAGTCAGTTGATCATGTGTCCAACCAATTAAGGAGCTACATCCAACTAGAAACATAAAAAAAATAGTCGATCACCGGGATGAATTTTCTTGGGAACTATTAATGATATACAAACATTGTATTTTTTTAAATTGAATATAAATTTAATAAACAATCTGTCGATCGGTTCTCAAGATATGACGAGCACCGTTTCGAATTCAAAGGACGATGGACTTTTTTAGAATGATGAATTCTCGTGCTTGTTTTATCTTTCTTAGCGCGAGAAATTTTGTACGTACTATTCATTTCATCGCTATTTGCCAAATACAAAACCCTCTTATATTGTCGATAAATGGAACAGTTTACCCGAACCTAGCTATAAAAACAAGCCACGGTATAAGATAAGAGCTGTTTGGGATTTTTTATTTGGCAAATAGCGATGAAATAAACTATATACGTCATTACAATATAGTAGGATTTGGTAATGGGTTACGAAATAGCGAGTTATCAGAACCTGCTCGCAACTATGAAAAGTATACATATATGTTTTCACTGTACTGTTTGATATAATATATGAAAAATATACATAATATACTGGAAAGGGGCTGGAATATTCGATGCACCAACAAAAGCGGGAGACAAAATTTCTACAAATACCGAAAAACTGTTAGTTATTCGACGCAGGTTTGACAACGAAATTGATATCATCAGGAGATAACTAACACTAAATCATAATCGTCCCTAAAACTCAATCAATTTTAATCATCTCGGAACGCCTTGCATCTTCTTCATGCATGAACATTGCAGCATCATGCATGAACGACTTCTCGTGCATGGAGAAACAAAAGTCTTTAGATTTTCATGAAAGAGTGCTTGCATATTTTTATACACGTAATATGTAATAAATAAAGACACAGATTTTTGAGACAATGAACCGTAAAAGGCATAACTAATTATTCTACATTCGTGCAGAAATGTTTATTTAAGTAATTATAATTTATCATCAAAGAAACTTTTATGCATGTAGTTCATTGAAAACATTCCTATTTAACAAATATTAGATAGAATATATATATATATATATATATATATATATATATATATATATATATATATATATATATATATATATATAAGATTATTCTATTACGACTCTTAATTCTAAACGATAATCGTTCTATCCCGATTATCACGCAACATATAACATACTAACTACAACTCTATAAAACGTCTTCCACACAAAGTTTTCTCGAACTTATAACAGGGCAAGAAGGTTCAAAGTAAGTCAAGTATGATAGGCGATATCACTATGTGCCCAAGAAATTACTTAATCACGTACAAAACTTTTGCGGACTCTAAATTAGATTTGCCAAACAAATAAATTCGTATTTTTCTAAGAGTTGTAATAATCGAAGGAAGTTCGACAGTTATTTCGAATTAGATGCTAGAACAGAGATAGTAGAAATAAAATATTAATCTATAAATTTAGCTGAGTGCACGTTGAATCACTTGAGAGGTCTTTATCCTTATAAATAGGGAAGTAATATAATAAACTTATCATACTTCTTGTTTAAAAATAATAGCTCTACAAATCTTTTAATTAGGAACAATAACTTTTCAGTTTTCAGAAATTATGATAACTTGTAAAACTTGTATTGGATTCCGAAGCATTATTCTGTATATACTAGGCATAAAAATTAAGGGGTGTAAAAAAATTCTATCAGATTTTGAATTCAAAATTGTTTACCATTAAAAAATTTTCCAAATATTTACTTTAAAAAAACCCTTTCAAAAAGTCCACGAACTTTTAGTTCTTTCATTTAAAATTTTTTTAAAGTGATTTCATCATAAAACTTTTTTAGATAATTTTATCCTCTTTAATTTGAGCGGTCTAAAAGATTTGTACCATGATTTTTTGCTCAGAGATCGTCGTCCAAAGCAAAAAGGTCAGTTCTGTAAATCAGTGTGTCAGTCCCGGATACTTAATTACTGCGAAAATAATTTTTTTATTTATTTTTACAATAATTAACATTTTTTTATAATAAATATATGGATTGTTGGTAAAAATACATTTTTAACTTCAACAAATGAATAAAATACCAGGAATTCATCCTCAAATATTTTTTTTAGAACCGACCAATTCGATCATATTCAACACAACGAAAAAAACCGCTGCGCTTTGAAACTTTCAGGATTTTTTTTAGGATACTTTGAGGTTGAAAACAAACAGTCAATATCCTTCATCTATTAATTATTCGCAGAGTTATGTCAAGTTAAGCGAATATCCATAATACGTAATTTTTTACCTCTTTTTCAATCAACATTCTTGCACCGAATTATTTTTAATTAAAAACCAAGAACCATAACCTGTAAAGAATACTTTTCAGTTTTCAAAACCCTTTAAATTTTCTGTGCGATTATTATTTCCGAATTATTTAATTACTAAAGTCAAAACTGACTTTTTTTGCTCTCAACGACGATAACATGGCGAAAAATTATCATACAAGACATATAGACCCCTAAAATTAAAGAACATAAAATTATCGAAAAAAGTATGATGATAATCACTAAAGAGAATTATTGAAGTCCGTAGACCTTTTGAAAGGCAAAATAAAAATTTGACGATTTTTTACCCGATGGTATTTTTATTATTACTCAAAAACTGCTAATGATAAAAATTCTTGTCTGAAGATCTGAAAATTATAAATTCGTAGTTTCAATTTTCTCTAGTACTTTGCGACTGTTTTTCAGATAAGTCATAGCCGTTTTAAAATCATCTAAAAATTTAGGATTTTTTTACATCCCTTAATTTTTGTGCCTATTTAATTTCAAGAATCAATTTTAAAAATATTTTACAAATTTCCTTGTTGCTTTAAATATTCGAAAAAGAGTATATCCTTATTTCGAAAGTAAGTTAAATACATGGTTTGAATGAATAAAATGTGCCTATATAAATTAATCTATCTAATACCTTTGTATAATAGCAACTGTTGAATATCATCACCCCTAATAACTTTATCGGTTGTATATTATATATTTGAACTCAATAATAACATATTATAATTATTAATAATTATTATTACAGCTTTAACATAAAATAAATTAAAATTTAATAATATAAATTTTGAGGACAGTTATATGAATAATATCTTATTTACGTTAATTTTATTTAACCTTAAAAAAATAGACCAGTTTTCCACGAACACAGAAAGATTACACATTTCTCGATGCGTGTTTGTATCAGCATTCTGTGGTCTAATCTGTGAAAATAAACAGAATATTGTACGGAAGACCGATATGTGTTAAAAAAAATGCTATTAAGCATAAAATGTGAATTTTGTATACGCTGATAGTATTTAATGTTACCAGTTGGGTTATTATGCTTATGTTTCTTGAAAGCAAACCCAAAATTAGTTTTATTACTTTTCGAACATCGCTGTAATATGATGCTTGCTTTCGCCATCATGTTGAAATCAAATTACATAGAAAACCCATACTATATATCCTTTTAATTTATTTTTTTTAATATTAATAATAATGTATTTTTTTTAATATGGTTTGTATTTCATTCCACGCTTATATTTTCTAACCTATTACTTCAATGAATAGACTATGACCTGGGGACAATACCTAGAGTATATGACTTATAAGAATTTAACTGGGATCAGTCAAAGAGGTCGCCTAATTGGGTTGCCTGAACAGAAATTAATCAGCTGCGATAAGATGTAATTGGGCATGATTTGAAGAATGCAGAATACGAATATCCAGAGGTACCTACATCAAATGCATAATACAGAGCATCAATATCGCCTTTTTCATTATTGGCTATAATAAACCGATTTCGGTCTACTGAGCTATTGCAAATTGATTGGCTTAATGACGAAGGTCTGCATAACAAATTATGTGTTACTAATTGCAATTGATGTGAATAACTACATTGGAATACAATAAGGGCAAATAAAAAACGACAAAGAAAATGATAGAGACCACATACCCAGTGCTATATAAAGCAACATGTACACCATACTGGGGAGCTATCACTTATGGTAGCAAGTACCTGTTGGTTTTCATTCAAAAAACTTTGGACAACAACTACCCTACATGTAATGTTCTACAGCTAACATTTCTTCCATGTCCCAGAACGTAACAACGCTATGTCAACGACTCAATACTATGTTTCAGTAATATTACCATACGTGAGAATGATAACTCCTCGCTCTTCCATGGCCACCACGACCTCTCCAAAAATGAACATGTACAAGACATTATGGGGAGAATACTACTAAATGTATCCATCATCCACAAACTGTAGAGGTTCTTCGCTATGAAATTCACGTTATTTAGGACAAGATACTTAAAACAATATATTGATCATGTTCTCGGTCCATTCTTGATGAGTTTAATGAGTGTATATAAAGTCCTAAAAGGTCCAATTCAATAATGCGTCCTAAGTCCGACTTATTATTGAATTTTATTTAGTAATTCTAAAGTTCTTTTGGACCAAGATTATATTATTATGTTATGTGGGTTTGGGCCTCATTAGCCACTGATCGTATGGCTAGTCCCTTGGCGATCCCCTCTTATACGGGTCATTACCCAAAAATGCTATCCCATAAAAGGACACATTTAGGCACGTCCCCTGCTCTAAGCCTCGCCTCCTTCTGGATAACAGGGGTACCTAATATAAGGTACTTCTTCTGCTCCAGTGCGGGGCAGGTGTAAAGAAGGCGAATCGAGGTTTCCTCATCTTCTTTACAGTATCTGCAGGCCGGGCTATCAGTCAGCCTCAGCTTGTGCTTATATGCATTCAGGCTACTATGGTGGATTATAATGATTCCTACCAGAGTTCTGGCTTTATGTCTGTTCAATGTAATGAATTCTTGGGCCCATTTCTCAATCTCCGAGTATTCGATGAAGAATTTGGTTATTCGACAATCCGTTACTCCTCTCCATATTTTATTGTGCTGGTCTCTTGCTCAGCCGTCTATTTAGATTCTTTTCCAGACTTATTCCCACTACAGGTTCTGGTCCACAGAGGTTTTCCCTGGTCCCTAGTCTGTCTAATGTCATCCATGTCGTGGTCCACTGTCCTGGTCTAATGTCGTCTGCAATTAGATTTCCCTTAATGCCATTATGTCTAGGTGTCTATACGAGATCCACCGGTCCCTTCCCTGGCAAGTGGTTCAATGCTGCATAGCAATTATAGACCAGCTTCGACCTTTGTCGTTGCTGAATTCAGGGCTATCAACGCCGCCTTGCTAACCGAGCAGATACACACCTTCTCCTGGGTCCGATTTTGGTCGTCCCCCTGGGCACCGTATGTAATTACAACTAGCTCGGCCTGGAGTGCGGTAGTGTATTTGCCCAGGGGGAAGGTTTTACCTATCCCATCGCGTCGCCTATATACCTCCGCACCCGCTCTGTTCCCACTCCTGACTCCATCCGTGTACCATAAGTCTCTATTGGGCGGTAATCCAGCTTGCCTCTCCATCCAGTCGGTTTTACTGGTAGGAGTGATCTTATATTTCTTGGTAAACAGAAAGTGGACACCCGTACTGTCAGAAGGCATCCATAGGAGTCCCTCCTCAGCTAGCTCTCTTGAGAGTCAGGTCCCCTACCTTCCTATTCATGTTTCCATCTTTTGTTAGTATATCCATATTCATGATATATCAATCGGAATAGACCACGTTTACTAAGTCTTATATTTTCTATGTCACTTAGTATATTATACTTAATTAGTTGTAATCCTTTCCTGTAATTAAAAATGTAATAATGTAATCCTATTTGTTATTTCCTATAATACATCAGCGCATATTTATTCTTAATACTTATTAAACTCATATCCCGTTGGTTCATATAATATTAAAGGGCCTAATAAAACGGTTTTCACAAAATTCTGAGGCGAGACGGGCGATTTTAACATATTATAAATCAGAGGAGGCCCTCCTTTTATTTTGGCTATAGCGCACTTTCTTAAAACATCTCATCCTTTTCACAAATACCCATTTCTCTTAGTAATACAAGCGGAAAATCATATAACATTCATACCGTGGAAACTCATTTTTTTCATTTCCATGATTATACGTGATTCCACGCCTTTTATCCTTTTACTGTGTCTGGGAGCCCTTAAATTTTTTGTTCGCTTGATAAAGGATGACGTTTTTTCAAATTCGTTATATGCGAATGGATATTTTTTTAGTTTTTGCTTTGATAATTGTTACAGAAGATATGAATTTTATATTAAGAAGAAACCTTTATTCACACATTATAAATTTTTACAAAAATAAAAAATGCAGCATGTGCTGACTCCATATCAATTATTGACGTATATATTTTTTATATTATTACAATTCAAATATGTTCGAGGATTGTTCTAAGTTAAAATTTGATATTTCTAAGGATACTTCTAAGCTCAAAACAAGGAATTGTGTTAGATTTGTCTAATAGCAGATTGTCGATATGGGACATTTGGACCAATTTTAAAATTATTATTATATGTAGTAAGTGCTTATTTGAATTTCTCTAAAAAACAAAAAATAAATATCCTATAATAAACGATAATTGGAAATTCCTAATACGGGGTAGCGTTATACTCAGGAAAAATTTAAATTTTGTAATAAACAAAAAAAGGGGTTGCGTTTAAAAAATATCATATCTCAAATATAAAATTTGAAAAAAATATATGACTGTCAATATCTATTTAAAAAATAAAGTTGTATTCTTCAGTTTCTCAAAAAATTATTTATTTAAACAAAATTAAGTACATTATGGAAAGCTTCAAGACCACGCTCTACATAAGCTGTGAATGATTCATAGTTTGTTCCGTTGTGCTTAAATTAGAAGATACCTTTAACATATACACCTTTTCAATTATCATTGCATATTGATACACCTTTTCAATTATCACTGCATATTGATACACCTTTTCAATTATACTGCAAATATCACTGCACTTTGAACAATAATGAAATTCTAGGAATAATAGATATTTATACATTTTTTGATTGTGTGCTCCTTTTCAAATATATACTGAAGTTGTCTTGTGAAATAACTTAATAAAATATATGTAAGCTTAAGATATGTTTGTGTTTAATTAATTTTACTTTACCTAATATAATCTAGTGCCTAGAAGAGGCTAGAGCTGTTAGAAAAGAAAAAATTGAAAGACGTTTATTCAATTTACAACGAAAACTCGTCATTTATAAGAGATTAACTATATACTAGCTATACCGAAATAGTTTTCCATAAAACACCAAAAAATTGTACACTACACTCGACGCCCGTTTCGCCAACAAAGCTGGCATCATCTGAAGATGATTAAAACTGATCTTATGCTAACAAGCTATCCTATTTATAACTAAATTATTGTTGCGGCTCAGTGTGTCGTCACCCTTACGATTGCGGTTAATTGAGCTCCGATCGTCACCGTTGGGGCCCAGTGAGCCATAGGTAACTAATAAATAAAGCCGGCTGTGTGGAATAAGCCCTATGTCACTATTCATACTATTTTTACAATATTTAGAATTCGAAACTTCCAAATGCATCTAGCTATCTTGTATTTGTTACATTCCTCATTAATCTTAAGCTGCTTATATCTATTTCATGATTGTTATCGAAGGCATATTGGGCAATACTAGACTTATCTGTTATATGACATATATTTGAGATCCATCATATGCTCTTTGAACCTGGTATTAATCAAACATTTGTCCAATATACCCTTGATTACAGTCGTTACAGCTGATTTCGTAAATCCCCGATTTGTGGTTTGTGTTTCACCTTTTGCATTGTCTAAAAGTTACTTTAATTTATTTCTCGATGATTAAATTACCATCATACCTATACCTTTAAAAATATTACTAATACTACGGTTAAATCGAGGATCGTAAGGAGTAGATACATATTTTTTTGGATGGTCCCTTTCAGTTTGACAGTTCGAGGAATTTCGAAGTGTTTCTTTAAATTTACGTTTCCTAATCATTTTTCCACTATACCGAAAACGAGAGGAGCCGACAAATGCGATAGCTTTAGAACGATTAGCCTAACTTCCCACGCGTCAAAAATCTTAACCAGAATAGTGCAGAAGAGGATGGAAAATATAGCGGAGGAAGTACTAGGAGAAGACCAATTCGGGTTTATGTAAAATAGAGGAACTCGCGAAGCTATTCTGGCGCTAAGAGTAATGTTAAATAAAACAGTAACAAAGGAAAGAACGCTTATATAGGATTTGTAAATTTAGAAATAGCTTTTGAAAATGTAAGATGGGAAAAAATGATCGAGATACTAAAGAGCTCGGGAATGAAGTATAGAGATAGGAGAGTAGTACACAATCTATACAAAGAGCAAACTGTTGTTATAGAAGTAGAAGAGGAAAGAAGGGAAGTAGGTATTAGGAAAGGAGTAAGACAAGGATGTACGCTATCACCACTAATTTTTAATCTGTACATCGAAGAGGCGATTAATGTGGTAAAAGATAGAGTGGATTTCAGGATTAAAGTACAGGGACAGAAACTAAAAATGCTGAGATTCGTGGATGATATAGCAGTATTAGCATCTAGTAACGAGGAATTAGAATCAGCGTTGAACGAAATGGATGTAGTATTGACAGAGGAATAAGGAATGAGGGTGAATAAAAACAAAACTAAAGTGTTAGTGTGCAGAGGGCGCGAGAGCAGAGCAAGAACGAAAGTACAAATTAATAATGAAAGATTGGAGGAAGTTAAAGACTTCATTTATTTATGAAGTAAAATAAATTGGGATGGAAGAAGCGATACAGATATAAAACAAAGTGTAGCTTTTAACAAAAAGAAAGCACTTTTTGCTCGGGGGTAATAAACTTAGAAACAAGGAAGAGATTTTTGAAAACGTATGTATGGAGCACGGCACTATACGGTTGCGAAACCTGGACGGTAGAGGAAGCAAGTAGGAAGAAATTAGAAGCCTTTGAGATGTGGTGTTACCGAAGAACGATGAAAATGCCGTGGACTGATAGGGTTAGATACGAAGAAGTATTAGAGAAAGTCGGCGAAAAAAGAACTATGTGGAAAAACATAAAGAAGAGAAGAGATAGAATGGTAGGCCACTTGCTGAGACATGGAGGAATAGTCTGCGATATTTTGGAGGCAGAAATGGGAGTGAAGAAAGGCAGAGGTAGGCCTAAATTAGACTACTACTCGCAAATAGTAAGGGATGTAGGTTGTAGCACAATTAGCGAAATGCGTAGGTTAGCACAAGATAAGAGAAGCTGGAGATTAACGTCCAACCAGTCTTAGGACTGATGACCTCATGATGATGAATCATTTTTTCAACTATACCAACAGAATATCCATTACACTCAGCTATATCCTTGATTAGCGCTTTTTCATTTACAAACCTATATTTATTGAGAGGGAACCTTAGTAAGCGATGGATTCGAAAATTGAGGTTCGCCAGTTTGTGTTGAATACAATGGTGGTAATCATTAGGGGAATCATATATCTGAGAGTACTGATGACTTTTCTATATATACCAGAATTCTAATTTACTTTAACTATTTCTAATAACTAGTACATCTAAACTGTAACTTGATAAATAAATAACCAGTACATATACTGTAAAGTTAATAAAAGTTTTGGAAGAAATTACAATGATTATTATATATGCCTTTGACAACGTGTCTTTTATTATATAATAAATGTGTATAATAATATACGAATACCTGTATGCCTTAGATTATTTGAAATGTTTAATGTTAAAGGTCGCATAAATATTTGGCTTTCCGAGTGACAGTTCAGTGCCATGAAGATAATACCAAAGGTTACAGCAAAAATTACCGTCATTTACTTGATTGCGTGCATAACTCAGACACTGAAAACAATTCTTATATGTAAATATAAAGCGAAGGCACATTTTAAGCTGAATGCGTTAATAAATTCTTAACATTTAAATATTTATCATGCACCTTCGAATTGGCGAATAAAATGGAAGCAGAACCAAGTCATGAAAAAAAAGTTCAGCGAACTATCAAATAGTTCACTATTTATTTGTAACTCGGGTTGAACCCGCACTTCTGTATACAATTCAGTACAATTACGCACTAACAAAACGTTTTACATTTTTTAATCTAAATTTAAAGGGGACTATTCGACCAGTTTATATTATGCCGAAGCCACAAAAGTTATTCCTCCATTTAGGGAAGACTAATTCAATCGTCAATTTCACATAAAGACGTATTCCGCAAAAAAAATTCTTTATATTAGAATATTACAAACTGAAATACTGATTTTCAAACCCTGAATGAATTATATTCAAGGGATGTCATGACGTAGGTGGCTATCATTAGGCGATTTAGGGCAAAAAAAAGGAGGAAATCCATTCAGCAGCTCTCCGGAATATCCGGCCATTTGCAAAGTTTGGAATTTATTGAACGGTCCATTAATAATGTGAAGCTATAACTATTCTCGAAGAGGTTATAGGCGAATTAGTGCGATCTAGTGTTATCTATTAAAGTCACTTAGTCCATTATGTTACTGTAAATGTAGGTAGAAATGATTAAGAAGGCATAAGGTTTCATTATACCCTTGATTTTGATATGATGAATTTTCCTTCAACATGATTCTCCAATAGTTCATATTCTAAAGAAAGAAGAAACCTGAAATAAACTAATGTAAATTGCCAACTTAATAAAGATTGATACAAATGATGCGAATATGCAGCGTATCGCAATCATTACTTTACATAAATTTTGTTGGGATATTAAACTTCAAACCAACTATGAGCGAAAATGGGGAATTAAATGGTTATGTATATATATATATATATATATATATATATATATATATATATATATATTAAATGCGGAAATTCACATTGAACTGAGTTTGTGGAAACACATATCAAATTAAATAAGTATAATGTTATACTTAACAATTTCAAAATCGCAAAATTTGCCTCAACCAAACCTTTGAAATCGTGATTATATATATTTTAAGATTTATTTCAATTTTTTATACAGAGTATTTTGTACTTAGACAGAAATTGTAAAAGCCGTGACGAAGGTCATTTAGAAATTTTTAACCTTATGTACCAAGTACTATGGATTTTGAGAGATTTTTTTAGACTTTTGGGTGTTTTTTAAAATTTGTTCCTTTTCCCCACTATTCCACGTTCTCGTATTAATAATAAATTGGCAACCGTACTGATTATCCTCTACCATTTTTTTATCTATTTGTTAGGAGAGTTATTCCAAAATATTCTATTAAAAGTTGTAGGTACTTGACAATAAAAAAAAGCCAAATAATAGGCCAAATACGTGACACAAATTCTTAAGAACTATCAAATAAAGGTGATAAGCGAAATTAAATGAAGATTATTATCAACTCAGCTTTTTCCATATCCATGGAAATATCATACCTCCATTTTCCTCTATATTCATACATTTCTAACTTCCACACATGAGTTTTCCTTTAACTCTGCGATTTATTTAAGTTGATTCAGTTAAAAGCTCAGTATTTAATAAATTAAAGTAAACTTTAGCTTCTGGAGCAAAAAGGTGTATGGTAAAGGAAAGATCATTCATCTGCTAACCTTATCACTGAGAATTATCTTACCAATTTATATAATCCTGCCAAGACCTACCTTACATCCAAGAAACTAAGGATCGATTTGATTTCCACCTTTACTAAACAGTAATAGGTGGAAGGACTCTCTATCCTATTTCACATATTAAGTAGGGTATATATAGTTTATTTCATCTCCATTTGCCAAATAAAAAATCTCAAAACATAACCTTGGCTTTTTTTTATAGCTAGGTTCAGGTATACTCTTCCGTTTATCGGCAATATAAGAGTTTTTTTATTTGGCAAATAGCGATTAAGTGAATAGTACAACAAAATGGGATAACTCTGAAAAACTTTGACAACCAACATAAACGAATTAGCAAAGTGATGTGAATTTAGATTAAACTACTTTACAAAAAGCCTATCTTTACAGGCAAAATATAGGGGAAAATTATTTATATTTCTTATATATTTTATATTTGATTCTATAAGGGACGATTTTTGTATTATCTGTATGCATTTTGTCTATAAATATCGTACTTTAGAAGTATTTACAGTATTTATTATACCATATTTTATTTATAATAAAATGTAAAATTATGATCGGGGGTAGTAAACTTAGAAACAAGGAAGAGATTTTTGAAAACGTATGTATGGAGCACAGCACTATACGGTTGCGAAACCTGGACGGTAGGGGAAGCAAGTAGGAAGAAATTAGAAGCTTTTGAGATATGGTGTTACCGAAGAATGATGAAAATACCGTGGACTGATAGGGTTAGAAACGAAGAAGTATCGGAGAAAGTCGGCGAGAAAATAAGTATGTGGAAAAACATAAAGAAGAGAAGAGATAGACTACTTGCTGAGACATGGGGGAATATTCCGCGATATTTTGGAGGCAGAAATAGGAGTGAAGAAAGGCAGAGGTAGGCCTAGATTAGACTACTGCTCACAAATAGTAAGGGATGTAGGTTGTAGCACAATTATCGAAATGCGTAGGTTAGCACAAAATAGGAGAAGCTGGAGGTTAGCGTCCAACCAGTCTTAGAACTGATGACCTCATGATGATGAAAATGTAAGACAAGAGTGACTTTATTTATAATGAAATGTAAGACACGAATGACTTAAAAATAAAAGTAGAAGTGAGAATAAAAATTAACGTAAAATTTGAAGGTGTTATAATAGTTAAGTAGTAACGTAACAAGTATTTTATATTCAAAAGTGGTATTTTGTTATACTTGAAACATCAGTTATTTGACAATTATTAAAAATAGTTCTTCCCAAAGTGGAACTATACTAGCTCCACAATAGTCGTATATTAAGAAGATAAATTAAACTAAACAAATTACATTGGCTTACAATAAAGTTCAGTTAAACTAGAGTTGAAGTAAATATATTTCATGTACGCCTATTGTGTAGTCAGACTGGCATTTACATTTATCCTTGAAGGGATTCAATACAGTCTGTGTGATCCAGTAAATCTTGACTTACTTCTACGACCATATTGCAGATATAAATCCATTAAGCTCGAGCTATTGGAATAATTTGTAATTTCCAGGCGTAAATTCGATTTGTTGTTTAACGCCAAATCCTTTTCTTATGAAATCAGAAAAGTCGGCTTTATCATCGGTGACATCCTTCAGCCATCCTGAAAGATTATAGTTCCGGCATTGGTTTGCATACAAAAGCGCCGGTGGCGTCGAAGACCCCGATTAAGCGTTGACGTGAAGAATGTTTGGTTTCTCATCGCGGGTTTCACTTTCTTGTCTCAATTCTGGTTAATTGTAATCGGATCGGCTCCCGAATTTCAACAAATGCAGCAAACAGTTCAGGGCTATGTGCGTGTTGTTAGTTTCATTTTCGCCCAAGGAATTGAGAAGTTGTATTTTAAAGGTATACAGACGAAGTGCTAAATGACATTGACATGCATAGTTATCGCACTTAATCAATATTTATTTAGAGACAATTTTTTTTCTTTTTTTTTTTGGTGGTGAAGCAGTAGAAAATCTTCTAGAAAGACACCTGGAAGTTGAGGTACTATCGGATTCGTGATGATATTCTTTTCCTTCACGCCTACCGACTAAAAACTCAAGCCCCTTTACCTTTTATTTTTGCGGAGGAGGGGAAATTTTCAAAAGACACCCTTTTCATCGTACCATACCAGGATAGTGTGGGATTTCTACCCACTAAAACCCTCCCCCTCGCCTAACGGCTGCTCTGGAAATAACACCATGTGTCTTACATCAGTGCAATTGATGTCCTAAAAGTCTTCCTCCTCTTCCCTCTTCTCTGCTACTTGCCAACTACTACAACTAAGCCTTCCTCTAAACCTAATGACCCCCAAGACCCTCTAGCCTTCGCTCGTCCAACTCCTTCTCCTTCATGATCTTTCTCGCTGCACTATGAATCTTATCCCATTTCCTCCTAGAGCTCAACATAATTCTGCTAAGATTGTCTGCAGACAAATCCTCCCTTACCTCCTGCTGAACCTCCTGTCTAATTCGATGCCATCTCGGGCAGTGAAAAAAGGTGTACATCGCCGAGTCTTCATCTCCACAGTAAACGCAGAAGTCGTCCGCAGTCTTCCCTATCCTTTTTGTATATATCCTGAAAGACCTATGCTCTATAAGAATCTGCGACAGGAAATAGTCTGTTCTTCGAAAACCACAGCTCCACCATCCCACAACATTCGGAATTAGCCTTCTGGTCCATTGCCTTACTTCCATGTTTGCATCCCACTCCTTCTGCCACAATTTCGGGGTTACTGCCCTTTCGGCTCCCCTTGCAACCTCCGTCTGATCGTCCTGCCTCCGATGTAATCTCGCCCTTTCCTCGGCCAGCAAATGAATCGGAGTAATCCCAGCCACCACCTGCACAGCCTTGGCGGACACCGTGCGATAGGCGCTGGCCACCCTAACTGCCATTTTCCTTTGAGCCCCCAATAACTTGGCTTTGTATTTCTCTATTTTAAGGACGTCCACCCACACCGGGACTCCGTACAACAGGATAAAGTGGACCACTCTGCAGAGCACCCCTCTTCCCGCTCGACGGTCCCCCAATATTCGGCATCAGGCTCACCAAAGTCGCCACCTTCTCCTCAGCTTTCTTCACCATTCGACTTACATGCTCTCCAAACGTACTCCCAGAGCCCAAGGCTATCCCCAGGTATTTCACCGCTCTTGACGGTTCTATCTCCACCCCGTCAAAATAGAACCTTATCCTTGGTCTGTCTCTGGGCCCTTTCAGGATCACAGCCTCCGTTAGATGTTGAGGATGTTGTAGAGGATGTTCCAAAGTGTTGGACCCAACACCGAACCCTGCGGTACTCCGGCGCTCAGTTTGAGTTCCGCGCCCTTCCCAACCATCACCTTTCGCCCCATGAAATAGCTCTTCACTAGGCTTACCAGGTACATAAGTATCCTTCTTCCCTTTAATTTGTCAATGATTGGCACCCATGACGCCGTATTGAAAGCATTTCTTACGTCGAGCGTCACAAGCGTGAACTACTTCTGCGTACTACCTCTTGCTGCCTCGGTGACCCGGGCTATGGCCTGAATGGTCGAGCCAGCCACTTTACCTAGGTACTCACTTTTCGGCGTTGCTTCTAGGTTCTCTCCTGGTTTTAAGATATACTACTCTACATGTGCCCGTGTTATGGAAAATTTTGCTAAACGAGTGGCTCATGCCAGATGAGTCGAGGTGTCCAGATGAATGATATTCTTTTCCATTTATAGCCGTATAGTCTCCATTTTATGTTAAAGAATAAAAAACCTGAGTTTGTTAAATATTATTAGTTTTATACACAAATCCTATGAGACACCTTGTAGCTGTAGTTTGAATATTAGACAAAATTACTTTCAGGAGTTTATCAGGAGGTTACTTAAAATATTTAAGTAACGGGATTATCTTTCTTTTAACTTCTTATCGTCTCATAAAGCTTTAATATAGCAGCCCTATAAAAAGGAGGCATATTATTTTTAATGTATTCAAACAAGCCCCTTTTTCAGGGCGTTCGTTACCTTCCAATTTAACTGAATTATTAGCTCCGATTAACAAGATCGTAAAACTTTTATGACTATATCACACTTTCAAAACAGCTTATGCACTTTCAATATAAAGGTAATAAAGGGGAGAAAAACGGAATTAATGAATATTTTAATAGTGCCGCAAAAAAACTAAATTCTACCATAACTGTCCAATGCCGCATATTTTTCGGTTATTACAATTTTTATAGCCGGCCTCGCTGTATTATACACACAGTAGTCATGGTTTAAATGCGCGGCGCATAGGAATATATCTAGAAGGTAATCACTTGTAATACCTCAATATGTTAAGCTATCTATTATTAATACTCTCAGACTATCAAATTGCCATTTTTTGGTACCTAAATGTAAGTAATAGAAGAGGAAGAGAAATCGTATTTCAATTACCGTCCCATTTTATATTCTAATTCAACTAAAATAGGCTTTACATTATAATTATCAAATAATATTGCATCATACGTAAAATTTAATAAAACGCATTATTGCTACCATAAAATTAAACCAGTCTTTTTACAATACATCCCCTTCTATAGCAGTTATCAATATTATAGTCTTATAGATAGTACCATCAATGAGTAATTTTGATATTTTTTAAATTAAATATGATTAACAAGCTTTAAAACAAAAATTTCGATGTAATCTTGTCAGGTTATCAACAGTTTCTACTTGGAGATATTTGTGAGGATATCCACAAATACCAGAATAATTTTAGCTATCTTATTAAACAATATGCTTTATTAAAGTACCTTAGTATTATTTCTACTGCCCCAACAACATGTTGCATTAAAATTTATTTTTTTACTTCTGTATTTTTTTGCATCTTCTATAGTACTTCATATATTATGTGGGCGTGCATATGTATCATTTATATATCTTTATATTTTATTTATATTTATATGTATATATATTATACTGGGAAACAAAAAACATTATGGTTATGTTATGCTACAAATTCGGGATCTACTTCTGAGTACTCGGGGATCCTAATTTGACATTATGTCTTAATTTTAGCTAAATTGATTACGTTTGTTAAAATAATGGAGCCTTCTGAAATTGGTTATTCTCAGAATCAGTTGTTTGTTTATGGGATAGTTGTGCACTAGTAAAGCATTGGCAGGAAACTGTTTGGCCTTTGAGAGACGCTATAACCGTTGGAAAAGTCAAAATTGTTCACGAGCCATTAATAGAGAAAGAAAAAATAATACTGTCGCCTCTTTACATCAAACTGGGTTTAATGAAACGGTTTGTAAAAGTACTGGACAAGCCAGGTGGTTATATTAAATAAGCTTGTCAAGAATTTCGAGCAGAGTATGGAAAAATTAAAAGTGGGGATTTTGGACGGTCCACAAATTCAAAAACTGGTAAAAGATCCAAATTTTAACAGATAATCCCGTATAACCATTTTAGAATCTGATGTATAGTTTGATTATGTATCTGTAGTTCAAAATTTTTTGGGAAATTGCGAGGCAAATAAGTATCAAAATCTAGTACATAAGAAGCTACAATGTTTTGAAAAATTGGTAGCCAATATGAGCATTGACTCATCATAAATTTTTTGCCACTTAGGCACTTAGACAAATTTCCTTCTAACTCAATTTACAGCGAGGAATAAGGTGAACGGTTTCGTCAGGACATTAGAATAATGGAGTAAAGGTATCAACAAAAGTGGGATCATCACATGATGACTGATTACTGTTGGTGTCTACAGAGGGACCGTTCACAGCAAAAATATAAAAAAATCGTACAAAAAAACTTTTATAATTTTTAATATTTTCTGCATAAATTATTCTTAATTTTCTTGTTAGTATGTAAAAAAAATAAACAAGAGAAATTGCTTATTTTATTTTTCTTACTTTGCATTAATATTTATTGTTTATGTTTACTTGAGAAACTAGAGACAATTAATTAAAAGTAATGCCATTTTCAGCACCAGATATAGTAATACACTCCAAATCGACTTTTCAATTCTTTCCAACAAATTAACTATTCCCCAGTGTTATACATATGTATGTATACTAAGGCCATAGGCCGATAAGCATAGTGAATCGGCCCCAGAAGGACATCTGAATCATCTTTTGAGAGTATGTTGATACTAATAAGATACGTTGATTCTACAGTTTCAGACCTCCATCTATTTTGGTTTTTGAATAAATCGAAAAAATCAAAAACAATTTTTTTTGTCAATAACGACTTAACCGACTTATAAATGTTTTCAAATTATTGTTTTCAATATTTAATGTTATTTGCATTTATAAATTAATCAAAAGCTTCGCTTCTGTTGTTTCAAAAGTAAAAACATTAAAATAAATGAACATTGAAATTATATCAAAAAATCGGTTTTTATTTTTCTTTCAATATGGCGTACCTTTTTGAACAATTTAGGAATTTGAGAGGTTATTCTACATCAAAAAAGACATAAAAAAATGTTAGTTTCAAAATTGTTCCAGAACGTTATCATAAAGAAAAAAAATCATTTCTGAAAAAGTCACTTGTTTCTAATGATTATTATTGAGATTATGAGTTGTTATAATTTTATAGTATAGCCTTATATATATATATATATATATATATATATATATATATATATATATATATATATATATATATATATATATATATATATATATATATATATTACGTGTCCAAGTTTCATTTAAATCGATTAAGCCGCTTTTGACAAAAACATTATTTTTTGATTTTTCGTTTTTTTCAATTCATTCAAAAACCAAAATAGATAGAGGTCTGAGACTTGCAGGATCAACGTATCTTATTAGTATCAGTGTATTCTCAAAAGATGATTCAGATATCCTTCTGGGGCCGATTCACTATACTTATCGTCCTATGGTCTTTGTTTTATTTTTAGGTGTATATCTGCAGTATAGTTTTACATCGCAAATTTTGTATTTATATACAGAATGTTTTATTTTTAAGATTTGTTGCAAAATTTTAAAATGTTGGAATTTTTTATATTTTACGTTATATAAACACTATATTGAATGTATTTTGTTACAATCAAATGAATTTATGTTGAAACTTTAGTGAATTTTCTATGTTTTTGTTTTTTGTAAACATTTACTGATACAATAAACATTTTTATATTTACAAAGAAATTTATATCAAATTGAAAAGAAAATCTCTTACTCTTATGTTTTACAGAAATAATTTGTTTACATTAATTATATTTCGATATCCCATTCGGACACTATAGCAAAATGTCCAGTAGACCGAATTCGTTTTATTCATAGCTGCGGTCCATTCAATTCAGTTTGGTAGCAACAGTAGGAATTTTTCCATCAAGACAGGTCACTGAGGCTGAATATAAATATGTGTTTTATACTCATTTCAATTTATTTCGCATCAGCGTTATGTTTTGAGTCCCAACACCGGCAAGGGTAGCTTAAACCTGTAATGTTATCTTTTCATTAGTGTGTTTCAAACATTTATCGATTGACTTCCGAATATACGAGAGTAGAATAAAGTGGAGTGTATTTTAAGTTGCACTTTCAACTCGACTCAAAGCTGATGCTCAGAGCTCTAGTCTTTAATCTATTTAATTGGGCTAGAGCGATGCGCAATTGATTCGGTTCGGTTGGAATAACTCTGAATAAAATTATCATCTCGTGGAATATAAAGATGTGGAGTTTAATGCGATAGTTTGCCTGAAGGTGTTTCTTTTAAAAGTATAGAATATTCAATTCGTAGAATCCATGAGAGTCATTTAAATAATGAATTCATGGATATTTTTACCACATTAGAACGTGAATACCGAATCGACCTAATTTAAAAGTAAAATAATGATGCGACTAATTAATATTTATCTTTAATTACAATACAATAATAGATAGATATTCAGTTCATAATAAACGCATACGAAGGTATTTAATAATTGTATTACGAACGATTCGAAAGTGTTATCTGAATGTGGATACGGATCCCATACCAAAGAGATTTTCCTAAAACGTCCCAAACTAACTTAAGAATTTAACAAACAGTATCCTTGTGTTCCGGAATATCTACAGTATATATCTAACCATTGTCCCTACCATATAAGCCCATACTTACATGGTGGAGACTATGATTAGAGACAATTGTAACATCAGAAATGTCAGATAAGCATTATTGCTATGATAAGCAATGTCTGGTAAGTGGAACAATATTTAAGAAAAAATTGGTGGCAATTACGCACAACTAGCGAGTTTCATAAACATATCCCAAAATCCTTCGTTATCCTTAGGTGAATCATTGCAACTAGTAGATTGACTAGACTAGTAGTGCAAAAATGCCAAGAAAAGTGTTAGAAAAATATTTTACAGGCTAATAAAGAAAAGTCCAGTACTGACTAGTGCAAACACCGTTCTTCTTGGCAGTGTTTAAGTGAGGTCGTACGTGTGGTGGACCAAATATGGTAACCATGCCAGAAATAGTGAAGAAAATCCACAATTTCGGATTACCATCGACTGAAAGTGCGCGAGCTAGCAGATATGGTAGGCATTTCAAGAAGTGCTGCACATCGCATATTGATTGAAAATTTGAACAAGAAAAATCTGTGCGCAAGAAGGGTTCTGCGATTACTCACAATTGAACAAAAACAGCGTCGTGAAGATATTTAAATCGAGTGTTTGGCGGAGTTTCACAGTAATAAAGCCAAATTATTGCGACGATTTATAACCATTGATGAAACATGGGTCCATTATATAATACCTAATATGAACGAATAAACAAAACAATGGACTGAAAGGGAATAATCAGCTTCAAAGAAGGCGAGGACAGTTTCACCTGAAGGCAAGATCATGGCGTTAGTTTCTGGGATGCGCGTGGGACAATTATCATTTATTATCTTCAGAAAGGAAAACAACAAACGGCGAATTTATTACAGCATTTGAGTGATGAAATTAAGAAAGAGCGACTGACATCAAGCTGTTATATCAAGACAATGCACCAGTTCACACATCCGTCATCGCGATGGCCAAAATCAATGCGTTAAAGTTCGAATTGCTTCCTCACGCATCTTATTTCCCAGATTTAGCCTATTCGGATTATTTTTTATTTCGAAGCTTGAAAAAATGGCTCGATGGTAAAAGATTTGCCAACAATGAAGATGTGGAGTTTGCGGTTGATGACTATTTTGAAGAGCTCGACGATTCTCACTACAAACAGGATATCGAAGCTATTGAACATCGCTGGGGAAAGTGTATCGAGTTAAAAGGAGACTATGTAGAGAAATAAATATATTTTTTACCAAATTTTTTGTGTTTTCTTTGTTAGGTTGGGTAGTTCTGCGACTATTCTCGTAGATATGATAGGAATGTCAGACAAAGTAGCGTTGCAATTAAATTGAACTGAACTTAATAGCACTTTAGAAGTGAATTCAGTAGAAGACAATGTTACTGTACTCTCGGAATAAAATCACTCCTATTTGTAATAGCTGAAGGAATATTGCATCTGACAACTACACAAATCATTTTCCAGCCATTCCGCCGAATCACGATCTCACTTGATTACGCGCGTCCGCATTTTCCCGGTCTCGGCGAAATTTTATAATTTTCCTGATGCCGAGTACGTGCCCACCATTTCTCGGCCCTTTTCCTCGTCTCAATAGGAGGCCGAACGCCAGCCGTAATGACTGCATCGTAAATTGCTTTTAGAATACATTATCAACTAATAACAATGTTATGATGGCATGTCTATAAACACGCTGCTCCGAATATGAAGGCAGAAATATTCGCACATTGCCGTCGAATAATGCGGAGCAGCCCAACTATTTCGGAACAATGCTCCTTGATTGAAGTAATACGGATGTTCTTCTAGATTAACAAAACCGACATGAAGTTGTGTGCGTACCGAGAAATAAACGGATAAAACACCGGTGCTGGAATTCTCATTATTAAGTTGCGCGATCGACAACGGTTTATGGGAAACTGCAAAAAGTAGAATGTATGACTTGAGCTAACAACGGGCGTATAGAGGCTAGAAAATTCCATGTTACTTTGTAGGAAATGTTGTTACTCTTTTATTAACGTATATTCCTTATATTGTTTCATCTTCGAACTATAATATCATTTCGATAGTGCAAACCGCATTATGATATCAGCCGTATGGAAAAGTATACTCCATACTTTTGGTAAAACACAGCAATTTCAAAATAATTTTCCCCATTTAAATATTAAAATACATAATGAACAACTGGGTGCTGTTACTCCTGAATGCAATATAGGTCTTCAACTGGAATGATCAAATAAAAAAAATGTATAAGAAAAGTATATTCTAATTTAAAATTACATTTTGATTATACTGGATCAGACGAGTAAAATTTTGTTATGCAACTCGCTGGTATTAAGCCACTTCAATTATGCAGATACAGCTCGTCAAGAATAGAAACAAGTCTCAAAACTGAGATATCAGGCCGGTCGCTCACGAGGTACGCAGTAAATAGCCTGGTCTACTTCAGTAGCATTGTAGAGTTCGATCTGGCCGCGCGTAAAGTGCACACCTTTCCCTCCGAATGCTGCATCACTCTTTCTTCTACGCATCATCGAAAATCTCATACTTTTTCTATTATTGACGAGATGTATACTTTATCACGATAGCTGTACAGTTTATCATACAAGTAATGATGAGAAACGATTCCAGAAGGTGCAAGATGCTTGTGTTAGATTTATATTTGATATTAGAGAACATCACGATCCTTTCTTCTGGTTTAAACGTTTCCAGAACTATGGTACTACGGTATAAAATTTGAGCGGTTGTAATATCTCTTGCGCTCTCAAATGTAACCATTTCCTTCCAGCAAAGCCTTTCCTATTTTACAGCAACAATTTTTTAATTCTTATTATTTTAAAGATATGAGGGGACAAATATCTGTAGTTATGGCGATATTCAAGAATACTGTTCCATAAAGTTCCATACTATTAAATATTGTTCCATAAGAAAGAACAACTAACTTTAAAGAGCTGGACTTTTGATCACAACGGAATATAATATCTTCAAAAATTATGCATAACAATCTGGACCATTCTCATAGAACTCTAGTGGCGAAGCGTCGATTTAAGCTAACGGTAGGCTTTCCTGAATAGTTGAATCGCAAAGACAACTTACTTATATTTTTTGTATATCAATTCCATTCGCCGCGTTTTATTTTCTTCAAAAACATCTATAGTTCTTGAAATAAATTGGTAGGTTTTGCCGATTTAATTTTTCAGTTTATCTTCTAAAGATAAATTATTAACATAACCACTTTTATTAATTAAAAAGTCTATTAAATCGTCAGTGATTATGGCCGCCATTATTCTTAAAAATAACACTAATGACTACGACTAACGACAGGTCAATATTATAGTCACTGTATTACGCAAACTGATCGATCAGGCTAGCTAAATTGTATATCATTTTTCGCGTACTAATAATAAGATATACGTTCTAGAGGTATAAATCACATCCCAGGTAGCAACCAACATTACGAATAAAAATAACTATTTCAGAAGAAAATATATATTGTCTATTATTTATATCGAAAAAGTACTAGTATAATCGTAGGATTTATAAACAATGTATATAAGTTATAAACCAAGAACGTTTGAATTGAGAAATCCTATTCTAAATCTAAGCAACATATTTTCCTAACCTAAATTTGTCGTAAATAAAATATTTGAAATAACCCATCTAAATCCCGCGGTCATTCAATTTGAAATAAAAAATAATCGTTTATTAACATTGCCATTTTTACATGGGAGTTCGGAAAGTGGGTCAGTGTACTCCAGCAACTTCTTTGTCACCATCTACAAGATTTCTTTGTACAAGGAAACCTAATTCGTTTCCATTAGAAGTTAAATTTCCCCACGCCCTCTTTCCCGAACTTAAATGAAAGAACAATGAAACTTTTAATTTCGAAGCTGAATTTTTAAGTTTCAGGAGGGGACGATTACCAAATACTCATCAGATGTTTTTCGTATTAATGAGTAAGAGAGACGATCCAATGTAGGCTTTCGCGCGGCGATTAATCAAATAAGTATTTGCTTCCAAAACTTTTTTAAAGACTTCTTAAACTATTTGTAATCGTACCCCAACAAAGATAATACAAAAAACACTTTGAAATATACGTCTCAGTGGAATTGGGTAACACCGTTGAAGAGAAGTAAGTGTAAGTTAGGGCGTTTAGGTTTTGGAGATAGACTAAGACTCTTGGAACTAGTTTAACTCTGCTTGATTTTGGAGTATGTCTGAAAAGGTTTAAATGGAAACGTTTTCTCGAAATTAATTAATATTTAATCCAAATGAAAATCATAAGCACATTTACGTTCTTGAACTATATATTCCAAATATATTATCTTTAAAAATGAACAGTGCAAGATGCTGTTAACCAAATATTGAACTATGTTTTCTGGTTGACTTTATTAAGCCATATAATATTGAATTAATATAGGGTGCCTCAGTTGAAACTATAGAATTTCAATTGCGTGCCATTTGTGTTCTGTCAAAGATGCCCTATCTTTGACACAATTTTAAATATTTGTCAATATTTAACGACTGTCATCTATAACCCATACAACGTTAATGTGCTATAGAGATGCGTGGTTTGATGTGCATTTTGTAGTGGTGGCGTAATTAGAACATACTTCTTTGAAAATGAAACTAGTAATACTATCACAGTAAATGGGGAACGCTTTCGAGACTGTTAAATAATTTCTTTTTTTACCAAATTGATGATTTGGATTTCAACAACATGTGGTTTCAGCAACACGGTGCAACGTGCTAAACAGCAGGGGCCACCATAACTCTGTTGCATACCAAATTTCCTGATCATGTTATCTCGCCGAATGCTGACATCAATTGGCCTGCGATATCATGTGATTTAACACCACTGGATTTTTTCCTCGGAGTTATATCAAAGGAAACGTGTACGCCATTCAGTTAGCAACAATCAGTGACCTCAAAGGAAACATTTAACATGTTATTCAGGAAATAGGGTCAGTTTTATGTGCCCATATTATGGACAATTTTGCTTAATGATTGACATGAAATCATGTAATGTATGACAACATGCTTAATATTAATATAGGCGGCCATGTGAACGATATTGTTTTCCATTTGTAGCTGTATCGTCTTCATTTCTTCCTGACCATGTTGTTAATAAAAGTTCTTCAGATTGTCAAATATTAGTTTTATTCACAAATTACATGCTATAATTCCAAATGAGACATCCAGGCATGTTGACGTCGTATCGTTTATAGATGACAGTTGTTATACATTGACGTCCTATCTTTGATAGGACACAAATGGCGCGCAATTCAAATCCTATAGTTCAACTCGAGACACGCTATATATTAAATGTATTTTTAAAACACAGTATTATATATGTGCAATTATTTAACATGTCATCTAATGTAAACAAACATTTACTGATGAAGAATAACGTACCGTCTCTGCCCCAACTGATTGTGCACCCCTTTAAATATCTCTTGGTTACTTTCACCTTGAATTTAAATTTCTCTGTATTATCTTCTATTTGTGGTATAGATATATAGCTAGTTGGAGAAATGACTGCCATTTATTGGACGTTTTGAAGTGTGGAAGTAGCCATAGTCTGAGGTATAATATATGGTGAATTAGGGGGTAGATTTAAAGTAAAAATATGGTTCTGCAACAAAATACTGCTACAATAGCATCTAAGACTATCTTGAGGAAAACGAAATTACTGATTCTCTTATATTCTGAAATTCTACGCCTATTAATTAACCTAATAACTAATTCTGTATTGGTCATAAAATGAATATATCATTATGACATAATCATACAGATGCCAGTACGAAACATCATCGAAACTCATCATAATATCTTTGATTTGATTGCCATCCTATTACTAGTTAAACTATTTAGAGAGATCGGTATAAGAACATCCTACTTCATAAATTGCAATACTATAAAATGTACCTATATAGTTTGCTATAGCTATAAATAATGCGGAAGATTCACACTACCCACCAGTGCCAATACTAATCTGATGCACACATAAAAGTTCAATCTTCCAAAAACAGTAGAATTTCAGTAGCCAAAGGATTGATATTTTCTACAAAGGAAGAATCAATATTATTGACCCGATATCGCTACCAACATAGTTTTCTTAAGGATACTTTCGGGAAGAAATAAAGTTTTAATAGCAATGACATGGATGATTTCGCTTCCTTAGATTCTTAGCGGTTAATAGATCAAGTTAGCCACACGACAGAAGATCATTGTGTGGAGATCAATTTCCTTGTTTTGAAATTTGGTATTTGTTATAGTAGCGAACTCCCCCTAGGGGCTGTAAGACCTTGCAGTTGGTGGGGGAGGCCTTGTAGGCTGGGGGGCGCTCTAAGGGTCCATACCTGTATGAATGATGGCACCCCTTTAAGTAGGGGTTGCCCAAGCGAATGGAAGTATGAATGAGGCGGCCCTGGTAAAGGGCCGTCCATGTGAATGAAGGGATGTGGCTTGGCAGCATCCCGGGTATGAACCCTTCTTGAGTTTACTCAAGGGGGGGCGACAAACCTGGTTCACAACTAAGAAGCAGCCCCCCATTCAGCCTAGTGAAACTGGATGGGTATGACACACCCCCCTAATCCGATGGTGTGAGATACCGAGCCTATCGGACTAGTTGACTCTCAGGGGATACCGAGAGTCGCTATCGGTGCCTCAGGAGCATTTGGTGCAACTCCTGAGTATTTAAGTCGCCTTACCCCCGCATGCGGGGCTCTGCGGGGGTGGACCTTTATTTCCCTAGCCACTCGTGTGACCAAAAATGGAATCAGTCCACAAAGAAAAAACTTGGAGGATAAGGAGGTCGAAAGCGGGCCTGTACCGCGGACGCCTCCATCCTCCCTGCCAAGCAGTTGCTCCATCGCCGACACCCAGGTCATACTCAGGACCTTGCCTTTGATATCTATTGAGGGAAGGGGCGAGGGAAATATGTGTAAACCGGGGGACGAAAGTGGGGCAAGTGCTAAAAAACGAATGAGCGGAAGCCAGCGAAGGAAGCTGGCTAAAGCTAGACGTGAGGGAGCAACTCCTAGGAGTGTTGGCGACCTCAATGATGATGATGATGTTCCTAGCCCCTCTAAAATGGGACCAAAAATGGAACCACCAATCCATGAAAGAATCTTGGAGGATAAGGAGGTCGAAAGCGAGCCTGTACCGTGGACGCCTCCATCCTCCCAGACAAGCAGTTGCTCCACTGCCGATACCCAGGCCATACTCGGGACCTTGACCTTGACCTCTATTGAGGAAGAGGGCGAGGGGAATCTGAGCAAACCAGGGGACGAAAGTGGTGCAAGTGCTAAGAAAAGAATGATTCAAATTATTCAGATTAATTTGCATCGAAGCAAAGATGCCTCTTCTATTCTGCAGAGGAGTCTTGCTAAGATGCACACAGGGATAGCACTCATCCAAGAACCTTGGGTGGTGCAGGGATCTATAAAGGGACTGGGAAATTTTCTCTGTTACAGGAGTAGTAGTACCAACAGACCCAGAGCCGGCATCGTAGTGAAGAACATTACCGCGACCTAATGGCGGTAACTACGATGCTTGAAAATGTAGCTAGGGTGGTTATAGCGTCAGCCTATCTACCATATGACAGCAGGGACAATCTGACACCAGAGGTGAAGGAACTTGTGGACTTCTATCAAAAATCCGACCTGCCTTTGCTGATGGGATGTGATGGAACTCACACCATATGGTCTGGGGTAGCACGAACACCAATAGCAGAGGTATGGAGCTCATGGAATATCTGGTAAGTACAGAGCTAGATATTTTAAATGTGGGAAACATACCCACTTTTCATAACGCTATAAGGGAGGAGGTAATTGATATTACCTTGGGCTCCAGACACCTGGCGGGATACGTGTGGAACTGGAGAGTCTCGGATGAACCTACACTCTCGGATCACTCTGCCATTAAGTTTGATTTGGGAGTGGGGGAGCATGAGGAGACGATAGGTCCGCAACCCCAGATTCACAAACTGGGAACAGTTTAAATCGGATCTTCTAGTAACAGTTTGGGGGATCCCCTCCAGAATTAGTGAGAGGGAAGTACTGGAGGCGGCAGCCTCCCGACTGAGTAGAGGATTGATAGAAGCCTATGAAGGGAACTGTACACCTAAACGAGCTAGGCCGAAAGGCCAGGTAAGATGGTGGAACAATAAGCTGGAAAACCTTAGATGTAAGGTAAGGAACCTTCTCAAGGGAGCCAGAAAACGTAACAGCCGTGCAACCTGGGAGGACTATAGGACTGCCAGGGATCAGTATAGGGCTGAGGTTAGGGAAGCCCAAAGAAGTAGTTGGGTTTCTTTTTGTAATGAGATAAATAAGGAAGCTGAGGCAGCACGGCTGAACAAGATCCTAGCCCGCAGCCCGGAAGCGATACTGGGATCGCTCAAGCTCCCTAATAGTAAATTCTCGGAATCGGATGAGGAAACCTTAGACCATCTCATCAAAGCACATTTTCCGGGCTTTTATAGACAGGAGAGGGGAGACATTTCCGACTTGCTAGTAGGGGCACATAGGACCTGGGCGGTAAACCGAGAGGGGGACGACAGGGAACTTGTGAAGGAGATAGTCTCACCGGCTAAGATGAGGTGGGCCTTGAGGTCCTTTGATCCATATAAATCGCCGGGACCGGACGGCATTTATCCGGTACTTCTGCAGGAAGCAGAAGAGATAATCCTCGGTCCACTCATAAGGTTCATCAGGGCCAGCTTGGCACTGAAGATGGTCCCGAAAGTGTGGCTAGGCACAAGGGTCGTTTTTATACCTAAACCGGGCAAAGTCGGATACACGTCCTCTAAGGACTTTCGGCCGATTAGCCTTACTTCATTTTTACTAAAGACGGCGGAACGATTAGTTGACAGGTACCTTCGGGATACTGTCCTAATAGAGAGGCCGCTTCAAGGGAGCCAGCATGCTTATCAAGCTGGTAAATCAACAGAAACAGCTCTGGATAACGTTGTGTCATCGATACGGTCACAACTGGACTCCGGAGGATACGTTGTCGGCACATTCCTTGATATTGAAGGAGCCTTCAACTTTACATCCAGGGAAGTGATTAGCGGAGCACTAGGCAGATGCTACACCCCCAGAATAATCGCTGAATGGATAGACCATATGTTGGGAAACAGACAGCTTACTGCCAATAAAGGCAAGGCTACCATCGAGGGCCGGGTCGACTCGGGATGTCCACAGGGCGGGGTATTGTCCCCCTTCTGTGGTGCCTAGTAGTAGATGAGCTGCTTGAAAGGTTAAAGAACTACCAAGTAATTGTCTATGCCGATGACTTAGTAACAATAGCGAAGGGCCCTTTCCTGGAGCCGATTCTCGATATAATGCAGGGAGCTTTAAATAAGGTTGGGAATTGGTGCAGGGAGAGGGGACTCTCGGTCAATCCCTCTAAAACTGAGGTGATGGTGTTCACCAAGAAATATAAGTGGAACAAAACATGTCCGCTGAAACTTGGTGGCCAAGAACTAAGCTATAATAGCGAAGTGAAATACTTAGGGGTAATTCTGGATGGTAAACTGTCATGGGGTTCATCATCCAGTCCATCATTCAGTCACATATGTTCCAAGATCACAGCAGCACTTTGGAAACTGAGAAGAGCCATTGGTAGTAGCTGGGGCTTGAAACCGGAAACCATGAAATGGATGTATGAGGCAATTCTCAAACCCAGACTGACGTATGCAGCACTGGTCTGGTGGGAGAGAGCCCGTTTAAAGTCGGAAGCCAACCGACTTAACAAGTTAAGAGGATTGATTCTCAGAAGTATAACCGGAGCCCCAAGATCAACACCGATCGAGGCAATGGGGATACTGACGGGGATACCACCTCTTGATGTCATCCTGAAAGTGGAAGCCGCAAAGGCAATGCACAGGGTGGGAAACATGAATAGGAAGGTAAGGGACCTGAATAGACTCTCAAGGGAGCTAGCTGAGGAGGGACTCCTATGGATGCCCTCTGACAGTACGGGTGTCCACTTCCTGTTTGACAAGAAATATAAGATCACCCTCACCAGTAAGACCGACTGGATGGAGGGTCGAGCTGGATTGCCGCTCAATGGTACACGGATGGAGCCAATAGTGGGAACAGAGCGGGTGCGTGGGTGTATAGGCGACGCGACGGGATAGGTAAAACCTTCCCCTTGGGAAAATACACTACCGCACTCCAAGCCGAGCTAGTTGAAATTACATACGGTGTTCTGGGGGCGGACCAAAATCGGACCCAGGAGAAGGTATGTATCTGCTCGGATAGCAGGGCGGCGTTGGCAGCCCTGAATTCAGCAACGACAAAGTCGAAGCTGGTCTATAATTGCTATGAAGCATTGAACCACTTGGCAGGGAAGGGACCGATGGAACTCTTATGGATACCTGGGCATAATGGCATTAAGGGAAATCTAATTGCAGATGACCTTGCCAGACTAGGGACCCGGAAAAACCTCTATGGACCAGAACCTGCAGTGGGAATAAGTCGGAAGCTGATCAGAGACCGCATCAATGGCTGGGCAAGAGACCAGCATAATAAAAGATGGAGAGGAGTAACGGGTTGTCGAATAACCAAACTCTTCATCGAATACTCAGAGATTGAGAAATGGGCCCAAGAATTCATTAAATTGAACAGGCACAAAGCCAGAACTCTGGTGGGAATCGTAACGGGCCACCATAGTAGCCTGAATGCATATAAACACAAGCTGAGGCTGACTGATATCCCGGCCTGCAGATACTGTAAAGAAGACGAGGAAACCTCGATTCATCTTCTTTACAGCTGCCCTACACTGGAGGAGAAGAGGTATCCTATATTAGGGACCCCTGTTATCCTAGAGGAGGCGAGGCTTAAGGCGGGGGACGTGCCTAAATTGCTCCTTTTATGGGATAGCATTTTTGGATAATGACCCGGATAAGAGGGGATCGCCAAGGGACTACCCATGCGATCAGTGGCTGATGAGGCCCAAACCTATATAATATAATAATAATATAGTAGCGAAACTTCTTCTCTTAGATATAGTGTCATCGGATAGAGGTTGATGATATTTTTCCCCCTCATTTGGCTTTGAGTCTGTATGGAACACTCATTTGATACAAACTATTGTAATTATATTAGTACTAATTATTCTAATAATTCATACTAATTATTCTAACGATGGTAGTTATTCTCATTATCGTAATTATTTTAATGTTGTTAATTATTTGTCATTTAAAGTTGACCTGTAAATAATCTCATCAGGGCGGATTATGGGGTGGTACGCATTTTTCACCCAGGGGTCGATCAGGGCATTAGTACAGATTGGTAGACGATGGTAAGTAGGAAAATTGGGAACTATCTTTGTTAAATACAAAGGTACGATTCTAGCCTATGCTATAGATCTATTTTAATTTCCTTTAAAAACGCCATGATGACCCGATATATTTGTAGATTATTTGTAGCGAGTAAATGTGTGATATTTGTTGGTAACTGAATATTTAGTGACGTTACTTGTTTCATGGATTCTTCGGTGGCTCGGACGTGATGTTTACAACTGAAGAAAATATGATTCATATCTCCTATGGAGCTGTTATCGCAGGTACATGTAGGGTGCTGTTAAGAATACCTATTTGATTTAGGTGTTCTGGAAATCGGCCATGGCTCAGTCTTAATCTGGTAGTTGTTACTGATAGTGATCTTGTTACTTTATTGATGATCTTATATGGATAGAAGTTATAGGTAGAACTTGCAATACATCTTGTACGGAGGCGTTGGGGTTAGCTTTAAAAAACCCTTCTGTGTAACACTGGAATATCGACCGGAACTGCTAGATTTCTAATTATCAAACGAAGTAATAGCCAGAAATTTTGATTTGTACTATAATTAATTAAAGGGGAATAAGAGCGGATCACTAACACTCTCTCTTACTCACTAAAAAGTGAGTAAGAGAAAAAGACAGAAAGTAGTTACAGCGATCAAGTATATATAAACAATCAACAGTTTACGAAACATTGTGTATTCATCACTTATTACTCGAATAATTAAAATATTATGAAGAAATGGTATGTAACATTTTGCAATGTTTTTTCGATCATACATATACACATACATACGGTATACACATAGATGTATTTTCCATACATATAGAATCTAGAGCTAGTTTTGCCTATAAATAAAAATTAATAAACGCAAATACTGCTGCATAAATATATTGGCACTAATTGCGCAACAAATAATTTTGTTATTAATTTTATACCGAATAATAGCAAGGAATCGCAACTTTTTGTTAATTACTATATTTTTGTTTTATAGGTTATCGTATGTATAATTTTTCGGCAATTCAGGCAGTTGTACGTAATTGTACGTAATATGCTAATTTAAATACTTTAAGATATTACATGGAGACAATGCGCCGTGCAGATGACATGATTAAAAATGGGGGTTTTTCTATACAAGAATTATCAGTGATGTTATAATTAGAACAATCATGACGCCATCAATTAAATTTGGTATGACATACGCATATTTAAAAGCGAAATTTGAACAGGCGGTTGTTAACTCCTCGCGCTTTAAATATTCTAGTGAATTAATTCCAACCATAGCACGTTCACTGTATATCCTCTCCAATGATGTTCACATTATTCTTGGTTGGTTGCTATGCCGTATTCGGCGTATGTGATTCTCCGAGCACCTTTATGAAAACTGACAAGATGCTGTTAACGCAGACTACCGGGGATAAAACCTAACGGCAACAAGATTAAAATGAATGTTTACTTGCATCAAAGTTGTAACTTGTAACTTAAAAGGTGAATCCGCTTATGTACTTAGTAAGAGGTTAACTTATATTCGACATAGTCCCACAAATCCGTTGGTGGCGGTTAGAAGAATGTTATAAGGAAAATGCGTTTGGAGAGGGTTTTAAAACGATTTTTTTGACGCCTTTAACAAGACGTAATGTCGCTACCAACTTTAGGAACTGCTTGAAATCTAATATCAACAAGGTGGTCAGAAAGACTCTTATAATAACTTTATGCGCCAACGAGGAATGATGCACTAAGGATTATTCCTTAGATATTACTTAATTTTCTGACATAATGGTCTTTCTGTTGATTTAAAAGATGGATATTCCGAATATGCGATCTATTTTTGAGAAGAATTTTCACTCTTAAAATAATTTCATGAAGTATAATGTTAGTTTGTGTAGTTAGATAAGGTTTAGATTAAGTAATTAAAAAGTTTCAGTTTATGTTTTACATTCAGGATTAAAATCCAAAAGTTTTGCTAAAGTAAACTTTTAAAAACATTGTGCGCGATAGGTCATGTTGAAAAAACTTCATGACCTAAAATGGGTGACTGAAGCTTCTGTGTTTTATTCCCGAAGGCTATGTATGTCTTGAAACTTCTTTAGTACCTAATTCAAACCTTTATCTTACCAAGTAAAATAACATCATACTTCTATAAATAATATTAAGGATGAAACTTATTCTTAATACACAGTTTTAAAACCCTAAAGTGGAATTTTCTGCGCGTAGAACATCCCTATCTCGAAATTGAGTGTCAAAAAAAAATAAATCATCACATAAATGCAGAATATGTGTTTTATGCGACAGCTTTACTTTTTTCATTAGCGACTGCTTCAGTGCCGTATCAATACGTTTGTGAGCGAACGAAATTATTATTTTTCTCATTCATTCGTATATGATGCAGGCCGAATATATGTTTTTTTTTTCGTTCAATGCAAAATCGGCAAATTTTTCTCAAACGGTCTACCATCGTGCTTTATCATGGCCCATACTATCCATACTATCCATTTCAAAATCAATAAATGTCGTCTGGTAGACGTGCCTAATCAGAACTAGCCGAGACCCGATCGATCCGACACGATTTAATTGAGTGATCGTGTTAACAAAAAATATTCTCAAATAGTATACCACTGTGCTTTCTCATGACCCATGAACATGGTACAGAGTGTTCTATCTACCTCAAAATCAATAGATGTCATCTGGGAGACGTCCGCGATCGGAATCAGTCAAAACCCGATCGATCTGACACAATAATAGTTAAGTTATCGTGTTAGCAAGAAATTTTTAATATGCCAATGACGACAACGACAGCAACAACGATAGCGACGACACACACACAGACAAGATTTTTTAGAAACCTTTTTTTTATTTTTAGGCCGAAAAATGGAAAATAAACGCTAGAAAAAAATTTTAAATTATTCTTATACAGGATTACATTGCTTTTCCGCACTGGTATAGTTGAGTGCGGAAAAGCAAAAATAAATGTGCATTGTTGCTAATTTAGGATGCCTCCCTTTTAAACTCTACATTAATGTATTGCTGAAATAAACAGTGAAATCGTTATTCGCAAATCATTTTTTCATAAATTTTGCCATATAATACTTAATTTTCCTGAAATATTCGTTTCCATAATACCCATTTAGATGTAATTTTGTTAAAATTGCTGACAATTTTGATACTAATTTTGATATCTCTATAAAACTTCTTAATATTATCCAAAGCTTAGGGTACCTTGCAGTATCAATAATTAGTATTACTTGTACTATTCATTTCATCGCTATTTGCCAAATAAAAACTCTTTTATCTTGCCGATAAACGGAACAGTCTACTTGAGCTTATCCATATTGAGGAAAAAGAGGAGAGTATATTATGAAGAAATGATTGACACAAATAAAATGGATAGTAAGAAAATGTGGAAAACTTTAAAAGATGTGGTGAACGATAAGCCTAAAACTGTTATACCTAAAACGATAGAATTTCCTGATGGCAGTATTACGAATGATGAAGACAAGGCTAGAATGTTTAATGAATATTATGTGCAGAGCATTAGAGAAATTATTGAGGGTATACAGGGTGATAATATGAACAGAAATATAATAAGCTATACAGAACATAAATTAGATAAGTTTCATATGTTAACTATGCACGAGTTAAGTGAAATCATAAATTAGCTTAAATATACTAGTTGTGCTGATGAATATTTAAATATAAACATTTTAAAAAATATTGCAGAAGTGTGTGAACATGTAATACTGGACATAGTAAATACGTCTGTTGGGTATGGTGCGGTACCTGACAATTTAAAAATGACAACCATTCTGCCTATACCCAAAATTAGTAATACAAATAAAGTGGAAGAATTTCGTCCAATTAATATGCCCTTAGCCATAGATAAGGTTATTGAACGAGCTGTATACAAGCAAGTGACGAGCTACTTTGAGGATAATAAACTATTATATAACATGCACTCTGGGTTTCGAATCAATCATTCATGTGAAACTGCGCTCCAAGCTGTTACAACATCCTGGAAGGAAGTGATTGACGATGGTCAGATAGTGGTAGCAGTCTTTATAGATCTAAAGCGAGCATTTGAAACTGTGGATAGGGAGATATTATTGGATAAACTAGTCGCATATGGTATCGGTGATAAAGTGTTAAAGTGGTTTAAGTCATTTCTAGAGAATCGAAAACAAAAAGTCAGGGTTAACGATGTTGTATCAAGTGAGATAATAAACAATTATGGGGTTCCTCAAGGCAGCTTGCTTGGTCCACTATTATTCTTAGTGTACATTAATGATATATATCGAACACTGAAACATTCAAAAATATATTTGTTTGCTGATGATGCTTTACTATCAATTCAAGGTACAGAATATTTAAATATTATAGAAAAAATTAATGAAGACCTAGCTATTTTGGAACACTATCTTTGTATCAACAAATTAAAAATTAATACAAATAAATGCAAATCCATGGTGATTGGTAACAAAAATAGAATTAAAAATACTAATATTGATGGTAGTGCTGTCGTTATAAATAATGAAGTGATAGAATTTGTACCTGAATTTAAATATCTAGGAGTAATATTGGACTATACACTTAGCTTCACTAGTCATGTTGATTACCTTATAAAGAAAGTTTCAAAAAAAAATATTTCTTAAGTAGAATTAGTAAAGATATTTCATTATATGCAAGAAAAATTATATATAAGTCAATTATACTACCCCATTTTATGTACTGTGCGACATTATTGTATTCTGTTAATATTACAAAGTTAAATGAGCTTCAAATTGAGCAAAACAAATGTCTAAGAGTAATATTAAGATGTAGCATGTATACCCCAGTATCTGTAATGTATGAAACGTTGAGGCTCAACAATCTTAAAACTATATCCTATGTATGTCCAATGTATGGTGTTTATATACAAGATGATCCATAAACTTGTCCCTGATTATCTAAGTGGAATAATACGTTTTGTTTCGGAGGTTCATGACTACGATACCAGGCAGAGAGAGGATCTATATGTGATCCCTGCAAGAACATTGAGCGCACAAGAGTCAATAACAAATGGTGCAATGATTGATTTTAATAAACTGCCCAAATATATAACTGATTGTGATACTTTAAATAAATTTAAAACAGCTTTGTACAAATTTATTAGTTATTCTGATATTAATTAACAAAATGTTTATTACTTATTTATTTAAGTTAGTGATAAATCACAATTTTTACAAAACCTGGGAACTATTGTAATTTGGTTGTAATAGTATTATTATACTAAATAAAGGTCTTATTATTATTATTATAAAAATAAACCACGGTATGAGATAAGAGCCGTTTGGGATTTTTTATTTGGCAAATAGCGATGAAATAAACTATGCATGATATTATAGTATTGAATCCCAAAGTGTACAAGATAGCATTCCAATTCTTTATTGGCTTACATTACCAAATCGTAATGTCCTTTCGAAACTTGATTACTAATTTTGGTCTACGAGAGTAAAAACTGTTTTAAAAAGGTTTAAGCATATAGACACAACTTCCGTCCTCTGGAAGCTCAAGTTATACTTATAGGAGAACGTTATGTTATATATTGTTACATATACGTTATCATATATTGGTTTTAATAAGAAGAAATATGAATTACTATAATACGATATGAAGTGATGGAAGTACCTAAGATTAGACAAATGCTTCAAATTGTTGTAAATTGTTTTAATTTATCAAATAAACATGCATGCACAAGACATTGTTTCCGTCTGTCCTCTGAGACAATTTTGGTTAAAGTTGGAGAAAATGTAATTTCCTTAAGGCATGGGGATGGAAAAAATAATACGTAATAGCTTTTACGTATTATTTTTTTCCATTTTTTTAAGGGTATTGAAAAATGTGTAATATCTATTAAGAAAAAAATTCCGAGGTGAAAATAAATTTTATGTTTATTAACAGGTTAATTTTGGTTAATGCTGGAGCAAATTTACTTGCCTTAAAGAGTTATTGGGATGATAATTTTCAAATATTTCTGAAGGACATACCGATTAATCTTTTACAAATAAAGTAGACATAGTGCACAATATATTTAAAAAAGAGGACCAACATAAATCGACTAATGATAGTAATATTGTTATCGCAGAAGAAATATACAAAATTCACTGACTTTTTAGATAAAGTTCAGCAAATCTTTCATAGCTGTACAAACTGCAACTAACTATAAAGATAAATAAATAGTTATAATAAACTCTCAGTATTTGTAATATTTTCAATAAATGTTCTATTTACTAAGCAATGCATTTCTAATGTGTTGGTTTGCCCGCATGTATTTTCCATTTACTGTCTAAAATAAAATGTAGATAAATATTCGGAACGCTAAGGTCTTGCTGTCTTGTTGTGGAAGAAATGTTATCGTGCTATTTTCTGATGGTTCCTTGAGCAATGGATTTACATATCAGAATGGGGTGTCTGGGATCTAAATTGCAAGAAAGTATATTATTATTAACCAATTTAAAAGTAAATCTCGTCCTAATCCAGTTCCAAGTTTCATTTATAAAATAAAAAAGAAAATGGCGTAGGCTTTGCTCATTTACAAACCCTTCTCTACCCTTATCGACTATATCTCAACTATAATTCTTGCTGATGTAGTTCTATACATCAATATTTGACCTCGTATTCATTATACCTCATCGTGAAATTCAATTCACCTCCCACTATATAATTATATTTAATTGGGAATATAAATTTAGATAGCATATTAAATAGGATATAACTGTGAACTTTGCTGAGCTCATGTTATCGCTGATTTTGCGTTCTATGCTTTTCCCCAACCATATTTTGAATTAAAATTTACTTCACATACTAATATGTGCATTGAATTCCAACCTGAAATTAATATGTTGAATCAAACATTTCATAAAATAGTTTTTATATATGCAGATAGATCAGTGAAAAAATATGCTCTAGGGCAAAGAGGCATTATTAAAGTTGTTCGATATATTTAGAAAATCCTGAGGAAAATTTGTCTTGTGTGCAAGAAATCCTAATTATAATTAATCAGCTTAAACGTAGCGTCAAAGGAAATGTACGAGATATGATCTATTACGTATAAAATTATCTTCGATGAATTTATAAATACAAATAGTTTAGGAAAATATTTAATTATCATACAATGACGGTATACGGAAAAGACAAGAGAAAAAGGAGGAAGAGGAGGAGAAGAAGAAGAAGACAATGAAGACAAGAAATAAAATTAATAATAGTAAGAAAAATATTTATGTACATAAAATATGAGAGTACATTTAATAAATAAATAATTTATAGATTTGTTAAGCCTTCTTTCTTCGGTTATATCAACAAGATGAAATTGTCAAAAAAATCATTTATTTGCAAAAATATATTGTATATGTTTGGATAAAGGTTAACAATACTGTTATTATAATCTTGATTATAAACAGAGAAAGTGACTCTGTTTCTTCCTATAGTTCACTGGTAATTTCACTAAAGTAAAATTAGGCAAGAAGTCGATGCGGGCTAGTATGTAAAGCTGAAGTCTGAATGAAGCGTTTCCTCGGAACATTGTTGTATGACTAAGACTACAGGTATTGTTCTGGTTTAATAAATTTTAATTTTCATCATCATTTGGTCATCAGTCCTAAGACTGGTTGGACGCTAACCTCCAGCTTCTCCTATCTTGTGCTAACCTACGCATTTCGCTAATTGTGCTATAACCTACATCCCTTACTATTTGCGAGCAGTAGTTTAGTCTAGGCCTACCTCTGCCTTTCTTCACTCCTATTTCTGCCTCCAAAATATCGCAGACTATTCCCCCATGTCTCAGCAAGTGGCCTACCATTCTATCTCTTCTTTATGTTTTTCCACATACTTCTTTTCTCGCCGACTTTCTCCAATACTTCTTCGTTTCTAACCCTATCAGTCCATGGTATTTTCATCATTCTTCGGTAACACCACATCTCAAAAGCTTCTAATTTCTTCCTACTTGCTTCCCCTACCGTCCAGGTTTCGCAACCGTATAGTGCCGTGCTCCATACATATGTTTTCAAAAATCTCTGCCTTGTTTCTAAGTTTATTACCCCCGAGCATAAAAGTGCTTTCTTTTTGTTAAAAGCTACTCGACCCTGCGCTATTCTTTGTTTTATGTCTTTATCGCTTCTTCCATCCCAATTTATTTTACTTCCTAAATATGTGAAGTCTTTAACTTCCTCCAATCTTTCATTATTAATTTGTACTTTCGTTTTTGCTCTGCTCTCGCGCCCTCTGCACACTAACACGTTAGTTTTGGTCTTATTCACCCTCATTCCGTATTCCTCTGTCAACACTGCCTCCATTTCGTTCAATGCTGATTCTAATTCCTCCTTACTAGATGCTAATACTGCTATATCATCCGCGAATCTCAGCATTTTTAGTTTCTGTCCCTGTACTTTAATCCCGAAATCCACATTAATCTTTTACCACATTAATCGCCTCTTCGATGTACAGATTAAAAATTAGTGGTGATCCTTGTCTTACTCCTTTCCTAATATCTACTTCCCTTTTTCCCCTTCTACCTCTATAACAGCAGTTTGCTCTTTGTATAGATTGTGTTTTACAAAAATTTGACCCCTACAAATTACAAATGGTTCACTAGTTTGCAGATGATGATCCCGATCAAATAATAGTCCATGAACCTGAATATTCAAAAACAATTTGTTTTACCCATGAATCTATGGTTTTCCTAAATGATGATGTAAATACTCAGAATGTAAGGTAGTGAAATGATATTTTTCATGTGAGCTACGCATAATTTCTAGAAAACCCAACGCGTGGGCAGGAATCTTGGGTAATTACATAGTTGACCTGTATTTGGAAATTGATTTTGAACATGGTTGCATGATGGTGTTCCTTCACACTATTATGACGCAATAAGAGTTTATCTTAATTAACAGTATCTCAATAGATGGAATGGACACGTACAATTGAGTGGCCTGCTTGGTTCCCAGATCTAATGCCATTAGATTTATTTTTATAGAGTGAATTAGAATCTAATGTATATGCTGCGTAGCATATTAACATCATGATTTTGAAGCAGATAATTACTGAAAAATGTAGGTTTGTTTCCTCAGAAACACTTGAACGGACGAGAAAAATGCTTTATGTATAACATACTGTCAACAACAGGAAAGTGCACATTATAAGTATTCGGATATGTGAAAATATCTAAGAAACTTTTTGCATGATTTCTATCAGCAAAAAATTCTTAGCATTTACACTGAGCTAAAAAATTTTATGATATGCCAATATTAAACTTAATCGAGTTTTCTAACTCCTAAGCCATATGTCAAAATAAAAACAAAATTTCAATAAATAATTAAAGCATGTTATAAATGAGGTGTTACGCGAAGAATATTGTCATTAACAAAAATAATTTATAAAAATAGGGTAAATTTTCGTTCCTTCAGGTTTCTCAGTTCTAAAATTAAATGGAGAGAAGGGACATTAGACGGGCACTATATATCATATAAATTTAATTTTTGAAGAATTTTCTTTACGTCCGAAGAGATATTTATAATTATTATAAAAAATTAACGTTGACGCATATTCTCACTGTCTGAGCTATCTATTTTACTATGATTCACTTACAAAGTCTTGTCAACTGGTTTATCTTTAAGTAAATGCTACGAATTATCCAACATAGTATTATAATGTTAATGCTATTTTTAGTTAACAAAGTATATTAATGTCTTCTTACCCAAACGCTTCAATTTTGGCTATTAAAAATATATCCTTAATCTTTCACACTATTAAATATAAGTAGGTACATGCGTTAAAAGTCAGAAGAACGAAAAGTGGAATTATTAGTTAAGACTTTACAGTTGGAGCTTTTCCGCTTTTATCTCAGCTACACGTTTTGGACGTTATTCAGTTCTTTCACTTTAGTCTTGCTTTATTCGGCATAAATCATTATTGTGTTTCACCCGGGCATTCTGCTTTTATACGATTTTTGTTGTTCATTTGCACTACCGCCCTAAACACTCGGGTTTGTGATGGAAGAATGTGCTCCTCTAAGTTAAGGGCCCCATCTACTCGTATACGCAACACGAGAACGTGGAAGTTGAAAAGCAAGTAACGTGGTCACTGATGGGTCAAAAATATTTTCTAACGGTTGAAAAGAAAAATTTCCTTCATTTAATGAAAACATTAATGAATATGAAGGGGGATGCCCTGTAATATTTCCTTAGAGGTATTGCATTTGTCACGAATGCCAAACTAGGCCTAACATTGGGGATGTTATTGTATATATGGGCTCGAGTTCTAACTATCATTTAAATTTAAAAAACTCAAAATATGTATTGAATTTGATAATGTGAAATATTGATTACAAAATAGGGAATACGGTTCAGTTTAGTGCTTAATGTTGAGCTAATAAAAGTCTATCACTTGTTCTGCGTCCACGATATGGATGGATGACATAATATTCTCCCATAGATGTATTACAGTTTTCGGAAATAACGAACTAGGCTTAGCACTGGGAGTATAATTGTATGCTTGGGTTGGAGTTATTTATAGAGAGTTTGCTGAACATCTTCCTGAATATGGATGTTTACCTTAATTTTTATAGATAACCTGAGATTTTGAATCTGAGACTTTAAGCTCTCAGGTTCAAAGTTATGTGTGTGCCTAAAAACGGTTTTTTAGTTTTACGCACTCCACTATACGCGGAAAACTAATGTAATCGTGTAAAGGAAAAGTGAAGAAACAAAAATTTTTTTGGGTTTATTTTTCGTTTCTAGGTTTAAAAACCAAAAAAAAATTATTTTTGAAAAATGTTTGCTGTGTGTGTCGTTGTTGTCAGCATTTATTCTTGTTAGCGCGATAACTCAATTAAATCATGTCGAATCGATCAGGTTTTGACTGATTATGATTGGGGACGTCTCCCAGACGACACCTATTGATTTTGAGGTGGATAGAATACACTCTACCATGTACATGGGTTATGAGAAACTACAATGGTGGACTATTTGAGAATTTTTTTTTGTTAACACTATCACTCAATTAAATCGTGTCGGATCGATCAGGTTTCGACTGATTCTGATTAGGGACGTCTACCAGATGAAATCTATTGATTTTGAGGTGGATAGTATACACCCCACCCTGTCCATGGGTCATGAGAAAGCACGATAGTGGACTATTTGAAAAAAGTAAAACTGTCGCATAAAACACATGTTCTGCATTTATGTGATGGTTTATTTTTTCTCGGCCACTCAATGTCGAGATAAAGATGTTCGACGTGCAGAAAAGTCCGTTTTAAGGTTTTAAAATTGTTTATTTTTTGTATATACATACTCCAATAACATTAATAATGGCAAAACAAAAAAAACTGGGGTATTACACAGCATAAATACAATTTCTATAAGGTAGAAATTATAAAGAAAACAATAAATCATATTTACTGACTTCCTTACAAAAATCTGGGGAGTAAGTATGTATCACCTGAAATGGATCTATATTGAAAACTTTTAGAATCCAAGAGAATACCCGTGGAATTTTAGAAAGGGTTCAGAAATTCTACATTTTATAAAAATATCGTCATCTCAAATCTCATTGTACATTGCACAGTGTAATGTGCCAAAGCTCTTGATGTATGTGCAAAAATTTCTAATTGGGTCATAATTAAGGAACAATGTTCAAGGAAAGTAAAAGTGTATTGCCGAATACTTTATATATTATTATACGTTTTTTTATATTTGTAAAAAATTTTAATGGAAGTCTACTTTCAGGTTTTGAGACTAATATAGTACTAAAAATAGAGCACTCTTTACAGTAAAATTGAAAGAAAAGAACGATTTCAGTTATCCTTCTAAGAGAAATTGCGATCCGAAGCTCAATTCTGTGAAAATATAATGGAAATTAAATAACAATACACGAACTATAAGACGTCTAGGATGGTCTACCTCGGCAAAAGAAATTGATATAATTGCATATAGACGTATGGCCAAATTTTAGTCATTACAATTATTCAGCATTTTCGATAAAAAAAGTCCAATTGAGATAGACAGAGTAACGTAACAAATAAACGTAACTATAGAGTATTGGCGGAACAAATTCCAGTGCTTACAGTTGACTAATTCTTTAATATTATAAATGAAATATTCTCGTTTAAAAGAGCTTTTAAAGAAATTTGCTCTGACATTTGTTTTTTTTTTGTGTGTAAATTAACTAGCCACATTTTGTCTTTACTAAATTATGGTTTACAATGAACAAGTGTGACAGAAAGTGAGACATTTAAGTCACTTCATATTTTTCTAGTTTGTATTATTTGCAATTAGTCATATTCAACCGATATTGCAGAATAGCTGCTGAATATGCAGAATATCTGCGATTCGTTTTATGCACGTACTTATATTTGCTATATAAACTTTGTTCATTAACTCTGGTGGTGTATTAAGCTTTTTCGCAATAATTTAACGTCAGGTCGACTTCATAATACTTTTCATTTTACTGTTTTCAATTTAATTTTAATATACATATATACATAAGAGTTATAACCAACCATTCTATTTCCATAGTAGACCAAATAAAATTAGACTAGTATGTTATAAATTTTGTGCATCTGATCAGCTCATTTTTATCAATAGTAAATATATTGAAATTTGCGAAAGCCTGTTTCTACTCACTTATCTCATTCAATTCATAATTACCTCATTCGATCAAGTACTACATGCATAATTAGACGCGGCATCACTCTGCAACTCAGGTTATTTTTTATTATCCTGTTTATGTATTCCTTCTAAAACCAGTCTCAATCTAGCATTTATCCAAGAAACTACCTTGAGGAAAATTACTTGAAATGACTGACAAATATCGACACTGGAACTCGGTTTTCCTTTCAGTCACCTCCCAATTCATATAGTCTTATTTGTATTATTATGTCATAATTCTTATCTAGTTCACCTGTTGAGAAATACCATCGAGATCTTGTAGAGCTCACAGGAATGTTGGAATTACCAACAATGAAATTTATATTACTACTCTTTCTAGATTACTTCTTCGTTAAGGTGGTCGACTTTTGGACTTCAAAATTACATTATATAAACAAAACTGGATATTATATAAACTAAAAAAGAGGGAATGCAATGGGCACTCAGGTTAGTTGTCTGACGTGGAGCTAATGAAAATCGATCGCAGAGCACTTCTCTCTGCGAGCACTATATGGACGGGGCACTGTCAATCATATTCTCCTATAGGGTAAATCAGGCAAACGTGCCTCAGTCGATAAAGTGCCCCACTCGCGACACTAACAGATGTATTTTGAATTTGGCGCTAATTTGATCCGAACGGGTCAGTGACACAAGTATGGCTGCGATGTAACAACATAGTGCCGGTTTTTATTTGTTTTAAGTGAGAAAAAGTGATTAAAAGGTATATACGACAGCGTGAATTTGTTTTGTATCTGATTTTACGTCAAGTTAAAGTATTGGCTTAATATTTTTTTACATTTTTAAAGTTTAAATCTAAATCTAACCTTTTCTTATTTTTCTTCTAAAGAAAAAAAGAAGTCGCAAGAGAAAAAGTTTATTACTGTACCATCAAAACGTAAGAAGAATTTTTCAAAAGCGTCTTCTTACTTATCGGAAAGTGAAGAAGAGTTACAGCTCAGCGAATCTAGTGAAGAATGTTCCGATGAAAACAACAACGCTTGTGTAGAATGTCACGAGTCTTACTACCATACGAAGAAGAAAAGTGACTGGATTCAGTGTTTGCAATGTTCTGGTTGGTTACATGAAGATTGCACAAACTTTTCAGAGAAATGCAACAATCGCGGTGGATAAAATAAAGGAAAACGAAAAGGAAAAAAGACAAGAAAATGAGGGGCTTTACTGGGGCACATAAGACTAGTGTATCCGTGAAATGTGCTCCACCCTACATTTTAATAAATATTAATTACATTTTAAGATTCAATAAGATTTTTCTACTTTTCGTTATGCAAATTGAGTCAGAGGTTAAAACTAATTACCCTAAAGATGTGGATGAAATAATGTCATTCGTTTGGGGTGGCAGATTGGGCACTGTATGGCCCAGTATTAGGAAATATCATTATATGCTTGGGGTCGAATTCTAACGCAAGGGTTTGGTATTTTTGCAGAGGGTTTCTTGAGCATGGGTGTATTTGTTCTTATTTCTATGTGTTACCTTCCCCTTCGAAGCTTAAAACTTTAAGGAAAGTAGGCCAATTTCTGGGTGTGCAAATTTATTTTAACTATAACACTCATGAATCGATAGAACTAAGAGAATATAGCGCTTTCCACTTATGTTGGTGTTTTCTAACTATAGAGTTTAATAATAATGTTCTTAAAACACAAGTAAATTATTGAGCCCCTTATCAAATGAATAAAGTAAGATAATGGAATATAGTGTTTTTCTGAAGTATTCATTTAATATATCACAACATAGTTATAGTATAATTAACCTTTCCTTTAAAAATAATTTAAATTACTAGTTAATAAATATTAATAAAAGGAATAGTAATAAAACTAAGCTGTGGTAATATTTTATCGCAAAGGAGATGACCAAACAAATAGGAGAAAATATGAAAAAATTGATAGGAAATGAAAATAGTAAAATTCATATTAAAATTAATTATAAACGGTTATATCTCAGTTCTGAAAATTTAAAATTCTAAAGTTATTGTTTAATTTTATTTTCATACAATATTTACATAGGTTGACTATGAACCTGGTGATTTACTTTTAGCATGAGGTACAACTTGGTTGGATGTTTTTTGATGCATTTGTATGCAACTAAGAAGTGTTGTTTATTTTTATTAAGGTATTCTTAAGCTGTTTCTTGTAAACTATTTGCTGTGTAATCTATGTTTTATATCAAATGGATAACTTTTCATATTTCAATCTATCATTTATCTAAAGCAAATCTTGAAAACACCTTATATTACTAAAGTATCTTAATTTAATTATCAGCATGCTATACAATACGCTTTTGTTAAGGTTTTTTTATATTTCTTATTTTATTTTAATTTTCCTCTTTTATTTTCTTACAGTTCATTGATAGGTAAATATCATATTATGGAAAGGTGATATTTCAAACAAATTAATACTGAAAATATTGATGTAGAAACTTACAAGACAGTTCTTTGTAAATTGATGTTACCCTCAAACTTATCACTTTTCTGTCACCGCCAATGCCTGGTTGAATTTAACGTCAGCAAAGAATCGTCATTCGTAAGTTATTTCTAAATACCATAAATAACGTTCGTATTACAAAATAAGCCATTTATGACTACGAAAACTATCATATATAAATAGACAACACTCATAATAGATGTAAATCGATTAGGATTAAACGTAGTAGGCATTAGAGTGCATAGTAATTATCAATTGTAAGACAATGATTATTATTATCATGAACACACAGTCATTATAAATATAAATTCATTTGTGCTGTATTCAATATTAATTAGTGCCATAATAATTAGTAGAGCTTAATTAATAGACAAATATGTTGTACTGGCATAGACTTCGAATGGTTGCTTCGGTTAATTATCTCAATGTCGATCGAGATAATGATCCAAACGTAACCATTTATAGCATAATGGGAAATATTATATTCAAGCACTTTACCGATTGTTTATAATGTTGAATATTTAATTAAAATGAAAAATGCACCTAATATAAGTAGCATAAGACTACAATGAACAGCCTTATGATATGAAAATACAAAATAATGTATCGATTATATGCTAGCAGATAAATATAATTTCTGTTCACTTGCTTTCCGCGTACTATGCTGAAATTATTTTAGCTTACAATGTCTTACCAACAGCCTGCCTTGTTCCGGTAGTCATTCATATGTAATTCTCTTAAGGGGCTACATCCACCTAAAATCATTTCAAATTTTTCGATATTATTATAGTATGAAATCTTAAGAATATATTCTGAAAGTTTCAAGTCAATATCTTTAAAATTTACAGACATACAAAGCTTTCAGTCACGCGGTTAAGGGCGACTAATGGTGCTACCTGCACCCCTCAATGAGCGCTCTTGTCGGGTGCGGAACAATGATCGAACTAACTAATCAGCGTCAAACTTGAGGAATCATTGTTTCATGCATTTTTGCCTACTACGAGTATATTGTAATAATGTATACTCCCAAAATTTATTGCGCTAAGAAAGATGAAACAAGCACGAGAATTCATTGTCCTAAAAAAAGAGGCAACGTCGTTCGAATCCGAAACGGTGATCGTCATATCTCGAGAAGCGATCGACAGATTTATTTGAAATTTAACGCAGCCAGGCTTTAAGTTGTTGTTAACAGAATGACATTTTTCAAAAATAACCAAGATTGTTTAAACAAATTACGATATTAACTAAGTTTTTTACCGAATTTTCGTACTTCAGTTCCATATGCCGTTTTTTTTAAGAACAATTTTTGGAAACCGCGAATATGTTTATATGTATGCACTTAACTTCATGATAGCTTACTATCTTCGATTTCAGATTACCAGTTTTAGCAGGAGAACGGTTACTGCAAAGCTGGTCGCGAAATAGATGCTCCACTTACGGCGAGCATATCTCTTCCGGTTTTAAATATTCTTAAATTATTTTCACTTCACCATATTTACAATAAATTTATGTTCAATTAAAAAAAGTGTTCATTTATTATTAATAGTTCCCAAAAAAATTCATCCCGAAGGTCAACTGTTTTTTCATGTTTTTAGGTGGATGTAGCCCCTTAAATCCTTAAGCCAATATTACACCCTCGCCCAGTATTCTCTGTGAGAATCCTGCGAACATACTGCGAAGGCGCGAAAATTTGTAGACCTCGATTCTCACTCCAGAACCTTTTGTCTCGCGCACGAAGAACCAACACCGATCTAACAATTTCTAGAACGAGAACGTCACGAAAAAAGTGAAGCGTATTCTCACTCTTTTTCTCGCCCTTTATCGTCTATTCTGCGAGAGACTGTTGTGCCGGTTTTAGATGTAATAATTCAGAATATCCAAAACGAATAAAAGCTTTTCCCAAGAGACATTTACTTAATTTACAAAACTAATTAAACCTTTTTCTTCTTCCTTCTTCTAAAGTAGGTCTATGACCTGTTCCTCTTCGATGAATATCATCGGTACTATGATCTAGATCTGTTTTTACAGAGGGTAAGCATCTAACCTGGCCCTCTAAACCCTCCTCTTTCTTCCGAGCTTGGGACCTGCAACAGTACTACTGGGCTACTCAATCCGCCCAGCAGCACTGAAGGCTGAAACGGCAACGGCACTCGGTGTTTCTCAAGCGGTAACCCATCCAAGTGCGCCCGAGGTTGCTTGACATTAGTGATCGGACGAGGATCGATGTTCAACATGGGATGGCCGATGGCCGTTGCGTAATTAAATCATTTAAAGAAATATAAGTATTTTTAAAGAATTTTGTATATTTTTTTAATTTTCCTCTCATTCAATTAACTTAGGATATTCGGGTTGAGTGTACATAATCACTTGGCTATACCTCTTTCTCTGTATTGTAAAGTTTTACTTTGTTCATTATATAATAAAGTGGTGCATTATTATTCTTACAAATAGATACTTCCGATTGTTAATAATTTTTTAATTTGTTTGTTAGTCAAGTTTTCTAATGTATCCTTAACTAATCGTGAGTGACAGCTAAAGCAATAATTTTCAGTAATATTCTGCACAAAACCAGCACAAGAAGCATAGGTTCAACAATGGTAATAATCCTATAAAAATAATATATTCCTTATGGCGCTATTGAAAACTGCAAAAGAGCTGAAATAGCAAATATAGTCTTTTCTGTAGTAGTCACAAATATAGTCACAGATATAGGTAATCACTTCGACCATTTATGTTACATCTGTGACGTTATGATCCATTACTGATAGAAATCGTGAACTAGTCTACATAGGGCAGACTGGATGAAGTATCCAATACAGGCTCAAATAATATATCCGAATGATGAAAAATGGTAGTAACAGAAAATTCCACGAAGAAAAAATTTTCTATTAACTGAATACATCAGGCAACTGCCAAGAAATAGTCTTCTGGAGAAAACTCTATAGGGAAGTCGGTAAGATTGTGAATCATCCAAACAATATTAACAGGGATTAATGAAGCTAAGTGTATAATTCATTATTTAATTGTAGATTTTAGAGATGTAGAGTTCCTAGGCCAATTACATAAGCTGTCTCACCGTAGATTTATATTAATATTATTTAATGATATGAAAATTTACTATAACATCATTACTGGGACACGATGTATCTCCTACAATAATTACTGAGCACAACCACTACAACTAAATGTTACTAATAATGCATAAATATTTTACCTATATGCTATTTCTTCTATACCCCATTTTACCGCGGCGATCTGGTTTAATTAAGTTAATGCCATAATTTGACCTTGATCGAATTCGTGCCTGCTCAAATTCCATTTCAATTATACTAGTGCCTTCCATTTAATCATTTTATATATAGATGCTCTTTCTTTTAGACGAAAATATTTACCTCCAGAACATGGGGAGGAGCCGTGAAGGGAACGTAATTTTCGTGGAAAAGCGACGAATTCAAAAACGTGGGGAAGCACCAATAACTTACTCCGGTTAGTTGAGATGTAATTAACCTGCAAAATGGTAATAAAAATCTCAAAGCACCGCCGAGGATTTGCGTTAATATAATGAATGCACTAACTTAATGTGCACTGAGAACATTTAAGTGTATGTAGTAGAAAGTAAAGATAAATGATGAATTAATTTTGATTAATCTATAATCATTAAAACTTGTAAGTAAACTAAAAATTAGCAAGAAAATAGAGGTTATGCAAAATTTTATATGTTTCTAGTACAGAGGTGGATATACAGTGTATCCAGGATTTGCTCTGCATGTATTGGAGTCTCAGTTATTATAAGAGATACAAACTTGATTTTAATTCCGTACCCAATTATTATTCTTCTTGAGGTATTGAGAATGTTGTACTGGTATTTTTTGGGAGAATATTCATGGATGGAGATAGAAGTCGTTTTCGAGTCGTATTTTTAAAAGTTATGACGTCATAATTCGTTTTAATGAAAAGCTCTATGTTGAATTCCGCCATATGAGGAACTGTTTCTGTACGTATAGTAAAATAAGATAAAGGATTAGTTACTGGAATAATTACTAAAATATTGGTTACTGAATAGGAAGTTATTGATTATTATTGAGATTTAAAGCAAGAAAATTAATTTATCCCCAAATAAGTGTCAAAATGTGCTCCACTCACAGCTTAGCAAACTTCAAGGCGGTGAGTAAATTGTGAAGAGCAAATTATTCCGGTTGAAAAATTATTTGATTTTAGCTCTTTATTTGTGAACAAATTCTTGTGAAGATATTTAAATGAAGAAAACTAATTTTTTATATCATAAAACAGCCACATTGTAGTAGATTTTCAACCAAAAATCTAAATTATTTAAAGTCGTTTTGTTTGAAATTATCTAGTGTAGTGTAGTGTAGTGTAAAATCTCGTTTTGCTTGATATTATGGAAAATGTTGAGCATATGCAATCTCTTCAGAATTTGTATTTCATTTTATTTTTAAAATAAAATTCAGCTCTATCCATTTCTATTCAGTTGTATACTTTTTTGTTTCATTAGAATATTTTAGAGCTGTTTAAAACAATAATAATAGGAACAAGCAATGTCATATCACCGACATTGATGTCTGTGTTTCAAAGACTAAAACAAGATCAGAAGGCGGTAATTCTCGGTTCGCTACGTCTACTTAGGAACACGACTCAGTAATCCCTAACCAAACGGACGTGAGGAGTGATTGCTAGTATCACCAGCGCACCTTCTGTGGGAGTCGGAGCCACAGAAAGGGCTGACTGGTTTTTATTAAAAAAAAAAATAACTTTATTGTTTACAAAAATATATATTTTGTGGTCAGGAGATTATTAATACACATATGTATCCAGCTATATATAGCAAAAAATAAAAAATAAAAAAATACAAATAATAAATTAGAGCAACTAAGAGTAATAATGAATACGCTTGAAATTACAGCTATTTTTAATGCAAAATTAGCAGAAATAATTTTAGAAATATGTAATACATATTGATTATAAGAAAAAGAAACGAGTTATTATTTCATTAAAAAAGCCTTAAGCATGAGGATGTTCATGAAAAGTTCGCTAAGTGCTTTGACATTTTTGTACATTTCCTAAAGTATCAATCAGTGATAGAAAATTCCTCAGGAATACTTAACGCAGTCTTGTGATAGAAAGCAGAGGACAAACAAAAATTAAATGAATTACATCTTATAGTGAAAAATATTGCACAAAGAAAAAAATCTGTTAAGCTAACCTTGTTAATAAGATTTATTACATGCATTTCATAACATACTTGCGTTTAATAGACCTATAGCTGCGCAATTATATGAACAAAGGGTGCCCATTTAGTATTTTAAATAGGGTTGTGTAATTATTTTTTTTATCAAGTGTTAATAAAGGCGCTTACTGTTATTAATACTTATTATTATTATTATATGGAATATGTGAATGGTGCTTCCTTTACATTTACGTAATCCACTATATAAGCTCAGTCTGACCTGAGAGACTTAGTGGGTACTTGGAGAAGGAAAGTTTTTGCAGCCGGGCATTCCATCAGCTTATATTTTATGTTCACTTAAGAACATTCGCCGGCGAATGTTCTGCCCGACTCTTCTAGAGGATGCTCTATGCTAGAGATTTCCATCATTTCCTAATTTCACGCCCTAGGTAAAAACCGAACTCATGACTTTTTCATCATCCACAATAATAATTCATCACGGAATCTTCGCCGGTGCCTATGTAGATCGGGCCATTCATTATGCATGGTGGTCTGGATAAAACGCCTATCGTCTTTGCTATGCCGTAGTTGGGGACGTACATTTTCTGCAGATTAAGCCCTCGTTTTCACCCCTTTCTGATGTGCTCTATTGTGGCTGTTACAAAAATTCCCTTATAGAACAGAGTATTATTTTTATATTAAAAGAACAATGAACATGTAGATGGTCAAAATGGTATTAGTAAAAAATACAGGGTAATTCAAATAGTGCTTATATTGTATTGTATTGAGAACGAATTAAAATATTGTCTTGATAATTTAATCGAGTTTAAAATGCACACAGATATACTGTTGAACATCTGTCGGGGTAAAATTTTACCATTCTTAATGCTGTGATAATTGTGGGAAATTTCTACGTTTGGTATAAATCAACAGCAGTATAGCTGATGTTAACTTTAACTACTACAATTGTAAAATTTATAATACATTACAGGTATAAAACTAATAGAGCCACACACACCCAATGAAGTACACTTACTTCATTTGAAGCAAAGTATAATTCTAACGTGTTAACTATCCTGCAAGGTCCTGCAAAGATGTATAACGTTTTTGAAATGAGTATAACAGTTCAGAGGGGGATGCTAATGTTTTCGGAATGGTTGATATGTGAAGGTGAGGAGATGCCGTTTCAGTGGACGCTCGAGCATCGTGCTTTTGTTTACGGCACGTTAATAGAGAGGTCATTCCGTTGTTGCTACGCGACGCAAGTACCGGAATCATTTCAATGTTGGAAGACACGGTAGAATTCCTACTCGGAATACGATTTTGAAGTAGGTAAGTGAATACAACTGGATTTTTGGGACCGGGAAGACCTCCGGGATTACAGTGAATGGTAATAACTTTCAAAAACGTGGAAAAAGTTCATGTAGTAATGGAAGCCAGTCATGCCGATCAGAATATAGAATTCCCAACATTGGTCAGTGGAAGATCCATGTCAACTTCCCCATGAACCACGAGTTAATTTGGATTAAGTTAGCGCGTGGTGTATAGAAGCTCGATTTGGCATCATCGATCCTTCTTTTTTTTAGAAAAGATGAAGGCACGATGACTGTCAATACACACCTTTATGTTACCATGTTTATTTTTTTTTTCCTGAACTGAGAAGGCAAAACATAAATATGGATGCAGTTTATTTTCGGTAATACGGGGGGGGGGGGCTACTTTCACACTTCCAGGAAGGAAGTGTGGGGGGAATCGCTGTAGGAATATTTATTATGGGAATACTTCAACGCAATAGTTTTTATTGAGAAATTACGTACCTTTGTCGGACCTCCAGTGCATTAACAGGGGAAATTATTAGTTTTTTTCAGCTGCCATAGTACAGCGGTGCATGAATAAATTTTTTACATTGAAAACATTGTTTTGGCTCCTAATTCTTATTTTTTAAAATTTTTCATTAATTGCATTTTATAAAGAACATTTTGAAAATATAAAAAATAACTTTCATTGAAAAGTACGTTATTAATTTTTGAAATCTCTTGCGGCTTCTGTAGAATTTACATATATATTATTTTTTACGCTGATACTGTTAAGAAGTGAGGCAATATGGTCGTTTTTATATTTTAATTAACCAATTTATGCTTACCGTCTTGCGTGGTTCAAGACCAAGTTAAAATTGTTAATGTTATTAAAATATTGATTATAATTCTTATGCATTAAAGAAGTAGGAGAGCTCTTATCATAATTGGTATTACAGATCCCCATGGTGAATGAATTACAACTGCCAGTGACATACTGCTTTATATTCAGAGCAAGATTTTCAGTGAGAAAAATGGAACTAATTTTATTTTGATATTAAATTGTGAAGAAGCAGGATATACGCAATAGTTCTATAGTAAGATAACTTCAAAATTCTATAATTTGTTATGGCATTCTCGTAAGAAGTTAATAGACATTTATACTAAATTTATAATTAAGAGACTTAATAAATTGTATTTAATTTCTTTTCCTAATCTTTCTGTAGATTTAGTACAAAAAGGATTCCAAATTATTGACGCATATTCTAGATAACTGCAAACCAATGACTTCATTATCATGAGGTCATCAGTCCTAAGACTTGTTGGACGCTAACCTCCAGCTTTTCCTATCTTGTGCTAACCTACGCATTTCGCTAATTGTGCTACATCCTACATCCCTTACTATTTGCGAGCAGTAGTCTAATCTAGGCCTACCTCTGCCTTTCTTCACTCCTATTTCTGCCTCCAAAATATCGCGGAGATTCCCTCATGCCTCAGCAAGTGGCCTACCATTCTATCTCTTCTCTTCTTTATGTTTTTCCACATACTTTTTTTCTCGCCGACTTTCTCTAATACTTTCTCGTTTCTAACCCTATCAGTCCACGGTATTTTCATCATTCTTCGGTAACACCACATCTCAATAGCTTCTAATTTCTTCCTACTTGCTTCCCCTACCATCCAGGTTTCGCAACCGTATAGTGCCGTGCTCCATACATACATTTTCAAAAATCTCTTCCCTGTTTCTAAGTTTATTACCCCCGAGCATAAAAGTGCTTTCTTTTTGTTAAAAGCTACTCGACCCTGCGCTATTCTTTGTTTTATATCTTTATCGCTTCTTCCATTCCAATTTATATTACTTCCTAAATAAGTGAAGTCTTTAACTTCATTCATTCATCAACCTCCAATCTTTCATTATTAATTTGTACTTTCGTTCTTGCTCTGCTCTCGCACCCTCTGCACACTAACACTTTAGTTTTGTTTTTATTCACCCTCATTCCGTATTCCTCTGTCAACACTGCCTCCATTTCGTTCAACGCTGATTCCAATTCCTCTTTACTAGATGCTAATACTGCTATATCATTCGCGAATCTCAGCATTTTTAGTTTCTGTCCCTGTACTTTAATCCCGAAATCCACTCCATCTTTTACGACATTAATCGCCTTTCGATGTACATATTAAAAATTAGTGGTGATAGCGTACATCCTTGTCTTACTCCTTTCCTAATACCTACTTCCCTTCTTTCCCCTTCTACTTCTATAACAGCAGTTTGCTCTTTGTATAGATTGTGTACTACTCTCCTATATCTATACTTCATTCCCGCGCTCTTTAGTATCTCGAACATTTTTTCCCATCTTACATTATCAAAAGCTTTTTCTAAATTTACAAATTCTATATAAGCGTTCTTTCCTTTTTCTATTGTTTTCTCTAACATTACTCTTAGCGCCAGAATAGCTTCGCGAGTTCCCCTATTTCGCCTAAACCCGAATTAGTCTTCTCTTAGTATTTCCTCCGCTCTATTTTCCATCCTCTTCTGCACTATTCTGGTTAAGATTTTTGACGTGTGGGAAGTTAGGTTTCCAGTGACTTATATAATATTATTATTGATTTGGGATTAGTAAAAAGATTTTGTAAGATCGTAATATAAATCCTAACTTTCTAGAAGTTCTTCGACAGATAGCTTCAATGTGAAGCTCAACGGTTAATTTAGAGTCCAATATAATAAGGTCTCTAATTGCTTCTACCTTCTGTAGTTGTGAGATACTTGCAATGAATGAAACGTACAATGTCCTCAGATCACTTTAAAAATGTTATTAATAGTATTTTGGAATGTTTAAAAGAGCTTGTTTCTTTTACAATAGTTATAAAAACGCTATATAAAGTATTGCAGAAAATATGAACAAAAATCAAAATCGACTTTCCAACTCAAGTAGTATGGAAACTTACCTTAATCATTACTTTACGATTCATTTGACTCAATAAATACTCAAATATGATAATATGGTCGAACCTGCAATCACTGTTCTATTTATTTTTATATAGCTATTGCATTAACAATGCCCATGTTAGTGTATATTTGAATACATTTTATTTAGTATAATTATTTTAAAAACAACTTGAACATTTGATGAAAATTATTCCATAGAAGTAGGGCATATTTAAGCAAGTTGCGTTAGCTACTTAAGAGCAATGCAAAATTAATAAACAGTACTGAAGTACATTTCATCTATCACTCTACATATCGAGAATATTTTGAAAGCTAGCTAGTTCATTATTGTGAAAATCTATATATCAGTATCTCCGATACTTAACCCCTTCAAGATTAATATTTTTTAGAGTTACTTCTACTTCGTCTTGTAGGAGAAGAAGGTTTTGCATTAAATTAATGATATATTAATATAAAAAATATGCTCTAGAATCACCCCTGCCTTCATTTTCTTATTACAGCTATAGATGAGTTGTGACCTTTACTCCAATCTTCATCCTATAACAAAAATAAAAACTGAGTTTCTGTTACATTTTCGTTTTTACAAGTTCCGTGATTAAATCTAAAATCCTTGATAGCGGCGCATATCTGAATTCTGCACTCTCTAGTTTTTGTGTTTGTCATGTCATACATCCTTTGACATGAACGTGTTGTTATTTTCACAAAAGACATGAAAGCTTTTGTGTCGGTCTAAATAATGAACTCTAAATAATTAATAATAACAATATAGGGTCTACCACATCACACGTTGTTGCGCTAGAATTAGTTTCCTTCTATGCGGTGGTCAACTAAATTGTAAACGAAGTTAGCTTTGCCCTACAATTGTTGCATTAAAATATTCCCCTGTTTTTGTTTTTCGCGTTAAATTTGCACTAAAGGTAATAAAAAAGTAGTAGACCAATAGGTGCATACAATTATTTACAATTTATTGCAGATTCATCATAGTATTCGAAAGAAAACAGTGATTGCTAACAGATGCAAATCTTGAGGTCCATTGACTTGTTTAATCCAATTTAAACAAGTCAATCGAAACTATATGAAAAGGAAATTTTAATAGCTTGGATATATATAAGTCGACTTCCTACCCTTAAAGACTTAGGTTGCGGAGGGATAAGTTACATATAGGGACGAGGACAAAGATATCCCCGTTCACGGAGAGGTGCCAAAGTCCTCAGTTGGGACTCAAATACAAACATAGAATGCCATTCCCAATACTGGACCGATTCCATTACCCTGACCACAGTACGAATGATATTGTCGCAGCCACATCTACAAGAGAATCTGATAACGTTACTCAAATATATTGGGGACGTTGAACAAAGTACTGTACTTATTAGCTCCGCGTTAGTCAAATGACCTGAATGCCCATCGTATTGTTAATTCTTTTCATTTGTTGAAAAAAAAAAAGAATTTGAAATTAAAGAAGTAATAGAATGAACATTTTATGTTAATCGAAATTATCACTGACAATATATATGGGCATAAGAATGAGATTGCATATTCCAATAAGTTGATAAATATAATACGGAAGTAATAAGACAACGTCGACGTCATATATCTTTTATTCTGAGAACAAAATTATGATTGTTAATTTTTGAATAGTTCTTTCTTCAACTGTGATAATGTAGTCATTACGAATTTACTTAAATTATTAGGATGCTAGCGCATAAACGAACCGTTTGATTAAGCACATATGCGGATATAATATTGGATAATACTTGGAACTGGACTGGACGCTTGAATCTAAACATCTGCAGGGGAACATTCCTTCTTGGAGTTCCATAAATGTAAAACTCTTTACATGTATATCACTGTATATTCTGTATCTGAATAATTGTTATAATAAAATGGATCTTTAACGATGTAGTGTCTGCACTTTGATACCAAACTGCTTAAATAAATAACTAGTTAAATAGTCTCCTTACCCGCTGCGAGGGTAGAGAGAAGGAGATTATACTCCACCCCATCTGCAAATCCCTTATATAATAAGGACTAAACAGGTTCAGTGGCTATATACCAAACGCCGAGCGCTGAATTAAATGACAAAATTTGTCGTATTTTGTCTAACAGAGTTAGCACTAAAATATAGTGATTCAGATTGTTCCAAAACCACGAGGAAGATGCAAAGAGTCACCTGTCTCAGGATATCTGCAGACCGGTTTCGACCTTATCTTGGGTCTCATCAGTGTAGTGTAAGCGAGTATATCTTGGCTGCGTTGATTCTGTAACACCAGCGTTTAATAAAACCATGATTGCATTGTCAAATTTAAAATAATGCCGAATTTGGAAGGTGATAGTTTTTTCTTTTACCCAAACTGATAAAATTTATTGACAATATACCCGATAGATTTATTCTCGAACAAACTTTTCCGTTTTACAACAAAACCGATAGTTTTTCATTAAAACAGAGATCGCAACCTTATCCCAGGTGTCAATTCACGTAGTGGTCGTTGGAATTTGTAGCGATTTTAAGACTTTTGTATTTTTAACTTACGTTTGATGTTTATAGTTCATCGATTTTTTCGACTAAAAAATGTTTTCTCGAGAAAAAATTTTAAGAAATGCATATGAATGTAAGAGAAGCAGACAAGTTCAGCGGCGTCTGTGGACCTCCCCTAAATCCAAAGGTTTTCTAAGTAGGTATGAATTTCGAAATTCTCGGACAAACTTTTGGTTTTCTTTAATATATATATTATAGTATATAATTTTTAATATTATATTTATATATTCTTCGAATGCAAGTAGTCTGTGGTTGTATTCTTTTTCAACATTTTCTTCCATCATGATCATGAGAATGATGAACAATACAATATTATCCTGGAGTAGGTTGAAACCTTTGGTGTGAAGATAACACTAACTGAGTTTTCCACAAAACACCAAAACACTATACACTACACTCGACGCGCGTTTCGCCAACAAAGTTGACATCATCTGGAGATGATTAAAACTTCAGAGTTCTAATAATCTCCAGATGATGCCAACTTTCCAAAACTCAGTTAGTGTTAATACAATATTATGACGAAAAGTAACATTTGGAGGAAACATTGTCATTTCACTTTGAATTGAGGATGATGAGGAAATCGTAATACTATCATATTTAATGCTATAGTTTGCACAAAACATCAATACACTGTACTTATACTTTTAAAGATTCTGACTTCTCAAGATGTCATTACCGCAACATATGCCGACGACACAGCTGTGTTAATAATACACCAAAATTCCATCATCGCATCGTAACGGTTACAAATGAATCTTAAAGCAATACAAAAATCACAAAGAAAACTGCCCACTTATTTAGCTAAACGGACGTCAGTTGTTCCAACAAGATGTCGTTATGTACTTAGGCATGTATTTTGATTTTCGCCTGACCAAGCGAAAATGACTAGAAATCAAATTGAATAAACTTTACTGGTTAATTGGCTGCAGGTCAAAATTATCTCTAGATAGTAAAGTTTTAGTTTACAAGGCCAGACCTCCAGGTTTGAGGATCCAAAGGATAGACCAGGAAAAATTCCAGTCAAACGTACTACGGTTAATCGTGAACGCTCCTTGGTACGTGCCAAACTGCATTGTAGCTCACGATCTCCAAATTGTAATCATCAAGGAAGAGCTAACAAAGTGCGCCTAGAATTAAGAAATTAGACTAAGAGCGCATCCCAATAGTCTAGCAATGAATTTAATGAGTCAACAAAGTAAGGACTACAGAGACACATTCTATACGATAATTGTGGTGAACGATAAGCCTAAAACTGTTATACCTAAAACGATAGAATTTCCTGATGGCAGTATTACGAATGATGAAGACAAGGCTAGAATATTTAATGGATATTATGTGCAGATCATTAGAGAAATTATTGAGAGTATACAGGGTGATAATATGAACAGAAATATAATAAGCTATACAGAACATAAATTAGATAAGTTTCATATGTTAACTATGCACGAGTTAAGCGAAATCATAAATAAGCTTAAATATACTAGTTGTGCTGATGAATATTTAAATATAAACATTTTAAAAAATATTGCAGAAGTGTGTGGACATGTAATACTGGACATAGTAAATACGTCTATAAATTGGGTATGGTGCGGTACCTGACAATTTAAAAATGACAACCATTCTGCCTATACCAAAAATTAGTAATACAAATAAAGTGGAAGAATTTCGTCCAATTAATATACCCTTAGCCATAGATAAGGTTATTGAACGAGCTGTATACAAGCAAGTGACGAGCTACTTTGAGGATAATAAACTATTATATAATATGCAGTCTAGGTTTCGAACCAATCATTCATGTGAAACTGCGCTCCAAGCTGTTATAACATCCTGGAAGGAAGTGATTGACGATGGTCAAATAGTGGTAGCAGTCTTTATAGATCTGAGGCGAGCATTTGAAACTGTGGATAGGGAGATATTATTGGATAAACTAGTCGCATATGGTATCGGTGATAAAGTGTTAAAGTGGTTTAAGTCATTTCTAGAGAATCGAAAGCAAAAAGTCAGGGTTAACGATGTTGTATCAAGTGAGATAATAAACAATTACGGGGTTCCTCAAGGCAGCGTGCTTGGTCCACTATTATTCTTAGTATACATTAATGACATATATCGAACACTGAAACATTCAAAAATGTATTTGTTTGCTGATGATGCTTTACTATCAATTCAAGGTACAGAATTTTTAAATATTATAAAAAAAATTAATGAAGACCTAGCAATTTTGGAACACTATCTTTGTATCAACAAATTAAAAATTAATACAAATAAATGTAAATCTATGGTGTTGGTAACAAAAATAGAATTAAAAATATTAATATTGATGGTAATGCTGTCGTTATAAATAATGAAGTGATTGAATTTGTACCTGAATCTAAATATCTAGGAGTAATATTGGACTATACACTTAGCTTCACTAGTCATGTTGATTGCCTTATAAAGAAAGTTTCAAGAAAAAGATATTTCTTAAGTAGAATTAGTAAAGATATTTCATTATATGCAAGAAAAATTATATATAAGTCAATTATACTACCCCATTTTATGTACTGTGCGACATTATTGTATTCTGTCAATATTACAAAGTTAAATGAGCTTCAAATTGGGCAAAACAAATGTCTAAGAGTAATATTAAGATGTAGCATGTATACCCCAGTATCTGTAATGTATGAAACGTTGAGGCTCAACAATCTTAAAACTATATCCTATGTATGTCCAATGTATGGTGTTTATATACAAGATGATCCATAAACTTGTCCCTGATTATCTAAGTGGAATAATACGTTTTGTTTCGGAGGTGCATGACTACGATACCAGGCAGAGAGAGGATCTATATGTGATCCCTGCAAGAACATTGAGCGCACAAAAGTCAATAACAAATGGTGCAATGATTGATTTTAATAAACTTCCCAAATATATAACAACTGATTGTGATACTTTAAATAAATTTAAAACAGCTTTGTACAAATTTATTAGTTATTCTGATAGTAATTAACAAAATGTTTATTACTTATTTATTTAAGTTAGTGATAAATCACAATTTTTACAAAAACTAGTAACTATTGTAATTTTGTTGTAGTAGTATTATTATACTAAATAAAGGTCTTATTATTATTATTATTATCTACGAAGCTGATTTGAAATGTAGCTGTTTCGCTAAACAGACCCACTCCTTCATGGATTGCAAACTTATAGGAGAATATCAGTGGACATATATTTATCCTCCATATTAGCCATCGTATTGTAAAGATGTCTGTTTTGCTTTCATATAATTTCTTTGGGAGAAACAGTTAATTAAAAATTATGGCCAAGAAATGGCGATTTTTAGATGCAAAGGTGATACCTGAGTGGATACAGCTTTTTTACGTTTCGAAATATACAATACTCAATAAATATAAATTCTGCCTATCTTGTAAACAAAATAGAATAAGAATTCCCATCTCCTGGGAATTACACGTTAAATAGACAGCAGGCCATGAAAACGCTTTATTAAGCCAATTTATCCAGCGTGCTGTCTAATCGAACGGTGTTTTCTCTGCAAAACATTTTAGTAAACCTCTCAGACGACGTACCTGTTGTACTCCCTGTAGCTGTAAAAGCCTCGCAAAATAAAATTCAGCAAACCATAGCAGGGGGCGACTGCAATCAGCAAATCAATTCTGACGTCACGAGCGTCGGGGAAGCGACGCGTACGCGCCTGTTACCGACGTCTCTGGTCCCAGTTTTAATTCAGCTCCAGTTACAGGAGGTTGTGTATATTGGATACCCTACAGTGATGGCAAGTTAACTTAAGAGTTGTCAAGTTTGAGAGCTACGATGGTCTAGCGGGCGATATATGCAATGTAAGTTCATTTTCGTTGCGATGTTGATAGATTAAACTTATATTTAGTGTAAGTAGTTGCTCCCAAAGTAGCATTTAAACCATGAAACCACCTGTTAAACGTACATGCAACAGTGAGTCCTAAGATAATGCGGGGCCCGAACGTTGGAATTTGTCAACAAGTTAGTCGTGCAGTAGAGAATTCGAGTGATGAATTAGTCGAAAGAACGGACCCGATCCATTATTGTCAGAGCCTCGTTCCATTAGAGGAAGTTTTTGAAACACCAAATTATTCAGGGCTATTGAGTGTCCCGATTACTAAACAGTCGATTAAATTATAACAATGAATTAAGATTAAATTTTCATTAATGATACAATTAGCTCTATAGTTGTAGTTTATTTTAAGGTAGGGTTAATGTATATCATTTAAGACAAATCAAATCGAGCTGAAGCGATATATGGACTACCTTCAGAGTTACTGAAAAATTTAAACTTGATATAAATTTAAAAAATAAACTGTTACTGATGTTATAAATATAACTGAAGTTGATATGAAGCTGTCTGGTTGTTGATTTCAATTATATTAAAAATGAAACAAATAGGCGAATTTACTCTACAAATATACAGTATATTCCGATAATAGCTAGTGCAATTCTTTGAAATTTTCCGGTTTTTAGCATTCTATGATTCATAACATCGATGGTTATCGTTTTTGTTGATTTTAGAATTTTGTAGATTAGAAGATAATGTTAGATACTTCAATAAAATAGTATCTATAGAGGTAAATCTTTTAAGAAGTTATATTCATGACTTTATTTTTCAAAATATACATAGCGATCTAGCAGATGTAACAAATATCTAACTAATTTTCCATGAAATTTACAGTTTTTAAATAAAATCCTGAAACACTCCACTTTCTTACTTGGAAATATAATATGGATAAAATGTTATATATCCCTATTCAACCCTCCTGGAATTATAATTACTGTTTTGAAACTTTAAATGAAATTGGGGTGCGTGTGATATATTTGGAGTTTGTAATATTCTGTTTAGAAATATGATTATTCAGGATTTATTCATTATCAAGAAAATTGAAGTTTTAAAAGTTTAAACTGTATTTATGTACAGTGAACTAAATTATTCTAGGTTCTAGAAACCCTAAACTGGGTTTATGTATTCACGAAATGATTATTTGTCAAATCTGAGTAGTTCAAAAATCTCTATAGTCTACTAACTTTAGTGTCATTCATTTTGTTAAATATAGCCTTAAACAATCAATATAAAAATCACACCACCTTTCATGATACTTAAATATAAACCTTCTTTGGTTTGTTATTTCTGTGTGAACATATCCAATGATAAAACAGGAACGCAGAAGGGTATGTGAGAAATTTTCAAAAATAAAAATCCTGACCGTCGCATTTCTTTGTCTATGGTTGGTGGAATAAAACACACATTTCACCAATTTGGAAATATTGAGGACTTTCCTAAACTTCTCTGAAGAGTTCTCACAATGAGAAATGTTTGGAATCTGTTGATAGGTACCGATTAGAATTAACGTAAACCTGATAAGTTGCCGTCGTGATGGTGTTAATAAAATTTTCCTACTAGAAAAAGAAAAATATCATCTACATAAATAGAATATATTTGGTCGATGACCTTGTACGATAGCCTCTATCGCCCAATGAAATTAAATGAAGCCATAATATATAATTTCAAGATATAAAGAAATTCCTTATTCATATAAAAAACAACATTTTTTGATAAATACTCAACAAACGAATACTGGGATGGAGAAAATTAAAATTGAACGATGGATGCTCACGTTCAATATCCTTTGAAAGTTCTTGAGACTGGACTGGAACTGTAAATAGTCAAATTGTCAAATTGATTTTTCTCTGATAACGATGCCCTTAACTGAATTAATGGAAACATTTGCTATCAGCAGAATAGAGTTTTTTTACTGAAAGTAAAAGTCTATTTAATGAAGTGCTTATCAGTAGACGGACTGATAGACGCATTCAAATAGAGCACTTTAATCTGTCCTCCCGATCTGGCTTCATTTGTATATATCTTATAAGGTTATTTAAAACAGAAAGTCTACTTTAACAGATCAAAACCGTCAATGATGAGTAAAATACAACAAACCAAGAAATTAATTAAATAGTCGCGAAAACCATACAAAATATTTTGGTTTCAACAACTCTTGAATTATTATTAACTAGTGGGTGGCTCGATGTTTGAATATTTGATATAAATTATTTTATTTCAAGATTCTCATAATATTTTGCATTTCTAAAAATGTTTCATTAAACACAATTTAGAAAATTCTAGAAATCATATTGTTGAATAGAGACTAAAAATACTTTAGTAGCGACTATCACTTCAAGGGAGTTAAATATATAATTAAATATATAAATATATCTAAAAGACTACTCAAGTATCATTTTAAAATTTAAATTGACGTTTTATTTAGTCGTAAACTCATGAATTACTGAAAAATGGATTTATCCTTACCTTATGGATGACTATATAATGAGATAAATGGAAAATCAGCTATTGTTTAAATAATATGAAATTATGCATCATAATTACAATTTTATGTAACGTTTTTGTTCATCATCATGAGGTCATCAGTCCTAAGACTGGACGCTAACCTCCAGCTTCTCCTACCTTGTGCTAACCTACGCATTTCGCTAATTGTGCTACAACCTACATTCCTTACTATTTGCGAGCAGTAGTCTAATCTAGGCCTACCTCTGCCTTTCTTCACTCCTATTTTTGCCTCCAAAATATCGCAGACTATTCCCCCATGTCTCAGCAAGTGGCCTACCATTCTATCTCTTCTCTTCTTTATGTTTTTCCACATACTTCTTTTCTCGCCGCCTTTCTCTAATACTTCTTCGTTTCTAACCCTATCAGTCCACGGTATTTTTATCATTCCTCGGTAACACCACATCTCAAAAGCTTCTAATTTCTTCCTACTTGCTTCCCCTACCGTCCAGGTTTCGCAACCGATAGTGTCGTGCTCCATACATGCGTTTTCAAAAATCTCTTCCTTGTTTCTAAGTTTATTACCCCCGAGCATAAAAGTGCTTTCTTTTTGTTAAAATTTACTCCACCCTGCGCTATTCGTTGTTTTATATCGTTATCGCTTCTTCCATCCCAATTTGTTTTACTTCCTAAATAAGTGAAGTCTTCAACTTCCTCCAATCTTTCATTATTAATTTGTACTTTCGTTTTTGCTCTACTTTCGCGTCCTCTGCACACTATCACTTTAGTTTGGTTTTTATTCACCCTCATTCCGTATTCCTCTGTCAACACTGCCTCCATTTCGTTCAACGCTGATTCTAATTTCTCCTTATTAGATGCTGCTATATCATCCGCGAATCTCAGCATTTTTAGTTTCTATCCCTGTACTTTAATCCCGAAATCCACTCTATCTTTTACCACATTAATCGCTTCTTCGATGTACAGATTAAAAATTAGTGGTGATAGCGTACATCCTTGTCTTACTCCTTTCCTAGAACCTACTTCCCTTCTTTCCCCTTCTACTTCTATAACAGCAGTTTGCTCTTTGTATAGATTGTGTACTACTCTCCTATCTCTATACTTCATTCCCGCGCTCTTTAGTATCTCGAACATTTCTTCCCATCTTACATTATCAAAAGCTTTTTCTAAATCTACAAATCCTATATAAGCGTTCTTTCCTTTTTCTATTGTTTTCTCTAACATTACTCTTACCGCTAGAATAGCTTCGCAAGTTCCCCTATTTCGCCTAACCCCGAATTGGCCTTCTCCTAGTATTTCCTCCACTATACTTTCCATTTTTGTTAATAACTATTAAATATAATACCTTTGGGTTATCATCTAGACACACAGCAGTGTGTCAGCCAAGTTCGAAAAAGGAAAAGGCGACGCACCGGCAGTATGTAATATTACACGAACTATTTCGAGCTACCTTCGACCCCCCTCCCCATAACTCAATAAGTATTAGACCTACACACTTGCAATTTTGCACTTCTAATAAGGTCAAAAATACCTAGAATTTATGAATAAACCTATTATAGTTCTCGAGTTATTAACGTCTGAAAAGTGTAATTTCTTTCACTCACTGACTGACTGATTCATCAAAATCCTAGATCACTTCTAGGTGACTTCCAAACTTGAAACTTAGCATCAAGGTTAGTTTCAAGTTCTAAGTATCAATCAGTTAGTTTTAAGTCTCGAAAATGGATCTCAACATAATATCCACTTTATTTGTTGAAGTATCCTCTTTAAGCAGTGCATTTATTATAATATATAAGTGCATTATAATGTTAATAAAGATGATTTAAGACGGGTGTATACCATGTTTTTAATTGGCCGATAATAAAGCACAGCCTCTATGAGACATGCCAAAAGGATACAACTTTTCAAAAATTAATGATATCTCACCAATAACATAAGTATAAAAAGGGGACCAAGTTCGGTACAAACAACTTTCGGATTTGTTAAATGGGTTGCCGATAAATGGATTGAGATCTGAACGGGTGCCAAGTTCCACAGGAACTTACAACAGGAACTTACAACAAGAACTTACAATGGGAATGCGCTACGGCCTTCAATTGACTTAAGAGAAAATTTATTAAGTCCTCTGATACTGAATTTATAACTTGGCAAGTTTTAATAGTCAATAAATGACGATTATCGGGATGATATTTAATACAGCTTAAAATTTAACTTTGCTAGTTGTTCCATTTTATACTTCAAACAATTTATACGAACGACGTTCGATGTCGTCGTTTGTCCCTACCGAACTTGGTTCCCTCTTCCCACTTATGTTTTTGGTGAAATATGTTTTACAGTAGCCGATTAATAATAAAAACTTATTTCTAATTGTGAAGGACAATCGAAAAAGTTGCCACCAAAAATCATTTGTCAGATACATTTCGAATATTCAGTTCAAAATCTAATGTATTTTCCCGCAATAATGGTACCTACGAATATTATTTGAAACCAAATATTGTGTTCTATTACCTATTAGGATCACAAAAATAAAATATTATGGGTGTCCCAAAGAAAATAATAAATCTGGTAATGTACAATAAAAATAAGGTAGATTCTTAGGTAGTAAATTATTGTCAATTGTAAAACTGACTACAGCCAGTGTTTCCAGAAAAATACAGATGATATTGCTCAACGACTCTCCCCATGCAAGTTTTACTATTCTTTAAACGTTGACTATATATATATATATATATATATATATATATATATATATATATATATATATATATATATATATATATATATATATATATATATATATATAAGGAGAATTTCCTCAGAATGAAAAAAGAAAATTATGATGATAGTATGCTATTTGTATAAAGCGTAGTTTGAACAAATAAAAATGTTTTAATTTATAGACTTTCAAACATCTGTTTGATAATTTACCAACACTAAGTTTACAAAATTTTACGTTTTTGTGTACATTCAATCGGCTTCCATCTATATATAAATTGTATCTATATTTATATAATAAAATAATTCTGTTACTTATTATTTCTCCATTAAGTATTTCTTTCAGAATGTTCGTCCAATATTTGTAATAATATAATCTCAATAAATTTCTGATTCTCATTATTTTATTTTCATATACTGTATTGTATTTATTGATAATTTATTATCCTTTAATGACAGTGAACGACACAACAATCGAATATGTCTATCAAGACCTGATTGATTGCTTTTTCAGTAGAATGTATGTATACCATATATAGTACACCTCTAAAGTTTTTCCTCCTTTTAATTTTCAATTTAGATATCTAAAAGAACGGAAATTCGCATACGTACATAAGAATAACATTTTAAACTACATAGATAAGGATATTATACTCCAACCCATCTGCAAATGCCTTATATAAAAGGACTAAACAAATTAGGTCAAAACAGCTATTCTCCTGGCTATATGCCAAACGCCGAGCGCTGAATTATAAGAAAAAAATACGACAAATTTTGTCATGTAATTCAGCACTCGGCGTTTGGCATATAGCCAGGAGAATAGCTGTTTTGACCTAACTTGTTTAGTCCTTATTATATAAGGCATTTGCAGATGGGTTGTAGTATAAACTCCTTATTTCTGTAGTTTGAATATTACCCTCTGAGTAGTAAAACTTTGCATTATATTAATAACATTTTAGTTAGTAATAACTAGTGATAAAATAATCGAAGATGACATTGCGGCGCCATTTTATTGCGGAAAATTATTTTTAAATGGCAACAGATGTGTGGGGTACCCCATTTGGAAGTTGCTTCAAAAATATATTCATTCGCTGTTTTTATTTTGACATATGTCTGAAGGTGACATTTAAATTTCATATCATCAAACTTTTTAGGCAGTACCTCCCTGTAAGTGCTAAGTATCAATTTTATGCTGATCGAAATCATTCAAAAAATCGCATAGACGTTTTTCCATATCCGAATTTTATTTTGTGTTTACATTAAAAATAAATTATAGGTTCGTGGAAAATAATAAATTTAATTCACAGATAGCAAAATTATTGAAATAGAAGGTGGTGTGAAACTAAATTTGCACCATTTCGTTTCATATTGAACAACTATAACATCATGTAAAACGGAATTGGCATGTAAATTATAAAACGAGCTCTATAAAATGTTGATTTAATTTTTTGTGTATATTGCTTTTTTGAGTATTAGTTTTTAAATGTTAATCTCACTGTAAATATCGTTTTGATAAATATAGAACGTCTTGTATTTTAAACTCTTGAAGTGTTTATAAAGTAACCTCAAAGTATCAAAGGATTAAATGGTGGTGACAGATCTTCAAGATAAACACTAGAACTAGAAGAACGTACAAGAAATTTTCCACGCTCCGCTTATGAGTTTCCCCGTCGGAGATCTTCGTGATCTCGGCGGGGAGCGCAATGTTCATTATTTCGATGGTTATCGCTCAATGCTGCTACGAAATGGCCCATTTTCCTTATCAAACATAGAACTCAATAACTGTTGTAGATATCTGTCTAAGATAATCTTAAACAACCCCTTGTGATTGCCCCTGCGTGCTGCTCACCAACAAAGCTCGTTAGTCTCCTGCCACGGTTAGGATAGGGCAGTACATTATGACATGGGTGTCTCCTGGGTGAAATTAGTCTGGAAATTAATAGTTTCATAACAAACGAAGAAAATACGTACAAAAAATTTAGGAGACTGCATTAGTACATTGCTTTAAATAGCATGAATAAGGTTTTGTAAATTCAACAATTTATTATTGTAATAAAAACGAACCGCAGCAATAAATCAAGAATATTGACAACCTTCTGAAACATAAATATGATACTGTTTATAATAATAATTACACTGTGGAATAATTTTGTTGTTACTCGCTGTTATAAGTTGTTTTTCAAATGATTTTAGTAATATTTTCATTATGGTGATTTAAATTATGAAATTGGTTTTTGCTACATACTCAGGTTTTAATGCAATTTTATATTGAATATAGAGTGTGTTAAGTTAAGTTAAGTTAATATATTAACCTTATTATACACCACTTATAACATTTTTTGTATAGGTATTCGTTTATTTATTAGCATACTTCTTGTATTAACAGTATTCAATGTAAAATAGTTTCATTAAAAGGAACTTTATTAGTACCCTACTTGTAATCAACACGGGCATCTGAGGCGTGGTCTGTCTTCTGTTTGTTTGTACTCACATATTTGAAAGTGTATGTGTGTAAATAGATAGTATGGAGCTGGAAACGCAGGATTTTATCAGGAAAATGAATGTCAAGGAGAAAGCAGCGTGGCAATCTTTCGTGAGAGTTCGTACAAATCTTCCTTGGCAACACAAAAGCTTCTAAGAGTGTGTAACCAGAATTATGAAGTCTTGCTTACTACAACGCTGTTGACTTTTCAAATTCTTGATTGCATTATGGGTGCCAAGCTTCATTTCCTATACAGAGGTCTCTATAAATGTTTAGAGAACCATAGCGCAGTGAGTGACGAACAGCGTTTCCATTAAGACTCTTTGATGATGGAAGAACTCTACCATGGGCGTTGAGATAAACATATGATGATATGATCGAACCGCCCACGAGGTGCGTAGTAAATAGCTTGGTCTTTACCTAGTCACATTAAGACCATTGCAGAGTGAATCTCCATGAATATGTATTGAATTGGAATGTACACAGAGTTCAATCTGTCCACGCGTAAAGTGCATCCTTTTCCATCCCAATGCTGTCTGACTCTATGGACTTTCTTCTACGGATACCTAGAGAATCTCACACTTTTCCCTATTCTTGATAAATATTAAGAACAACTGCTCTAATAAATGTAAAGAAAATTGTTCCCCAGTGTTATTTGTAACGAAAATAAATACTCTAGACTGTTATATGTTATATGATGGTATACAGATATTCGAAAACTTGAAAGATTTAAGAATAATAATTGTGGAGTGTAAACATTGAGGTATAATGTTAATACAATTTTATAACATAACCTTTTGTTATAACCTTTAACATTGTTAAAGAAAAACTTTAATACAAACAATTAATTTTCACCAGAATATTAAATGAAAATACGCATGCCGATGCTATTGCATAAATTAATTAAATATTAAATAAATAACTTTTTTTGACAAATATATATATATATATATATATATATATATATATATATATATATATATGTATATATATATATATATATATATATATATATATATATATATATGTATATACATAACAATTCACATTTCTTCAACAACCTTCATTATTTGTATAGTGTTTGTCATTTTGTGATAGGTAAACGACTCATTACTGTTCTGAAATTGCTTAAAATATTTTAAAATATTCAATAGAGTAACATGTGCAAGTATATATTTGAATTAATAACTTATGTACTTGTAAATATTTTTGATCGTTTTATATATACATACATTTGTACACATTCGAAATTACCAGCATTTAATATGGCTGTATTTTCCTTAAACAATTTAATGAGTATGAGACGGCCTATTTCGTATTCAATTTACTATACTTATTTTACAATTAGTTGTGAAAAGTTGCAAGTTGTAAAACAATAAGGAGAAATGAACATGTCATTTCTAGATCGCCAAATTCAAAGCTACGCAATATGTAGGATACTGTGAGAACAAATATGGGGCTGATATTTACCCACGTATCCGCGATGTGTTTTCGTTTCCACATGGGTTAGTGTATCGATTGTATATAAATTTTTGACCAAATATAGATATCAAATCGCAATTTTAAGCGCTCTAACATGTCCATGGCACGCATCCAAGTTTCAGTTGGCACAGTTTCATGTGCTTTGTCAGCGATACAGGAAGGATTTCGCACAGGGTGTTTATTCCGGACCGTATTTGGGCCACAGTGAATATTAAGCATTGAAAACATTATCGAATAATATAGAACGATTCCGATGTTTGCTAAACTGAGCGTATCAGTCACGAACGAATCCAAAAGCAACTACTCTGGCTTATAGTAATCGTTGAAATCTTCTGCAGATCTGATGTTGTTAAAAAGCCGCATTTGAATCAAGACCGACATTACGAAACCTTAGAAAATACAGAAAAACCACAGAAGATAAGAATAGCTAGAATAACATCCCTACAATCTGATCGAGTGGTAAAGATCATATCTTTGAAAATCGTCTAAAGATAATAGTCAACGAATATTATACGAACGGATCAATGTAAACTACTCTTTCTATTGGCATATCAGATATTTAGACATCAGAGTGCAGGAGGAATGCCTATTTGTATGAAAAACTATTATCTCTTTGATCTCCACTATAATCATGCAAAAGAATGCTCATAAATAATTGAATGCTATTAGGCAATATGAAATTGAAAAATTAGAACTCGAAAACTTGGTGTGGTCATTTCCCAGAAGTTTGGGAAATGACCCTATAAAATCATCAAGAGAAGCAATAATACCATCTACAGGATCTGAAGAGGCTCCCGAGCAAAACATTAAGGTAGGTTCATCTAGCTCATTGAGCTAAATATAGATTGAAATAAGCAATAGCTGATTGAGATAGTTATGTTTAAGAAGTGAAAATAGCAGTTGATGACTTACGAGATTATTGAATAATTTGTTCGTATATACTTGGTATTTACATTAGGCTGGTTAGGTTAGGGTAGACCGTTTATTCCCATACATTGTGAAACAACGAACAAGGATGATAGCTGATTGAGGCTGGTTTTTAAGACGTGGGCAGTGTAATGAATGTGGTAGTTAACAGTGACACTAACGATATACATATATCAATTATTATTGTATTTTTGGTATTTTAGTTAGGTTGGGCTAGGTTAGGTTAGGTTTAAATACGCCAGGTTAGAGAAAGTGAGAAGATTAAATCTGTAAAGATTACATATACATATACAATTCATAAAATTTTGCAGGTTAAGAAATGATTAATGTTTTTATTGGATTGACATGAAATTTATCAATGTGTTTAGTCTGGTTTTCCAAATTTGATGACAAGAAGAGATTCAGTCAATTTGTTATGAATGAAAATCCTGTGAGACAGTTTATGATAATACACCAAAAATTAGGAGTACGTCAATTTTGTTTCGTAAAAAAATTGCCAAGACTGGAACTAAATCAGACTGCAAGAAAAGTAAGTAAATATTGAGTGTTAAGTTGCTTTCAAAGAAATAGGCACATAACAGAGCCTGAGTGGAGCGGAAGAGTTTTCGGAAAATAAACTCTTAGAGGAGAGAAAGCAGAAAATTTTATATACAAACATACAGTTGGAAATACAACAAACAATAGATGATGGTGTTTTAGTTGTCGATGTTGTTATAGGAGAATTAAAACTATCTGTATTATATTTTCCATGCCTCTAGAATAGTTAAAGACTAAAAGAGGTTACAATAAAAAAAATAGCAAACATTGTCAATAGAGCTATGTAAAAATTTGGAATACAAAGTGATTTGTGGATTTGAATAACTGATGAAGCTTTGGACTGTTATTGAATGTAGTATATGTTAGAAATTGAATTCTCTTTCAATTAGAAATATTTACTGCAATAACTTACTTGACGTAAGGGACTGTCAACTACCAAAAAATGATATCGATGATATGTAGCATATATCTTTAATTTTACATCACCAAGTGCATAAAGAAATTTTTATTTTTCTACACTCAACTATACCAGAGTGGAAAAGTAATGTAATTGTGTAAAGGAAAATGAAGAAAAAGTTTTTTTCAGGCATTTATTTTTCGTTTTGCCTAAAAACAAAAAAAAAAGATTTTTACAAAATTTGGGTCTGTGTGTGTGTCGTTGTTGTTGTCGTTGGCATTAATATTTCTTGTTAGCACGATAACTCAACTAAATCGTATTGGATCGATCGGGTATTGACTGATTCTGATCGGGGACGTCTCCCAGACGACACATATTGATTTTGTGGTGGATAGAACACATTCTACCATGTTCATGGATCATGAGAAAGCACAATGGTGGACTATTTGAGAAATTTTTTTGTTATCACTATCACTCAATTAAATCGTGTGGGATCGATTGGGTTTCGACTGATTCTGAGTAGGGACGTCCACCAGACGACATTTATTGATTTTGAGGTGGATAGGATACCCCACCCTGTCCATGAGTCATGACAAAGTACGACGTAAATGTTTATGTTCATTCTAAGATTTTAAACATAAACATTTAACGCGTTGCTGATTTTGCATTGAACGATAAAAACATATATTCGGCCTGTATCGTATATGAATGAATGGGAAAAAGAAAATCTCGTTCGATCACAAACGTATTTGACGGCACTGAAGCAGTCGCCAATGAAAAAACTGAAGCTATCGCATAAAACACATGTTCTGCATTTATGGTTTATGTTTTCTTGGCCACTCAAGTTCGAGATAGAGATGTTCTACGTGCGGAAAAGTCCGATTTAAGGTATGAAAACTGTTTATTTTAAATATACTTAAATATGTATGCCACTGGGTAGAAAGTTCAGTAAAAAATAACGGAAATTTACTAGTGCCTCCATCGTTCGCCCATTCGTTACATAAACCATTGACATTGGTTAAAAGTTGATTCCTTAATGCTACATTCTTGGAGTCGTCGGAATAATCGTTTTATATCGACCAAGAGTATAATTAACTCATTAAAAGTTGATTCATTATTGCCTATATTTCAGGAAAACACATCGAAAGTTTACACAATATTCCTATGCTGATGGTACCTGGAATCGAAATTACTATTCTATTAAAAAAAAAAGAACATTGATACAATTAGTATAATATAAAAATACAGATAGGAGGCATATTTAGTGTATTTAATGTAATCGATATTTCTTACTCATTACGCTACAATTGTGAAAAATAATTAAATTCAGCTAGCTTTGTACAGATATCATCTGCGTAGATGCAAAAGAGATTTTGAAACACAACCCGTAACTTCAATTAGAATTAGATTACAACCAAAATATAAGTATTATTTCAATAGACTTTTTTCATACCTCCGCCGAACAGATTTTCCATCTAATTTAAAAAGGTAACTACACAAAATAAGAAGAATAAAATGAGAATAAGACTTAATTAACTTGGAATTTTTGCTATTACGTTTTGCGCTAAAAAATTATCATTGTATGCTTTATTTCTTTTTCGTCTCAAAGGAGAACGAATTGTAATGGAACAGAAAATATGCTTTGTTAAATAAATATTAAATTTAAAACTACTGTCTTGAGTATCTCGAATAATTAACTAAAAAAAATATGAATTAATGCGAGTATAAAATATACCTTATTAAATAAATATCAAGTTTAAAACTAATTACTTAAAAATACATTAGAAAAATATGAACTTATAAGCTGTCTCCGACACTACCTATTTCTATTACAAATAGTAAAAAATTATTTCTAAAGCTCAATCAAAAATGGTGGAAATTGTAAAAAAATTAATCCATTTCTCTCTGAAGACATATGTAAAACTGTGACAGTCAAGGCTCAGTTTATTTGTAATGTGTCTAATACTTTTTAAACAGTATCAACAATTTTATTTATTTCATGTATTATTATTAAATTGAAATAAATTTATTATCTGATCTATTTATAAATACAGGATCGTCGTACTATGCTGCATCATCGTTATGTTCTTATTTTATTTTTATCAATCAGTGTCTTTGTCATTAAAATTGTACTGTGTGGGTTTGTTTTTATTAAACATTCAAATAAATTCAAATACAAACATCAATAATCCATCACAGACTTTAAGCACAGACACATCACAGACTTTAGGGCTAAAATTACCTGTGAGACTTTGGATATAAGAAAACTCACAAAAGGTGATCTATTGGGGTTAGGTTTGGAGTTATAGCTTAGCTATTCTACTCTTCCGCGTCTATTAATTCATCTATTTGCAAAAATATTGCTGAAATGATTTCATACTGACCGCAAATAGTTTAAATGTTTTTTTGATTATTAATGCCTATCAAACCCTATAGAGATTTTTGAATATTAAATATATTTTGTATATTAAATGCTTGCCATTTGGATACAGTGTATCTTGAAGTTACATTCTTGATTAAGTTCCTACTGGTTCTCACCATTTTATGTAATTTAATATCAAACAACTACACTAAGAAAAAATCTACTCACATGTTAGTTTATGTTTAAACATTGTGAGAATTATTATAACAGATTATATTATCACAAGGTATACAGTGCCTAGATATTATCGAAGTTTTCTTATTTCATCATGATACGATTGTCAAGACAATTGAATTCGTATCTCGACTGAGAGAATTATGCCTATATGTTTATGGAGGAGTACATATTCTTTTTGACCAGTGTATATTTTTCTTGAATAGGAATAGTTCAATTTAAACTCTGATAAGAAATGTCAAAGATATCGTTAAAAGAACGTTACGAAAACGTTATTAAAAATACAAATGGATGACTTATTTGATGTTATTGACGTTTCCTATTAATCATGATGGGATTGGAAAATTAAAATCAGCGATGTCTATAGAGAATATTACCTACATAGTTACAATTTCAAAAACAACATGTATACTTATGAGTTCGATTTGAATTCGACTAGACATAAAACAAGAATTATTGGAAATAAAGTAATAAAACCAAATGCAACTGAATTTATCTTTAAAGGAAGTATCAGTCTATACCATAAAAAGCTTTATTAAGAAACATGGATGATTTGAAATTTGCGAGGGATTCGATTTGTCAGTAATCTGAATTTTAATCAAACTATTGAAAATTAGATATCTGTACTTTAAAAGTTTTGCACATATACAAATTGTGTCTGCTTCCTTCCCTGAAAGCTTCAGGCTTTAAAGGGGGAGGTTACACGTATAGGTCAAGACGTATTGCTATATATATATATATATATATATATATATATATATATATATATATATATATATATATATATATATATATATATATATATATATATATATATATATATATATTCTAGTTGCGATAGGTTATGTTTCTATTTTCGAAGTCTATTTGTCTATATTCTATTAATAAATTGAATGGTTATAAAGTAGAATCTATGTGAAAGAAAAAATAATAATCTTATTACATCGTTCCGTTATAATTACGTAAAATGTTAATCTGCAATCGAAATCATTCTTCTCAAATTTTGATTTAAATTTATATATGTCTGTGCGTTGTTTATGTCGTTGGCGTCTACCGCGGGGCATAGATATTTTTTGTAATACTTTAATCAGCAACCAGAATGTTTATATTTCATTCTATAAGCTAATATGCTCACTAATGCTAGATACTAGTATTTACAATAACCTGTTAAGTTTAACATCCAATGCTGTTACTTCTGCATATTATCTTAAATCTATAGTTTTTAAGTCCTCTATTGTTCAGGGGTAACAACAACTGTTCGAATAGTGTTCTTCTAGTATTTGATGATGGTTGGCTATTCTTTCACGGATGACTTCTTGTACGGTTGGGATACGTAGATCAATGTATGTCTTACAATTAATATTATTGACTGAAATCTCTGAATAATTGCCCTATGGACTTGCTTACGCATCCCCACAGCTGTATACCGTAGGTTCAAATAGGTTTTATGACGGTCTTATAGATAAGGAGTTTATTTTCTGTTGATAGTTTTGACTTTCTTCCTATTAACCAATACAGTTCTTTTGTTTTTATATCAATTTGTCTTTTCGCATAAATATTGACGTTCCAAAGTTGTTGAGTACTTTGGAATGATTTCCTTGATAGCTAGAATGTCAATCGAAATTTGACGATTAGAGTAGAACCTGTTAGAAGCCTTTACACAGAATAATGGTGTTAAAAACCTACGTACCTAGTTAACTTTGTGTAAATTCCAATTTTTGGCATATTTCTTGTTTATTTAATTTAAAGCCGCTCGATTTTTTCACGTGGGAACAGTAAATCGGTGAATCAGCGTGTCCGCTCCATGGATTTCACAATAACTGTTAAACATCCATTTAGTAGTGCACTGCGCATTTTAATATGAATGTTTTTACGTTGCAAAGTGCTAATTCATTATATAGAATGTACGTAGGACTTAAAAATGGTTACTTCTTGATTCGAAAAATAAGTTTATATGGGAATTTAGAGACGTGAAATACAATGGAGCAAAAATAATAGGTTTAGTCTATGTCTGGAGGAGAGCATATATTTAATCTATGTCTGCAAATTGTGTGTACAAGAAAAATATAAAAAAGTAGCTAAATACTAAATACTGGATTTATGTTTGATATAATTTTTGTATTGTTGTCCTGTAATTCATCATTTACTGAATCAACAAGAATTTCAACTGGGATTTTAGCCCCACTATGACGTTACTAGGCCAAAACTTATTGCAGATATATGTACCATTTGTGCAGGAACAAATCGAAAACAATACGAAATCTGAATTACATAATAACACATTGTGGTTATGTGTGGATAAAACCATGGATTGTAAAATAATATATTATTAATGTTATTGCACGTACTATGAAACCTTCTTGATCATCATGTTCTTTATTACTAGCTAATAAACGATTACAAAAATGTACTGTTGAAGCAATTACCAAAGTGGTGCTAAATTCATAGAAAAATTTCAATTCAGCATAATTTAATTCTAGAAATAAAACGACAATGACCCCCCAAGTTTGAAGCTTAAAATTTTCGAGTTTTAAGTTTCTAGACTCAAATGTTTGATATTCAAATTTATTTTAATATTACTTAAAATTACTTTCAGAAATTTAAAAGTTTCTGAAAGTTCTATCTTTAAGTAACAGAACACATAATTGACCATAACGGTCAAACAGAGAGACCTAGGAGGAAACTCATGCGTACGAAAAACAGCTATAGTTTATTGTGTCGTAGGTGTCGTTATAATGGTTTCCCCAAAGATGACACCACGTTTTGTCTGAAAAAAAATGTCACGCTTAGCAGATTATCATTCATTAAATTATTAACAACTCACTGACAATAGGCAGACGCCTAGGAACAAATGCTCTATATGATTGATTTTCATATGGATGCACGTTTAAGTCCATGTTTGCAATTGTTCCTCATATGTCATAAGAAACTCCACTTTCTTAAGATAGATTTTTAAAACGTTTTAAGGGCCTTAATTCCATATGACGACGAACATCAATCACGGTCTACTAGCATCTCTCTTATGAGTCCCAGAGCTAGGTTTGCAAAACAAACCAATATAATTTATAGAACACGAATAAATATCCTTTGCTATTTCTGCCAAGTCTAGGTAAGTACTCTCGCAGATTGGCCAGACATAAACGCTGACTATATTCCCAAATTTCGCTAACAAGCACATCGATTCGGATATTGATTTCAGTCATGTAAATTTACGATATAATGTAATTTTGTAGTGGAAACCTTGACATAAATTTATGATGTGTAAATGTACGATATAACTAACTTGGACTTAGTTTTAAATCCGTGACCATCTTTATCCAATATATTTATTGGATAACAGTCTATAATACATTAATAGAAAACCCCTGATTGAATGTTTACTTAATGTTGGTATTTATTGTTAATTAGATTTTTCTATTAGCAAACTAAACTTCAATTTTCGTGAAGCATCTGGTCCACACATAAAAGATTATTACGGCCCTACCCTCGGAGAGTGATAATGGCCGGCCTGCTTTATGGCACGAAAGATTTCATTTAGCATTCATTATCCACGATGCCGCCGCACGCTAATATACTTGCAAGTTGTTTGTTCGCTGTTTAGTTTCCTCAAGTACTTTACTTCTGGATATACGTATACGCGAACTGCGATATTATCAAATAATAATTACAATTCTAGCGAAAACGTCTCCTGAGATAATTAAAAATCTCGTTTTCCTACTGTTTACTTAGTAAGTCCGTGTATGTTCAGTTTTAACTTATACGAGTTATATATATGATGTAAATCCTGATTTACTATTTAATTTACACATGAGAGTGTTTGTATTTAATCGAAGTTGTGACAAGGCACTCTCCATTAATTTGTATTGTGAAAGCAAGAGACCACTTTTCTACGAACACCGACAGGTTATGCGTTTCTAACGCGCGTTTCAAAAACAAAGCTGGCATCATCAGTAGATGATTACAACTAGTTTAAATTTTTGTCAGTAACATATAAGTCGGAAATCGAGAAAGGAACTACCAAACCGCCAAGCGGTTATCAAAGTAGTTCCCGAGTAGCAAGGCTATTACATAATCGCTATAGGAAACAATTGCTCCTCGGGCTAAAGCCCCGCCAGGCATTGAATTATACCCAAAAGCGATTAAGTATTACCTTAATACTTTCAATGGCATCTAATAGTCTTTTGTGGACTATACTTTTTACCAATTTTAAGTTACTAGAGTCTACTCTGTGATTATTTTCGAAAGCACGTTTGGAACAGAAGTTTTTTTAAAATATTTAAATGCTCATTAAACCTAGTTACTATTGCTCTTTTTGTCTGCCCAATAAATTTTTGACTATAATCCTGACAACTTACTTCATAAATCCCGGATCTATCCTTAATTCCAATTTTATCTTTGGGAATTCCCAAAAGTTGTTGTGATTTGTTTCCATAGGAGTGCACTAATCTCATTTTTAAATCTTTACAGCCCCTTTTGTGGTCCCGGGTAAATTATGTTTCATATGGAATTGACACAATTTTACAATTTTTCGATTGTTATCGAAAGGTCGTAGAGTTGAAAAGAATTTTTCGAAGTCAACGTTATCTAATTAATTCATCTACTACATGAGAAGGATATTAGTTAGCTACATTACTTAGGTTCCTGGAAAACTTAGCGATGTGTATTGTGACCTTTGTATTTTATATCACCACAAACATAGAGAGAATAAAGAAAATAAATGGAGAACTAGTGATGCAATTCTTTTAAATACTCAGTTTCAATAAATTATTCCATGTCCAAAGTCTAAATAAATCATTCCATGATTTTTTACTTACTCATATGAGAGTCTCATAGAGAAAATAAAATATTAAGCTGATTATCCTTTTATGAGACAATATTGGGCAAATTTTGACGACCATATACATTGAATTTATACTATCAATGATGATCAGAAAATTATTGATTTTAATTAAAATACATATCTTATTAAACTTTACGTTTAACTAAAGTTTGATGTTTTTTTTTTTTTCAAACTGTTTAAAAATCGATAAAATAATTTTACGATTACTCGAAAGATATAGCAACTTGTTATTGAAATGCCCACAAACTCCCTGTCTACCACTACGACCTTAGTTATTTTCAAGCGATTTCTTTTTAACTACAACCTTTCTGCCTTAGAGCTCGGTATCTCAGTTTTGATTCTGTTTAGCTCATTACTGTTTGACGGGCATGAAGAGGGTCGAATTCTTTAGGGTGACACAGGGTTTTCGGATAGTTTGATTGAAGTACAGAATGACAGTTTTGCGTGAGCTGTACATTCAATATTACATTATTCTACATTCAATTAGAATTTGGTTTACTGAAAGTTATAAATAAAACAGTAGTGTCTTGTAAATTCTCAGTTAAAGAAGAAAATAACAGAAACTATATCGTACGGTATACTTTTTTTTCGACACTGTAATTGAGTGAATTGATAATTCTAATCAATGTTTAACTTTGCAAATTCCAGTTTCACTTTTGCAATTCTATAAGGAGAATATTTATAATTTCTATTATGTCCTGAAGTAAACGTTCCTTGTTTATTGTCATTCGTTACGGTAGTTTCTTAATAAGCTTTAACAGAGAAAGGAAATGGGAGAAAGTAACGGTTATCCTCATCATTTACTAAATTAGTTAATTAGGAAGCGAGGGTTTAACGAAACCCTTTGTAATTATGTGGCTTCTGAAAAGAGATAAGAAGAGGAAAAAGTCACAGTCGATCTTACATAGTCTTAAATGCTGTTACCGGGATATAATTAATTGAGTTAAACTGAAGCGTCCTGAGAATTATTTGAAATCACTGTTCAATTTTATATACAAGCTTCATGAAGTGCAAAAAAAAATAATTTTGAGGCAGAAGAGGTGAAGAAATGTTAAGAATAGTCATAGTCTCAGAAATCTTAAGATCTACTTAGATTACAGACAATGAGCAGGAGCTCTAAACATTGGTTATTAGGACAAAATGTATTAAAAATCCTGGAAAATATTTACTTGATGATTTAAAAAGATTTTCAAATAATTGAACTAAACTTCGGAGACAATTTTAAAATTAAAAAAATGACAAGTGGTTTAAACGATTTTAAGTTAAAGTTGATAAAAAGTTTTTCAATTTTGATCAGACTTTTGTTGTTGTTCAGATGTTCAGAGCAACATCTGAAGAGTCCACTGTGTTGGCGAAACAATTGTTATGTTTAACAAGTAAAAAGTGAAAATCTTGCCAGCGAATGTTTTAATTTTTCTTACTGAAATTATTTTTATAGTGCCCTTCCAACAATAGACATTAACTTTGAACTTCAAGCAATGAAAAATAATTTATTGTTGATGCATATGAGATTCGTGTACCTAGCGTAGGTTCTTTTGTGATTTATAATTAGAATTATCACGAATTATACTATCACTTAAACAAAAAAGGGTTTAGTCAGGTTTTAAGATAATATTATTTAACAAGTTTGAGGTTCATAGCAGCATCTTAGGTAGTTTCAAGTACTAAATAGAGTTTTACTGTATATTCTGATAGATACGAGTAGATTGGCCAAAATTTGACTAAAGAATTTCATAAATTACAATTTAGGTTTGAAATTCTACAGCCATCTTCGTTAACAAGCCGACGAGCTGATGAAAGCCTCTAGTAAAGTACATGTATTACAACTCTAATATTCAAATAACCCCTAGAATGACATAGCTTAGCCTTCCGTCGAAGTTAGCCGATCTGTGAGATCCGGCAGTCATTTTTTTCTTTGCCCTCTCGTGTGTATTACGAATATTAACTCGAACTACCTCATAGCTTCCTAGCTCTAAACCACTCTTCTCGATATGGCGTCGTTCTTTTAGCGCATTACCTATCCTTGTATGAGCCAACCGGATCTGTTAGATGCATTGCGCCTTATTATGTCATTATTTTCACTTTTTTTTAATTTTGATAGATTTCTTTCATTATTTAAATTAATAATATCTTTTGGTATCTCCGCTTACTTACTCTGGCTTTTTATGGCATTTTTATTCAAAATTTACACATTTGGGTGTTAAATTTGTGGTTTATACTAAATATCGTTACCAACAATGTGACGTTTATTTTTGTTTGAATCATGTCAAAATGATGAAAAAGATTTATAATTATTTACACCTAAAATACACAGTTACTTACAGCATTTCTTTGTAATTCACGTCCAATATTTTTTCTTACATATAACTTTATGACTTTTATATGAAAAAATAGGTGGTTTATTTTTTCCGTTCAAAATATTGTTCAATACTAATTTATCTGTGTGTTTTGCCCTTACAGCAGAAAGAAACTTGGCTATAGCTGATTCTCCCATCAAAATAATCCAAATTTATTGTTTTACAAGATGAAGTGAATTCCTTTATGTTAATTTATTTACATTATTTACGTTAAAAAAAGTTATTGCGATTAAAACGTATGTGACATTTTTACTATTGTATTGTATTAATTAAAATAAGCCTTTAATTGAGTCTCCACCTCATTAAAATCTAAATTGTGTAAGATTTGATATGGGATCTCTCAGATGCATTGCGCCCGAATGTGTTTGGATTCAGACTGCCCCCGACGGAAGGTCAATTGTCATTAAGAGTTCTCCTCGACAGAGCGCGTTTCCATATAAGTACATATTTAGTTAGAGATCCTACGACAGTGAGGTAAATCATTCCGCATGAAATCACCTAGTTTCTCCTTATTTTCGACTATTTCAAAGTTCCATCGCCTTAAGAACACGACATGAAACGGAATCAGAGATGATCCAAATAATATTAGCTGCTGAACCCCTCTGATAATCATGAGAATTTCTCATTATAAATTCAAGATGTAAACGGGAGGTAAGTACGTTGAACTTGAAAGCGAACCAGCCTTCCTTCATAATCCCTTATGTTTCAACTCAACCCCTTTAGCTACCTTGAAGGGAGCCCTTTCTAGGGTCGCCGTCGTCGCCAGAGGTACCATCTTGATATGCCCTCGCGGCCAATGTAAATAGTTAAACATATTAATGGTGCGCTCTCAAAAGAAGGGAGCATGTTTGTCTGTTTCATCTCCTCCGGGATAATATTTGAGGTCCTAGAATAACCGTGCATTTTTAATGTTCATGAAGGATGCTACACAAAGTTACTGTTACATTATTGTTATTGCGAAATGTATAAAGTTTTTTCCGCTGTAGACACAAATACAATGGGGAAAACAAGGGTGCTGTTAATTGTGTTAGGAGTATGAGTAGCGCCCTTCATCGTTTAAACCCAAAACCGTCATCCTTCTTCAACTCCTGTTTACCATTTTAAGTTTTGATGATGGAATATTATCTTGATCGAAGATGTTAACGAAGTGGAAAATAATCGTGTTAGCTTATATCATCCTTTTAAAACGATCCCGTAAATATTTGTCAAGTGACATGACATTTTGATATCGCAAATGAAGTACAAATGTGTAATTAATTTTAACTGCGCTCTTCGTCGGGCGCAACCGATCTGTGAGATCCAGTAGTCACTTTTTTCTTCGGACTTTCGTGCGTATTACGGATATTATTTCGAACTCCTTCATAGTTTTCTAGCTCCAAACTAATTTTCTCGATATGGTGTCGATTTTTTTTAGTGCACTCCCTGGCCATGTATGGGCCACCCCGATCTGTTAGATGCATTGCGCCTGATTACGTCATATTTTCACTTTTATATTTTGTTAGATTTCTTTCATTATTTAAATTAATAATATTTTTTGGGATCTCTACACTTACTTAGTCTGGCTTTTTATGGTATTGTTATTAAAAGTTAACACATTTGGGTGTTCAATTATTAATTTATACTAAATATTATTACCAAAAATGTGTCGTTTATTATTGTTTGAAGCATGGTAAAATGATGATTTATAATTCTTTACACTTAAAATAGGCAGTTACTTATATCTCTTCTTTATAATTTACGTCCAATATTTTTTTATATATAACTTTATGACTTTTTCATGAAAAAATATGTCGTTTGTTTTCTGTATTCAAAATATCGTTTAATATCAATTTATGTTTGTCTTTTATCCTTAAAATATAAAAAAAACTTAACGTTAAATGAGTTTCTTTATGCAAATTTAATTTTTGATTAAAACCTTGTATGAAATATTTATTATTGTACTGTATTAATTAAAATAAGCGTTTAATTATGTTTTTACTTCAAAATTTGATTATGAGATCTCTCAAATGTATTGCGCCCGAATGTGTTCGGATATATACTGCGCCCGACGGAAGGTTAAAAATGAAATAACAATATCAATTAAGTGTTCAAAATGGCCAACATTGACTTCTACCAGTATAATCGTTGTTCGAACTCTGCACAAGCTGTTTGTGATATGTCTGGTGTTATTTGTTGAAACATCTGTATAACTCATACCCTCGGCTCCTCTATATTACTAGATTTAGTGGCATAAACTATTGGATGCCATTCCATTGGACCTCCAAAAATTACATTAATCGCATATCACAATGTAGAGAACCTTCATCATGTTGAAAGATTAGTCCATCTTCATGTAGATTGTCATCGTCTTCTAATATTTGAGTGATCATGGGATCATATATCATAAATAAAGATACATTTCTTCATTTAAACTTTTAAAAATAAAAAAGGGGTACAATAATATGATCTCCTGGAATGCATATTCAGACTTTTAATTTTATATTTTCTTTGGGTATGATGTTTCCTATAGAGATGAGGTGATTCGTCACACTAATACCTGTAGTTACGTCCTCTACAACCATCCGTCAATTAAAACGTACTCTGATCTAGAAAACAGATTTTATTTACTAAATTTATGTTTATTTTAATACAGTCGGGCATGAACCTATAATATTGTGTGCGAGAATCATTGTCATTTTTATTTAGCTGATGTAAGAAGTTAATTTTATAGGGATAGAATCTGGGAAGGTTAAACATTCTATGAGAGAAACTCGTACGAACGATCAACTTTAGAAATTCAAATACATTGATTTGACTAACGTCATTGGATACGGTACGAGTACGAGTATTTTAAACTGAAAATCAGTTTAATAGAAAGTTTTCATCAGTGTCATTATTGAGTTGAAGATTTGTATCAGGAAGATGTTAATTAATAAATAGTTTTAAAACGCTAAAGCGGACTTTTCCCCACGTAGAACATCTCTATCTCGAACTTGAGTGGTCGAGAAAAAATAAACCAACACATAAATGCAGAATATGTGTTTTATGCGACAGTTTTACTTTTTTCATTGGCGACTGCTTCAGTGCCGTATCAATACGTTTGTGATCGAATGAAGTTATTTGTTTTTCTCATTCATTCGTATATGATACACGCCGAATATATGTTTTTTCATTCAATGCAAAATCAGCAACGCGTTAAATGTTTATGTTTAAAATCTTAAAATGAACATAAACATTTACATCGTGCTTTCTCATGACCCATGGGCACGGTGGGGTGTCTCCTATCCACCTCAAAATCAATAGATGTCGTCTGGTAGACGTCCCTAATCGATCCAACACGATTTAATTGAGTGATCGTGCTAACAAAAAGAATTTCTCAAATCGTCCACCATTGCGGCTTCTCATGACCTATGAACATGGTAGAGTGTGTTCTATCCACCTTAAAATCAATATGTGTCGTTTGGGAGACGTCCCCGATCAGAATAAGTCAAAACCCGATCGATATAACACGATTTAGTTGAGTTATCGTACTAACAAGAAATTTTAATGTCGACGACAACAACGACAACGACGACAACAACAACCACCACAACGACCCACAACAACACAGTCACAAGTTTTGTAAAAACCATTTTTTTTTGTTTTTAGGCCAAAAAACGAAAAATAAACGCTAGAAAAAAATGTTTTCCATTCTTTTTACACGAATATATTACTTTTCCGCTCTGGTATAGTTGAGTGTGGAAAAGTAAAAATGCGATATCCTCTAGAGGAGCAACTATTGTTGCGATAATACATTCAGCAACTCTTTTCTTTCTGCGAGAGAATAAATCATTATTGGATGAATTACTTGAGACGTTCTTTTATCTCTACTCCGATGATTGTTGGTATAGGAATGAAAGACGCTAGGTTATATTTTTTATGATAAAAACCACACTGCTCTACGCCAAAGATAAATTTTGATAACGTCTTTATGTTGGCGTAGCACTAAATATGAACAAATGAAATGCAGTTGTCATGTACACTTAGTTCATTAAATTCGGTTTAAAGAGATAGAAGGTTCGTTTCTAAAGCAGAAATATTGCGATTACGGATTACGACGAGCAAAAATAGTATTTGGTTAATAAGCTAAATATATCTATTCAAAAATTTAGGGAGAGGTACAGTGTGAAGAGTAGGAAAAAGTGTGAAATTTCTCTATGTATGCGTAGAAGGAAATATTAGGCAGCGTTCGGAGGGAAAAGGATGCAAGATGGGGTAAGAAGGCTTATACTCCAACCATCTGTAGGTTCTTAAACATTAAAGATTAAACAAATTAAGCCATAATAGCTATTCCCCGGCTATATGCCGTCGATGGACGCTGAATTACGTGGCGAAATTTGCCATATTTTATTCTAACATAGAACTAAAATACTGTGATTTGGATTGCTCTAAAACTACAAGGAAGATGCAAAGCGTCCTCTATCTCAGGACCCCGCTAACTCTAGACCGGTTTCGATCTTATCTTGAGTCTCATCAGTACAGTGTAAGCGAGTATGCCTTTGACAAACGAGGCTTCACATCTTGTAGACACCGTTACGGCCTACAATAGTAGACTGTAAAACGTAACCAAGCGCCATCTCTCGGAAGTTTCGGAAACAATCCAAATCGAAATAAAACTTAGTTATCTACAATGACAGGAATCATCTATAAACGCACAAAATTTTCAGATGGTAAGTTTTACAAGATGCCGTAAGAAGGCTTATACTTCCGAGCAATCCAAATCACAGTATTTTATTTCTATGTTAGAATAAAATACGGCACATTTCTTCATGTAATTCAGCGCCCGTCGACGACATATAGCCGGGGTAATAGCTATTGTGGCTTAATGTGTTTAATCCTTAATGTTTAAGGATGGTTGGTGTATAAGCCTCCTTACGACATCTTGGAAAACTTACCATCTGAAAACTTTGCGTTTATAAAAGGATGTACTTTAGGTGCAGCTAGATCGAACTTTGTGTACGTTCATATATACTCAATATTCATTCTGCAAATGTCTCAATGCGACTGAGTAAAAGGACAGGCTATTTACTGCGCACCTCGTGGGCGGTCGGATATGAGACTTGTTCCTATACTTGACAAGCTATAGTTATTTGCGGGAGGGGATGTCAGTGAGAGTAATTTCCTTTATATCAAAAGCTATCCCCTTGAAAATAATAATAATAATTAGAGTGCTACTGCATTTTATTACTGAATTAAAAGAATATTTCAATAGTTACTCCTAGTATTTCGTTTCAAATAGCACACCCTGTATAATTATTGTACTTTCGTTCGTTAGATATGAATAATGGATACACTTGAGTTTTTTTTATAATTGTTCTCCTGCTCGTATCTGAACAATCCCCAACACCCACATTATGGCCAAAGTATGCGAAGCAAAGGATCTTGTTTATTCAAATTGGCCGGTGTAAATGTCAACACAATTTTCTGGCGTGCCAAAATCTCCGTTAATATGCTTACACGCCGATGACCTCAATTTAGATAAGCGTAAAAACTGACATAATAAACTCCCGGTGGGCGACTCTTCTGTATAAACAAAATTTTATCTGCAATGACTTTCACTTTGTGCGTAAAAACAATCCTTTATGGGCGACGATAAAAAGCATTAATTTCGACGTGAAAGGTGCGTGATTCTGGACTTGTCATTAATTCGTCTGGAAACTTTTTCACTTCGTGTTATTTGCCCCGGATCAAAGCATTATTTTTCATAAGGAAACTTTGACCGCTGTCCTGTTAAAAGAGCAATAACGAGCATTTGGAAATAACACAAATAACCCTTTTTAATTTTTTCTCGTTTTTAATTCAGATTTACATTTAATCTGCCTCTAAAATATCTATTTATATTATATTTAAATATATGGATTTATCCTCAATATGATATGTATTGGTGAATTCAGTCTATAGCAAAAATCCATGCCAAAGTTATAAACCTATTAAAAGATAGGAGATCTTTCAAAGAATATACGAGGGGAGCTGGAATATAAACGAAAATATTTTTTTAGATTTATTTAAGTTGACACGTCAGTTTTCAGCGCCGTTTCCTCAATGAACTTTAAGAATTATTATTTCAGCAACTAATAAAGATAAGAACATGCGGTTTACTGCGCATAAAAATTTACACACTGATCTTTAAAGAAAAATGTTTATCTAACTAAAACTCTCCTCTCCCACCTCCCCTTAGTTCCATGAATTCTGCCGTTCCCGATCGGACCATGCTCATGGTTCCTAGGACTGGCAGCGTACGGTTCATCTGAAGGCAAGAATTGATACGGTGTTTTAAAGTGTGTGAGACTGTGGAACGCTTGACAAATTCATTTTTTAATTTCGAATTTGTGATAAAATGGCGAACACTCAAAGTTGCGTTTGATTTCAAAAAATTTCACTTTCAGACGTGGTAAAAAAAATGGAAGAAATTGTGACATCGAAAAAAAGCCCATGACAAACGACGCGGAATTTACTAAGCCCTAAAATGAAAAAAGGAAAGAAAATCGAATTATTCTGTATTAAGATATTTTAGGAATCAGCTTGAAAAACATCGTTTCTAGAAAAACGTGTTTAAAGTTTTGGAATAAATTTAAACTGTATTAAATTACTCTCATTTAAACACCTATTAATACATCTTAAATCTGAGAAAAACGTCGTGCACACTACACACAAACAAAATGTCCACACAAAAGTCTAAGCGATTGAATTTATGAGCTGAGCAAGTCTGTGGTTATCTGTGCATGCTCGGACCGCGTTTCCTAAACAGTGCTATAACGAAGCCATTTTTGCGAATTTCATTAAGCGGCTTTAGAAATATATTCTCAAGTCATTAACCTTTGAAAGTATGCGAATAAAAAAAATTGATTTTTTTAACCGACAAAACTGACGTGCCCCTTAAGACCAACAAAATTAACCAAAAGTACATTATCTTTCTACATAGTCTCCCTCCTTGTTTCCACATATTTGCCATAGAATTATAAAAACCAAGTAATACAAGTAAAACATAAAAAAATACGTACCTTGCTACTATAACAATGAGTTTACATTTAAAATTGCCAAGGGCCGGCATTCGCATTACTAATATTGTATGGCACCGACCTCAAAATTATGTATCTAAAACAATTAATAATAATTACATAATCAACAATAATTTTTTAATTACATTAAATAGAACAAGAAATAAGTATTAAATTGTTGTAGAAAACATTTATTTATTGCTTTTTAGTTAAATTACATTTTTGGAAGTCAGTTTTTGTTTTGTAAACTTATTGTTTCACAATCTTATTATGGGTAGACCTACACTAAGGATTCTTTCTGAATAAGAAAACGACAGCTACTTGAATAAGGAGTTGTATATCTTTGAAGTTTAAGGTCCAATACCAATGACATTAAGATGGGACCACCCTGGATATACTGATCCCAACGCCATAATTAAAATCGGTTCATAAACATAAATGTTATACCTGAACATACATATAAGAAATATATACGCAGACGAATTGAGAGCCTCCGTCTTTTTTTGGAGCCGGTTAAAAATATACACTTTGAAATAAGTGTATTGGAAAACTATCGGGAGATGCAGTTTTGTTTATACTCCAATCCATCTGTAAACTTCTTAAACATTAAGGATAAAACAAATTAAGCTATTCCTCGGGCTATTTGCAGTCGACGGGCGCTGAATTACGTGACGAAATCTGTCGTATTATTGTTCTAACATAGAACTAAAAATACAATGATTTGGATTGCTCGAAAATCACAAGGAAGATGCAAAGCGTCCTCTATTTCCGGATACCGCTAACTACAGACCGGTTTCGACCTTATCTTGGGTCTTGTCAGTGTGGTAGGCAAATTGCGCCACATAATTCAGCGCCTGTCGACGGCATATAGCCGGGGGAATAGCTGTTGTGGCTTAATTTGTTTTATCCTTACTGTTTAGGGAATTTACAGATGGATTGGAGTATAAAAAAATCTCCATCTCACGATAGTTTATAAAATTTACCATCTGGAAACTTTGTGTTATAAAAAAAGTATTAGAAACTATTGGACAATTCATGAAAAACTACCCATTAATCAGAATTGTCTCCTTCTCTGTCAGTGGAAAAGATTTCATCCAAAAATAGAATTGTACATTTTAATACTTATTTTTACTGGCCTCTGGAGAATTTTATATTCAAATTTATATTTACTTGAACTAGCATTCCACTCCTAGATGTCCAATTATAACCTGTCTTTACGCACATTACCCCTAACACTTCTTATCTCTTGAATTTTCTTTATAACGTTTGAAATCGATGATAATCACTGATTGATTCGGATAAGATTCACTGAACAGCGTGCACACCGCTCTTTATGTTCGTTTCCTGTCTCCATATCCTACAGCCATTAACAGTTGAATCCTCTATTTTCCAGTTAAATGCGCCATACTTCTCTTATTTGAGATTTTAAGGGCAGAGCCTTTGAACCCACACAGTTCCTTCGGTGAACTTTCAGATGAAATGACAACAGTTATTAGCAAGTTGTTTTATGTTTTATATGTACTTATTTTCTAGAGTAAGCTTGGAGAGGTTATGTTATGACAGTGGAATAATTAAAAATACATTTTCCCCCAAATTTTAACTATCTATAACACTCTCATGATTAATTACTCTTACACAGAAATTAATGTTAATTTTCTAATAAGCCAGAGAAGCAAATTTATATGTTACATCAATATTATGCTATTTGAAGTATGGTGTAAAGTTTCACACCAAACGGGGTATATAATTATATCAGGACACGCCAGTTTGATGTGAAATAAACACCGCAAGGCCGTGGTAGTATTTTATCATTCTCTGGTGTTAATTTTCATACCAGCAACTTCGCTGCGTTGTTCATGTAAGCTTTACTTGAATTTTAAACATTTTAGTGTCCATATTGTTACAATGGATGAAAATAAAGTAAATAAAAACTCTTTTAAAATGAAGTACACTTTGTCACATTTTTATTTTTAATATATTTATTTTTAAGCATGAGGACAACCATATTATAGGGGACGAATTCTAGAGAATAAGCCCCTGTTATCTCCAGACTCAAACAGTTATCGGCCATCATGTGACGATCCCATCCTCCTTGATGCCTTTTTTCCATAATTCGGATATCCCGATGAAACTCCAGCTAAGTAACTTGCCTTGCTTCTTGATCAGCCTTTCCATTTTCTTGGAACGAATATTGCCCAATACCCACATGGCTTGGTATCCAAAAAAGTATGGTTTTGTTTTCTGCTTCCTATGGCACAATGATGTTACTGTTTTAGCACCAAATCACTAACCCAGTTAGGAATTCTTTGGACACTGTTATTAAATTAATTAAACAACATATATAAAATAGCGAGATAGAAACTGTCTCTCTTCAACAGCTTATATTTTATGCAGTAAATATTTTTAACCATTTTAGTATACACCTCAAAAATATATGAAGTATATCAGTTATTAAATATGTTCATAATCTGAATATTATCAGTACCTATGCATTGATGATAATCAGATTAGGAATACCTTAGATACCCGATAACATATAATGGATTGGCAATTTGCAATTTGATTGCTTATCAAAATGTAAGTGGAACCAACTGCGGAGAAGACAAATATTAACAAGCTTTAACCAACATTGCGTTTTATCGCCGTATTGTTCCTTATACACCCAAGTCTTCGCCAAAGTTTCTTTAAACGTGTAGCGAACTTTTCCAGTAGTAAATACAAAGATAAAATAAACCGGAAGGAGGTACAAGGGGATACTCTTTATCGCCCTTAAGGCTCCGGCTTACAGTTAAGGAACTAGGCTAAAACTAAAGTTTTCTCACAAGTGGAAAGAATGAGACGCGAATCAAGTAGACGGGTTTAAGTAGGATAATATATATATATATATATATATATATATATATATATATATATAACTAGTTCGACCGAATTTTCCAATTTGAATAATGTGTAACGATATTTATGTACTAAAGTAAATGAATTTCGATATACAGACATTATCTATATTACTGTTAGTGAAACGTCAAGGGCAATCTATTTTAAATTTTTAAATATAACACCCTATATATTTTAATATATTCCGATTCTGCATCAAATTTGCTGTACAGTGAATTGAAATTTTTAATATTTTCCTCAAATATGGTGGACTTATTTTTTTCTCTCAATGTTTTTGATCTTTTATTCTTATCTTATTTGTTTATAGTATGGGAAAAAGATAAGACAAATATTTAATAATTCCATTAAAGGTGAAATATAAAATTACTTTTTTTTTGTAATTTTGTGTTATGAATAACTGTTTCTCGAACTATATTTCATCCGTTGGCAATTCAATATGTACCTCTTAAATTAAATACATTTATATGTATGTATTGTAATATCTAAAATAACCTAATGTACTAAAACTAATTTGAAATTTTTAGTGGATTATATTGTTACATAACAAAATTATATTATTATTATAGGTTTCATAAAAAATACATTACGGGTAAAGTTCTAGAAGAATTGCCAGACATTCGATTATTATTCCTAATACAATTATTGTTCAATGCAGTAGCAAGGACTGCCTACTACCCATCGCAATGGAACGTTGCTCAAATCACCCAGTAAAGCTATGAAAAGACCAAAACCTTTGAGACCCAATAGTTTCAAATATTTTCGAAAATCTATTACTAAGCAAATTTACTCCTATCTTAAATACTGGTAGGCTGATTTTAATACACCAATTCGGATTGCAACAGGAACGCTCGACAATAAAACAAATACATAGAATAGACAACATAATTTAAAAAGACATGGATTATAAAAGGTACTACTCAGCAGCTTTCCTGGATGTCGGACAAGCTCTCAGACAACTATATAAATTAAAATGTAAACTTCCGATCAATTATTACCTAATACTGAAATCTCATCTGGAAAACAGGATGTTGAGAGTAAAATTTTAAAACGGCTATACTGATTTATAACACATACGAGCTGGGGTACCACAAGGGAGCGTTTTGAGTCCAACTCTTACTATATACAGCAGATTTATATACCATTCCCCATATAATAACAGCCACATTTTTTATGATACGGCAATAATAGCATAGTGACAGACGTATCTGTGACCACTTGGGTTAAGTTTCTTATACAATGGACTAGATGGAATAAAGCAATCGAGCAGCCAGTCGGGTTTCCAGATTTGCCCCCAGTTTATTTTTTATGAGAATAGCTGAAATACCTCCGCGAAAAACAATGAGCATACAAATTTGCAATGCAGTCAACTCAAATTACGAATATATATATATATATATATATATATATATATATATATATATATATATATATATATATATATATATATATATGCATTAGAAGAGTTTTGAATTAGAATGTGGTATATTTAAACTAATAAATTGCTAAAAATAAGTTTTATTGTTAATTTTTCTTTTTTTATTTTTATTAAATAAAATTTAACTACCTTCTTAAATAGTACAAATAAATGACAAAGAGCTTATAATAATCGTGATCGAACTAGAATTGAAAATTTATTTTTAAAAATTGAGAAACAGCACTTATTAAACTTTAATAATGACTCTCCAACGTATTCAATTCCCATTCTCACATTTCTCTCCCCACGCATTCCCTAGGCATACGGAAGTTTATTTTGTGCTTTTTCGTATTTACTACAAAGTTTTATAAGGCAGGAAAACTTGTTCAGACAGGCACATGAAAAATATTTTTCCAAGTCCTTCATATTCAGTGACAGCCTCTAAAATATTTAAATATAAATTTTAAATGGAATACTCCATTGCCTCAGTAAGGAAATTCATTCTGAGAGAGTTTATAATTTCATATTACCTGACAAGAACTGAAACGCGAATTTAATATACTGTGTTCATAGCAGTCAAGTCTTAGTGCAAAAAATTTTAATATAACTTCGTTTCATAATTTTCCACAATATAATCGTCTAATAAATTTACATCCCGAGTATCCTTTTAGTTTTGTGGGCCATTATATGCCCCACTTATGAACTTAACTCTATAGAAATAGTTATGTTCATACAAAACAAAAAGCAGTGCACGTCATCATGTGACGTAATTCATTACTACTGCATTTAGAATTTCATTTGTTTTTAATCAACAGAAATTTAAATTTGGTGGCCCGTTTTGAAACTGGTAACAATTGACATATGCCGTGCGTGGTGCCAGAGCTATCGGATGTTTAGACTTTATTCGATTTCTCAAGTGTCTTAGCCACAAGTTAATAAGAAATCTGTTCCTTTGAGAACAACAGCACCTGGTTCTAGTACAGTAAAATAATGTATGAGGTGCATTGCTTTTTTTTTTATATCAACTTTGTTTGAATTGAGCAAATAATTCTTTAAGTTGTGATGAAGAACATGCATTCAACAATTTGAGATGAAAGGTAGGAAAATAGTAAAGCAAGGCAAGAAATATGCACATATCTCATATCAATAAGTGTTTTCTTATTATACTAGGTGCAGCCTATTGAGATATTCTTTGAAGAATCAAAGACTGTTGTTTTTAATTTTATCTACGTAATCAATTTACGACTGTAAGTGTATGGGTGTATGACTGTAAGTGTAAAGGGTGTTACAATAAGAGCTCAAGATTTCAATTGCGCGCCATTTTGGCTGTCATGATTAGATAGCTCAATCATCCAATAATTGTGACAGGTCGACAAGAGACAAATATAAGTTAATAAACATGGAGCGCTACACGCAGGGGCGTAGCGTGAGAAAAGAATCTAGGTATATGATACAAATTTTATAAGGGGATAAGGTATAGTTGGATGTATGGTAGGCCATATGAAAATGGTAAAAATAGAGAAAAGACACTACCCTAAATTAATTATGCCGAGGAATATATCCTAATTTTTAAAATGAAGATCAAATCTTCGGTATTTGTTTGCCCAACGAAAACGTCTATCACTATTTCTTCAAATGTTGGAGATGATCTCATAACATCTTCTAACAAGGCACTTTCAATATTCATTAATACTAACGCTGACAGCCTTTCTTGCTTTTGAGAATATCGTAGATAAATCTTTATTCTCTATAAACATGCAAATAATCTTTCCGCGGAACTGCTTGTGGCAATAATAGTCAAAATTAAACGACAAAATTTTGATGACTCCGGGAAAATAGAAGATAATTGAAGGGACATAATATATTGATGGAGCTTAAACACAGTGCTCTTTTTCATATCGGGATCACTGAAAATTCGGTTTTTAAACGATTTACGTCAAAGAATGTTCCATATGTATCTACTAAAGGACATATAAGTTCGTCAGGAATACGTTTCACGAATGAAGTAGATTGTGTGGAATCTAGATTTAAGAATTTCAGTTTAGAAATTTCACTAAACCGTTCACTAATGTTTAAAGAAATAACGTCCAAAGTTTCATAAAACAATCGTGCGTAGGTGCTTTTCTTATCTTCTTCAGTAATTAAATCGAAATACATTCTTTTACTTGATGGTTGATTTTCTGAACAGAAATCTGCCCATACGGTCCCAAATGTCACTAAACCCGTTTCTCATTTTTTGAATATGTTATTTGAAGTCGGCGTTCTTTTTATATTGCAGTAACTAATATTTTTGTCTGTAGAATGTAGACAGACTCTCGGAATGTGGGAATGTTGCAGAAAACACTGCTAAGAAAAAATTAACATCAAAGTCGTGCAATAAAGTTAAAAGGCCTCTAGCACAAATAATGGTTTCTCGATGCCATTCCTCATTTTTATTTTCCACAATTACCTGAAAAAGCGCGTCCAAATCTTCCTTATGTTATGGCGACAGTCGCCAAGATGTGTTCACATAATCGCATAACTGAGTCCGGAAATAAGGACAACACCCACTCGAGGATCCACTGTTGACTGCGTAAGATTGACTGACCTTTTCGCCCATCTAACACGTAGCTTGGATGTAATGTGGACCATTGCATTTCAGCACTGCATCGAGTAACGCGGGGATCCAATAATTTCGGGTGCCTTCACGGCCGATTTGAAATAAAAAAAATAATGATAGCGTTTAAAGTAAATAATGTATGTTTGTGATCGGTTTACAATAATTAAAAAATTGTAATAATTGAATAAATCGATTGAACTTGTAAATAACACTAATTTTCTAATTTTTTAAGGGATGCTATGCATCACTCGCATCCATGTACTCGCTATGCCCCTGGCTACACGATACAATAATGCGTCCTTATTGTTAATCATTACTATAAAAATGGTGAAATTTTAATTGCTACGTTTCACCAGGTACGTTCAATTTTCGATAGAAATAATGTTCCAAATTTATTAACTGTGAACAGAATAATTGAAAATTCGGAAGTAGTAGTTCAGTTATTAATGTGAAATGAGCTCATAAAAACTCCAGAGACTTCAATTTGTTCGCAAGAATTGGACATTTCAACAGTCAATTATCACCGTATTACTCCTAAACATTTGCATCTCCATGCTTAAGAAGTCCAATTGACTCAAAACTTCTGTCAACAGACCATGCACAACGAAGAGAGTTCACCAATTAGATCACTGAACAACAAGCAGTGAATGCAGATGTGTGTACAAAATCATCTTCAGTGACGAGATCCATTTTCACCTTGATGGCTTCGTTAATAGGCAAAATTGCCAATTTGGGGCTCAGAACGTTGCACGTCATGAGATTTAATTCATATGGACTTATTTCTGCGGGATTTTCTGAAGTCTCAGATTCACGCCATTAAGTCCACGACCACCTTAGTATTGAGACAACAACTTAAATTGTAAGCAATCTAATAAAAAATAAAAAAAAATCAATGTATAACCCTATTATTTTGGAATATTTTAATTTCTATTGGAATATTGTAACGATTTAGTCGAAGTCTAATGAGTAACTTATTTCCAATCCTATTATACTAAATAACTTCAACTCTAAGAGTCATCCATTAATGTCTTTTTAGCCATTTCTGACAAGTATGGTACTTCTTCTCTTTAATACTAATAATTACTCTATGGAAAATTAAAACCTTTGCTGGTTAGATTTTCACATTTTTGTTAAACATATCAATTGTTTCGCCAACACAGTGGCTTCCTCAGATGTTGAGTACAATCGAGATGAGAGTTGTGTTGGCGAAACAATTGTTATGTTTAACAAATAAAAAGTGAAAATCTCACCAGCAAAGGTTTTAATTTTGTATAAATATGGATTTTCATCAAGTAATGGCACGATCAATTCAGAATAATTACTCTGCTTACTAATAATTACTCTGTTTACAATTTCACTCAAACCACTCCACTAACTCCTGGTTTTTAAGCTCTTTCAGTCTTCTTATTTAGTTGGAGTTATCAAGGAGCCTTGATATTCTCGTGTTGTAAAAGTTGTCCTTCCGTGGTTTCTTGCAAATTTTTGAATCTCTATCTTCACGTTTTCTATTCCAAGATCTGGTGGAAATCTTCATTTCTTATATACCAGGGTGCACTAACGGTGTTCTGTAGTACTTTATTTTGATAGGTTTGTATGATTTTAATATTTGACTTTCTGATACAATCCCAAAGCTGAATACCATATTTTCAAACTGGTTTTAATATTTGCCTACACAGGGGCAGCTTATTATGTATCGACAACGCTGAGTGATTTTCTCATATCTTGTAACTAATTCTTCCCCTTTCTTTTTTACATGAGCTTTCCAGCAAGGCTTGGTATCTAAGCTAAGAGATATTTGGCTGTATTGGCATATGGGATTACTTGTTCACTCGTACTCATTGGAATATGTTCTATATGTCTATTAGAGAAATTCATATGAACTGATGTTTCTTCATTTAATTTGCCATTTCTTGGTAAAGTTTTGCAATTTATGGACGGCGTTGTGAAGCTTATTAGCTGTTTCTATATTACTTTTGTCCATTGTTATTATGGCAGTATCGTCGGCAAATGTAACTACAGTATTATTTTCTATCTGAGAGGTCACACGTATACAAAAGGTAGAGTAGACGGCCTAGAACCCTACCTTGTGGGGCTGCTTTGGTTTCTCTAAGGAGAGAATAGGCATTTTCTTGCCTAATTCGAAAGTGTGTGTCTGATAAATAAGCCTGTAAAATATCTCCATACTGTTTAGTAAGGACAATTTTTAATTTATAATGTAGTCCCTAATTTATTTACAATTAAATTAAAACTACAGAAATACTTAGATTATACTCCAACCCATCTGCAAATGGCTCATATAATAAGGACTAAACAAATTAGGTCAAAACATCTATTCTCCTGGCTATATGCCAAACGCCGAGCTCTAAATTACATCACAAAATTTGCCGTATTTTGTCTAACAGAGTTAGCACTAAAATACAGTGATTCAGATTGTTGCAAAACTACAAGGAAGATGCTAAGTGGCACCTATCTCAGGATATCGTTAACTGTAGACAGGTTTCGACCTTATCGTGGGTCTCATCAGTGCAGTGTAAACGAGTATACCTTTGACAGATAAAGCTCACATCTATTATACGTTGCTTACCATCTGCAGAATAAAACTTTGCATTATTAAATTAAAATATTTAAGTCTTCTACTGTAAATGCTGTAATAGCAATTATGCCTTAAATGCGGCTTTACAAAGTGTACAATTCGAGGAATATTCTGATAACAACGGAACCCCGTTTATTACATAAGTTTAAGTGCGAATTTACTGCATCGCAATCGCAGTGCACTAGATCTTTACTAAATGATCAAGGATTAAGAACTGTTATAATTTACGTAGTCATATAGCAACCAAACGGTCTCTAAATTCCCGCACCAAGTTTGAAACATCCCGAAGAGGCTCAAACTGCTTAAATTACAGTAATCACGGCGTCTTAGTGTGACTTCTATAGAGTATAAAACTGATAATTTCTAACAAATACCTAAACTTTGAAATCGAGGCGCACAGGCGAAAACAAAAACATAGTTAAATGGAGCAGTCCACAATATCACATTAAGCAGATTACGTGAAGTGAATTCGTGTTTAATTCAGTCAAGCTGTCTCAGGCGCAATTCGGCTTAACGTCTCATTTGGCTTCCATTTGGTATAATTTCGGTGCATATTCTACGTATTTCATATGTAATTGAATTATCGTCTCACCTTAATATTGAAATTTGTATTTAATGTAATGAAACTGGCAGACCAGGTGACTACGATTATTAATAACACAGGCCAACAATGATTTTGTGATCGAACTTTTCTTAACTTTTTGACTTAGTTACATACCATGAACTACAGAAACACTGACTGGTTTTTTATTTTCACCACGCACCAGTATTTGTAAATGTACATGGTACAATAATTTGTAGTTCTTAAAACCGAGCTTCTATAAAATTAATTTTGCCCTAATCATTGTGGCGCCCCTCTGTTTAATCGTTTTGAAACGTACACATAAGTATGGGAGATTTACCGAAACAGAGTTGGCCAGTGGGGATATTCCGGTTTTATACAATTCAAGTATTTACATAGTCCTTGTAGTACATTTTTAATGTGTGTACGTTTACTGGTGACATCGCGTCGTGTGTTTTTATTTCGTTTTAATAATGCCTACAAATGGCTTTTTTGTTGCACATAGTTTCGGCGTAATATTACACCACTATTACAAAAACGGTATTGCTCGTACTTTAAAATTAAGATTGGAGATCAGGATAAACACAGGGTACTCCATATCGTGTGCAAAGTATGTAAGAAGAATTAAGGCATTGAAGTAATGGAACAAAGAAATCTCTTCCTTTTGGTATACCAACGGTTTGGAGAAGGCTTACAAATCATTTTGACGATTGCTACTTTTGTTTAGGTAAAATAAGTGGATACAACACCAAAAACCTTAAAAATATAGTATATCTTAATGTTCCATTCGCTATTAGACCGGTTGCGTATGGAGCAGATATTGCTATTCCAGAAAAGTCAGCCTGGACGAAGTTCCAAATAGCTCTGACTGTAAAACTTCAAGAGGTAGGTGAGCAGTGCCTTAGTAACATTAGTGACATATCAATAGTTTATAATCAGTCCTAGGTATTCTCGCAGTCAGAATTTAATGATTTAGTTGGGGACTTTGACATGAATGATGACATCAGATATGTAAAATTCTTATTCACATTATCAATCATAGAACCACAAATAATCACCAACAGCCACAATGACATCAATAAGCACGTTTGCCGATGACACAGCCATATTTGCAACTTACGAAGACCTAACAATAGCCTCATGAAATATTCAAATGTATCTCAACCTCATAGTAACATGGTTACAAAAATGGAAAATTAACGTAAACAAGTCCAAGTCATCTCGAATAACATTCGCTCTACGAAAAAAATATTGTCCCACAGTCACCCTTCATAGAGATATACCACAACAATAAACAGTGAAATATTTGGGATTACACGTAGACTCGGAGATAAAATAGAAACAATACACAAGCACCAAAAGAAAGTAAATAGACCTAACAATGAAAGGAATCTACTGACTAATAAGATGCAAATCTCATCTGAGTATTGACAGAAAATCTGTTATTTACAAAGCGATAATCAAACCCATATGGACATATGGAGTTGAGGATGATGCAGCAAGTCAAATACAGTGACTATGCAGAAAGCTTAGTCCAAAATTATTTACAGATGCACTCCGGTATGTTTCAAGCCATACCCTCCATACAGATTTAAAAATACCATACGTAAGCGAAGCTATCACTGAAAGAAGCAATAATTACTACAACAAATTGAAAATCCACTCAAACCCATTACTAGTACCACTCTTGCAACCTACAGGAGATTGAAGAGAATATGACCCATATACCTAAGAGGAAACTGAGGTGACGTCAATGGATGGACTCCGTCATGTTCAACAATCTCCAAGAACCTTGCACAAACTCATCAAAATTAGCTTATAGATTGTATACATATATCTGATTGCTAATATAAAATAAAAAAAAAATAAAAAACAACATTATCAATTCTGCATTGAATTGAAAGTGATATTGACATATATAATTGACATATACGTAAGAGTTTGACATATATTTCTGTTCATTTTTTGAATTTATTTATAGATGTAATATTGTTGATAGAAAATTAACCTATGAAAAAATTGGCCTTTTGTTAACAATATATGTGAAAATCATAGAATGTGAATGTGAAATCGTAATTTTAGAACACAATCAAAATTAAAATAAAAAACATATTTATTACAAAATATACTAATATTATAACATAGAACTACTTTAACAACAAATTTTAACATATGCATACTTCGTCTTTTATATTAGAAAGATTTCACGAACTTTTAATACATATTTATTTGATGTTCCTTTACTTTATAATATTTTATAAGAGGTATCTGTTTTCTAATTTAATTGACTCTTGAATAATCTGAATTTTTCAATTAATATATATCGTCCATAAAAAGCTTTATTAAGAAAATTCTGAATAGTTTGTCGATTACTTTAGTTAATAACTTGAAACTCTTTAATCTATACATGCGATGATGATTAACCATTGCACTTAAAATAATTACATAGCTATCGTTATTTAAAGCTATTATTATTATATATTAATAGTTATTATCGAAGCTTTTGAGATGTGGTGTTACCGAAGAATGATGAAAATACCATGGACTGATAGGGTTAGAAACGAAGAAGTATTGGAGAAAGTCGGCGAGAAAAGAAGTATGTGGAAAAACTTAAAGAAGAGAAGAGATAGAATGGTAGGCCACTTGCTGAGACATGGGGGAATAGTCCGCGATATTTTGGAGGCAGAAATAGGAGTGAAGAAAGGCAGAGGTAGGCCGAGATTAGACTACTGCTCGCAAATAGTAAGGGATGTAGGCTGTAGCACAATTAGCGAAATGCGTAGGTTAGCACAAGATAGGAGAAGCTGGAGGTTGGCGTCCAACCAGTCTTAGGACTGATGACCTAATGATGATGATCGTTATTTAAAATATATTCAAAATACGTTTTTAAGCATTGAAATTATATGAACATTCCCATTCACAAAAACGTATATTTTCATTTTCGTCAATTCACCCTAAAACCTTTTTGATGAATAAGGCGATGGATAAGGTAAATTCAGACGAACTGAACACAAATGTAAAATTCATCCCGTGCAGACAGTGCCTCTGCAAATATCCTACATAGGCCAAAGTAATCTTCTTCGCCGCATCTTGACTGATATCCCTTTCTGTCTCTTTCAATTAAAATTCTGTATTCAATTATGCATGACTGTTTTCACTGAGAAAGGTAAATTTACTTACTCGGAACTCTGCAGCTACTGTATTTAAATAAATCATTATCTACCTATATGTAGAATATATGAGGACGGATCAAATATAAACGGGAATTTATTTAAAAAAACTATCGATTGAAAAGCAAAAGGCAAATCTATTTTACTCTTCTATATAGTCTCTTGCTTTACAAATATATTTTGTCCATCAAGAAGGGAGGTTTATCAGGAGCCAACTGCGCATGAATCTCTTTACGCCCTGGTCATCAAGACGGGCGTGTAGTGGTGGATCCATGTTTCGTCGAAAGTCACAATCCAACTCAAAAATGCTTCACCTCCTTCTGCAAACCCCTGACAGACTTCCAAACGTCTCAACTTCTAATATGCTGTCAAAAGGCGAGGTACACCCGTCATTTTTGATGATCGCTTCACAGCTCCCATAATTTATTCCGACTTCTTCCGCAATATCAGATAAGGTAACCCGTCGATCTTCTTCCGGAATGTCTCGAACTGCGCCAATGTGTTCGTTCATAGTGCTATTTCGATGACGACGATCGTGTTCCTGATTTTCCACTCGTTTTCGCCCTTTCTTGAACCCTTTATAAAAGGTAAACACACGAGTTTTTGGCAGTGTTTGGTTCCTGAACTGTGTAGTCAATCTAAGGAAAATTTTCGTCACTTGAACTCCTTCATGAACAAGAAATTTTATAATCATGCGTTGCGCAAAAGCGGGGTGCAGCTCTCGCTCCGATGTCGTGAGCGCTACTGACGAACTGGTTAAGAGAGGGTAATGGCCGGCTCTTCTTTCTCTTACTGTAGCAATATTTTCATCTGACCTACCACGACCAGGACGTATTGGTGTTGCCTTATCAATAACAGAACTCGTTTCTTCAAACTTCTTGATTAAGTTACGAACTTTTAACACTGTAGGCACTTCATCTTGTCATAATTTTGTGCGAACTTTTCTTAATGCAACTGTAAATGATCGCTCACTTTCCTAAAACAGTTGTACACCAACTATTCGTTATTGAATTTTTAATCGCGGCATGTTGACGTCGTATGGATTGTAGATGACAGTCGTTAAATATTGACGCAATATCTGACATAACACAGACGGCGCGCAATTCAAACCCTATAGTTCCAACTGAGACACCCCGTAATACTATATTCATTTTTTAGATAGTAAATAAACTATATTATTATTTATTCAAGTGAAATATTTTACTACAGAGATTCCCAGGATACGTTGCTATAAGTTACAAACTGATTTCCACACTTCAGCGTTGCATAATTCTTTTTTCATATTCTAACGTTCGAAATTGCGTTACATTCTTTCTGGGTCATATGTATCCCTCAAGAAAATCCGATAACGTGAAATATATTCCAACTTCCGGAGGCGGTTTCGTCCAGCTCATTTCTTTGCCGATTGAATTTTAACAACTTAAACTGTTCAAGTGTGGAAGAGAATGCGATTTGTAACCACGAAGTGGCCCCTTTCCTTGTTACTTTTAACAAGAATTGATTGGTCAGTTCCTGTTGGAGTGTCATTTGTCGAAGCCAAAGCACTAATGGGACTGGTCATTTTGTACACGTAGTTTGGCGAAGAGACAACTTTGTAAGCTTTCACAATCTCTGTGTCGAGCAAGACGTACAAAGCACTAGAAGCGAGATTTCGTAAAATAATTTCTATTTTCGAAAAACCTCTCACATGTGAAAAGTTATTTTCTTTAAATGCAATATTATTTTATTACCTCGTTTCGAGACAAATAATATCAAATTTAAGTAGAATTCGGTACGTTTTCTTATTATTTCATGTAAAACGAAAACGCTCTGTGCTACTTCAAATTTCTCACTTACTAGAACTTTCGAGACTTCTGTTTTATTTTTTTTGTAAACAACTATTTGAATAATTCCAGACTGAAAATACTTTAGATACGTATTTACAGTCTGGAAGTATTATAACAACTGTTTAGAAAAATATAATCTAAAAGTTCTCATTCATTCATTTTCAGTTTTCTAGAAAGTTCTAGTATATACTATTAATCTAACTCGATGATAAATAGCTATAGTTTATTTTCAAGTGAGAAATTCTGATGGTTGTTGATCTTCTACGAATTTATTACATTATACAGATGGTTTCTGTGAATTTGTTAAAGTCAGGTAAAGCACGAAACTAAGTTTCATGCACATGCACGTAAACATCACGTTTACGAAGCGATATGAGTTATATTTTGACAAAGCAATTTGGTGATGAAATCTTTCATTAAGATGTATCATAATGTAAGATAAGGCAAATACGTATTATGATAAGTGATTATGTGAGGGGTCTCTTATGGGAGAGGTTTTTATTTTATAGAAGAAGAACTACAACATTTGTTGACTTTATTCACTATTTTTGGTACTATATCTAATATTTTATAAATAAATGATAAGCAACAATATCATATATCAAGGTATGTCTTATCATTATTTTAAAGGTTTAAAACTTTACTGTTTAATGGCAGTTTTCTGGTATTTTACAATCAATGAACTATAAATTATCATGAAATTTATATACATAGTTTAGAGCTTTTAGAACATTGTTTGTGTTTGTTTAGAATATTGCTTGGAGTTATGTATGCTATACTTTTAGAGTATTTCAGGATCAATGAGCTTTTTAAATCAAATTAATATGAAATTAATATATTTTAAATAAATAAATTTTGGACAGGCAGAAACCGACCGATTTTCCCTAAAGCGTCAGGCTGCAGAGGGAAAGGCTACACATACAGGTAAGGACAAACAGACCCATGCTCATGAAGAGGTGTCAAACTACTCCTGTTGGGGCTCGAACTCAAGCATAAGTTCTCCACCTCGGACCACAATATAAATTACATTGTCACAGCCATCTCGATAGGAGAATATGACAGGTCGCCCAACTATATAGTGACAGCTGAGCAGAGTGCTGCAGTTTTATAAATCTAACTCCTGTCAATCGAGAATTTTTATTTTTATCTTTAATGCGTACGCTTTTGCTAATTAATTGCTATATTTTATTTTTTGATGTTATTATATTTTTAACATCTAGTAAGGAGGAATTAGAATCAGCATTGAACGAAACGGAGGCAGTGTTGACAGAGGAATACGGAATGAGAGTGAATAAAAACAAAACTAAAGTGTTAGTGTGCAGAGGGCGCGAGAGCAGAGCAAAAATGAAAATACAAATTAATAATGAAAGATTGGAGAAAATTAAAGACTTCACTTATTTAGGAAGTAAAATAAATTGGGATGGAAGAAGCGATAAAGACATAACACAAAGAATAGCGCAGGGTCTAGTAGCTTTCAACAAAAAGAACGCACTTTTATGCTCGGGGGTAATAAACTTAGAAACAAGGAAGAGATTTTTGAAAACATATGTATGGAGCACGGCACTATACGGTTGCGAAACCTGGACGGTAGGGAAAGCAAGTAGGAATAAATTAGAAGCTTTTGAGATGTGGTGTTACCGAAGAATGATGAAAATACCATGGACTGATAGGGTTAGAAACGAAGAAGTATTGGAGGAAGTCGGCGAGAAAAGAAGTATGTGGAAAAACATAAAGAAGAGAAGAGTTAGAATAGTAGGCCACTTGCTGAGACATGGGGGAATAGTCCGCGATATTTTGGAGGCAGAAATATGAGTGAAGAAAGGCAGAGGTAGGTAGGTAAGGGATGTAGGTTGTAGCACAATTAGCGAAATGCGTAGGTTAGCACAAGATAGGAGAAGCTGGAGGTTAGCGTCCAACCAGTCTTAGAACTGATAACCTCATGATGATGATTATATTTTATGTTATTTTATTATAGGAAAATAATTAATTAAAAACCTATTTTAGATAATTATTTTATAATATTTTACGTTACATATCAGCAGAATATTTATTTTGCTTGCTTTATTTTGTTTTTATTGGTACTTTGACGTCACGTTTCTTCCTTCTGTTTATTTTCAGCTACGTCCAATGTACGCTTGGTTATTCCTCATTGGTCGATCGGTGTGCATTATTCTTGTTACATCGTCCGCTGACATTGTCCGCATTATCGCTCGTTAGTCGTCGAGATTTTCATGTAGCTATCTGTGAGTGTGTGGCTCATTGTTGTTATATGTCTGTATTATATTTTCGGTCAACGGTGCTGTGTATATTTGTGTATTATATAACTTCTGTGCTCTCTCTTTTATGTATTGTTTTATGTGTATTATACCAGTATTGTTATGTGTATGTTTATGTATCTGTCCGAGTTAGTTAAAAGTTAGTTATTCTTGTTACATCGTCCGCTGACATTGTCCGCGTTATCGCTAGTTAGTCGTCAAGATTTTCATGTAGCTATCTGTGAGTGTGTGGCTCATTGTTGTTATATGTCTGCATTATATTTTCGGTCAACGGTGCTGTGTATATTTGTGTTTTATAAAACTTCTGTGCTCTCTCTTTTATGTATTGTTTTATGTGTATTATACCAGTATTGTTATGTGTATGTTTATATATCTGTCCGGGTTAGTTAAAAGTATTGTCTTGTATAAAAGTTTGTGTTGTATGCCCTACGCTGAACAACTGACTTGCGCGGCTATCGTATCAAGATTGATCTACCACTTTCACGTTTGACAGCCTTTGCAAAATTATTCGTCATAAACTTTTTTTCTATCAGATGTTTGCATAGATACATAGAATATGTCAAATACAATTAAGTGTATTATGAGAGAGGGATGGCTTCGATGCAGCAACCAATTTCCCAAAATAGGAGACCAGTTTTCTATTACACATCGAAAAGTCATACAATACTCGACTTACACTTCATGAACCAAGATGACATCATTAGGATATGATTAAGAGTCGTCCTTAATTATATTAAAACCCACGAGTTTTAATCATCTCCTAATAATGGCAACTTGATTGGCGAAAGGTGATTTAAATATAATTTTCCAATATTTTATAAAAAAAATAATGTTTTCTGGCTTTGTTTTTAAATTAAATATGCCATCAACACAAATGTCATGTTCGTTCAGCATGTAAATTTTTAACGGATCGAATTGTGTTCCTATTGGTCCTGATTTGACATTCCGTGTCGAATCGAGACCGACAGGAGGCACTGCGAGACAATACTCAAATCCGCAATTTGCTTTCGCCTCTAATGTCACTAATGCAGTTTACCCTGCTTTTAAGTGTTGCCACAGAAACCGTGGAAAGAATCTGGATAATGAAAGTGTGGCAATGCGGAGAGTGCGGGTCCCGCGAGGGAGCCTTAAGTTGAGTAATTTCTCATCGGTTCGGATGACGAAGATTACACGCTTAAGGTTTTCAATTCCGGGAAAACGAGCATAGCAACAACATACCAACACTGGAGTGTTGCTTTGATAAAGACGTTGAAGCTATTTAAGTCATCCTTAATTACATATAGAAATCGGAGCTAACTCTGGGCAGAATCTTGTACAATGACGAGAAAATTCAAGGAGCTTAATATTTTACATACTTACAGGAAGATGTGGATAAAATAAAGTAGACATTGTGAGTAGAGCAAAGATACGTAGAAATGAATACATAGTGAGTAGATAAGAGAAATTATTTGGAAAGATAATTTCTCTTATCTACACCTTATCTATCTATCTTATCTAGAAAGATATAGAAGGAAATTTGAATTTCACACATTGGATTGCCACAATTAATTTGAATTACCACAATTGTTTCAAGTTGCCATAATTACATAATTAAATTGTTACAATTACATTTTATTTAAAAAAATCTGTATAGCGGCAAAACCGTTAAGTAGTGAAAACTGTAAAAAGTACGGTAACCAATCGAATAGTACAAATTTCTGTAGTAATTCTGAAGTTATCTATTAACATGTTGTTAAAACTCCATGAATGGATAGTAGACACCTTAGATTATGCTCTAATAGACTTAATAATGTATACAACGATGCTGACCCCAGATATAACTGGATTAAATAGGTCGCTTCCGCTTTTATATACTGCGAATGTTTAGAAATATGAAGAAATACTTCTTTGGAAAGTCTGAAAGCAAATAAGAACCTTTTATTTAATAAATATAAAAGTTCTTTATTTAAATTGGACTGTAATAAATTAACACTCTCCATGTGTCCCTTGTTATTCTTTCTTTCCTTTTCCCACCATACTCGACTTCATCTAAAAGTCCCGAAATTAAAAGAACATTTTGAAAATTATGTTTCACTTATACATAACCTCAACAATATGACAATCCCAAGAGCAAAATTGATGTGTGGTTTTATTCTGCAGTTACTAGAAGTTAACTTTTTTCTTAATCGACTTAAAACAAGGCGGAGGTTCTCGATTCGTCTGTATATATATTTTTTATGTATGTTCGGGTATAATTTTTGTATTTATGAACCGATTTTAATTATTTTTGCGTTGGGTTTCGTATAGCTCCAACGTGGTCCCATCTCAGTTTCATTGGTATTGGACCCTGCACTTCTAAGATACATAACGGAACTCCTTATTCAAGTAGATGTCGTTTTCTGATTCGCAATACATCCTTAGTGGGTTTATCCATCACTGAAAATTGTAAAATAATAAGTTAAAAAACCGACTTCAAGAAGAAAGTAACTTAACTAAAAAGCAAGAAATAAATGTTTTCTACAACAATTTAATACTTATTTCTTGTTCCGTTTAATGTAATTAAGAAATTATTGTTTAATATGTAATTATTATTAATTGTTTTATATAATTCTAAGTCGGTGTCAAGTAAAACATAAAAAAATATATACTATAACAACGAGTTTACATTTAAAGTTGCCGAGGGCTGGAATTCGCTTTATTAATATTGTATGGCACTGACTTCAATATTATATAAAACAATTAATAATAATTACATAATAAACAATAATTTCTTAGTTACATTAAACGAAACAACAAATACGTATGAAAATCTTATGGAAAATATTTATTTCTTGATTTTTAGTTGTTACTTATATTAAGTTAATTAATTTTAACTTATTATATTAAATAAATGTTCTTCTTCACTGTTCTTTTTCTGTTTACTATTATTTTACATATATTCGGCATGTATTTTTTATACTATATATAAAATATTATTGTGCTGACAGTATACAGTGGTTTAAGAATGCTATGTTAGATATTATCGACTTAACCCCTTCATGTAAGGTTGTATGCATGTACAGAATTTTAAATTTAATAAACGATTACGATAAGCCCCTTGAAAAGTTAAACTAAAAATGACGAACGATGGCGTTTCAACTATCGAATTAACTCTTTTATAGCAATAAATGTCTCAGCTATGTAATTATCTATTTTATGGTGAGTATTTTTATTATAAAAGTCATTTATGTAGGTTTTTTATCTATAAAATATTATATACTTAAATTGAAAATAACGTAAGATAAAGTTTTTTATATTTACTTGACTGCTTATTTAGCTGCTTAAATAAGCAGCTAAATAAGCACTGCTTATGCTGACTGCTTATATAGGTTCATTTGTAATCATAAAAATATGGTAGTCATAAAAATATATAATCATTAATCATAATATGTATAAGAAACACTAAGAAAATGTATTACCAAAAAGCAATAGTACTGAAAAGATAAACATTACACCTAACATATATAGGATACAAATTCAACAATACTGTAAAAACATTTGACGAGTAAGAATTTTTTTAAGTATAGGTGAAACGATTTTCATTCTTAATGTATTGACCAAATTTATTGTAGGGTCGTCTTTCTATGTAGTTTTGTTGCATTGTATGTACATAATATGTGTGTACAATAATATAAAGAAAATCCACATTATTATAAAACCGTTAAAAAGTATAACTGAAAATGTAAAATGATAAACTCAGCTGCCTAGTTAACTATTTTATGGTGACTATAACTACAAAAAGAGTAAAGTTGAAAAATAATTGAAGGAAGATAAGTATTAAAAAAAATGAACATTACCTCCATTAATTTTTTTTTAAGAAGTCAAGTTTTCGAGTTTGCAAGCGCAGTGGATATCGAAAAAAGAAATACCTTTCAACTCTGCTATTGTAAACCCTTTATCAAAAACTATATATAGAGAAGTATATACGCATATACCAAATTATCCCTTTGTTGGTTTTATGTCGTCGTAAATATTGACAATGTAAAATGTAAATTCTAATGAAACCCGCTTCATAGTTTACAAAATGTTTCCATATTTTATTAACTTGCATTGTTAAAGTGTATTTATCGATATTTGAATATTTGTGCATCGTTTAATGTATCGTAAAATTTTCCATAATCATATTATTTGTTCTTTTTATGGACATGCTTGTAAAATAACCGATAATATCAGCAAAGAGTAAAATAGAAAAATGTTACCCGCGTTCATTTATGCATTTATCATATAGAATAATATTGAAATATTACAAACGGGAATGCACTTCATAACTTGATGCTGATTTTTCAAACGGTATAATACGGTACGGTATAGTCGTTCAGCTGGCCTATTTTATTGTGTAAAATTGCAATTACGTATTGCATTTGTTGCATAAAATTTCCATTGTGTGGTAACTTTTGAACACAAATCGATCAAACTATATGCTAAATAAATAAATTTGTCATAACGTCTTCCTAATAAACACAGATTCTGGATTGTTATGCACAATATATGGTTTTCTTTCTTTGATTGCCTTATTATAACATTCTTTTAAATATATTTACATTTACATTAATCAAGATAGGCCAATTATTAAACTAATATAAAATGAATTATAAACTTTAAGGAATTATTTTATCATTTTAGATACAGGAGAAGATATTTTAAGATACTCTTAGTTTATATATGCATTGTTCTCAATTTCTTGTACTCTTGGTTTATTAATAAACGCTATTTCTATTTTCAATTTCCTACATTATAAATTTTCGGTTTTCTACATTAAAAACATAAAAGTAAATAAATATAAGCGCACATTATCAATATTCACTTTGTAATTCCTTGGCAGTTAGTATGTCCTTGGTATCCAATGTGTTGAGACTAATGTGCCGGGAGATAAAAGGTATTACTTTTATTTTTCACTTGAGTAATGAAACTTAAATATTATTTATACTCAACGTCATTTTTAGAATACATTTCATTGATATGAAGCCATGATAAATATTAATGTTAGGCTTCAATCAATAAATCATTTTTACATTGTTAAGTATTTCATGATTGTTGATTTTATTTAAAAAATGAGCTATGACTTTTCGATACATCTATGGAGGAGTGTGTAGCTTTAGTTTATTAAAATTATAATATACACGAAATTTTGTATTTAACTGGTTATTTGTTATTTAACGGAAAATATAAAAAAATTATATAAAATTAACTCTTTTAATCAACACCAAATATTTATTAAAATTATGGCGAATGCGCTGGGATTCTTAAAATTAAAACAAACGGATTTTATACCACTCCCAAGCTTCATCTGTGGACAAACATTACTAGCATATTACTGAAAACCAAATACGACATGATTAGATCGCCACAGATTTTCAAAATATTTGTATTTAATAGACGTACCTTGGTGGGCATTATTTAGGTATTAATTATACATAGGGAGAAAAAAAGTATATTTTGATTTTTGTAGTAGAGGTCAAATTTCTACTAAATTTAAAAACATTCAGGAAAAATGTCATTGGATAGATGATTTTGACTTATGATTGGAATATTTCATAAAAGATTAGAGGATTAATACCAAAGACGCACCATCGAATTTTTTTTTTATATAAAAACAATATATAGAATATACTTGTATAATAGTTCATTATATAAAAACTAAAGTCAGATTGGCTCTATCACATCCGGATATTTTCCTAACTTTAGAAAACATGTCAAATACGTGATGACTTTGTATTTGAATATTCTTCAGATAACAGTAATGAATCTGAACGATATTTTGAGTCTCTCAAAATATTTTGGGATTTCCAAGATATTTAGAATTTAACGATCACTGAAATTATGCAGCAAATCAAACTATGCTGGCTGTAATGTTTAGTTATTGAAATGTAAAATAAGAATTTTATATATAATGCAGGATTTTGAGTTTACTTGCTGTTGGAGCTTATTTTTGTTATTTCAAGAATGCATAAAAAGTCTGTAAATAGAGTCCATTGGTAAATAGTCGTAGATCAGCAACTACATCAATCTTTTCAGGATCGAACTTTTGGCAATCCTAGTACATATATAAATTAAATATTGGGAACAAAGTAATAAAGGAGGTGGTTAATCGCCTTGGCAATTTGGGAAGCTCGATGAATTTTAAGTTACATTTTTTACATTCTCGTTTGAACGGTTTGCAATAATTTAGAAGTTTACAGTGAGGAGCAAGGAGAACCACTCCATCAAGAATTTAAAGAAATGGAGCGCCGTTATTAAGGTAAATACGATGTAACTATGATAGCCAACTTCTGTTCTGTAGATCATATGGATGTATGCTGAAAAAGGAAATTATACCAGGAGGAGTGAACTTGAAAAAAATACCACTTCACAGGTCTTTTCAAGACAAAAGGGATAACATAGAAATTGTGAATAAAGTTTGTATTTCAGATATATTCATCAATATCATAAAAGTTATTTGGACTCGTTATTGGTGTTCTGAAAAACACTCAAATATAAAATTTTTTAGACATCCACCATCTACAAACCCGTTTTCTGTCATACTGGGTCTACTGTCATACTAGATCCACACTGCCATTTTGAATTTTGATAACATTACTCGAAATTTATAAAAAATTTCATTGACTTTATGCCACATGTTTGATGGCTTCAAAGAGAATGGCTGTTCTTTGAAGTTAAGATTACGTTTTTTGAGGTTGAGGTTAGTTTTATTCAAAATTCCCAACATAGTTTTTCACTTCAAGTCACAGGTTTGATCACCCATGTTTTGTACAAGATTATGACATGATGAAGTAAATCTGACTTTATATTTGTATTCGGTGTATTAAACTACATGGGGATAGGATTATTTGGTGTGCCCTATATGGTATTTTTTTGGGCTGTGTAATTTAACCAAGTGATTAAAAAAATAGTAGTTCGCAACACTGAAACTCTTTAAACAAAATCTCATTCCTGAAGGATGTATTCGCGTGGAAAATATCTAAATAGATTTATGTAGAATTTTATAAAATAATTTAAATTTTACCATTTTCCTGTAAAATGAAATTAAAACAAATAACTTCAAAAACATATTCGAATAAACATTGTGCCACAAACCTCGTTTGAAGTGACGGCCCCTAACTCTCCTACGCACTTAAATTTGAGATTAGTATTTAATTAAGAAGTAAATTGGTTTGATTTCACCATATTCCAAGGAATGACATTTAATCGTTTATCACAGGTTTGGAAATCTCGACGCCCACGCTTGTAGATTTTGGTGTATTCCATCGGGTTAAACCTCCCGAAAGTAAATACAAACTTCCGTGGCAGAGCGAGGGTAAATAAACAATTGAATGCCGATAAAGATTATTTGCTGTATTCGAGAAAGTTTGCCCGCGAAATATTTTTGGAATGCGAAGTGTTCCCCGAAGTAAATGAATGATCAGTATTTGGTTATAGCCGATCCATGTTCACTGTTAGTTTTGTTTCATTCAGTTTTATTTTATGTCGCTCAATTGGTCCACATACGTATGTCCAAATACAGAAAATCGTAACTAAAAAATATTTAAGTTAGTTAATATTTAGACTCGTCAAATTTTATTCTTAGTTGCGCATTTTTTAAAATATAATCAATATACACAGGATGATTCGTGTAGGCGGTAAGACGTCATCGACATATTTTCTTAATGACAACCCAACTTTTTATTGTGGAATATGACAGACATGTATACATTCTATGGTAATAATTATATTAGCGGAAGTATAGGTTAGATAAAAAAGTATGCATTCGCTGGACTTATCTGTTCTACCATATTTAAAATGCGTCGTGTATTCTTTGAACCTGGTTTGAATAGATCTTCTGGTCTGTACAACATACCTTTGATTATAGTCGTTACAGCTGATTTCGTATATCTTCGACCTGTCAGTTGTGTTAATTTTATCTTTTGGATTGCCTAAAAGTTATTTTAATTTATGAATGGACTACTGTCATCCCTATATCTTTAAAAATCTAGCTAATACCATGTGTGAATCGAGGATCGTAAGGAATAGATACATTTTTCTTGGATGTTTCCTTTCGGTTTGTGGTATGAGTGTAGTGTATAGTGTCGTGGTGCCTTGTGGAAAACCACGTCCCTGTTATAATATTCCGGTGACCCCATTTCTTTTATTTGGATAACAAAATGGGAAATTATTTTGCAATTTACTCAAATAAAAATAAAGGATCGCAGTTATACGTAATGGAATTTGCAAATAGATACTCGATTATTATTTAGGACGGGTATAAGAAGAGATATCAATTTAATAAATGTTCTTGTTCATCTATAATTGAATCTTCATTGGTTTACTTCATTAATTAAATATATTTGACTGGAAGGCTTAGATACAGCCTTACATATGTCTAGATGGCCGGCGCAGAGTAATCCGAGCATGGATTTGATTCCCACATAAGTCGGCTGGAGGAGGCTGTATGTGTCCCTGTAAATGCCGATGCTTAGGTGGCCTAAACTCCGCTTAGGACTAGCACTAAACTAAACCTCGTAAACATAAACTTAACTTTAAAGTACAAAAGACTATTTTTAAGAACAAAAAGTAATTCATACAATGAAACATATATTAAACAGCCATCTTCATCCACGTAGGAAAAAAAATCTTAACACATGTAATTTATTATAATTCTGCTGCGTGTCTTATTATTATCCTGCTGCGTATTAGATCCACTGTGAATTTACATACTAAACAATTATAATACGTATAATTCATCCACTTCGATCGTTATTTGTTCATATACTAGCAAGTCAGAGGTTGGAGAAATAGCGAAGCAATTAAGCATGTTAATTACGTTACTAAAATTTCAATTTTCAACGTATTTCTATTGCAAAGTGTTTCTATATATTTACTTTCTACAGGATGTTATTTCAATAATGTCTGAATCTCCACAGTCGATTTTCATACGACAAGCAACATGATAGAGGCAACGATCATTATATGCGACATTTTTAGAAACTGAAGTCCTTAATATTCAAGTAATTTATTAGCAACTTGATGCTCAGCAATCAGCTACTATGAGACAAAATTGGATAAAATTGTATAAAATTGTCTGTTCAAGTGAAAGTAGATAAAAAAGTGTCTATAATAATTACACAGAACTAGTAACTGCCATAAATAAATTACAAGGTACCTCATTACCCGTAGGCGAATCATTGAAAATAGTATATAATATGCAAAAAGTGCTACAGACTTTAGATGATGATGAAAGAAATATTAGTGTTAGAGAAAAATTGACAGTATAATGAGAAAAACTTATTTTCTAGATTAATATATATTTATAGTAACAATATTGATACAGATAAATTAAGAAATTTCGGTTTAGTTATGAAGAAATTACATCTTTAGACGACCAACGGTCGTTTTCTGCTTATAGTAACATTTTCTTAAAGACTTTAGACATAGTACCAGTACTACAGATGTTTATCACAGTAATTTCCACCTCCAATAATTACTAGATAAGTTTTACATAGTTTAAAATTGTTTTAATTTATACAAAGTTGCCTAAACACGGCTTCGCCACTGACGAAGGATTAAAGTAGGGAGCTCTACTTATAAGAATGGCTTACGTCACACTTAACTATAAAATCAAAAAAACCATTGGTTTACCGTTGAATACCAACATTTTACGAATACATTTTCATTTTACGTAACGAAAACCGCCCCAGATTTATTTGTGCGTATTTAAGTCTTATCGTTTACCTCCAAACATGTTTTCCATATTTATATTGGAGGCTTCCCGTATCCGTAAACGCCGCACATAATTGACTTAGAGCCCTTTGTGTGTACTTAATAAGATTACAGATTTACATCGCAATAAGGGAATTACCATTTGCCTCATAGAAACCGGAATGCCGAATAAGGGCTTTGTAGCTGCAAGAAAGTTAAGATTCCCGTAGGAGCGAACCGGCCAGATTTACAAGTAACCGCGTAAGTTGTGCCACGACAAAAGATATATAACTTCAAACACGCAGGAGTCGCTCTTCCAGAAAGTGACCCGCCGAGAAAAAGCCAATAAACTCTGGAGATTAGCCCGGCTATAAAGAGGACGACGCGTCGGGATGAGATCAAACACGTCACCACTCGATAGGGGCGGTTATTTAAGTTATTGCGAATAAACCTAGCGGAATTCGTTCCTTAACACCGGTTTTGCATTTGCGATTGGGCGGAAAAGGTATAAAAGTTTAAGTAACGCCGCCATAAAGTTGACAGAACCTTAGTCACGCGTGGCGGGGCACGCAATATGTTGCAGCAAGAGTGACTTTATTTCGGTCTTTTTATGTAAGGAAGCGCCTAGCACTTGGTTAATTAAAATCCCACTTCTGAACCAAAGTGGAGGTTTTCAGAGCTACTGCCGCGAGCACTTTTCAGCCGATAAAATTAAGTTTACTTTAACTCTTGAGCTAATTCGCTTGATCTCCAATTTAATTAACCTGTTGAAGGTAGTTGATGGAACCTAATTTTGTTGTACAGATTTTCTTGAAATTACCTAGAAACATGTGCTGTCTATTTTTAATCGATTTCGCTAGCATTTGCATATTTTGAGAAGTTTAACACTGTCTTAGTTTTTCACAAAACACTATACGCTACCCTCGATTTCTAATTAAAAAATTAACCCCTTATTGAGGAGATCAATTTCTTCTTTATCCAACGATTGGGAAGAATGATTTTCTATAATTGAAATGTCTTTCTGAGGAACTCTTTCTTTCACTGAAGCTATTGCTTGTTGATCACTGATTATTTTTCTTAATTTCTTGTTTTGTGATGACATTTTCCTAATAAATTTTGTGTTAGTTAATAGAAATATGTTCTTCTGAAGTCACACCACTGTTCATGTTCTAAATTATTCAACTTATGGGTAAGCTTTTTGTAAAGTAGATATGCTTGCAATTCCAGCATACTTCGTTTACTATACAAAGTATATGTATAGTAGTTTCTAGTTTTGGCCATCTTTGTTTCGCAAATTTTCGATATTACTTGAGGTGCGTGAAGATGAAATTTTAGTGCGAATAAAATCTGGAAAAACTGATCGACGTTTGCAGGCTTTTAGAAACCAAATATCTGCTCCTATTAATCTAATATTAGCACTAACTTTATGATTAAGTTAAGTGTCAAGTTTTGTTCTGACAAAAATCACGTAAAAAGTCACTTAGATGTGTTTACATATCCGAATTTCATTTAGTGTTTGCATTAAAAATAAATTCTAGGGTAATGGAAAATAATAATTTTAATTCAAAAATAACAAAATAATAAAAGTAAAAAATAGCACCAGATATATTTAAAGAATATTAAAATAAATTCTCAAAATATGTACGTTTCTCTTGCTGACAATACAAATTTATCCTTTTATAAAATTCTTTCTTCATTCGTGTGAAAATATTTCTGGGGAAGTTAACGTATATTCATCAATAAGTTTCTGCTTCAAAGGATCGATGTTAGAGAATCGAGTAAAGTATACCTAAGATTTTATGAGTAACACTATAAAAATAATCTAAGGACGTTTTGACCTGGATAGACCTGGAAAATTCTGAATAACTCTCACGAAAGATATGAAGTTTAAGATCAATTTAGTTATCTTTTATTTTAGTATTCACGTTACCATTTAGGACACTGTGGATTCATTGGTAAAGTAAATTGTTTTTGAAAATTCATGTTCAACTGTATGTAAGTTGATCAACTATAGTTGAACTATGTTTTCAACTGCCCTTAAACTATTCTCAAGTACAATTTAGAACTACTTTTACATTTGTTATATAGCAAATAAATATTGATACTGGCATGGATTATTCTTTAATTAATAATTATATTTAATATATATGGTTAGGCCAAGTGTTTAGGAAACTATATAGGTTAATGTAAATTTATAAGTTCCTTTTTTCAATTAGCATTTACATTGTTTTCATCAGAAAATGACTTATTAAAGAAACCTATTACTCTCCCTGATTTGTTAAACATACATTATAATATAGATATTTTTCAAATTAGCATTAAAATACTTTCAATATATTTACATTGATAAATTTTATTGTAATTTATAATGGTATTACTTGATTTAGATCAAATTAACTATCACAAAATTAAAGTATCTAACATATAATTCTATTCTTTCTTTTCTTCTATCTTATCCTAGCATCCCCTTATATCTACACATTTTTATGGAGGTCTACTCGAATAAGGAAGGGCTGTAAGTGATTATTAATTATTTACTTGATTTTCGGTTTCGATCCATTCCAAATTTATTTCGTTTAGGAATTATTTAGTTAGATAATTTACCCAACACTATGTGGTATTAATATCAGTACCATATTCCTCACATATGTGAAAAACATTATATAAATAAGTACAATATTTCCCATGTCTATCATTTCCTGCTGATTCTGTTATATTTATATGAACAAAGAGCATGTTTTATCATAATACATATTCTACATGTAAATATAATAGCGATCTACTTCTAGAGATATCATTAAGTAATAATTTTCGATATGTTAATCTAATTTGATGTAATTTGTATAAACATAACACGCCTAATATAATTTTAATAATTAATTTATCAGTAGTCTTAAACACACAATAATAATTAAGTACCTGCGGAAGAGACAAGTAATCAGTTTGTGTGTCTTATGATATTTGATCTCACTTATCTGGGGATGAAAAATTCGGGATATTTTCACGGTTAAAACTACCACTCGATATATACAAGTTATTCCATTACATCGAGTAAACACTTTAGGCACGGCCCCCTGCACATAACTCAATTCTAAGCTGAAATTCATATCATTCCTTCGTCTACTATCCTCGTCTGTGGAAAAGCAACTTTGCATACTTTTACAGCAATCCATCTCCACATGGTACTTCCATCAAATTTGTAGGGCGCAAATATTGGGATATTTTTTTTGTTGTTATAAAAGATGGAACGTAACATTCTGCGTCTTTATGTCGAAGTGAACTATTTTCCTGAAGGCGACGGAAAATGCTATACATTCATATGTTGGAGAGTATAAAGTGTACTAAACTAACAAGAACATTTTGGAACATGTGAATGTAAAAAAAAGTTAAATGTATACAAATGTTTGGATACGATTCCTGATGAACGTGCTAATCTTAACCTTGACCTTTAGATTAAATTAAATTAAAAAGAGGCAAGTATTTCGTGTATAATAAGATTTACCTGTAAGATATGTGCAGGATTGATTGCTTCTATATACAGAAATATCACTACTGTCGAAATTATCGCCCATTTATGTCAATATCTTTTTAAGTGTCAAGTAGTCCTTGGTAAGTCTTCTTGTTACTGCATTCTGAAGTAGTTTTTGAATTACAGTTTTCACCACAGAGCACAATATTTACACGATTGAAGCCTATTTGCAAACTGGTCAATTGAACATAGGAATACAGTCAGAGTTGTTGGATTTTTAACACATCTTAAAAATAAGTTGATGCATTTCGCGAAACTGGCACAGTCGCTCACAGAAGGGACGCTGACATACCAATGGTTTATATAGATGAAGTTGTTAATGTCATACATCAACGCATGGAATAACAGCCTGCAAATGGTTGTGATGTTGACAATGCTATCAAATATCATAATAGCTTATGAAGATATTGTGGTCGGAAATCCAGCCAATAAGCAATGCTAAAATGGAAGCTTAGTCAAGTACAAAGAGCTGATTTTCTAAACACAACTGGAGCTATTCGAGCGACACCTACAAGAGCAATGAATTACGTCTGCCATCACTAAATATCTATCTAAGATAGGTGGTCCTGACTACTATAGTACCCCTCATTCTATCTGAGGAGTATCTATAATCTGTTGGTATATAAGCAAACCTGATAAGCAATCTAGGAATCTGGCAACGTTAGGGGTCGATTTCCTAGGTGGGTTTCATAAAACTTGAACTTTCAGTCCTCCATTAGGTGGGCTGGGATGGCATCTTTCCTCAATTCGTCTTTAACAGACCCCATGCGACAAATATACCTAGTGAAAACCGTGCCTGGGAGCGACAATAGAGGAACAATTGATATCTTCACATATAGCTCCAAGAAAGAAGGAGCAGGATGCTGCTTCCGTAGACTCGTAAGTGTCTATGGACACTTGTGTCCACCCCTAAGTGGACACAAGTCCATAAACTCGTAAGTGATCTTTGGATAGTCATACCAGTATAGTACAAGCGGACGTGACAGGTATTACCATAGCCACGAAAGGAATAGTCCGTAGACAAATAACAGGCACAACGATAAAAATCTACACGGACAGTAGGCAATCACTGCTAATCCTGCAGAAGGATGAAATAAAAACAGAATCAGCATTGAAATTCCACAACGAACTTGCAAATATTGCTATCGCGAATAGCATATCTGTGTGCTGGGTGTGTTTCATACGCATAGTATGAAGACAAGAACGAAGCTGGCCGATTGACTAGGACGACTGCTAGTCTAAATATTCATGGACAAGCCCTGGTTAGTACATTATCGATGTCATCAATAACTCAAATAATTAGATACCACACACAGTGAATTTATGGAACTGTGAGATGAAGCAGACAATTGTCAGTTTGCTAAAGAATTTCTATGATAAAGTAAGCTGTAGACTAGATAGAATATGCATGAGTTTATTAAATATCTACTATATCCTCACAGAGTTTCTGATTAGGTGACATTCTCGCAAAAAAATTATTTGTGTTCATTTTCTTAAGTCATCGTCGTTGAAGATGGTGAAATTGAAGAGGCCTCGTCGTCCACAATGAAGCAAGCGCCCATAAAAAATTACGAAGGCTTTTTCACGTACCTATTATGATAGATTCAAGATAGAGTTAGGTTATATTTGAAGATTATAATATTAACCACTGCTTAAAAATGTTATAATAATGTTTCAAAAAATAAAACCTGCCACAGCTAGGATTCGACATTTGTCCCGGACTGGAACCGAACGACATACACTGTTTCGAACTTATTAGTTCTCATTAGTGCCATACACGGTACGCCGATCCAGGACAAATGCCGAATGAGATTTGTGGGGTAAACATCTTTATGGATACGATCTATGTCAGTAATACATAAATCGGAAATCGAGAAAGGAACTACCAAACCACCATGCGGTTATCATAGTAGTTCCCGAATAGCAAAGCTATTACATACAAGGTGTTCTATATACCAATTTTATCTACTCACTTTAAATAATCTATAGCAACTGCTAATAGAAAACCGGTGATGCAACTTTCCATTTGGGCAAACCAAATAGGAAAAAATGTTTAAAATGCTTTTAATAATTTATAACTTCATTCTGTAAATCATGTATTAAATATACCGAGCTTTAAGTTTTATCAATATAATGCAAAGTTTTACCATCAGAGGATAATATTCAAACTACAGAAATAAGGAGTTTATACTCCAACCCATCTGCAAATGCCTTATATAATAAGGACTAAACAAATTAGGTGAAAACAGCTATTCTCCTGGCTATATGCCAAACGCCGAGCACTGAATTATATAACAAAATTTGTCGTATTTTTGTCTAACAAAGTTAGCACTAAGAATACAGTGATTGTTCTAAACCATCAAGAAAGATGCAAAGTGTCCCCTATCCCAGGATATCGTTAACTGCAAACAGGTTTCGACCTTTCTATTTTGGGTCTCATCACTCGTTTATACTCGGTTATACTCGTTTATACTCGTTTACACTGCACTGATGAGACCCAAAATAGAAAGGTCGAAACCGGTCTGCAGTTAACGATATCCTGAGATAGGTGACACTTTGCATCTTTCTTGGTGGTTTAGAACAATCACCGTATTTTTAGTGCTAACTCTGTTAGACAAAAATACGACAAATTTTATCATATAATTCAGTGCTCGGCGTTTGGCATATAGCCAGGAGAATAGCTGTTTTGGCCCAATTTGTTTAGTCCTTATTATATAAGGCATTTGCAGATGGATTGGAGTATAAACTCCTTATTTCTGTACTTTAAGTTTTAGTTTAAGAAATAATAGCATTTACTGGAGTCGACAATTACAAAATTCGTTTTCTGAATCGCGTTTCTACAAAAATAGAAGACCACTTTACATACACATAGAAAGACAGCTGGTTAAACCCAGTTGGTACAATGGGAGGTTGATGATACTATATTGAAAAAAAATTTCTCAGAATGGCTTCTAGCCTTACTTATATTCCGGTTTTGTTCAGGTCTAGTTAACCCTCAATTTTATAAACAAAAAACCACGTTTTGATGAAAAATTTTTATAGTTAATGTTTTGCACACACAAGAAATCAACCTCATTCCCTTAAAGCCCTCAGGCTGTAGATGGGAAGGTTACACGTATAGAAGAGAATTGCCTGTGGAATGATTAAACATGATAACATATAGTTAGTAAATTGGGAAGGAACAAGTCCCTAATACACACCACATCCATTAGAGACATTATTAGTATCCTTAAGGTTATAATTCAAGCCAAAACTGTAGTTCTCAAATATTAGTAATTCTTCGAATACTCGCTGTTGTCTCCAAAGAGAATTAAACCATATTGCAACCTCATGAATGTTCAATTTCGATAATAATACATAAAAAATTTAATATATGCAATAAAATTATTTATCTTAATTCAATTAAGAGCTTGAATTTAAAAGTAATGAACAAAGAAACAATGTTTACGTTAAAACTCTTTAATGCTGACATTCATGAACATCATAAATTTTTCAGCAGTCAATCTTAAACTATTTGAGAGAAATATGTGGCGGCTATTTATCTATGTTTACACAAAAAAATTCTTGGCATTCGTTATTTACGAGCGGGGGCCCTCACTTACTTGTTGCACTTATTCGCCAAGTTTTTTACGCCATATCTTCTCTCACGTTGTTAACTTCTATTTGTCTCGATTCTACCCTTACCACTGGGCCTTTTTTCATACTCCCATTTTTCGTATTTGATGTATAGCCAACATCATACACAGGAGAGTTACGGTAGTGTACATGACACACAAAATCAAATTCTAGGGATGCTCTTCTTTATGTAGACATTAATTAAATTGTCACGACATTTTTGCTACCCTTTTTAAATGTATTTCAATAGTAAAAAGTTTGTAGATTTGATAGATACAATAGAAAATGTATTTTCTGTGAATAGTTCTAGTGATATTTACAAAACTAGTATATAAGGACTCTTTAAATATATAAGAACTCTTAGTTCTTATTTATATTTTGTATTCTTATCTATATATTTATTTTTATTTATTTTTTATTTATGAATATTAACAACAAAGAATTTTTCAATAATTGGCGGAGGTGCCACCGTCACTTTAATTTGTATTGATATTTTGTTTATTTGTTTAGTTTATTTAAATATTTCTTTATATTATTTTTTTTCTACCCATAACTATTACATATCACAGGTATACATGTAGATACATACCCATGTATACCTGTGATAGTGAATGGAAAGTAATATACAATAGCACTAAAGTAATCTTAACCTAAAGGAAATTCATGACATGAATGCATCGAATGCTTTAATGCGACTGTAAAACTAACACATCCGTTATTTTGTTTTTAATAGTTTTTGAGTTTTTATTTTCTTCTCTTTTACTGCATCAGAACATTTACACAATTATATATTTCTTCTTTTTTTTAGAGTTAGTTTTAGTTCCTAATTTTGATATCGGATTATACACATTATACCATCGGGCTATATCATACATGGTATGACAGAATGCTGTGACCGTATTTTAAGAAGTTAACACTACTATTTTCTAAAAAAGTAACTTGTATTACGTTCATTGGCATATGTATAAAAAGGAGAAAGGAGTGTCAGCACAAGAAAAAGTGTTGTATAATGCAAAAACATATAAAGGTATTGAAGGACCTTTTGACAATAATTATATTTTTAACAATAATTTTAATAATTACGAAAACTAAATTGCTCTTTAGGAGTTTTAATTTCGATATGGAAGTAATTTTGTCGAGAGAAAAACATAGATTTAGCATAATTTATTGTTATTACAACAATATGTCGTTAACCAGTATATACTCCCTTTTGTAACATGATTTACATACTTTATTTTAAATTAATTTATTATTACCATAAAGTGTGGGGTACTATTATAGCAGGATAATTACATCTAAAGAGAACCTTATTTTAGGCATATATTTATGTACAAATTTTGAAAGGAAACATTGAATATTAGAATGTTAAAATTGATTTTAAAATAATGACGAACACTGTGAAAAATTTGTCATGTACAAATTGGGAATCTACTTATTGAAACGAGTATTTATTCAGAAAAATTTGTTTTCTGAACAGGACACAGGCGAAATTTAGCTGTACTGATTTCTTCAAAGAAGGAAAGACTAGAATATTACTCTCAAGTATTCATATGCATATATTTGTTCTTTCACATATGCGTGTACCTAAAACCCATGAAGTTTATTAGTGATATATTACTTGCAATTTTTCGATTGCCATATGTGCGAAGGCCATTTTGTCCTTCCTCGAAGCACGTGGTCGAAATCAATCAACTTCTTATTGTACACCTTTCTAGAAGAACATGATAATATTGTATTTTGATATTGACTTCAGGAACGAAATCAGGTTGTATTTCGGCCGGTAATAGAAGAACAACCACCACAAATTCAGCATCATCAAAAACTGGAACATAAGCGTCGTCGTACACTGGCATCTGTACGATGAGGAGAAAATGTTACAATATTACGATGCCTTCAGTTTACGACTGACATGGTATAGAATTTTAGAAGACAGAATACCATCAATAATGTTCTTCTCTATGACAATTCCTCATGAGGAGCTAATTATATAGGCGCTTCTATATAAATTTCATCTTCGATAAACTGACTACTGTTGAATTTTTTTTAAGATAACATTGTTCTTCCTTGAAGCACATGGTGTAAATAAACGACTAATTTTTTATTATATACTATTCTAGAGGAACACGAGTATCAGTGTAGTATTTCTATATTAATTCCACTCACGAGATTACGTACTTTTCGGCCAGCAGTCGAAGCGCAATGACAACAAATTCCTCATCATCACAGACTAGAACATAACTGCACGTAAGTCGTCGTAGTGTATTTTAATGTCGTTGAATACTGTACGATGAGGGTAAAATGTTACAATGTTACGATGTCTTCAGTTAGAACTGATTTGGTACCGAATTTTAGCAGACAGAATAACATCAATAATGTTCTTCCCCGTATGGCAGCTCCTCTTGAAGCCTTAATTGTGTCGGCATTTCTGTTTCCCTATTGATATTTGTCTCCAAATATCATCTCCGAGATTATGGCTGTTTTCACGTTTTAAAATTTTCATTAAGTAACAGCGATTTTCCGAGCTGATATCGCTGAATGATAAACTGAAAACAATGATAAATTATTGTTTTCAGTTTATCATGCAGCCAATGTTTTGAATGTTATTTACGTATAATACCTCTTTTTTTAAGATTTTATTTTTTAAAGCGAAGTATTTTTTGAAGGAAGCTATAATTTGTTAGTAATTTTAATAACTATTTGCTATAATTAACTAAGAAAAATTATTTACTATTATTTACTAAGAAAAAGTATACCTAAGGTCATTATAATTATCATGTAATTAAATCCTTCCGTGTCTTATCATAATTTAGTCTTCAACATTTATCACGTTCATTACGAATTGCAAATTTTTAGACAGAAACACTTCTTGGAACCTTTCTGCAACCTCAGCGACAACAAGGTTTTTAATAAAGAAATCCTCGAATCATTTTTTAGTAATATCCAGTAATTTCCATTAAGTAATTTCCAGTAATCTCGATAACATCATTAAGTAATCATCAAACAATTACTCAGTAATAATTATTCCGTAAGAGGTTACTCCTTTTTCGGCATAAATAAATGTAGAAATCGTAAAGTGAAAATAAGACAATTTTAAAAAGTTAATAAAATAAAAAGTGATATAAAATAGATATTAACGTACAAAATGTTTACAACAAACAACATTTTGAAAAATAAATTTGGTCAAACTTATTCATTCGTTCAGATATATCTACTCTCACTCGTTCGCATGTATTTGCAGTAACATCAAGCTCTCCCGTAGCAAATGGAAGTGAACCATTTACAATAACCAGTAGCTATTTCCGGATTCCGGGTCACGATTTAGTGAACCAATTCAAGGCCGTGCGGTTTAGTGAAATAATCGCAAATGCAATCTGATTGATCTAGGTAACGTTTCCACTACAATGGTTTGCGGTTTCTTTAGTTACCTCGTTTTCTTTTGTGGAAGCGTTCTGGTTGTGTATACAACATCGTTCCGTATTAGTTTCGTCTCCTCTGTGGGAATACAAAGGCGTTGTGTCGCTTATTTTCAATTGAATGTGCACCATAATAAACTAGAATATATTATAAATTCTAAATTTAGCTCGTAATGGATTATTTCTGGAGAAAGATAAATACGTTTACAAGGGAAAATTACGTTCTTTCTATTTCAGAAGGTGAATACCAACTTCTCAGAAATTATGTGCATAAATTATAGAGTTATTATGTGCATAAATTATCCACGGACCACGGAAGGCATACAGTATATTCAATACAATTAATAAGATATAAACAAACATAGAGATTTGTAATATATTTGAAAGGTTGTAAATTATCCTTGAAGCAGAACTTGACAAATAAAATTATCTATTCTAATCTCTCATATCAGCTGAAAAAATGACATCTATATCAAATTTAATTTAATTTTAATTTAATTATATTTTATTTAATATAATTATAATAGTTATGTAATTCTACAGATACCGTCACTTTTCCAGACTCAGTGGGGTTAAATGTGATGCATTATTTGTGAGACTACCGAGGTGATACTAAGAGATATATAAGGCTTTAGGGTAGTTTTTGGCATAGCTCTACGTATACTATTCATCAAGAATAGGAAAAATCGTGAGATTCTCTAGGTATACATAAAGTGAGGCAGCATTCGAAGAGAAAAGGATACACTTTACGTGCGGCCAGGGATCGAGCTGTGTGTACATTCACATTCAATATATATTCATCGATATTTACTGTGAAAGGTATCAGTTCGACAGAGTAAAGACCAGGCTATCTACTGCGCACCTCGTGGGTGGTCTCATATCACAGTTTTGAGACTTGTCCCCATTCTTGATGAGCTGTACATATCTCAAATACTAAGCAATATAAACAAAAGTCGAGCTAAATTATCCCACGAATTTAGAAGAATTGTACTCTAGCAACTGATTAACATCCTTCTGCCTCTCCTCTGTACTATTAGTGACTGTCGTAGAAATATACTCAACATCGCATACAGTACGTTGGTTATATATATACGTTCATAATAGAACGTTTGGTTGATCCTGTCCGCGTGGTGAACAGAAAGATATTCTTTGTGTTGTATAGGGTTATGCAGATTAGTGTCCATCCCAAATTCTTAAGGATAAACCTAGTTTAGATTATCTGGTATATTTACGAGGACTCTACGTGTTGTCATAATGACTCAAACTTAGCAATACTAAGAATGACATAAAAAGTTACTTTACTCACCAGAAATAAGCAGATATGCTGTTAGTTTACGATCTATGTGATGAAATTTGTGTAGCTGTAGGACAAGAATATATAATAAATTTTTGAGGGGTAGTTTTAATCTTGAGTTGGTTTAATCGTTGTTTGAATTTTAATTTATTTTGTCAGAATAGTAACGCAGTTTTAAATCAACTAAATTAATCTCTAATTAAAACTGTTTTGCAAGGTAAAAAATACAAGTCCTTAACCAATTTTAAATAAGTCTGCCAGTAATTTGAAGTTGATAAACTTAAGTTTGTATTTTAAAATGCGAGGCAAAATGTTTTTCTTTACACAAAAATAACCCTGCTTTCCACATGCCCAACAAGTTGTCAATTGTATTGCTTTACAATTTCAGTTTTAGATTTCTGATAGTTTGTTCACTATCTTGCTAAGGTTATGTCGGAAACTATCCAGAAACCCTGCATCTAGCCTAGATTGCACTGTAGGCACCTTGAATTTCAATAACTCCTCCTAACAATATTCTTCAGATAATTATTTTCACCTATTCAAGGTGCATGTTAACTGAAATCATGGTATACAGTTGCGATAATACAGGTATATATAATTTTTTTCAAAAACTAAAACCCACCACGGGTAGGATTCGATATCTGTCCCGGATGGGAACCGAACGACAGACAGCTGTTTCGAACTTATTAGTTCTCATCAGTGCCGTACACGCTACGCCGATCCAGAACAAATGCCGAATGAAATCCGTGGGGTATACATCTACATCGATACGATCTATGTCAGTAACACATAAGTCGGGAATATTCTAGTAACATAATTTATTTCAATTAAAGTTTGTACTGTGTATAAACAATGGCGTGGACAATTAAAAAAATGGGATCCCTTGCGAGTTCTTATTCGCAGAATAATTATATATGTATCGTGTTAGTTCTATTTGATCGTACGAAAACAAATCACGCACCCAGGTGTATTTACATAATAATAAACCAATTTATGATATACGCCAACAGCACAACAAATAAATATACCATTCCACCGAATTAAAAACATTCTGCAGAGCCCGAGAACCCACCTGTTATTATAAGTAATTAGAATTTGATTCCCGAACGACCACCCGTTCCTGTGCCACTCAAGACTGACTCTCCCCAGGCAAACATCATTGAGCAGACATTTGGGGAAAGGAAAATAATTTTCTTGCGAACAAACACAGCCGCTTTTTTAATAAATATAAAACGTATTTTCCGATACACAGAAAATATAAATCAAACATGACAGACCACTTTTTGCGAGTATTGGAAAACGAAAGAAGAGAAATTATGGCACAAAAAGAATAAGCATGTTTCATCAGTTATAGAAAATTGGAAAGTCAACGTATTATTCTCGTCCGTATGGGTTCGACGGGGCCGAGACGACTGATACACGCAAGAGCCGCAAATAGCGCGGTATACCTCTGACCGACGTATCCTATAAGGCCTCTGAACGGTTTTGTTAGAGGGCAGCGCCTTTACACTTAAGTGCTTAAAATAAAATCTTTCTGAAAACAATAATGAAATGGAAAGACACGCTAAAGTATATTAGGATTTCTGTATATGTGTAGGAGATATGAGTGAAAGAAGGTATTATGTAATAAATACAAAATATGGAAAAATTTGAATTCAAATCGTATGTTGTTATAAATTTGTTTTCATATATTTTATACTTGATACTAAGTGTTTAAAATATCAAGATTAGTAATACTAAACTCTATCAATAAAATCTATGACAACATTCTACGAGACAACATGATCAGAAAATTTGTTATACAGTAGAGTTATGGTTGCATGTGCTGTATGACACGTTGCACCGTCTTGCTGAAACCACATGTTGTTCAAATTCAAATCATCCTTTTGAAGGAAAAATAAATTGTTTAACATGTCACGATAACTTTCCCCATTTACTGCAATAGCATTACCAGATTCATTTTCAAAGAAGTATGGTCCAATTACTACCCCACTCCAAAACGTGCAGCAAACAGTGCATCTCTGTGGATGCATTTATTTTTTGTTAACGGCATGTGGATTTTCTGCACCCCAAATTGAACAATTATATTTGCTGAGGCATCCGTCAAAATGAAAATGTGCTTTAATCACTGAACAAAATTTTGTTGCAAAAACCAGTATCACCTTCCTTCTCTTATAACACTCAATTAACAAATGTAACATGACGTTGTAAATGGTCTGTAACTTTTAATTGTTGTGTCAGCTGAATTTTGAATGCTAACAGACACATCTTCCTTTAAAATCCGATGCGTGGTTTCTCTTGACGGATTTAATTGTTGTGCACGACGTTCGTTCGGATACTCCCGAACACTTTCTTTCATTAATGAAATATTCTCATCTGACCAACCAGAACGCGGGCGTACCTATTGGTGTTGTCTTATCAATAACTTCAAATTCCTTGATTAGTTTACGAACTGTTAAGTCTATATGTGCTTCATTTTGTGCTAACTTGGTGCGAATTTTTCTAAATGCAACAGTAAATGATCGCCCACTTTCATAAAACAGTTTTACCGGATTAGTCCCTTAAAATTGATCCCCCCTTTATTTCTCTTAATTTCAATCGAATCGAAAATTTCAAAAAAAGATTTTGCATTATTTTTTATAAATTTTTTGAATATTTAAACAAATTTTCAAAAACTCTGTAAATTGAAAGGGGGCGAACATTTTTTTATTTTTTTAATTGAATATTTTTTTACTTAAAAAAATATTCAATTTTTGTATTTTTTTTTACCCTGTATTTTTTTACTTAAAAAATTTACCCACAGTTTTCTGATCACAAAAATATATAATTGTTGTATCTTGGTAAGTATAGTTCTTGAGATATTCATACAAGTATATAGTCACATCACAGGAATAAGTTTAGCATAACACCATAAATCAGGAGACCTATGAACCGAAATGATTTAAAGAAACAATAATGCTTCGTTTGACAGTTATGTTATGTTTGACTTATGTTTGATCGTTATATTATTAATATGCTTAAAGTTAAGTTTTAATACACTTGTTAATATATCTAATATATTGATATGGGATATTCACTAGTCGAAAGGAAAGAAGTATTAGAAATTTACTTAACCAGCAATAAAAACAAATATATAGCTAAAAGAGAATATGCAAGAAAATATCCTGAAAGACGCGTTCCCTCCAAGAACACTTTCTCTAATATTTATCTCAAGTTTGGGGACAGCGAATCCTTAAAAGATAAGAAACGAGAAAGAAAGAAGCCCAAAACAGGAGAAGATGTGGAAATGGATGTTTTACTTTTTTTACCGAATACCCCAATAAATCTACTAACGCTGCTGCAGAAGAATTTAATATTTCTCAAGCAAGTATAAGACGTGTATTAAAACGTCACAAATATAAACCTTGTAGTATTTTGCCAGTTCAGCTTTTAACTGAAAATAACTTTGTCGACAGAAGAGCTTTTTGTAGAGAGATGATTGAGAGAGCAGAAAACGACAATAAGTTTTTAAAAAACTTATTTTGTGCCGATGAAAGTAGCTTTTCAACGGCTGGACTTTTTAATAGGAAAAATGCACATTAATGGATGCCCGCATATCCACATATTATAAAAAAGATAAAAACACAAGGATATAATACAGTAAATGTGTGGTGCGGTATTCATCAAAATACAGTTGTGTGTCCCGTATTCATTTATGGGTCCTTGAATGCAGTTCCGTATTTGAATATTCTTCGGGGTGAAGTAGAGAACTATTTAGATAATATTCCCCTTGCAACCAGGAATTCTGTTATTTGGCAATAGGATGGTGCTCCTCCACACTCTGTACGGAACGTAACGGAATATTGAAATGACAAATATCTATTTTGGATAGGAAGATACGGTCCTATACATTGGCCTGCTAATAGTGCAGGCTTGAGTCCTTTGGACTTATTTTTGTGGGGAACACTAAAACAAAACATATACGAAAATTCGGTATATAATAACTCGGATGAGTTGAAGGACTGTATCAGTCAAGAAATAGAAAATTTGCGGCAAAATGTTCATTTATTTGAAAACGTTAGAAATGAATTTATTAAAAGATGCCAACTGTGCCTTGATAGAAACGGAGGATACGTGGAGAACATATAGATATGTTTAATTTTAATAAAGTTAATTGGTTTTATGTTATTTATTGTTGCGTATTGTTTTTTTTATCATTATTTCATTATTTATATTTTGTGTTCATTAAACATTGCTGTTGTCATTTTGATAAAGGTTTATTTGTTTATTATAATTATTATGTGTTGCCGCATCAAAGAATTTTCATACTTTTTTTCTTAAAAAATAAGACGTGTCGTTATATCTCAAAAACATAGCTGTCCTGATTTATGGTCTTATACCAAACTTATTCCTGTGATGTGACTATATATTTGTATGAATATTTCACGAACTATACTTGCTAAGATACAACAATTATATATTTTTCTAATCAGAAAACTGTGGGTAACTTTTTTAAGTAAAAAAATATAGGGTGTTCCATTTAAAAATTATAAAAAATTGTTCGCCCCCTTTCAATTTGCAGAGTTATTGAAAATTTGTTTAAATATTCAAAAAAAATATAAAAAATCATGTAAGATCCTTGTTTTAATTTTTCGATTCGATTGAAATTAAGAGAAATAAAGGGGGGGTCAATTCTAGGTGACTAACCCAGTACACAACCTATTGTTGTTGAGCGCGGCATGTTGATGTCATAAGTGACAGACATCTGTACATCTGTAGATGACAGTCACTAAATATTGACGCCCTCTCTTTATATCTTTGACAATTCGACAATAGCCTGGTGGAGTGGTGTGTTTTTGATATGGAAACACTTTCTTTAAATTTTCTATTTGTGATTTGTGTAGTACATGTATACCTATTGGAGCTGTTATCAATATTACTATCTTACTATTATTTCTATTACTATTACTTACTATTAATATTACTTACTATTATCTTAATATTATTGTCACCGAAGATAGATGATACAGAAAAAGACATTAAAGACATTTTTTTAACAGATAGGTCAAAATAACTAATACACTGAACTCGCTTTCCATGAAAACACTCCTTGATGAGATTTCAGACTTACTATTCGAATATTTAATTAAAATATTATGCATATTCTGTTTGCAGAGTTTACGGAAGAATTTAATACATGTTACGAACTGTTGGTTAACGAGCTTTATCGAATAAGTAAGAGATTTGACTTATTTGAATAATTTAAAAATGAATAACACAAATCAGAGACAGATTTGTAACGGAGTTTGAATAACATTTTGTGGTAATATATCATAAGTACCTAAGGAGCGTTACTTTACGTCGACATCGTATCATAGTCTGCGGGAACTTGAGGAGGAGTTACCCTAAATTAATTATAAATAATTAATTTAGGGTTTAAATTAATTACTAAATTAATTATCATCACTTCTACAAACAATTGTTTAACCCAAAAAACATGGTAAAAATTATTAAAAAGGAATTCAATAAAAGTGTTTTTAAATTCTCATCTTTGTGGGGGAGTTGTGCTCGAATGCCAGTGGACTTCTCGTCAATAACTGATGTTTGTGTATTTATATAAATGTTATTCGCTTAATCGACACATTTCATGTAGATCGAATGCAATTTATATTTGAGTCAATTTTATGCATTATTATATGTTTGAAATATGAAACTCCCTTTATTAATATATTCCAATTAAGTGATAAATTGTGATATACTGTACGTTAAATAATATAAATAAAATTAATTTGGGAAATATATGAAAATTGTTTGACTATGTTTAGAAATCAGGTAAGCCTACCTACATAGAATATTCTGATAAGTAACTTTGTTAGAACTTAACGGTTCTCATGCCAATATGTATTATGGACCCTACACAATCTCCTAACGGAATCAGCGCTCAAGATTGTTATCGCGAAACATATCGACTGCAGCGAGAGTTTTACAATACGTTCCGTTGTAAAAACTTTAGTATCTACCGCCCCTCAGACATTTCCACGACGTTGTAATGGGCCGTCCCCATGTTTTTCTGGTTTTATTTCATTTATATCCCATTTCGGCGTAATGGTCCCCCGGGTCGAGCGGATTCTGTTTAAGTTTACGACCATAATGATTCAACTGTTTCCCTATTTTCGACACGAGGAGGTTTAGTTTTTCCGCCGCTGGGAAAGACGATGAATTTTATTACAACCGCTTATTGTGTACCTTATGGGAAGACCTCGCCGGATACGGAATCGAATGGCAAACGACAATTCTAACGTCTTCTATCTCGTTAAATTGGCTAAACCCAAGAAGAGAAATAATATAAATGGCGAGACTTCATTTAATAATAAGGATCTTTGATATCCGTCTACGTTGCGAAAAATGTTTTGTATATTTCTGGCGCAATTTGCCTCCACAGAAAACCTCATTTCATTAATTCTTCTTTAAAATAGTAATACATTATTAATATACATTTTTGCGGCAAATTAATTTACCTGGTAAGCTCTAATCCACAAAAAATACATATTATTTATTCCAACAATACAGTACGCTCATTCGAAAGAACAATGACAACACAAAAACTAAAGTTTTCAGGAATAATATTTAAAGTTTTTGGTAATCGTTTTTATATAGTTTCTTATACTAAATTTTCTATTTTCGAACTAAAACCTTAATACAAAGTATGGTTTGAGAATATTTTACTTATCAACAATACCAGTTTGAAAAAAAATTGTTGTCAAGTTTATTTTTTATATATTTTTTTACTTTTGTTTTGATTTGTGACGGTATTCCTTATAAAACATCTGATGTTTCTGTGAATAAAATAAATGACATAAATGGCTCAAAAAATGCTTTATTGCCTAAAAGAACTTTTTTACAAAAGTGAAAATAAAGCAATACAAACATAACCCTATGAATTGGTAGTATGGAAATTTATAGTTCACGGATAAAAGAGTATCAACAATATTAAAACTGTAAAAATAATGAAACAATAGTAAATGGCATCTATTAAAGGTTATTGTAATATTCCTTACAGATTTTAGGAACAGCAGAACTTATATTCGGATTTTCATTAAATAATGAAAGCAGACCTTTCTTTTTATTTTCACTAATTCCAATTTTCTTCTTGTAAGCTGGTAACACTGTGATAATTTTTACTTTTCTTGTTTTAACACACATAGGCTTTTTTATATTTACCTCATTAAAATGTTCATGATCAAAAGACGTCTTGTAAAAAGTTTTGTTTTGCTGATTTTTTCAACCTTTAAAATTTTCAATCTCTAAAATTTTAAAATAGTTCCTAAGCCTATGGAGTTAGCCAAATTTTTTAAATCATAGAAATCATTGTATGGTAATTCTTGAACTTTGAAAGGTTCTCGGGTTTTTTCGCAGTTCTAATTAGTGTCACATATTGCTCTGGTAAGTAGGTGTCATATATTGGTTCAGATCGTAAAGAACGCTTTATGTTTTCTTCAATTAATGCATGGGCATTGTCACCCTCATTTTGAGTGTGTCCCGGAACGAAGTATTTTATGTCATACTATTAATTTTTAGTAAATGTGTTACAGCATAAATGTAAATGCAAAATAAAAACCTGTTTTTTTGTTCTCCAGCACAGTTATCTGAGTAAAATATCACGTTTCTATCATCTTCAAAATTCTCCTTTAAATGTTCTATTCATCAATTCTGTTCACCAATTCCATCATCATTCTTATCAGTTATTAATGCAGTTTCGCTTTTTTTTGAGTAAACATGCTTACCGTACGTAGCATCCGATTTGATAACATTGTTATCGTCAAATATCTCAATACCTACGAATCGATAATAGTCCTAATGAAAGCTGTAACATCATAAGTTCTCGACAAACTATTATATTCAACACTGACAAGTCTAATTAAGTCAAATAAACATTATTATTATTTAAAGCATAATGACACAACACAAACTGTGACGTTACTTCTTAAAATAAATTTGAAGAACTTCTTTCAAAATTATAGAAAACAACGACATAACTCACCATATTTCAATGTTGTCCTGAATATTTACTATATTTTTACATACTGATAAAGCACTTTTTGAAAATGACACTATTTCTTATAATCGATGTGACATCTTTTGTTAAACACTGAAATAATACTAGTTACGACAGTGTTGTACGAAAGATAGGTCCGTTTCCGCCTGAGAGGAATAACGACACTATTGCCATATCGTGGTCAATAACCGAAACATAATTGTGTCGTTCTTTCACAGTAATATTTAAGAGTTCTGGGCACTAATTTACAATTTAACTATAAATCTTGACTTATGTCGCTGTTCTTTCGAATGAGCGAGTAGTTTCCCAATAGATATTATAATATAACAAAAACAAGAGAAACAAAAATAAGAGCAGTCCAAGATTGGACTCTTGGGGAACACCTGAAGTAATGATATTCACATATATAGAATCGTTGTAATCAATAGAATAATGCCTGCTATTTCGACATTATGAGAATTTCAACAGACAAGACAGTGAAGAAAATTAATAATCCCACTGGCGCCTCCGCCATTTCTTAAAAATCCTTTCGATAAGCTTGGGATTCGAGTTTTGTCGAATTTATTCGAGTCCTCGAAATATTATTTTATAACAATATTATTTCCTTAATACCCAAACTATAAAAATCTGTCATTTCAATTATGTTTTTCGTTTGGATTATCAAAAACGCTAGAGCCATATTTTAAAAATAGTAGGATGCAATTTTAATAGCAGTAGGGGTGAGTTAGTAAAAACAAGGAGTGCTCCTTATCTTTGTGTGCTATAGTAGTATCCATGCATAATATTATCTTATTCGATAATTATTACGCCTTTAATATCACCTAATACTGTATTAATGGTTTTACTTTTAATAAAAATTATGATAATAATTTAAAATATGTAGGTATATTTAATCGTCTGCAGCCAAATGCATATACATGTTATATAAAATATATTGTATTGCATTTATTATTTAAAGTAGCTTTTGGACTTGTGTAACTTTATTATGAGGTAACATAAAACCTTCAGTATGTTATCTGAAAGTTAGATGTAATTCGATACTGCTATGTGTCTTATCATAAAACTACATTGTAACCAACTCACGTTTATGATGACGCTGAAACTTTATAATGTTCTTTCTTTAAATTAATCCTTTGAAAATTGTATTTAATATTACTTTCACTTATGTCAGCTTAATAAAACTTATAAAGTCGCAGCAGACCCGTTGCACGGGCAGTATAATTTTAGTACAGTTTTAACTGTTATACTCACAACCATAAATTTCTTTTTCGGTCTCAAATCAAACAAAATTGTTTTTTAAAAAGTTAAATTCAACACAAGTGATTTGGCAAACATATAATTTATGCAACACTGTAAGGCACTTGCTCACCCTCTTAAACAGAGTTATCAGCTGGATTAACTCAATGGAGCATGCAGTTCTGTATTAGGTATGTTTCTATAGTTATTCCAGCGATTCTAGGACCAGGATGAGAAATCTTCTTTTACAAAAAGAATGACCGTTCAGTATCTAGTAATATAGAGTGTCTCAGTTGGAACCATATGATTTGAATTATGTGCCATTTTTGTTCTGTCAATGACAGGGCATCAATATTTAACGACTGTCACCTACAAACCATGCGACATCAAACTGCTGCAATTAGCAGTTCAACAACGAATAGTTTGTATAGAACTGTTTATGTATGATAGCGAGGGATAATTTACTGGTGCATTAAGAAAAATTCGCATAAAATTAGTACAACATCAAGCACCTACAGAGTTAACAGTTCATAACTTAATCAATAAGTTTAGGCCGGTTCTGTTATTGATAAGGCAACAAAAATGCGTCCTCATTGTGGCCGGTCAGATGAAGGTATTGTTGCAGTGAGAGAAAGTGTACGGGAGTATCCAAACACATCAATTTGACGTCGGTGTCGGCCACAGCAATTGAATCTGCCAAGAGCCAATAGGCATCGGAGTTTAAATAAAAAATCTGCATCTGTAAACATACAAAATTCGGCTAATATAACAATTAAAAGTTGCAGACCATTTGCAACGTCTTATATTTGTTAATTGGATGTTAGAAAAGAAAGAAGGTGATGCTGATTTTTACAACAAAATTTTGTTCAGGGATGAAGCACATTTTCATCTTGACGTATACGTAATAAATAAGATTGTCCAATTTGGGGTGTCGAAAATCCACACGCTATTCACGAAAAAGAAATGCACCTAGAGAGATGCACGGTTTGGTCGAAATTTTGGAGTGGTAGAGTAATTGGGTCAGATTTCTTTGAAAATGAAGCTGGTAACGTCATCACAGTAAATTGGGAGCGCTATCGTGACATGCCAAATAATTTCATTTTCTACCAAATTGATGATTTGAATTTGAACAACATATGGTTTCAGCAAGACCGTGCAATGTGTCATACAACATATGCAACTTTCTTCATTGAGGTTATGTCAAAGGAAAAGTGTACGCCATCCTGTCAGCAACATTCCACGACCTTAAAGAAAACATTCGACATGTTTTGTGTGCCCCTGTTATGGACAATTTTGCTAAAGGAATGTCGTTATGTCAGATGAGTTAAGGCGGCTATATCAACGATTTTCTTTTCCATTTGTAACCCTATCGTCTCCATCTATGTTGAACAATAAAAATCTTCAGTTTTTCAAATATTATTAGTTTTATTCACTAATCACGTCAAATTAAGACGACCAGGTATGTTGACGTCGCATGATTTGTAGATGATAGTCGTTGAATATTGAAGCCCTATTTTTGACAGAACACAAAATGGCGCTCAATTCAAATCGTATAATTCCAACTGAGAGATCGTATATAATATTGGCATAATCAAAATAATCTACACATTATACATTTGTTTTATACATTTAAAATGGTGAAAAGTCAAACTTTCCTATAACAATAATATTTTTGTCTCTGAAACCATGTATCTCTATGTGTACAGAACAGTATCTGTTTAATGTCGAGACATTGTCTGTATAATTATCGAGTATGCTTAGGAAATTTGATAAACACGGGCTTTGTAGATGATTAATCCATTTGTGATTGGAAGAAATTACCACACTTGTGTTTAGTTGTAAGACAGCGGTATACAAGTCATGGTTGAGGTATTATCATGCATCATCCGCACATAACCACAATTGTTTATTATGTAAAAGGAGAACAATTTTTCACCAACACCGAAACCCTACACATTACTTGACGCGTGTTTCACTAACCAAGACAGCATAATCGGGAGATGATTAAACCGAAATTTACTTAAGTATTAAACAAACTATATATCATCTCTATCAGTCAGATTGTAGATCGTAAGCCCATAGTAGATCTAAGACAAAGTTATAAACATAAAAAAATATGTCAAAATATGTTTCTTATATCGCGCCTTAAATATAATTACTGCTGGGCCAAGTCAGACATTATTTCCATTTTTGCGTTTCTAAGCTTACACCCAGATGCACCCACATTATTCAAATGGGAGGATTTACCTGTCCTGTATCTGAAATCTGTTCCCCTATCTACGTCAGCCCACAGAGTTAACATCCTCCTAAAGCCTACAAAAAGGTCCGGATATATATCTGACGTTGCAAATCTGGGTTTAACTGGTTTCTGTATTATGATTAGCTGATGCTTAGAGGACTAACAAGATGATTCTTCGGTCTTCGGCGATTGGACTAATGCATATAAAGCGATTGGTCTGATAGAAGGAATATTAATACGTCATCCATTCCATGATAATAAAAGTATCAACATAGCTGAAGAATATACAGTTATCCAGTCTTATTAACGATAAATAAAAGTCTATTTCAAATTTAAAATATACCCTTATTCAAACTACCGGGTCCGGCAACAGGATTGAATGGTTTTTAATAAGTTGCCGTGGAAATACTGTTTATTTGACAAACGACAATAGTGATTAAATTGTATTTTATTATCGAAAATTTTGTGTTACAATGGCAAACTGGCCGATTAATCAACGGGTTTTTGCTATTAAATCATTTATCTTGACCCAGTCCATCGTGCATATCCAGAGGCGCTTTCGCCGTGAATCTAATTTGCCAGTGCGCGCTGAAGTTCTAGTGTAAACTCAGAATTTGTCGGAGGTACATGTACAATTCGTACACAAGGTGATATTGAAAGAACCAGAGTAGCTGTTGAACAGAGACACAACGTTCTGCAATTCGTCAATCAATTGCACTGCAAATTTAAGAGTGAAGTATGTGACGAATTTTAAATCTAAAGTTCAAATTTCATCCATATAAAGTACAGATAGTCCAGAGGTTGAACCCTGTCGATAAAGTTAATCACCTCAATTTCTGCAGGCACTTTCTTGAAGCATTGAACAACAATGCAAGAATTCTTGATAAACTGATCATGTCTGACGAAGCTCACTTCCATCTCAGTGGGTACGTTAATAAGCAGAACTTTTACTACTGGACAGGATACAACCCAAGAGAAGTGCATGAACATCCACGTTATGACCAAAAGGTAACGGTGTGGTATGTAGTGTGTAGGTTTGGTGTGAATGGGATATACTTTTTTGAAGAAAACGGCCACACCATTACAGTCAATTCACTTCGGTACCTACGTTGAGATGTTGAAAACATTTGTGGCTGTGGAACTTCAAAGGATGGACAAAGATGAAGTATGATTCCAACAGGATGGCGCCACAGCGTATACATCTAGACGGACCATTGCTCTTTTACAGTGTATGTTCTCGAATCGCCTAATTTCAAGGTTTAGCGATTTTGCATGGCTCGCAAGATCACCGGACCTGACGGTCCCGGATTTGTCTCTGTGAGGTCGAAGTCGATAGTGTACTTTAACTGTCCCCAAACACTTCTGGAACTCAAAGCAAGGATTTGTGAAGATATAAATTCGATAAACGAAGATTTACTCAGACACGTTATGTTCAATTTCAGAAACAGATTACAGCAATGTATAGAAGAAGACGGTGGTCTTAGGGATGTGATCTTTGCAAACTAAGTGTTGTAATAAATTTCCAGAATTGTGTTTTTAGTTGCAATAATAATTAATCCAAATATATTCTTTATTTCTTAACAGTGTTCTATTAAAAACCGTTCAATCCTGTTGCCAGATCCTGTATATTAATCGAACTTAATATATTTTCTGCCAAATGGCTATCAAATGACAGTGAAATGAAAATATTTACAAGACGATAGAGTGCAATAGAAATCTGAAATTTTCGATTAAATCATCTGCAAGGTAAATAAGTAAAAACATTAAATAGAAACATGAAACAAATACTCATAAAAGTCAAAGATGCGTCCTAAACATTGTTATTATGGTGTAATTGTTGAAATGTCCGTTAATATCCATCAAAGATTTTTAAATGTATAGAAAATAGATAGGGACGATGTTGTTTGAACAATAAAAATTGTGCCTAAGAGAACTATAAGAAAGACTCAGCATAATTACATAAAACTCATTCTCGTCAAAAATAAATTCTGTAGGCTACAATCCCGACTACATTCTACACTTCATGAGATTTAAACATTTGTTCCGATCATTTAATTCTCTGGTATCTAATAAATCTGTTTTAAAAGTGAATGGTTCATAACCATTCTCAAATAGATCATGTTAAATAATCTTCATTATTCGCCAGTATATATTGGAACTGTCGCGACAGCAAATATATTGACTATATTTTTTAATTATGGTAATACTATGCGATGATGTAATAGTGTAATAGTCTCTTTGCCAGTGATAGTTTAGTTGTTGGCACTTGAAGATGCTATTCAGCTATTTTGCGCTGGTAAAGAGCAGCAGTACTGCTCGACCTAAACTCAAAAGTGTTAAATCGTTAGGATAGGCGCGCTACTTTAATATTTACGATTAGTATGTTACACAGAAGAGCATTTAATGATGATAAGCTTCTAAATATGAGTTGCAGAAACGCAGGCAGGAACGTACCTATTTTCAAACGTCGCGGGGGATGGGGCTCTAGTACCTTCGCATAAGTACATATATATTCAAAATAAAATACAATAATTTCTAATAATATCGCCGAAATATCGGAGACCCTAAGAAAATATTAGCAGAATTATATTTAACTATATGTGAATACATTGGTCTACAATTGTCTATTTATCAATTATTGAGAAATTATTTAGAAAACATAAAATACATACACTTTGTTTTATAATCTGTTCCGATATTCTAATACATTAGGATTACTTTTAAACTATATTAAAATATGTTTGATGTTATTATGTTTTAAAATAAAATGTTACGTTGTATGAATATTTTTCTAAATTATTATATGATATAAATTATATATTTAAAATAATTTATGGATTTGATTACCTAGAATAGATACTCTCATCGAACTCTTAAGTTTTTAGTTAAATGAAGCAATATTTGAGTTTTTAGAAAACCTCAATTAGTTTTTTGGGTCCACATGCTCTTTTATATATATTTTACAGAGTTATAAATTTTATTCACGTATAAAATGAGTACATGATTTTCAATTTAATAGTCAAAAATAAATTACTATCAATTGTTTTTAACTCCTCATTACAAGATCCGCATAGATACCCACTCAAAAACCTTTTTGATGACGTTATTTATTAACCAAATTTCGATTTATTTTTAATCTGGCATAATTGACGAAGTATTACATGAGGATCTTCATATTTGAAATTTTAAAATTATTAACGCTCATTAAGTTAATGGTGAGGAGTTGAAAACAACCCCTATATGTGCTGAAAGGAGCTGGAACCTTCAACGAAGCAGCAAAAGCAAGATACTAGCTTTCCACGAATACCGAAAAATTACACATTTCTCCACAAGCGTCTCACCATCACCGGGAGGTAATTAAAACTTTAATAATCTTCTGATGATGCCAACTTTATTGACGACAGGCGAGTCGAGAAATACGTAAGCTTTCTGTGTTCGTGGAAAAGTGGTCTTCTGTTGTTAACGTCTATAGGCATTGTTTTTAAAATAGAAATCGAAGTATCCAATTCATTTTATTTCAAACGTTAAATATATAAACTATTAGTTAAAATAAATATATTCGAAGACTTAAATAGTATTCAAATTAAATATTATGTGTATAAGTTTTGGTGGATTGGAAGTTAGTTTAATAAAGACATTAAAAATACTGATTGACAATTTATACTCATATGTATACCATACAGTTAACAAAAATTTATGATAACAAGACCTGTATAATATTTTCAGTTGGCAACTTTATATTTGCAATTCCATTTTAACAAGCATCAACTCGGCAAAAAAAACTGACTTACGTGCAGAAACAATAAACGCCTCCAGGTATTGTGTATACGTTTCAAGTTGGATAAAACTTTTTAGTTTAAAGCTCCAACATAATACGTAATTATTATGGGGTAAAATACTTATCTAAGGTAGACGTGTATAAAGTTGGGTTCTAGCGCTTAGTGGCTGGATATTTAACATTTTAATAACTATTAAATTTAGGAAGAAAGATTATAGCTCGGTTAAGTATAAAGTTCTTGAATTTTCTTAACGACAAACACTTAAACAGCGGCAAATAAGTTTTGGGTAGAAGAATAACTTTTTTTCTCCTTGCACAGGGTGGGACACATGAATAGGAAGGCAAGGGACCTGAGTAGACTCTCAAGAGAGCTAGCTGAGGAGGAATTCCTATGGATACCCTCTGACAGTACGGGTGTCCACTTCCTGTTTGACAAGAAATATAAGATAACCCTCACCAGTAAGACCGACTGGATGGAGGGGCGAGCTGGATTATCACCCAATGGAGACATATGGTACACGGATGGAGCCAAAAGTGGGAACAGAGCGGGTGCGGGGGTATAGGCGACGCGATGGGATAAGTAAAACCTTCCTCTGACCTGCGAACTGACCAAAAAGCGTTCGTACTACAGTCGTGTACAGTATATTAGTGAGTGGTGTATTCCAAGATGAACAGGCAACGCAACAAAGTAAATAAGCTAATAAAGCTTATTGCAGTCCTCACTCATCACCAAATTCAGACATGTTCATTGCATTTTCCAAATCAACATAAGTACGTAGATCGCTTGATGTTTTTTTATAAAGCAGAGATTTGACGTGCCAGAAACACTCATGCTGTAAATATTTTGCTATAAATTTCAAAATTTTATGTTGGCTCCAATGAAACGGTATTTTCGCAACAATTAATGAACTCTACTGAAATCAACAGGTTCGCGCTTGTTTAGTGAATGAAGCAGGCGAACTAGGCTTTAAATCTAGTTCGGACTATGCTAGTAATTTTGTCGAGTGGTGAGTAATTTAGTAACTATCCGTGTCTAAGCGACAAAATTTTAGTCGAGTTGTTTAGCAAGTGGTTTAGTCGAGTCACTAGTCAGTGATTTTATATTAGTGATATATCGGTGTGGTGGTCAAAAACAAAAAAGAAGACAGCGCAGAATAAGTTGTCAATCGTTCAATGTTGAGCATGTCTTGGAACAACAGGAGCAATGAGAACCTGTCCAACTGCAGCTCTCAAAGTGCTGCTTGATCTCGCCTTACGTCTTCAAGTAAGAAAAGAGGCAATTTTAGGGACGATGAGACTGCTTCAGACTATAGTACAGAAAGAAGAAGACTTAATCGAACAATTGAGCATCCTCAAGGAGTACGGCTCAGCAGTAACGACTAGACCGGTAGACATAATGCAACCTAGGTTCGCATTTGAACACTCATTCGAAGTGGTCATTAATGACCGCTATATGAGAACATACGAACAGCTTAAAACAAAAACCAAATAACTACAAAATCAGATCATCTGGTATACTGATGGGTCGAAAACAGAAAATGGAACAGGAATAGGCATTTATAGCCCAGGTTGTAGGTTATCGAAAGCTTTAGGCCGGCCTCCTATTATTTTCCAGGTAGAAATACATGCCATAGCATTATACACTCGAGAATGTCTGGACACAGACATACGAGGAGTTAGAATCTATATCCACACAGACAGTCAAGCGGCGCTGAAAGTCCTGAACAGCCGCGTCGTCAAATCGAAACTTGTATGGGACTGTCTGCAACTGTTGACACACGTTGGAAACCAAAACAGGGTAACCTTTAAATGGGTTCCAGGACATGAAGGAATTGAAGGAAATGAGAATACCGATTGCCTAGCAAGAGAAGGTACAACCTCTACATTTTTTGGACCAGAACCATATTGTGGTATAGCCAAATGCCATATAAGGGAGGAAGTCCAAAAGTGGGAAGAGAAACACAAACTTTCCCACTGGAGTCTAGCTCCAGGACAAAAACAAGCGAAAAGGTTTATAACTGATTCACCTAAGAAGACCCAAGAACTTCTGAAACTCAACAAACTGGAGATAAGGTAGATGACAGACCTTCTTACAGAATACTATCCTCTAAGGTACCACCTTAGAGGGGAAGATGCGCAATGGCGAATCAGACCTATACCGGTTCTGCAACGAAGCAACTGAAACTGTGGAACATATGCTCTGTATCTGCAGAGCCCTTTGCCGTAAAATGCTACTTAATCTAAAACAGGTAGACATTTCTCCTGCAGAGGTAAGAACGATGGCTCATTGAAGAATCCTAAGCTTCTATAGATGCCTAGGAATCGAGGAAAACCCGTAGATCAGGATAAGCACAGTAGATCAAATTAGGTAGCAGTGCGGAGAGGCCTGAAGAAATCTAGACGTCCCAAACCATACCTATTCTAATATATTATGATTTTTATTTTATATATTCAGGCGAGTAAGGCCCCCACCACGCATCACTGCATCCTGCTTCATCCATGTAATTTGTTTCTGCAATAACCACTTTCCATTCCTGTTGGAAAATTTTAATAATTTAAATTAAAGCAATTAACATCAGATATAAAAGCGTACCTCACTAAGCTAATCTAGATCGTTGTTCCTGAAGCATATAAAACGTATAAAGTGAGCTTTATAAATATATAAAGTTTTTAAACTCCCCTGTTTCACTGCGAACCACTTACGAGTGCTCTAATTGCAAAACGTAATTTAGCTTTACGACTTCTCTACCCACGAGTTATAAGATTTTACGACTTCTCAAAATTTACCGAGATACACTTTGTTTTTTCCTCTTTCTACTATTCATCGTTATTAAAACGAAATTAGGATATAAATCCATTTCGTTTTACATAATAACGCGAAACTGATGATCAGTGCTAAGCCAAAGAATTCGTAGTGGGTCGATGGCAAAACGAAGTTGCAAGGGGGTTAAGTGCGCCTCTGTAGAGCGAGGGAAATGATAAATTTAGTTGCGTCGAAAATATACAGAATACCGCGAATGATGTTGATTGATGTTGAGAGTAATTAAAATATCAAATTTTATTAAGGTCTGAGAGAAAATGAAGTTTATTCATTTATGTCAAATAATAAAGAAATTTCGCATTATAACGTTAGTGGCCTATGAATGATAAACCAGTTGCACTGCGCTTGAATGCTATCGATTATTTTTTTATAAAAAATGTTCATTAACGAAAAACTGAAGAAAATAGGGCTATTACGCAATTGTGTAATTCGGTATATTTACTGAATTAATTATGATATCAGAAAGTTACGGTTAAAATTAATATGACACATTTACAAATGGCATTAAATTGTATTTTTTTATTGCACCAGTATTGATATAACAGTTTCAGCAATCATTGAAAGTTATTGGAGTGTACGAAAATTTGTGGGGTGTACTTATTGTCCAACACAGTGATCTTATCAGTACTAGTAGTAGTAGTGATCCCTGCAGGATGGATATAATTTTCTTATTCATATTAGTGTATTTTTTTAATTGAATTTTATTAGACAGGATCTATATAGAAAAGTAAGTCTGGCTTATTTAGATATTTTGCAATTTTGCAGGCACAACTATCTATTGTATTTTCCTTTTCTTTTATTGTATTTGTTCTTGCCTGTATTTGGTCTTCGACTTTGCTCCTGCGTTTGCAAAAAAAAAGATCAAGTTAAATATCTGAAAGAATTTTTTGCTCGTAATCTGGAGTACTTTCTCTAAAACTCTAAATTTCATTGTTTTCTTGACATATAATTGTAAATGTTCGAGGATGCTTAGTTTTCACGTTAAGATTGTTATATATTATAATAAAGGAACCTTATTTCATTGTTTTTTTGATAGATAATTGTAAAGGTTCGAGGATGCTTAGTTTTCGTATTAAGATTGTTTATTAGACATTTTGTGTATTTAATTCATTAATAAAAATGTATCATGCAAAAAAGATCATAAGCATCTCGGAGGTTAAGGATATTACCATTCTCTGAAGAAATTGGGGGCTGAGTGAAATAAAGTAATTAATTGGATGTAAAATAAACACCGCAATGCCATGATAGATATTTTCCATCCGACTGCTTTAAGTTTTGATAGTAGAATTTCAATAAAATCAAAACAACATCTGGTACAAATTTAAAAAACTTTTGGTATTCAACATACACCTTCATGATATTGCATGCGCAGAGGTTTGATGTAGACTCTAAATCAATATGTCCTGTTCGCTTCACATTTTTTACAATACAAAAATATTAATTTATTTAAAGTACTGCCAAGACGGATTAATATCGAATTATGCGACAGGAAATAAAGTTGTATTAATACCAAAAATTTAAAGCACCTACCTAAAATACGTTTACTAATATTAATACTGCAATTTAAAATATCTAAACCTGATTTATGTTGGGTATAATGTGAAAACGTATTATAAGCAAGCGAATACTTTAGCAAATTTGTATGTAGCGTAGATAAATGAAATAAAGACTAACAATGAGTTTGATATTGTGGCACTTTAAAATATGTAGTACTAAGCATATTATCGCAGCGCCAATTTCTATATGAAAATATAAAAACACTTCCTCTCACATTCTACAACACAGCCTTAAAATTGTCAGCTTCAAATTGATAGTATGCTTTAAAATGGTTAAAGGTTTGCATTTTTCACTTCGCTGCACTGTTTTAATGTGAGATTAGTTTAATCGATGTTAAGTCTAAACACCGTTTAAATTAACCTGAGATTAAAAATAGCTTTAGAAACCTTATTGCTTATTCCCATTGTGCAGCTACATTATTTTTATCACACAACCCGTAAGTGCCCGCGTAAATACCTGTGTACATATTTTTATTACATATACTATAGCATAGTAATTAGCAGCATGTCTGCGTATTTTTGAGTAGAGTCTGTGATTTTTAATACAGCTACATTTCAGTCTTCATGACAACAGACTTACAGATGTAATTTGTCAGATAAACTAACCTTGGTTTATTTTTGATAATTCGGGGTGGATACGACATCACATGATGCTATACGATGTAAATAATGTCCATTCACGTGAATAGGTGAAATTAACACTAAATTTCTTATTATGAAATTTAGGAGCTTAATTACAACTTTTTTTTATTTCGTGGGGTGCTTTTTTGCAATACTTTGTGTATGAGGTATGTTTATATAAAGTTATGCCAGGAACTATCCTGAAGCCCTGTATAAACTGTAAACCATTTTCAGGGGATTTATAAATATAAGTTTTATTTTTGCTTTGTTTGGTAGTTAGCTTAATACAAAAGAGACGAGGCTACAAAAACAGACGAGACGAGGAAGGACTGAAAACTTATAAGTCAATAAAGTGGGAAATCATTAGAAAGTGTAGAAAAGCGAAAGAACAATGGATAGAAGATAAATGCAAAGAAGTAGAAGATAAGCTCCAAGTAGGTAAGACCGATGAGGCTTACAAAATAATTGAGAGGAACTTCAGGGATATAGGACCAATAAGTAGAAACGTTAAGAGTTAATCGGGGGACATACTGATCGGAAGAGAGGATAAAGCGGATAGATGGAAGCAGTACTTAGGAAATTTATACGAGGGTCAGGAATTAGGAGAGATATTAGAAGAACAATCTAGTATCGATAGGGAAGACGTAGGAAAACCTATATTGAGGGAGGAATTTGAAATAGCACTAAGGGGGCTAAATAACAATAAAGCGCCGGGTGTAGATAAAATACAGGCGGAAATTTTGAAATGTGCGGGACAGAAAGTAGTAAATAGGATGTTTGAACTGGTAAAATACATATACGAAATGGGCGAGATGCCGGAGGATTATAAGAGGAACATTATCGTTACTATACCGAAAAAGAGAAGATCCGACAAATGCGAGAACTTTAGAATGATTAGCCTAACTTCCCACGCGTCAAAAATCTTAACCAGAATAGTGCAGAAGAGGATGGAAAATAGAGCGGAGGAAATACTAGGAGAAGACCAATTCGGGTTTAGGCGAAATAGGGGAACTCGCGAAGCTATTCTGGCGCTAAGAGTAATGTTAGAGAAAACAATAGAAAAAGGAAAGAACGCTTATATAGGATTTGTAGATTTAGAAAAAGCTTTTGATAATGTAAGATGGGAAAAAATGTTCGAGATACTAAAGAGCGCGGAAATGAAGTATAGAGATAGGAGAGTAGTACACAATCTATATAAAGAGCAAACTGCTGTTATAGAAGTAGAAGGGGAAAGAAGGGAAGTAGGTATCAGGAAAGGAGTAAGACAAGGATGTACGCTATCACCACTAATTTTTAATCTGTACATCGAAGAGGCGATTAATGTGGTAAAAGATAGAGTAGATTTCGGGATTAAAGTACAGGGACAGAAACTAAAAATGCTGAGATTCGCGGATGATATAGCAATATTAGCATCTAGTAAAGAGGAATTAGAATCAGCGTTGAATGAAATGGAGGCAGTGTTGACAGAGGAATACGGAATGAGGGTGAATAAAACAAAACTAAAGTGTTAGTGTGCAGAGGGCGCGAGAGCAGAGCAAAAACGAAAGTACAAATTAATAATGAAAGATTGGAGGAAGTTAAATACTTCACTTATTTAGGAAGTAAAATAAATTGGGATGGAAGAAGCGATAAAGACATAAAACAAAGAATAGCGCAGGGTCGAGTAGCTTTTAACAAAAAGAAATCACTTTTATGCTCGGGGGTAATAAACTTAGAAACAAGGAAGAGATTTTTGAAAACATATGTATGGAGCACGGCACTATACGGCTGCAAACCTGGACGGTAGGGGAAGCAAGTAGGAAGAAATTAGAAGCTTTCGAGATGTGGTGTTACCGAAGAATGATGAAAATACCATGGACTGATAGAGTTAGAAACGAAGAAGTATTGGAGAAAGTCGGCGAGAAAAGAAGTATGTGGAAAAACTTAAAGAAGAGAAGAGATAGAATGGTAGGCCACTTGCTGAGACATGGGGGAATAGTCCGCGATATTTTGGAGGCAGAAATAGGAGTGAAGAAAGGCAGAGGTAGGCCTAGATTAGACTACTGCTCACAAATAGTAAGAGATGTAGGTTGTAGCACAATTACGAAATGCGTAGGTTAGCACAAGATAGGAGAAGCTGGAGGTTAGCGTCCAACCAGTCTTAGGACTGTTGACCTCATGATGATGATGGTAGTTAGCTCTATCAATTTGTGACTACAATTTTTTTCTAAACACAAAAAGTTCTAAAAACAAAAATCACACGAAATTAGACAAACTGTTATTAGTTTTACTTATATCACTTATTAGATACTACGTGTTCTCTATCGCTATCTGTTCGATCCATATTTTATACACTTTCATATGAACGGTTTGCATCTGACAGGCAGAAAAAAAAATGGACAAACATTCTCACTTACACTACATCATGATAAAGCTGGCTAACTCTGTAAAAATGTTCAATGGGTGTTTCTTTTATGATTCCATTTGCAGGAAATATCTTATTTGCAGGGTATTATTTGAAACGTTCCAATGAATTAGAACCATGAACCATGAATGCGAGTAAAGGATAAGGGAAGATTACTGTGAGAGAGTAAACATGTATAAATTAAAATCATGGTCAATAATCCAAACTAATCAACTTCTAGAGTTTTACAAATAACTAGGAAAACTAAGAAGACAATCTAACGCAATAGTACATAAGATTTACCTTACTCACATATGTATTGAATTCCAGTAATAGTAAAATTGTACAATTTTCGCACCATTGGAAGCGATAAAGTTTTACCTCGGCAGATATTCAACAATATAAAACGGTTAATCGCAAGAGGATATACATTGAATAACTATTTATTTCTGAGTGGCTTCTCCTGATGGAATTACTTTTTATTCAATTGCATTTAACGGCATTTGCGCAACTGAAAACTATCAGACAAATTAGATAAAATCTTTTCCTTTGATCCGTTCGCGATTAAATCCTACTCCTGCAAAACAAATTAAGGGAAATTAAACACTTAGTTGGAATAGAAATTTATTGGCGGCCCGAACTATGGATCGATGACAAATAAAAGGCAACGAAAGCATTTAAAATAGCCGACACTATTCACTGCTTACCGCATGTAATCAAATTTGTCTTTTCTCGTACAACCATTTCGAAGTAAATACTCTAGAAGCGCCTCGAGGTTTTCTTTTTACGAGACACTTGTAGTCCTAATTGCAGGAAGCAGTGTAGTTTTATGTGCAATCTGTCTAGGTAAAATGAAAATGTCTCCTTAAGTTGTCTCGTACACCTCAATTTTGTAGTTAGTGGAACTATTATTAAAAAACAGGCATATATTTGAGACAAAAAAGTAAAAGAATATTGTTCTATTACAAAATAAAATTATGCTGTTTCTCTTGTCAATGAAGATCCAAATATAGGAGGGCGCAATTATTTCCAGAAGATCAAAAAAGAAAATTATGTAGAGGACGCGTCATAAGTATAGTGTGGGGCAGAGCAACTTACTCATTAAAAATGCAGTTTAAAAAAAGTAATGCAGATATGTATGTAATTCTTTAAACAGCATCAAGTACAATATTTAAGTTTTATGTTTACATAGAGTCAAGGATGATATCAGGTAGGTGGCGTCCATTATTCTCAGTACATTGCGTTAATAAAACTCGGAAGTTTCGTCAACTTTTTCCAGCATATCGACGGGTATGTTGGCGATAGGAACTTATTGGAAGGAAGATTCATCACTGAAGAAAACAAGTAAGTCGTGAAACACATTTTCTTGAGGAACAAAATCGCGTGCATTAAGTTCCTGCACCCCAGCCAATTTGTAGTACTGAAATAGTCCTTCATGAAGGATTCACCTCACAGAACGAGCAGACAACCCAATAGTAGCTGTATGTTTGCGGACAGAGAGCTAAGGAAATCGCAATACAGAGAGCCTTACCATGTCAAAGCATTGGGGTGGCCTTGCTGTTCGTGGATGCTCAGGTATTTTTTATTCAGATCACCAGTTTCCCTGAAGTTTTTCACCCATGAAATAATCGACTGCCGGCCAGAGACACGATCACAGGGCGCAATATTAAAATGGGTACGGAAAGGCTGCATGGGGATGATTGAGCGATCGTTAGAAAAATATGCCTCGACAGCGAACGAGCGCTCCACTTTCGGTTACTCCATGATGTTAACTAAACCAAGCAGAGCTTCAGCTTTACGCTTCGTCGTCTCAAATCTGCCTACCCCCATGTCCTAGAAGTAACCATCGCTTCAGGGCGCCAAATTCAAATAAGCAAGTTGCTCTGCCCCATCTTATACTATAGCTGTAATACCTGTCTTTACAAAAGGCAATGTTCACGAGATGCTTCTACAGACCATCAATTTGAACACCAACTGATTCCCTTAAACGAATAAGTTCTGACTGATCCCAGTTTATCGCAAGATGTAGTTAATTTTTGCTTGATGAATTTGACCTACCTGTCTGCCTTTAAAATAGTTTTACTGCTTTGTAGTTACAAAGTACATCAAAGTAGTTTACTGTAAATATGCAAATGGTTCTCTTCTCTACTAACTATCTGAGTAGTAATTTTTTCTCTTTCACTTTCTTTCTTATTTACTCTAAGTTCAGATATTTGGAGAATATCTCAGATCTTCGTAGTTCGTTAGCTTAACTCTTTGAAACTTCCAATTTGAAAGAGTTAAGCTAACCTGGCACTTCTTTTCAAACAGGAAAAGGTAGAAGGTTCTATCTACGCCCATCTCCAGAAGAGGAACGTACTTATTTGGGACTTTCAGTACCTGTCCATGTCTTGTTGACCGCCTGTTCAATTTCCAGTTACCTTCTACATACTATATCGAATCCATAGTCAAATTATCTTCCTCTGTTGCAAATAAACTCATGTCAATCCCAGTGAAGCTTTGAAGGTTATGTGGTGGTTATACGTGACTAACTATCATATAATACATAATTTATTATACTATGTACATACGTTGTATACAGCTAGATATATGTACAAAAATTAGTATCATCAGTATTTACAAATCACAACATATAGTTCCAAATAAGATACCTAGGTATGCTGGCGTTGTATGGGTTGTGGACTACATTGTTAAATATTGACGTCCTGTTTTTGAGAGCACACAAATGATGCGCAATTCAAATACTATAGTTCCAACCATAGAAGCAGTAAAAAAAGTATAAAAAAACTTCACAGCTGCAATAAAATCATCTAGTACACATTGTTTTGTTTGAAACCCATATACTCGTATGCTGTTGACTGGAGGAATTGTTTGGGACGCCACAGTGCGAATCGATATGAAAATTTGTTTCCAGCGCAATTTTTAAGAAATCTACCTTATTTAAGTTTCGTCTGGAGCAATTTTGTATCTCATCTTCGAAGAAAATAGAGAAGGAGATAGAATACGCCTGCGAGGATAAAAATTTCAAGTCGACGGTTTATCTCGCTCCGCCGATGAATTGCTGTGTGACAACTTCTTGAGTATATACAAAGTTAACGTCTTCTTACTCGCTACGAGCCGTCAAGAATACAGTTACCCAATAAAATCCTGATTCGATTGCCATGGAAATAAGAGCGGAGGCTCACTTATGTTTGTGCCTTTTGCTGCTTGTGTGTTCCAGATAGATTACATTAACAAGTTTAGACAGTTAATAACTTATAATTCAATAACAGTTTCTCTGAGAGTTTATTTGGTAGAATTAAGGAACTGTATAATATCTTCAATCAGATGCCAACATTAAAAGGAAACATTTTTTACCTAACTATAATGACGAGACAATCTTTTAAAGACAAATATTAGAACACCCTCGTTTTAAAAGTATGAATCTTGGATTGGATGAATCAGTCTAAGGAAGGTTTAGGGAGACATAAATAGTATATTTTACACAGTGTGCATATAAAGTCCCCCTCCACATCCTTTGACTATCGAACTTGGTACGTCTCCTCCTGTTTTGTACTTAAAATAGACTTAAAATATACTTAAAAGGGAAAGAGACGTGGACTAAAGTATAAGATGGTGTTACACGTTTATTTTTAAATTGTAACTCTGTAAGACCAACGCTTCATTTGAAAGATACTTTAAATATGGATTGAAATGTTGGTTTTAGTTTGATATACGAGTATGTCCTTAAGTTTTTGAAAAAATGGATTAAGTTTACTATTTCCATACCATCAAACTTTTCGGGCAACACATATCTGTAACAGATATGTGTTAGGTCACTTAAACACCTACAGAAGTCTTCATGTAGCTGACATGATGTTTAATGAAGGATATACCAATCCCTGTCTCTATAGCATACTTTTAGATGGATGCTGCGGAAGTTTCAGCAAACCACTCTCAATGGTATTCAGGATAAAAAGGAACTAGACGCTCAAGCATTGCAGAAAAGCCACAAGTAAAGAATCCACCTCAAAAGTCATAAATCCCAAACATTCCATATCTAAAATTGCAGCTGTCTCGGGAGTATCTGAAAAAAATATGCGAAGGGTTTTAAACAAACAAAAAATGTTACCCCTACAAATTACAGATGGTTCACCATCTCACAGAAGATTATCTCAATCGCAGACTTGAAAATTGTATCGCAAAAAATAGTCCTGAAAAAAACGGTCCTGAATATTCAAGAAAGAAGTGTTTCATCGATGAATCTCTGTTTTTCCTAAAGGGTTATCTGAATACTCGTGTTAGAATGCAAGGTTTGCACTAAAATTAATGTGTAAAGCAATCGTCAGATACAATTCATTTTGCACAAAGCTGTTTTCTATTTATGTTCAACGCATGGGAATATCTTCATACTATTCATTTCATCGCTATTTGCCAAATAAACAACTCTCTTATCTTGTTGATAAACAGAACAGGCTACCTGAGCCTAGCCTTGAAAACAAGCCACGGTATATTTTGAGATTTTTTATTTGGCAAATAGCGATGAAATAAACTATACATGACTTATATCGGTTCGGTTTACCTCGGGGGATTAAAGAAATATTTGACAGTATTTATAATATGTCTGATGTTTTGTTTTACTAAAAAGACATATTTCTTACAAAAAATATGACATAAATTAGTTAGCATGTATGATAGGAATGTTCTCAAAGCAGGATACTTCTCAAGTCAATATTTTCATATAATAAATATATTTTTATAGTGCAAACTACATCTTAATCTCATTTTCGTGAAAAGTTTACTTATACTCTTGTCCCCATTGACATTTTGTTTGAAAACTGAAAATAGTGATTGTCCAAAAGGCAGGAAAATAATAATTTTGAATTTCTTCATATAATTTTATTATAGTAAATATTCAGTTCAATGTTGCACACAAACATAAAAAGTAATATCTATGTATATTATTATTTCCAAAGCCTACTAGCAAAATTAAATTCATATTTATTCTTTAATTATTCAAGTAGTTTCCAGTAATCTAATTATGTATAAAATGAAATAATTTAAAGTTATATAAAATTTTACATAAAATTAAATTAAGCCTATATTTGACAAAAATATTTATTTGTTGTGCAGTAAATTTAATAGAGAATCGAAGAGTGATAAAATATACAATGTTAAGGGCTAAGGGCCTACATCCACCTAAAAGTCTTCAAAATTTTCGATATTTTTTTTATATAATATTATAGCATGAAGGTTTAAGAATATATTCTGAAAGTTTGAAGTCGATATCTTTAAAATTTACAGAGATACAAAGCTTTCAGTCATGGGGTTGAGGGAGGCTAATGCTGCTACCTGCGCTCCTCAATGACCGCCCTCATCGGGCACGGAACAATGATCTACTTAACTAATCAGAGACAAACTTGAGGAACCATTGTTTCATGAATTTTTTTTCCTACTATATTGTAATAATGTATACGCACAAAATTTATCGCGCTAGGAAAGATCAAACAAGCACGAAAATTCGTCATCCTAAAAAAGTCCATCGTCCTTTGAATCCCAAACGGTGCCTGTCATATCTCGAGAACCGATGGACAGATTATTTTGAAATTTGGCACAGTCAGGTCTCAGACCGTTGTTAACAGACCAGTGGTCGTATTCTTCAAAAATAACCAAAACTTTTTTAAACAATCTACGATAATAACTGAGTTTTCACCGAATTTTCGTACTCAGTTTGTACATTTCGTAATTAGTTCCAATTGCCATTTTTTAAGAACAATTTTCAATATATTTCGTATGCACTTAACTTCATAATAGCTTACTACCTTTGATTCCAGATGATCAATTTTAGCAGGAGAAGGGTCACCGAAAACCGGGTCGCGAAATAGACTCCACTTCCGGCGGGAATATTTCTTTCGGTTTTAAATATTCTTAAATTGTGTTCATTTCACCATGTTTACAATAAATTTATCTTCAGTTAAAAAAATGTTATGTATTTATCTTTAATAGTTCCTCCCGACACTCATCCCGAAGATCGACTATTTTTTCATATTTCTAGGTGGATGTAGTCCCTTAAGTTTGAAAATTTTACTCCAATTTCTAAAAAATTGACGAAAGGATACGAGCGAGCAATAACATATTCTGTATAATTTTATTAAATGCTGCACTCGAGGGATATTGCAAATTGCAATTTGACATTTATTAAAACACTACTTCATATATAAGAGTAGTTTCAATAATAACCTCTACCTAAAAGGTGGTCTAACCAAGACGCACGATGTTAATTGTAAATAAAACAAAAAGTTTTCAGAGAATTATCTTAATATTATTTATTATGATAGAAGGATCTATGACAATTATGTGTGAAACAAAATATCGACCAAATGCTCACCACGGCTTCGGTGGCATACCTCTATCCGATGGTCCATATTTTCAATGACTCTGAGACATAATTGAGGTTCAATGTCGTTAATGTGCCGAATTATCTCATCCTTTAGCTCTTGAAGTGTTCTTGGCTTATTGACGTACACTTTTTCTTTTAAATATCCCCAAAGAAAGAAGTCCAACGGTGTCAAATCACATAATCGTGGCGGCCAATTAACATCGCCACGACGTGAGATAACACGGCCATTGAATTTCTCGCGCAAAAGTGCCACTGTTTCGTTGGCTGTGTGGCAAGTGGCACCATCCTGTTGAAACCACATATCGTCCAGGTCCATACCCTCAATTTCTGGCCACAAGAAGTCCGTTATCATCTCGCGATAGCGAGCACTATTCACGGTAACTGCTTGGCCGACCTCATTTTCGAAGAAGTACGGCCCGATGACGCCGCCAGCCCATAAACCGTACCAAACAGTCACTCTTTGTGGATGCATCGGCCCTACAGACCCGGTTTGCTGAAGTTTGCGCACAATTCTCCTGATTGTGGACACATTTGATCGATTATGCTGACCAAAAAAGTCATGAAGTGCACGAAATGCATTTTGATTTGAACGCCCATTTTCGTAAAGGGCTTCAACAATCTTAACGCGCTGCTCAATTGTGTACCTCTCCATGGTTGAATTTGTCAAACACCGAAACAAAGAAATGTCAAATTAACTTGAGCAAAAAACTTGACGTTAAGGTGTGACTCACAATTAACATCGTGCATTATGGTTGGACCACCCTTTATAAATACAGAACTAGAAAACTATTTCCTTTTCTGATCACGAAAGATGAACCATAAAGAGAAAACATTGTCCAGTTTTATAAATATTATATCGAATTGATTTACGCTTTCCGCCGGTTGGTCGCTAACGCAAAGCGAATTACCAATAATTCCCTTTTGCCTCACTTATCTGGACGTTATTTTTAGTAGACGGAAGAGATCAGCAATTGACGCCATCGAGTGGTGATTTCGTCATATTAGCCGATGTGTGAACTATCTACATTCGAGTGGGTTTAGATCACACCGCAATTATTCGCCAGTTCGACTTTCATTCGAGGGAATCGAGACTGAAGTAGGTCGACATTTTATTTCCTTTTTAATAAGGCAATGGACGAAGAATCCTGTTGATAAACCACTTTTTATTGTAAACCGAGTTGAACTGATAACTATAGCGATTATTTCGAACAAAGACAGACTAACAATTGGTACGCTACCGATGACTCTTACGGCAACGACATTACCACTGCATGTTACACAGAGGGGTGTTATGGGTTTGCTTTCATCTCCTAGCTGTTTTCACTCTTTACGCGGCCTTGCGTATTATGTCATGTGTTTAGATTTATTTTTTAATATGTACGGTAACGAAAATTAACATGCCATGAGACAAATGATGCAGCACAGAATAACTGTAGACCTGGATTAACAGTAACTCGAAATTATTAACGAACATATGTATTAGAGGAAATGATCTAATTTGTAAAATGTGTGAAGGAATTCGTCTAAAAAAATAATGCAACAAGACGTGTGAAATGCCACGCTTCCTCTAACAGTCATGCTAATGCTATCTTTCTATATTTTTATATAACCTCACGGTAGTCTTTTTGGAAAATGATATTCCGTTACATAAACTGAAAAACACACTACGCCAGTTTCTAGAAAAATATATGTACAAAAAATTCCCTAATCCAGCTACACTAAGAAACAAATATGTTGACCAGACACCCGAGAAAGTATTGGAAAACATCTGAATCCATATTAGAGAAAATTCTGTGTACTTCATTATAAATGAAGCAGCTGATGCATGGGGACGTTCAGTGGTAATGTTTTTAATTGGTGGGTTACTGACTAGCAGTATTAATGGCAGCAATTTAGTGGTTTCCAAGATATTAGAGAAAACTAACAGCAAAAGGATTGTAGATTTTATGAGCGTTTCTTCTGTGTACGGCCAGACCAAGACAATTCTCGGAAAGTACTAGTAATGTTAACAGACGCAGCTGCATACATGCGAAAATCAGGAGATCTCTTAACTTTTCCAAATCTGATTACACATTACATACGCAGCTCATACACTTAACAGAATAGCAGAAGCAATAAGCTATAGTTTACCTTTAGTTAACGAAGCGAATGCAATTTTTGTAAGGAGACCTACTGGGAGAGACATGTTCAGAGAAACTCTGCCAGATATACCTTTACTTCCTGAACCAGTTATGACAAGATGGCGTACTTGGGTAATAGGTATACCTTATTATAAGCACTTTGAGTAACTAAAAGGTGGTATATTCTTTAATCTAGGATTAATCCTAACGAGAGTAATGCAATACACATACAGAATAGCAGAAACAATATACTTACACACGATTTACTGCAACTATAAGTTTTAGGAGATGATGTCTGAATTACTAAACATCTTAATTGCTGCAACAATGAAACTAGAAACATATGACCTATCGTTAAATGAACAGTTTATGGTATTACATACAGTTAAGTAAAAAATAATCAACCACAATACTTCACGCAAGTGAAGTCTCATAGTACTGCCATTAAAAAAAATCAAGATGTGTTTAGGAAAAATCTTACACATAGCCATTTGGAACACATGTGTCTATTTCTAAAGGGTACATATTAAGAGTTATCTCGTACCTTACTAAAATATAGTCTACGAGGGTGGGGTGAGAAGTTTTATCAGGTCTAATTTTTGACTCGTATTCTACAGTACTATCCCTGACTAGCTTGTATAATAACTTCAGGTCGAACGATCTGTTAGTGTATGTTTGATAGCCTATTGAATAAGACACCTCACTTTCTTACGTGAAAATGGAAAAATTGGAGAAGCATGCGGTCATCAAACATATCTACTTGAAAGGCTTAACATCACTTCAAATCAAGCAGGAAATGGATTAAACACTGAAGAACTATTCTCCATCATATTCAACAGTCAAACAGTGGAGATAATTCATAAAATTGTGGTAGAGAACCGCAGATTGAAAGTGAGTGAGATAGCTGAGACTATTGAGATGTGAACTTAACGTGTACGCAATATTGTATATCAACATTTGTGCATGAAGAGGGTTGAGAGTTGTGCTAGGTGAATGCCGACCCACCTAGCGCATCTAGTATTCGACCGAGAATACGTGTTGTTGATGAAAATTGGCTCTACCATTATACTCCCGAAAGTAAACAACAGTCAAAACAATGGACTGAATCAGGTAAACCAACCGCAAAGAACCATCAGTGGTGAATACTACGCAGCGTTTTAAATCGTTTGAGAGTCAGAGTGAAAGAAAAATTATCTCAGTTGGCGGAGAGATAAAGAGAGATCTTCTTTCACGATGACAATGCACCTGCTCCATTCATCAGTCATTGCAATGTCTAAAATCAACGAATTGAATTTGGAATTGTTCCCCGTCCAGCGTATTTACTATGTTTAGCCCCCAGCGACTATTATTTGTTTCCTAACCTCAAAACATGACTCGGAGGTGAAAGATTTGTGAGCAACGAGGAAGTTATCAATGCCGTAAATGCGCATTTTGAAGGGCTCGACAATTCCTTCTAAAAAATGGTATTATTGCATTACAGCACCGTTATGAAAAATGTAAAATGTATATTGACTTGAAAAGTTAAATAACAAAAAATAAAAAATAAACATCACGCTGGAAACTTTTTACCCCACCCTCGTATATATGCTCGTAGTTAACTTATCGTACTATTGTTTGGCGATAGTAGACGTTGAAATAACTGCGAAAATTGGCGTTAAGTAAGTGATAGGCGTCTAGGTTTTACTGCAGGAAATTCACAAAAGTGTCTAGTGTTAAATTTTTATTATCGGCACCGGTCTCCTTACGAGTCAGAGACCGAGACTGGCTTAAACATATTTTTTTTATTTATTTTCTAGTCATTCTATTTATTCGAGTGTTTATTAATATTCATTATTGTATTATGATGTATTTTCTGCGAACTATTGCTGTATAATAATAGTGAGCTGAGTTCGACTTCGTTGCGGGTCGCCAGAATGGACTCTTTACTGATAACCAGCTTTGTCTGTGGCTTCATTAAAACACGTCAGAAATAAATGCTCAAAAGCAAAGGGGCTCGAGGAATGCCCTCATCGTCACTAACCTTTTACATACTTCAGTAGAAACAAAATTTAAATTGGATACATACGAGTCTTTTACCATTTCACTGTCAACTACAGGAATACTGCCTACACTAGCGTTTCCGAAACTCTTTTCACAGTATGTGAAGTCATTCTTCACAAGTTATATACTTATTTATACTCACTTTTGTCGAGGATCGTACCTTTTAAATAATTTACTTAGCAACTTAATATTTAAAGAAATGGCGAATGCGCCAATGCCACTATAATGTATATTTTGTTCTATTACTCGAGTACATTAAAATGTTTTTCCTATTATTTCTTAGCATATTTCTACATATAACTTTACGTATATCTAATGGTAATACATTATTTGCACTCTATGTTGATTAGAAATTAGAAAATAAGAATACAGTGGCACTAAATAAATACCGTAGCAACAAATTTATTACAGTAAGTAAACGAGATCAAATATCCACCTGCCAATTATTTACTTTTCTGAACTCAACTATACGCGGAAAAGTAATGTAGTCGTGTAAAGAAATTTTTTTCTAGGGTTTATTTCTCGTTTTTTGGCTTAAAAACTAAATAAAAAGGAGATTTTAAACAATTTTGCGTGTGTGTGTCATTGTCGTCGTTGTCGTTGTCGTTGTCGTTGTTGTCGTCGGCATTAATAAAATTTCTTGGTAGCACGATAACTCAATTAAATCGTGTCGGATCGATCGGGTTTTGACTGATTCTGATTAGGGACGTCTCCCAGACGACAGCTATTGATTTTGAGGTGGATAGAACACACTCTACTATGTTCATGGGTCATTATAAAGCACAATGATGGACTATTTGAGAATTTTTTTTGTTAGCACTATCACTCAATTAAATCGTGTCGGATCGTCGGGTTTCGACTGATTCTGATTAGAGACGTCTACCAGATGACATCTATTAATTTTGAGGTGGATGGGACACACCCCAGCCTGTCCATGAGTCATGAGAAAGCACGATGGTGGACTATTTGAAAAAAGTGTCGCACAAAACACATATTTTGCATTTATGTGTTAGTTTATTTTCTCTCGACCACTCAATTTCGAGGTAAATATGTTCTACGTACGGAAAAGTCAGTTTTAAGGTTTTAAGACTGTTTATTTAAATTGATATAAAATTCAATTCAATTGCACATTCAAAACTGACGTAACAAAAGTAAATAGACATATTTTTACATATATATGTTATCACTGCCACAATAGGTCTCACACAATCCTCTTCAATATTGAACGGTTAAATAGTACACTATGTATTTTAACGTACACTGATTCTGCTTAAAACTTGCCATGTAATTGTGGGATTGTTAAAATTGTTCATAAAAATAAAAATTAAACAAAAATCCTTTTGAGAAACGAAAATTTTTCAAGTAAGCTTTGAAAATGATAATATAGTTCATGTTTTATGTTTGAGGGCAATATTAAAGTTTCAACAACTCAAATGTAAAATATGAATCATATTAACATTTCAAATGCCTACTTGGAAACATTTGCATTAAAAGAAGATTTTCATTAATCAATTTTGACTTTTATGAAAAAAATTTAAACATGTCCCATCATATTTACACAATCTAATAACTGTAGAAACTCTTAAAAGTGTCTTTAGTGAATTTTGATGTAATGTAATATCTAGCGGGGGAGTAATGATTTTTTTTTTAATATTAGTCTCCAAATATCTTGTACTTCTTATAATAAAAAATTCCTAGCATCTCTGAGGAAATTATTGCAGTATTTTCATCATTGGATTGACTTAGTAAACATTTTTGGGGATGATCGTGATGCATTTTGGGGTAATGTAATGTCTATTGGTGGAGTGATGATTTTTTTTATTATCCTCTCCAAAAGTCTTGTACTTTTTCTAATGAAAAATTCTTAGTATATTTGAGGAATTTATTTCAGATATTTTGCTTTTGGGATAACTTAGTAGAACTCTTAGGGACATGTGTCGTAAATTTCTCATTTCAATTCTTCTCAAGGAATATCTAGAACTTTGTCTAATTAAAAATTCATGGCATCTCTGAGGTACTTATTTTAGATACCTTACCTTTATAATAACCTAGTAAAGTCTCTTAGGGATGTCAGTGGTGAATGATGAGGTAATTTAATTCCTATCGGCGAAGTTATGATTCTTTTCTTCAACTTTTATCTTCAAATATTTTGTACTTTTTCTAATTAAAAATTCGTAGCATATCTGAAGAATTTATTTCAGGTTTCCTTTTAGTGTAATATAGTAGAAACGGTCAGAGATATCTTTGGTTAATTTTGAAGTATATTTAGTACCTGTTTTACTAAAAAATTCATACCCTTTCTAAGTAAATTATTTCAGGAAGTTTGGCTTTAGAGTATCTTAGTATAGACTTATGGGGATATCTGTGGTGAGCTTTGATGTAATATAATGCCTATTGGAGGGGTGATGATTTTTTCAATATTCGTCTCCAAAAATGTTCTACTTTTTGTAATAAAAAATCTCAGCATATCTGGAAAATTTATTTCAGGGTTCTTGCCTTTATATTAATCTAGTAGAGACTCTTAGAGATACTTGTGATGAATTTTGAGGTAATATGCCTACTGGGGCAGAGATGATTTTCGCATCCAGAAAAATCTTTTTTCTAATAAAAAATTCGTAGTGTCTCTGAAGAAATTATCAGACATTTTGCTCTACTCCAACATGGTAGAGACTTCCAGGGATGTTTTTTTGTTAATTTTGATCTAGTGTAGTTTCTTTGGGGGCGTGATAATTTTTTTGTCAATTTTCGTCTCCAAAAATCTTATACGTTTCCTAATTAAAAAATCGTAATATCCCTAAGAAAATTATTTCAGCACTTTGTCTTTGGAGTAACGTATCAGAGGCTATTATAGACGTTTGTGGTGAATATTGAAATAGTGTAGTGCCAATCGGAAAAATTATGATTGTTATTTCTATTCTTCTTCCACAAATCTTGTACTTCTCGTAATAAAAAAATTATAGGGTCTCTGAGAAAATTATTTAAGAGGTATTGCTTTTAAGATGATTTAACAAACATACTTGAGGATAACTGTGGTAAGTTTTAACGTAATATAAGGCCTACTGGGGAAGTGACTACTTTATTTTGTTAATTTTATTTATCCCGAACATTAATTTCCTGGAATTCTACGTGAACAATTGAAACTTCTGATCTTCCATATAACCCAACATTCCCTTAAAATAGAACAAATTTCTACGATATCGGTACATAGCTTATTCGCCCGTAGTTTATTAAATAAATGTCACAAAATCCATTTGATTCCCCTTTCACAGACAGCCATAAGGGATTTTTTTGTTTTCCAGAGTTGGAAACCATCTTCCTTTTGTCATTGTCACATTTACCCCAGCCTCTTTTTATACGGGATAAATGTAGCGAGAAATGCACAGACAGACACTAAAAAATAACAACAGGCTGTAAGTTTGGGTAACAAGGTTACCGAGGGACTTTAATACACCGTAATGGTTTTGCGTCAAATATCATTAACTATGTTAAAAAACTTCTCAAGGTGTTTTTCTCGTACATTATTAACATTCACCCCATTATTGAAATGGTTTATTTAATTGGTTTATTTCAGTACACTTTCAAGAAGTTTTGTTGCATATAATACCTACTGGAAACAGAATGTTTTCACATATCTTCTTGTAGGCACTTGTATTGAAAGCTTTAGCTTTCAATAATGCTATATAAAAAATTAATACTAATAGAGCGACAAATACTTAATATAGTTTGGGAGACTAATAATGGTAATATATTTACCCTTGGCAAGTAATCGATGATATCTTGATATATTCCGTAGCCTTTACTGTAATTTTGTACAGTGTACAGGTATATTAATGATTAATGATGTTTATGACTTGTACTCCTCTCGGGGCACTCCCGGTTTATTTGATTATTTAATTTTCTTCAGAACCATTTCAATAAAAGTTGTGGTTGTAAAATAAAATGTGTTGCTACTATAAGTTTTTGACTGTTATTGCTGTATTGGGAAGGCTTATATATAATTCAAAACATTAATGTGTATTATGATATTCGGGAACAATTAATTCATCCAAATTATCAGTTATTTTTCAAAGAATATATATACTCATCCTACGAAAACAGACCAAAAATTTCAAAATTGATCTAAAAGTATGATATTAGGGATGAATAAAGCCTATTAGTAATATACCAGGTTATTACAGAAGACCAGGAAATACTGCTCCATGGAAATCAAATGAAGCTGAAATAGATGAATCTGAGAGCCATAAAAAAAGGTAAAATGAATCAAAAAATTTGTCTGTCAGACGGAGATGAAGAAACACGAAGTGAACAAAGTTGCACGACGAGACACGGAGTGGACACGCCATTATTTACACAGCAGGGCTATCTATATGCCATTTGACACGCACTGTTATACAGATTTGATTTCATTAAGTAATATACTTATATACACCGATTCTCTTATAATCAACATTTTTACCACAAATCCTCTGATAATGCTCATCGTTGAGCTACTGCACTGGCTACAAACCCAAAATAAAAAAGCAGTTCTCTTCAGCTTTTCAACTTATCGATTTAAATAACTTCGTCCATTAGCAGCCCCTTTAACCAGACATTAAGTAAATCAATGATTAATCAGTATTTGTTCGTCAATAGGATTTATCATCACTGTTTGTCTTTATTACGCAAAATTATTATATATTAATAGTTACTGTTCCTTGAAAAGTACCATTTATATTACGTACGACATATGTACATGACACAAAATTATTATCCCTCAGGATACCCCTTTCCTGAAACACGTATCAATTAGAAAGGCAAAGACAACAAGTATATTTCATATAATTATATTTCAGTTTGAATTGGGAGAAGGAACAATATTCCTACTATTGATGAATAGCACGGCTATCGGAGTATACGTATATTGATCATCCGGCATGGGTATATTTGTCCTCGTATCTATGTATAGCCTTCCTCTTCGCAGCCTGAGGCGTTAGGGCATGGACGCTAATTTCTGAGTATCTTAACGCCGAACTTAAAAATAACGCTTCTTTTACACATAGGACTAACAGTATAGCCCATAACGTATAGACGATGCATATTTATCTTTACGTGTCGCATGAGCGTTCCCATAGGATTTGTATTTTTTTTAATATCGGTAAGAATAATCAGAGAATACATCAGTAGGAATTCTCTGAGAAAAAAATTAAATTTGATTTTCAGTATTCACACGTGGTATTAGTATTGATTATCATTAATACTAATAATAGCTTCTGTGGAGAATAATAGTTATTAAAATATATATTTCCAACTGACTTACTTCTATCTGAGTGTAATATCCAATAAAGCGCAGATAACTGTACAAAATTCATAATATACAGCTGCACATGATTGATTATATAATGCAGAATTCATGCTGGCTGAACTTTTAATTAAAACTGGCAGATAGTCACGACTAATAAAATTATTAGTTAATTAATAATGATTGAAATATATTTAATTACCAAATGCTTTGTTGTTTGAATTCAAAGAGGTCTAGATATATTGCCAAAGCTAATATTTGTTATATCACGGTAATTTACCCTAAAATCTATTCGAATATTTCTGTGTGTGCTGTTGGTTTTTTTTAGAAACAAAAGAATTACGGTGGTAGGAAAATATGATATGTAACAATACATATTGTGATCTATAACGAATAAATTCATTTTCCAACATAATTTACTCGTCATTTAATTTTGAAATTACATAACTTAAGCAGAATTGTCAGCCTTTCATGAAAACTCCCTTGGGTTGACGAACATTCATTTAATATTTTAAATACAATTTAGGCAATAGGATATTTTATGCTTCTCTTATATTCTTCAACAATAAATTTAAATTTGAAAGCGTTAAAATGTATTTATCTATAATTAATTATTTCCTAAAGCTAAAGAACTCAAAATCCCTACTCGTTTCTGTCTGATCACTAATTCCTACAGCACTAAATCATAACATTAATTAAATAATACTAATAAAAAATGTATTATATTTGATTAAGTATTTTGTAATAATTATGTATCTAGATTAATTACAGTATAACTGTTGATGTACAAAGAATCAATGGCAACAAAATATTTAAATAGAAAAGTACAAAATATCTATGCTTATTACAGTGGCATTGGCACCTTCGCCATTTTAAAAATATCTAACGGGTATTATTGCTTCTTCTACTACTGTTATGACAAGTTAAATTTTGATTACATTTATGTGATTTAATTTTTACCAGAATTGAATAATTTCATTCAGTTAGAATAAATAGTTCTATTTTTCAAATTGCGACAATTCTTACAATATTTAAGTATTTTTTTAGGAAACAAATTTCTCTCCCATTTTTATATACAATATATATATATATATATATATATATATATATATATATATATATATATATATATATATATATATATATATATATATAGTGCATCTAAAGTCCCTTCTTCCTTTTTAACTGTAGAATGGGGGACCTACAAGGACGAAAATTGGCACGTATACATTAACGAAATATAGAGAAATAACTTTTCTTAATAATTGCACCCTTTATAGCCACCTATATATTACGGCAACAACAAAAATATACTTAGGGGATTTAGACCATTATTCACAAGAGGCCGATGCGTACAAATTAAATCAAGGACTACATCGTTTCAGGACGCTATAGTTATTCTAGTCCATAAATTACAATTATTTTAATTGTTATTTATGATGGAGCTTTACTAATTGAAACTATACCGGAACATTGAGTCTTGATGCAAGTTCCACATCAGGCCTTAATGAATTCAATATTGAATATGAATTGAGGGGGTAATAAATAAACAGGGGTAGATGTTCATCGAAATTCTATCACATACCAGAGTAGTCAATAAATAATATTAATTATTTCATTCTTAGTTTCTCTAATCTTATATGAGAAAGTACTGATATATGTATATTGTGAATCACAATAGTGGCTAATAAGGGTAGATAGGCGAGGATTTGTTTAGCAAACGGTCATTTGCCAACATTAAGGATGAAAGAATGCGAATTCTAATGAAAAAAAAAACGAAGTTAAAGCCTTCCTCTTCCTTAAAAGCAAAATCTATGAAATATGTTCTCAGAGATGTCATGAAATTTTGATTAGAAAAATTAATAAATTTGTGGAGACGAAAATTGAAAGAAAAATCATTCCTCCCCCGGTGGACATTAGTATAGACTCGTAAGGATGTTTGTAGTAAATATTGAAATAATGTAAAGTTAATTTATAGACAGAATACCTGCAAAAATTTCCTAAAAGATGCTACGGTTTTCTTATTAAGAAATGTAAAACAGTTTTGGAGATTTGAAAAAAAATCATCACTCTCCCGGTAGGAATTTCATTACCTCAATTTACTACCTAAGAACCTGTGTTGCTAATCTTTTTCAAAGAGGAAACCCCTGAAATGATTTCGGAGATGCTGCGAACCATTTATTAGAAAAAGTACAAGATTTTTTAAGATGAAAATTGAAAAGAAAATCACTCCCCCAGAAGGCATTACTTTACCTCAAAATTTACCACAGATATACCCAAGTGTATATACTAAATTATTTTAAAAGTAAAACCTATGAAATAATTTTTTCCTTCCGAGCTGCTATTATTTTTTTATTAGTAAAATCCAAAGATTCTTGGAGATGAGAATTGAAAAAAATCATTCCTCGCCCTGTATGCAATACCGTACCCCAAAATTCATTACAGATATTTAAAAAAGTTTCTGCAAAGTAACTCTAAAGACAAGCATTCTTAAATAACTTTCTTAGAGATGCTAGGTAGTTTTCATTCTTAATTTAATGAAAATGTTTGGAGATGAAGACTGAAACAAAAATCATTACTCTCCCCGGTAGCAATTACATAACCTCATTATTCTCGCAAGATAACTCAAAAGGTCTCTACTAAGTTACTCTAAAAATAAAAATGACCTAAATAAGTTCATCAGAGATGCTACGAATTTTTTATTAAAAAAAGTACAAGATTTCAGGATAGCAAAATTGAATAAAATTAATTATTCACTTAGTAGACATCCTCAATATTCATCAACAATCTCTAGGGATCTGATAATATATTATAAATGCAAAATCCTTGAAATAATTTTTTCACAGATGCTACGAATTTTTTTCTTTTATTAGCAAAAGTGCAAGATTTATTGGAACCTAAATTTAAAAAAATCATCACTCCTCCAGTAGGCAATACATTACCTCAAAATTCACCACAGATATGTTCTAATATATTTACTAAGTCATCCATATAGCAATACTGCTGGAATATTTTTTTCAGGGATGCTATGAATTTTTTACTTGAGCAAGGACAAGCTTTTTTCAGACGAAAATAGAAAACAAAAAATTATCACTCGCCCGGTAGGAATTAGATTGCTTCAATATACACCACAGGTATCTCCAAGAGTCTTAAGTTAACTTAAAGGCAAAGCGCATGAAATAATTTCCTTAGAGATGCTACGAATATATAAAAAAGTACAAGATTTTTCCAGAAGAAAGTTAAAAAAAATTATTACTCTCCCAATAGGCATTAAATTACGTCATAATTCAGCAAAAATATCACCAAAGGTATTTAGTAAATCATCTTGGAGGCAAATGTCCTGAAATAATTTTCTCAGAAATGTTACGAATTTTTTATTAGAAAAAGAACAAGCTTTTTGGAGACGCAATGGTCATTGCTCAGTAGGCATTATATTATCTTAAATCTCACTACATATATACCTAAGAGTTTTTACTAAGTTACCTTGAAGCATTTGAAGTAAGTTCCCCAGATATGCTATGAATTCTTTGTTAGAAATAGTACAAGATTCTTAAAGATGAGATTAGAAAAAGAAAACATCTCTAGTAAGAATTCCACTATCTCAATAATTATCACAGACTTCCGTCAGTCTCTACTAAGTTACTCTAAAGGCAAAAAAATGCCTGAAATAAGTTCCTTGGAGATGTTAGATATTTTGTATTAAAAGAAGTACAAGATTTTTGGGTTTATTCATAAAAGACATCCCTAAGAGTTCCTACTAAGTTACTTTAAAAGAAATACGCCTGAAATAATTTCCTCAGAGATGCTACGAATTTTTTACAGTATTTTTTTAAATGAAGTGAATTTGACTGGCATAATCTATTTAAATCAATATTTTCATACATAGACATATATAATCTCAATTTTTTGAAAACTAAATTGTCCATGTATATAGTCTTCAACTAACGTGGAAGTAAATATAATCAGTCAAAGGAAAAGAAATGATAGGATTTATCATATCAAAGTATATATCTATACAATAACGCAACATTGTTAAAGCAGCAGTCCTATTTTTAGTTTCCTGAAAATTTCTTTCGTTTTAGAAGTAATGGTTTTAGCGGTAACCTCTAGTTACCGTTATCGTAATTATTTTCATATAAATGTAGTCACATCCATACTTACATACTATACGAAAAAATATTATGATATAAGCTACTTGTACATACAAATATAAAAAAAATATTTTCAGTATTCCGTTTCTCATCATGTTTTAGGTACTGTCCAAATAAAAACTGTGTTGTAAATAAACAATAATTAAGGTAAAAAGCACGTGCAATAATTGCGGTATGATTTTATTTTCTACAACCTACAGCTTCTATATCAACTACTAAAATAGGAATGATAGCTAGGATGATTTCTATCTAGAGTAAAAAATATTTTGTCGATGAAGAATGAGAATGTCATTCTGTTACATATATATTATTTTGTGTTTATATACATATATTATTTTACGTTTTAAAAAATTATAATGTATTATTTCAATAATATTTCTCCATGTTGTGAAACAATATTTTCGTTCTCAGATTCTTAAGCAATCTATAACGTATGTATTTTTAAGAAATTGATTATTAAAAATTTTGAAATGTTTAACAACCTGTTAAATTAAAAAATAATATAAAATAAATTATTGTAAAGCAATTAAAATAACTAAAGGGACACATTTTTTAACTCTGGATTAAGATCTCCTACCTAAAATATATTTTTGTACAATAAACTGACGTAACTTGGTTTATTGCAATTATCTGTTTTCCAGAAATTTACTCTAATTATTTGGTAGTCCATACCCAAAATAACCCTAATCATTATTGTTGTGTTTAGTAAAAATTTAGACTTTAGGAATTAAGTTTATTTTTATTCTAGATTAGGTTTAAGGATTTTATAACTTCCAGTGAATACATGATACTTTTAACTTCACCTGAAATATTGTAATAAAACATTTCTATATTTTAAAATATTAAAATGTATTATTTTAAAGGTTTCAGCAACAAATGTTATTTTAATATATACATACTGTTTCTATGGAGGTAAGGGGTAATTTGACAGTTAAAAAAGCGATTATTAGAAAAAATTAATATCAGGATATATTTTCCGAAATATCTTCATTGTCTTTTTACATTTGTTAAATATGATGTCAAAAGAAGGCGTAGCAAATATTAAAATGTTTAGGTTTCTTTCATTTTTGACAAAAAAGACTTCAATTTGTTCATTTAAGACATCAGGTCAATAAACTGTATTTTTTTTTATTTCTTAGTTATTAATTTTCATTAAGGTGCAATTCAAATTAAAGTTGTCATTTGAGACCATGTTTTATTATATATGCTTTATTGTATAACAATTCTAATCGTATAAGATTCATAAAGTTGAAACTTCTTGCATAAGGAATTGAAAATCGAAAACGTAATTCATAATTAGAATCCAAATTAAGTTACTCCTGTAAAATGGGTCAAATGATTTAAATGAAGCCGTGATGACTAAGAAAATATCTTTAAAAACATATTTTCGAAATTGCCTTAATGAAAAGTAATAACCAGGAATTCAGAGCAATAACCGAAAATCGTTCCGATTTATTAGTCTAAAACAACAACAAATGGAAAGAGTCTAGACCATTTAATTTGTGCTAAGCCTTATCTTAAAACCCTGTATAATAAACGTAGAAAGATAAAAACATGAACGAGGCGTATTTCACCATTTTTTACGGGCTGCAGCATTTTATATCAGAATACAATTTTTGCGTGATTTAGTTTCCAAGTTTAAATTTTTACTAACCACAAAAATGCAAAGGATTATGCCGGATTTGGGTCGGCTCGCATGGATTTTGTTGTCCGCAAAACAGGTTTTTCGACCGTAAAAAGTGTGATATTTCCATTTGTAAGACGATGTCCTTTTAGCTCCTAGTTACTGCACATTTATCCCTAGTGTAAATGTCATTAACGTTACCCCCTCCCGTACCAAACCAGAACCGAACCGAAACGTTACCAACACCACTAATATTTGTGTAGTTTAGCAGCACTAAGTGTTTGGTGTTTAGCAGGCGGCAGGACGAGTAATTTGGCGGCGTGATCGGCGGCGCCACCTTACAGGAGCGGCGGGCGTTGCAGGAGGCTACCCCGACAGGTTCCTTATCCCCATCTCAGCTACATTCGGACAGCAGAATGAACTATGGCGCAGATGCCTTCCCCGCGCCTACGCCACTACAGGTCCGCATTAAGTTCGAGTTCGCACGCTGGCGCGGCCCGGGGCACACCGACCGCCCTGGGCCACCCTCGGCCATCCATTATTGTTTCATTCATGACTGCATTTGAACGCCTCTTGTACGATACTTTTAGCATGTTGTGTTCTTTATGCACCGCTCTCTAGTTTTTGAAGCAACAAGATACAGCACTACGCACTTTGTCGATCGTTTAACATTAATTACATTGTATACGTTGGGCAGGCCCCCAATAGTGAATTCGGAAAAATGATTGCGAAGGGTGCAACAAAAGAAATCTACATCATATATCTCAAACTCGGCGAAAATGACAGTCAAGGGGTAGAAAACGTAATCACAAAAATATAGTAACAAATGTTAACAGAATATCTTTATAGAACTCAATAGCAAAATGAGAAAAATGAAAATGATCAAGCTCTTATGTACACTATTTGCTCTCTATAGTGAAATCCTAGATAAAATAGTAATTTTGTTCGTATTATGACATTTTATTGCTACGAAAACTGATCTAATTTTAAAATTTTAAAGTATCGTCTTTACACATACCTGTATCAGATAAAAAAAGTAAAATTTAGAAATGTGAAGAATTCTATTAATATACGACTCAGGCTCATAATAGTTCGTCCAGGCATAATTTTACAACTAATATATTTAAATAAAAGTAATAATATTGTCAAAGCCATTTTATTAAAGAAAAATATTGGTAACTAAGTTAAAAGTTTAAACTTTGTTTTTGTTACCAATATCTTTCTTCTGTTACCAATATCTTTCAATACGATGAAATATTACTACATTATGATGTGCCAGTGACAAGTTTGTCAATAAAAAACGTTAAAAGTCGCGGTTCAGAATAGTTCGGCCACTTCATCAAAACTGTTGCATCATAGTCCAGTCAATAGGGATGAACCGGTCACTAATTGTAAACAGCAAACAATAATTTGAGCATATAGAAAATAAAATTTCAAGAAACTTACCGTTTTTTTCTCTCAAAATGGCGGCCGCTAACATAACCTAAAAAATTTGCAAAAGTCAAAAAAACGGTTTCTCGCAAATAAAAAAGAAAGTTGTGCTCGGATTGGATAAAGATAAATAAGAAAGTCTGAGATAATGAAAAAATATTTCGATTCAACTTTTGTGAGCTCGAATCGATTTATTACTTTTCGAGATATATCGATAAAACCGTTGAAAACTGCGTTTTTTTTTGTTTTTGCTCTAAAAATAACAGTACTTGATGAAAACATTTAATAATACCAGAAAATGTAGTACTAAGTGAGACAAAAACAATGTTTTTTGTACAATTTCAAAATATATATTTTTTTCAAAAAATATATATTTTGAAAAAAAAAATATTTTGGAATTGTACAAAATCGATTGTTTTAATCTCACTTAGGACTACATTTTCTGAAATTATTAAATGTTTTCATCAAATATTGTTATTTTCAGAGCAAAAATAAAAAAAAAACGCAGTTTTCAACGGTTTTTTCGATATATCTCGAAAAGTAATAAATCGATTGAAGCTCATAAAAATCGAATCGAAAGATTTTTTCATTCTCTACAACTTTCTCATTTAACTTTTTCCAATCCGAGCACAACATTCTTTTTATTCACGAAAAACCGGTTTTTTGAGTTTTGCGAATTTTTTAGGTTATGTTAGCGGCCGCCATTTTGAGAACAAAAAACTGTGAGTTTCTTGAAATTTAATTTCCTATATGCTCAAATTTTGTTTTTGCTGTTTACAATTAGTGACCATTTAACATAGGGGCTCAGACAGATTGATTGGACTATCACCTTCATTAACAATAACAGCTTTAAGGGGGTATTCTGGTCTAGAGGCATAAATGTTGGGCGTTTTGTCGAGCTCGATAAAAAAAACTAAAAATATTTTCACCATTTATTTTTTATAACATATTTATTAATATTTTGAAAACATAAAAGATTTTTGTGAAAAAATTAAAAGGAAATTATATAAGTTAGGAGTAAACTGGTAAAGTTAGGAGTAAAAAAGAGGTGTACTGGTTGACACGATTGCAACCCTTCTGATCATCTGAAACAAAATTAAAAAAAGATAACTAATTAGTAAGAACGTCATCATAGCCCCTATCTAAGAGAAAATGGAAAAAAATCGGAAAAACGAGGCTGCCTGAAAATAAAGGCATTTTCTTTTCACAATTTTTAATTTTCAAAAATAGTAAAAAAAATAATTTTGACTCGAGAATATATAGGAGCGATAGAAAATAATGCATTGAACGTTGGTACAAAATTTTAAGTGAATCTATTAAATAGAACTTGAGATATTATGTCTACCAGGTTGAAAAAAGTAGTTCTGAGAAAAACGCGTACGTCTACGTTGCTTGAAGATTGAAGCTAAATTGATCACTGAACACGAAAAGTTTTTCAGAAGAATACATTTACTATATACTACAGAATACTACAACCTTTAGTTAAACGATTTTTAAGTATTTTGGGTAGTCAGGTAGTCGGGCATTCTCCACCGTCTATTGCCCGATTTGCTCCAACGTAAAAGGCTTAGTTGCTACGTCACTAAAATAGCTATAGCCCCGTAAATTATTGGAACTTTAAAATTTTCTCTCAAGGATATATTCTCAAATGCCTGAACTTTAAGAATATGCAAAAAAATTACTTTTTCGATCAGAATACTCCCTTAATTCTGGCAGGCATTGTATCTATCAGCTTAGCGTAGTCTTCAGGAAGCATACTAACCCAAATATCTTGCAATTGGTACATAGATCTAAATAAGGAGAACCTAATGGCTATTCAATGAATATTCAATAGTCTATTCGTATATTGGAAAATGTTCCATAGAGATACATTTCGATAGTTGGAATATATTGAAATAATAAAATATTTAAATATTTATCAATTGTTATATTATCTTCAAAAGCTCTTGACGGTTTGGCACAAACATTGTGTAGTTTACTTATTCACATTTAGTCCTCATACATTACTGCTAACACCTTTTAGATGATACTAATGACACAAAGAATAACATAATGTTATACCTTTCTATTTCTGTACAGTTTATATGGAATTTGAAGACTTGTTAGGTGTTGAATGAATAATATAACGCTTGATATGAAAAAGAAATACTTTATATAAATAAAATTGTTACTCTAATTAATATCATGTATATAAATTATTTAGGATTTTCCGATTATTTAGACAACTATTTGTATATCCAGTTCCGTAAAACGTTTTCTTACCCAGACTGAGTTTTATAAAAATATAAAATGGGCTTTAATGGACTAAAAGGAATTCTCTGGAATCATTTTTCCCGCTTACGAAGGGTTTGGCGCCATTTACTAGCATATTTTCTAGCTTAGCTCATTCACAGCGGACATATTAGTACGTATATTTTTTTTGTGTATTTAGATTAAGCCACTGTTGTAGCGTTTTATTTTCCTGAATGGATGGATGGATAGTTAAAGATATAGAAGAGTATAGTCAGATATTTTCAGTTTCACTTAGTTATAGTTAAAGTGCTATAGATAGTGCCCATCTGGTTTTGTAATTTTGTTTATTTTCAGATGTACAGACTGGCTTTGGTTAATTTGTAAATATGACGTTGTCGTTTGCGAATCGATATTAGTTACAATGACATACATGTAACTGATATTAAGTAGATATGTTAATATTCTTGAATATATTCTTTGATGCTGCTATTTGTGAACTTACCGTGATTGGCGTGGTATGATTTAAATTTCATAATTAATAGGATGGAAATAATTTTTATTTGTGGTATTTTTATTGATATTTAGAAAGTAACAAGAAATTCGACTGATCAGGAACATTCTGTTCATCATAGTTATATTAGGTGTACAAAAAAATTATATTCGTTTTCAATAGAAGATGGTTATGAGTGGATTACTAATTCTGATACTAGTATACACAGCTGATTATACTTGAATTTTTTCAATCAATTTAATCAATTAACTTTTTCAATGGATATATATTTTTTCAATGAAATAAAAATAGATGAATATATTGTTTATACCCGACATTACCTACTTTATAAATTTCATCAAGGTAAAAGCGATTCTGAGGCTCAATTAATAATATGTGCGACCTATAGTGAGAATGTTGTTGAGGAGAATACGTGTCATAGAAGGTTTCGAAAATTTAAAAATGGAGATTTCGATTTAACTGGTAAACAATGCTCTAGATGTCCTCAAAAAGTCAATGATATAGAATTACGAGAACTACTAGACCAAAATTTTGCAAAAATATAACGTCAACAGGAAAATATTAAGGTAAAGGTAAAGTTAAAGGGCATAATCTAACAAGCTATTTTTAAAGATTACATTCTTTGTGGAAAATTCAAAAGGAAGGAGGATCAGATGGTTCATGAAGTATACCCTCCTGAACTGTTCGAAGAGCAACGTGAAAAATTAGTTGACACATTTCTTTCAAGACTAAATATCAAAGACTTTGAGAAACCCCAGGGTAATCAATAACACTAATACGTAATGTTTTTGGCAAAAAATTACTGCTTTGAAAATATATTTGGTGGGGTGAATGGGAGAGCTGTACACCTATCACCTCTAACTAGGAGATACCCATGGTTACTGGCGAACTTTATGCTCTTCAACTATATCATTTCGCAGAAAAAAATCCAAGAAATACAGTCTTATATTGGACATGGATAATAACCAGTGATATTACATAGTGACAGGGCTAAGTCACATAGAAGTTCCGTGGCATATCAAACTATAAACGATTTGCAATGGAACAATTTCAGAATGAAGATGAGGTACGAAAAATAATCCATCTATTCGTAGCATCTAAAGATTTACCCCTTTTTGCCAATCTATCAGCTGCCCCAGCGTTAATAAAGGGTAGTACAAGCTAATAATAGCCAAACTTATTGAGATTCGTACAATATGTGATTTTTGTTAATACAAAAAACGTAAATACGGGTAAAACCATTTTGTACACCTAATATATCTGCTAAATATCTACTTATTCTGACAACTTTAAATGTATGAGAAGTAAGTCTTCATATACTGTTAAGAAAATCTGAGATCCAAACAAATCGTTATAGTTTCTAGCACATGTGGCCATATTTTAAGTTTATTTCCATTATTTTACTTCAGAATTGGTTTTCTACTGTATGTGATTTGTTCGTAGCAGCTCCAAAAGTAAAACTATAAAACTACCTGTTAACCGTTTTATGTATTTCCCTGGACAATGAATAAAAAAAACAAACTAGAGTCGCAACTCTATTATACCAAGACGCTTGAAAACTAATTTCCAATATGATTTCTTTTAAACTGAAATGAGCAATTGATTTTACTCGCGTCTCAGCTTCATTTTATGTAGTGTTCTTGAACACTTCATATTGACTATTTTCTTCATATTAGCTTTCTTACAAATTAAGACAGGGTGTAAGCATATGAAATTAATTTTCTCTTGTAACAGACTCAGAATATTGCATCTAGGTGCATTAACCTGTTGCAATATTTAATAATAGAATGGTTAGGGAAGTCTGAATAGGCAACAAACTGCTCGTAAGAGCTTAATTGAATATCCAGCACTATACTTGTGTCTTTTTTCCTAAACATTAATTTATCAAAAGAATACATACAAGGTAGGTGTACACATAGTTGCTATTATATACTTATTTATGTATTTTAGGATATCTTGTTATATGTAATAACAGAAAGGTAGTAATTTTTATTGATTCATATGGTAAGTTATTATATATTTTAATTTATTGGGCCGTCATGGTAATCAACCTGTTTATAGAGCATTATGTGACAAATGCGACTAGCTACTGACTGTCGTGATTATAGTTCGATTCCAAGTGGTGGCACTGGCGATGTCAATGTGAATGGCTGTTCTTTGCGTTTCATCTATGTATACCCTCTACCTAGACAGCCTCGGCTTTGTATTTGGGTAGTTATCTAATTTATATGGTGTGTTTCGTCTTTATGCTTTTATATTTGTTACTTCTCAGAAACATTAAATTGTTAATGTTTTATTTTGACTATCTATAGTAATTTTGGTGAGCATGCAGACGTTATGTTGTTCCTAATTTTACAAAAGGTATTCAGATGGTCAAATGCAGCTAGACTTCTTGGAATAAATACTTTATATTCTGTGATGTCTGAATCACATCAGTAATTGTCAGCAACTAGGAAACATGTTACCTTATTAAACAAAACTTACCTTATTCAGTAAAACTAATAAAATTTTATTTGCAGTAATGACAATTGAATAACCTGTATGATATCTAGCACCATGAAAATCTTGTTGTCGAGTCCCTATATGAAGAAAGTTCTTCCGAGCTCTACCGTGGTCGTTGTTACATTCGTCTTGATATTTTGCTGATCTTTCTATTAACTTTTTTAGTAGAAATCTAAAGAGAAATATTACTGTCTTATACTACTCGTTATATATCATATATGCCCTCGTTATATACCACAATATATAACGAGAAGGAAAATACAGCGCCACTAGTCTTCTTGGACTTATTTCGAAGAAGCTAATACTATGATCACTGAAATGTCAATATGAATTTTTCTTCAATAGATAACTTTAAATGCTACCGTTTACCAGTTACTTATTACCTTGTACTTTGAAACATGATTTGGGATTTGTTTAAATATGTTCATGGTAATGAACATATTTAAATAATATTTTGTTATTAATAATAATAATTTTATACAAATATATTTTATGCATATATTAGTGGAATGGCGAGAAATCTATTCATTTCGTCTTTAGTCTTCTCCCTTTGCACATTATAATACGAGTACTAATGAAAGACCTATAGAATCCAAAGCATTGATATGTATTCAGTGAGTCCAGAATAATTTGTTTAGGTCCTTTTTGTAGGAAAAAAATATTGATGCAAGGACAATGTATTAGCTATTATTAATGTTATAGATATATTAAAGTTTCCTTATAATGTCCAATATAATAGTTTCATTCAATATAATATGTATTTTGATACAAATAGTTCTGCAAGGCTTTAAAAGGTATCTAACATCTCATTTTGGTTATGTTTTTCCATCACAATGATTAACAATTACTGCTGTATATTATTTTCACTTCATTTAGTTCCCGTTTCGTTATTCCTTTCTGAAGGCCTTGAAAATATGGGATGGTAATAATATCAGACTTGCATTTTTTAATACCTACCTGCTAAGTATATATGTCTACGTTCATAGTTACCATAGCTACTTATGGATAATAATATATTGAATAAGCTTTGTGTTCCAGTCATGCGGGGTTATACTGTACCTGCTTCGTGGCCTCTGCATGGATGTGCAACTGATCATATTCTCCTATAGAGGTGGTCACAATGTCATTTGAATTGTGATCGGGGGTGGCGGATTGGACCAAGTATCGTATGCTTGGGTTCGAGTTCAAGCGGTGGGAGTTTGACACCTCTCCACCTCTCCCTGAATAGCTTGAGGCTTTAGGTGAAGAAAGTCGAATTATGTGTCGAACTTTTTAAAATTTCAAACTCCATGGTGGCTATATTGACAATGTGGCGCTATTGTTTACACCTACCTTAATGAAAATTGTTCCTGCTCAACTTGTCATTTATAATTTAGACTGTGTGACTTGTGATTCACCTTGATTGTTCACATGTTAAGTGAAAGTGTTTTACTTATCATAAAAGCTGTAGTTGATATTTCACGATAAGGAATTTAGGAATTCACAATAGGGAAATAGTTTATTGGACTTTATTTGATCAAAGTGCTTGAGATTAGTACGCAGAACCAATAAAAGTCAAGTATTTATACTGTCTATCTTCTATAGAAGTATCTACAATAATGACATTCATACTGTGGTCGAAAGTTGCAGCTTTAGCTCAAGATTGAGATTGCCAATGTACAAATATTTAAGTTCCAGTATTAACAGAAAGGTTTTGGTACTTCCTTCTAAGTACTCTTAAGTACTGTTCTCACCCATATGTATAAGCTTCGTCTCCAGAGCTTAAAGCTTTAGGAAATCGATTGCTACGCATCTAAGATTTATGTTTTTATCGAAATGCTATATAGACGCCAATTTGTAGATGATACATCATAAGCCACACAATTAATGAAATTCAAATTAGGAGTGCAAGAAAGTCCAAAATTGTCCCTGTTCCTTTCAATTCGTATTATTCATTTAATAATGTAATTTTATCAAACACATTGAATGGTAACCACCATTTCATTATCATATAATCCGTCTCTTTCATGGTCTTTTGTTCGTACATATTTTACCCTCAATTCTTCTCATATATGTGAGACGATAAATCAAAAAATGATATATTAACAAGCCAGTATTTATTTTTAAGTCTTATTTGCAAAAAATTGTGAACTTATTCACTTCTATCCATCTCAAGGTATGTCTCTAAAATAACTTTATCTCACCTAACATTTTCTTAATTTACTTCAATATAGTCTTTAGATATCCGGGGAAGATACTGGATTCTTAGAGAAGCCATATATAGATTCAGATCCATAGAATAGAGCCATTGTAAAGTTTTGTATTTTGGAAATAATAGATAAGGCACTGATCTATTCTGTGACACATAAATAATATTAAAAAATATACAACAGTCATGTAATAACTTTCAGAAATAAAGAAGCAATCTTAGATATAAGCCTAAAAGCTAACTGAGTTATATCAACTCCAAAATTGAAAAACATAGTTGATGCTGAAAACAACTTCATAATGTAATCAAATAATTTTGGCTTGTCAAGCATTACTCTCTTCACAATTGTTATGAATATCTATAACTCATTTTATACAGATGATTATGTTCCACTATGCAGAAACTTCGCCACGCTACGATGGGATTTAGAAGCTTCCTGTAACTGTATCTTCGACCGTCATTCACGTCATGTAAATACCTTCACGCTAGCCTATGACCATTGTGAATAAACGAACATTGCACGACATAACATCCCGAAACAAACATTCGCTAACGTTCCCGCTTTATTTTCAGGACAATGACAGCCATTTGTTTCGTTTGCAACCTTCCGATCCTATCGCATCAAGTGGGGCTGGTATGGCAAGGCGGAAACGGCTGGGACGACCTGGTGCGGGAGCAGGTGGAGGAGTCGACCATCAGGCAGAGGCTGGGGGGCCGGCGGGACTCCGCCACGCAGATATGCAGCATATCGCCACCGACAGAGTTGCAGGAGGCATCGCCGCCGCCTTCTGGGCAGACACGGAGGCGCCGCAGCTCACTGGCGCAGCTGACGGACATCCTGCGCGAATGGGGCGGCAGCACGAAGAAGCAGCAGAAGCAGCTGTGTCGCAGGGAGACCCTGGCGGATTTGGCCAGATCGCTGCCATGGGGAAGGCAGAGTGCGACAGAGTCAGGGCCGACACCTAGTATAAACACTCACAGGTTGGTAAACTTTAAAATAATAAAGTTATAATAAGATTTCATAACCATGTAATGCCAATAATTAGGTGATGTTTATTATTGTAACTGAATATGTGTATATCATATGTATATTGTCGCACTTCAAATTCTCAATAGAGTATTTACATATTTATGAAATGTATATAACATATCATGCATCTTCTGAGTAGTTATGCGTTCCTGCAATACTCAAACAAAGAACGATGTGTACTGAAAACTGTCAATTGTAACCTATATTTAAACTGATTCACTCGATGATAATGACCAAAATAACCTCAGTAATGGAACTTTCAAGTGCAATAATTCTTATTACTCCATAAGCGAAAGATCTAATAATATACTTGTCGTGTACTGTTACAAAGGAAAACTTTTTTTAAACCATAGAATATTAAATTCTTAAAGATAATGCCTTCAATGCAGAACATTACTGCTCGTCAGCAAGTCTCAATACAGCGATATCGAACCACCTAGGAGGTGAGTAGTAAATATCCTGGTCTTTACTCAATCAAATTGAGACCTTTGCAACGTGAACATCGAGTGTACACAATCTACACAAAGTTCGATTTGGCCACATATAAAGTGCGTCCTTTTCCCTCCGAATCCTGCTGACTATCTTCTACGCATACATGAGAGTCTCGCACTTTTTCCTATTTTTGACATGCAGTACAAGGTTTAAGGTAGAAATATGAGTAATAATTTTAAAAAGGTAGAAAAATGTTTCCTAGGTTGGTCTTAATATTCGTAGGCATTTAATCTATCTCATGAAATATTGATTAGGAGAAGTACAATATATTGGTCCTGTAGATCTGCAGACATTAACCCTATGGTTTAAAAAAACCAATTTACGTTACATATAAATGAAACCCTACCTTACATTGAAGTGACTACAAATAACGCCACAGTAATTATAACTAAATACTTTCAGTAATCTTCTTTAACATACTATGAAACATACTTTGAAAATCATGAGAAAAGTGATGACTTCGCTACAGCACTCAGTATGTAGGTGAAAACAGACAACTTCATAAGAAAACGCAATAACGATGTATGATATTTAAGTAACATCAATTTCCTTTTTTCATCAAAGTTTTCGCCACATACTGTTATGTATTTTTAATATGTTATATGTCTTTTATGCTCATCTGTTTGATTTTTGAAAGAAGAGAAACCAATAAGACTTTATTTTACAGAAAACGAAATGACTTCAATTAATTTTTTGATCTTACACTTAGGTAATAAAAATGTTATGTCGGCAACATTAAATCACAATAATTTTGGGATTAATATTTGTAGAGTTATTACGATTGTTTCAAAATAATCTAATATACCATGCGTTTTAGGTAACCTTAAATAATTCTGTAACTAAAAATTTAGTGATAACAAATAATTTTGTTTTAATTTTCGACATTGAAAAAATAGTTGTATATAAATCGTCCTCAGTATGACCTTGGAATTATGATTCAAGGACATTTATTAACATCTAAAAATTACCTTTACCATAATCATTCGTTATAATTATAGAAACCATGAAACAACTTCTACAGAACAGTTTCATGAGATGTCAAGTCGATTAGTTCTACAACGGTGATTAACTCTGTATAGTATACACGACCATATTGCTTGTGAATTACATAATATAAAATAAATCTTGAAAGAATAAGAGAAAATAAAGAAATGTTAAGAATTATCATTTAGAGGACTCTTGTGGAGATTTCATTTATTTGAAGTTTAACTACTTCGAAGAAGTGGTGTTAAATATTGATACAAGAAGCTCTAAGATATATATGATCTTGCCTATCTTCAGTATTATTGAAGACATCTATGTATTTTTTTGATTAATAACGAAACGACAACCTGGTACACTCTCCAAATAAAATTCTATGACAACATATTCGATTTTGCAGATTATATTTAATTTAGACAGAATTGAATCAGTCTGTTTAAGTTTATGAAAATATAAATAAACCTTTATTAAAATTTACAATATTCATTACAATTTTTTAAAACTCTTACAACGATCTATTTACAATAATAAATATAATAGAATACTGACATTAGGTCTATATTATCCTGAAGCGTATCAGATATATATCAGTACAATTTCAAATTTGGCCAAGATTAATAGCTCTGTTTGTTTGTGACATAAACTATACCTCAGCCATGAAATTACTTCCGTATGACTGTCCATAATCTTGCCTATCAACAGTTTCAGGGCTTTTATTGAAACATAGCGGTTTGTGCATATTTGTATTCCCTATATTATTGTTTGTTTCAATATTAACATTGTAAATAGCAAACGAGCAGATCGCTGCCGATTTCCAGAGTTATTTCAATCAATCAAACGTTGCAACAGATAAATTCTTCGTTGCGGATATGTACCGAGATTTACAGTATTTTATTATTACTTATACTTACAGAGTTTTTAATTCTTTTACGTTATATTAAAATTAAATATATCCAAATCACATATAGAATTTATATGCCAATCTATTGTTAGTAAGTGTTCGTTGATTTTACTGTAAACGTCGTGTATGTTTGTAGTGCTCTGTTACCTGTTTCAATATTTACCCTGCAAACAGGAAATATGATGAGATTACCGAACTAACGATTTATGCAATTCAGCCAAAAGTCAAGTCCCATGGGATATATCCCGAGAATTATATTCACTACAGGAAGTATATGATAATGAAAACTATTATAGTTCAAAGGAATTATTTCTATTCGTGATTGATGCAGGTGTTTACAGAAAATATGAGGATATGGACATTTGTGCGGGCATACACGTGATAGGGCTATTTTCTGAGAATATAGTGACTGATAGACAATAGAAAACATAAGAGGTTAATTCCTCTGTAGGTAAGGCTGCATCTGACTGTATTCAGTGGGATGATTTATCAGTTTCTGTTTTATAAATAGATTCTGAAGCGGAAAAATTATCTCAAATATTCATTGTTACATCTGATTATAGTGAAATGGTTTTGACAACTTGCCACTAGTTCTTTACACAGATCTAAGTTATTTACGAATATGAACATTGCATCAACTATATGAACATTGCCATTATTACGAATGTGAACATTGCATACAACATCAACTTTTGGTCCCAGGAAATGATCGACGACATTTTATCGGTTGTATATATTTTCAAAATTGGTATACAAAATTCATTGAGGGTATGCCAAAAATACACCAACTGTAGAAAAATATCAACTTTATCTTAAAATCAAATTGAAAAAAAGCTGTAATAAGAACATTGTGCTGAAAATATTGAACTATTGATTGCATTGATCTCTTAAAAACTTATAAAGACTTAGGTTGTAGAATGTTGCTGCAGTTTCAGATTTCAAAATTTTGTGAAAATATTTATTGAAATTAGTTCTTGAAATAATTAGTTCTATAAATTTTTTGTATATTCACTATTATTCATAGCACAAAAACAATACATATAATAAAATATGATATTCATTGATATGCCTTTAAATGAGACCAAAAATTAATAAATAAATATCCACAGACAATTTTAGATAAATGGTGGAGGTGCCACTGTCATTTTCATATGTATACATATTGGGTAGTACCTACCCGATCTTATTTAGACAAGTTTTTACATTACTTCTTCCTCTCTAATTCATAACCATCACAAATGATAGTTATATGTTATAACAATGTCATTTTAAATAAATGATATTGGCGACTTCGCCATTTCTTTAAAAATATATGAGCTGGTTATGAATACAGTTGCTATAGACAATTAAACAATTTTCAAAGGACTGGCGGAGTCGCCAATATTATTCCAAATAAAATGACATTGGCAACTTTAAAAAGTATTTCAAATAAAATGACATTGGCGACTTTAAAAAAAGTATTCCAATTAAAATTATATTGGCCATTTCGTTAAAGAATATTTTTGAGCTAGTTATGAATACAGTTACTATGGACAATTAAACAATTTTCAAAGGAATGGCGAAGTCGCTAATATCATTTCAAATAAAATTACAATGGCGACTTCGCCAAATTTTTTTTATATTTTTGGACTCGTTATAAATACAGTTACTATAGGCAATTAAACAATTTTCAAAGGAATGGCGGAATCGTTAATGTTATTCAATGTAAAATGATATTGGGGACTTCGTCATTTCTCTAAAAATGTTTTGAGCTAGTTATAAATATAGTTACTATGGACAATTAAACATTTTTTAATAAATGACGGAGTCGTCAATGTTGTTTTAAATAACATGACATTGGCGACTCCGCCATTTATTTAAAAATGTAAACGCCTACACTATTCTTTGGAATGTTTAAAAAGACAGTGTACAATTACAATAGGAATTTTGAGAAGATATTCCGCCAATAGTATATTCTCATTGTTGCTCTAGAAGATCTTTCACTACAGTAATGCGATCATTATCTGTCGATGTCATACTGTTTGCACAACATTTACCCTCAACGTCTATGAATCTATAAAGCGCTTTCGCTAACTATTTGTAAATATTGGATACACCATTATCGAGGAACGTAGATTTCTACATATCGATATAGTACATGATCTACCATAATGTGGACGATTCTCACTACTACTCACACCAGTATCGATGGTAAGCTTGTGCAATTTGACAATGCAGGTTACCTTTGAACATTCGTATGTTTAAGCAAGGTGATCTATTATTAGCAAAGGATAGAAAGTAGCTTTTGGAAAACATTTAATTAATCATATAAGATTGATCAATCATTCGAGTTCTTCATATATGAAAAGTAGACTATTTTCAGTGATGTTGAATAACGCATACTGAAATGGTGAACATGTAAGTATAAGGCTAAAAGAATATTTTATCAAATATAGAAATATTTAACCCAGACGAGAGAGAATTTTATTTATAGAGGTGGACCTCGGTTTATATTGAAAAACATACTTTATGGATAATATATGCGAATATATTATAACCAGACTTCTTAATAAGATTTTTAAGAATCTTCTCTATAAATTATCTGTCGTTAACTCTAGAATTGTTAGAGTCACTATAATTTTCAACAATGGTTCATTTTATATACAACCTAACATAACATGATTTTTTGGAGTCGGAGTTTGAACAAATTTTCTATGAATATTTGGACGCAATTATCAGAGATTATTAAATTGGACCAATTGTACTTCCTTCAAGAGAATTAATTGAAGCACGCGATCATTAACCAGACACAATTTTTCCACATTGTTGACCGTGTTTACCTACGATTTTTATTACTAAACAAAAGGAAACCAGTTTTCTACGAATAACAAAAGATTACACGTTACTCGGCATGAATTTCGTCAACTAAGTTGACATAATCAGGATATGATTATAACTTTGTTGTTTTCTGAAAGCAGTTTTAATTATTTTCTAATTATACCAACTAAATCAATGTGTAATATTTCACTGTGCATCGATAACTGTCTCCTATTTTTGTTGCTGCACTTCACAATTGTTATATTGTTTATTATAGTATTTATAATTTTATTTTTTATTTATCTATTTACGTTGATTTTCTTGTTACCCCAAAGCGATATTAGCCTTCAGTTACTAAGTACATCCTATTTATTTGAAATTTCATTAAATTACCTCTGACATTGCGTTTCGTATGATCAGGTTATCTTTGCCCTCTTACATACTCCAAGATATTTATTTTCCCGTCACCAGAATTCAAGTATTGATTTTCGACAGACTACCGAAATATTTAGTTAGGCGCTTTCAGATAAAATGAGCGTTAGTTTCAATTTACTTTGTAATTCTCTTATACAGCTTATATCTTTACATACCTACATAAATCTATATATATATATATATATATATATATATATATATATATATATATATATATATATATATAAAGGGAAATCGTGTTAGAGAAATTTACTTTAATGCTCAATACCGAGAAATAAATAACTTGAAGGGATCCATTAGTCTATATCTAGTCTTATAATCTTTAGTGAGTATACGGTGAAGAGAATGGCTGTTAAAATGTCCAAGTCTTGTGCACGACGACGAATCGCGGTCTCTGGACTCTAGGCCACACTCTCGCGAACTGCCGTGATGTATTTCTCTAAACAGCCACTACGAGCTCGTGTTGTGTGTTTTACTCAATAACTGACCCAATTCACTATTGATTCGCTATTTCGAATTTTTCGATTATTCTTTCCACACTTGATAAATTCGGATTATTTATACCGAAAATTGGATGCACTTTACTAATCATAGCAACAAAACAATCACTATTTTGATAGTAATGTTTAACAATAAAGACGCGTTGTTGTATCGTATGGCACTCCTTGCTTACTAACTCCTATTCGTCTCCTATCGATCTGTCATAATTATTGACCTATCAAATCATGATAGTCAAAATGATGCGCTATTCAAATCTTATGTTCTTATTGTAACACCCTTTATTACGTAGATTGTGATTCTTCCATATTTTCATATAGTTATCATTTATTTAATTTTCAGGAAGCGCCGTGAGTCCAGTGCCGATTCCGGCATTAGATCCATGGGTTCCAAATCCCGACGAGATTCCCATCATACCGCCATATCTGACTTTAAAACGGAAGTAGCGAGACTATGGCAACGCCGGGAGAGCATAACGACAAACACGGTGATCACTCCCAGCCCCACGCCACGTCGGGATAGCGGAGAATCCAGCAGAAGCGGAAGGCGAGACTCCATCTCTCATTCTCATCACACATCCCGAAGAGGATCCGGCGAGAGTGGCAGAAGCGGACGACGCGATTCCACCACAGCTATAACGCCACCTCCGCCTAAAATAGTAGCAGCTAAAAAGAAGAGACGTGATTCACGAACCGTTACTGATACCCCGTACTATAGACAAGAGCAAAGACCTTCCACGTCTTCAACTGCCTCCGATTCAGCCCCTGTGCAATACTTGGGCTTGACCACAGTAACTACTACCGGCACAATGTCTGACACTAGCACCCAGGCCCTTCCCCCACCAACTATAATAACTTCCAGTGTGACGCCACCCGCTACATCCCCAACCGTACCAACAACCACAGCCACTACGCCAACACATCCTCTGTTAGCCACTCGTAGAGACTCCACGACACAGTGTGGTAGATTAGGTAGAAGAGACTCAAGGAGCCACGCTAGCCCCGAACGAAAGCATTCACGACTACAACGTCAAAATACTGCGTACGACGAAAGCTGCCTACCTCCTGGAGGCTGGAGTAGAAGAGGATCACAGCCAACAGCCTTGAGCCCAGACGTTGACGATTCTGGGCGCAAGGCTAGACGAGACTCCTTAAGTCCGGATTCCGCTTCACGTAGCAGGAGAGACTCCAGGTCCCATCTAAGCCCAGACAGATCTGGAGAACGCGATATCAGTCCGGTACGTCGCAGCAGACGAGGCACGTTGCGCCGTCAATCAACCAGTATCGCTGGAAGAGGTCACGGCCATCGATCGCCAGACTCCTCCAGTTGTTCCAGTCGCGATCCCAGCCCCTGCAACCGCGGCGGCCCCCCTCCAACTACTGAGAATTACAGGCCGGCAATTCGTAGACAGTCAACGACAGAAGAGATCCTGATAGCGAGAGGATTTCGCCGACAATCAACTACCGAGGAGATGATCAGGTGCAGAAATTTCAGAAGGCAGAGTTCCCAGAGCGACGATTGCCAGAGATATCGCGGCAGAAGGGACTCGAGTGCGCAGATATTGGATGGTACCATTGCGTCGATGACCGTTGAAACTTCTAGTACGTTTTTTGATTCTAGCACGCAAACAGGTAAGGGGGCCTTGAAAGCAAAATTAACTAAGTGATTGTGGGTTGAGTACTATACGATTTGTATCGTTAATCATTGCGTTATATAAACGTTTTGTAAACAACTAGCTAACCGTTTACGAAAAATATAGTCATGAGGCTTAACGTAACTACAATTTGTGGATAATACCGATACTATAACTTTAGTGATTAGGTATATGAGAATTTTATATAATTGAAATTTTTTATGAGCCATGTACTTCGCTAGAAACCACAAAATCATAAATTAGAAATAGGTAATAAGTATCTGTATATATGTTTGACATACGAATATATATATACATATATATATATATATATATATATATATATATATATATATATATATATAAATATAAATAATACCACTTATTCTGAAACAATAAAGTATCATTGCAAGTTGCAGCTCTACTCGGATTTGATAACAGTGTATAGCTGCATAGTTATATCTGATGATAATAACTGATCTTTAAAACTTCTTCACAATATCATATACACTTGTTAGACTGCCATCTAGGAACAAGTAGACGCATATGTGCAGTAAGAAAGTAAATGCGCTTCATAATATTAATATGAAGAGAAGAAATAATAATAGGATTACTTCTATAAATCACTGAAATAATTTCTAAAGAAATCCAAAACACACTGAAAACGTATTCAGATTTAATATACATAGCGAAAAAACTTTATCGTCTATTAGGTCTCCCAACCTCAATCTCTAGAAGTTTTATTTATAAGGGCACAAAACATATTCATTTGAAGTACCAGAATACTCAGAATAGAGTAGAACTTCTGTATTGAAAGAATTAACAATCTATAGCCTAAGAGTCGATAGCCTAATATGTCGTAAGCTGTATTTATAGCTTATTAATTTGGTACTTGACAATCGACATAATATTTTATAGTTTTAGACCATATGAAAACTTATAGAGCCATTTTTCAGCTAGGGTCCCATTCTCTTTACCTTGTTTGATGTCTGATGTATAAAATTTTCAAATAACTATTAGAAGAGCGACAGAAATTTAGAACAAAATATTTACTAATAAAACATTTTATGTAAAATCTAAATTATCAATAGAGACAATATATGACCAGTAATAGAGATGACAACAGTTCTGTGTAATACAGGTGGATGATTCGAATTATATAAACCATAATTGGATATAAATTTATACTAATGTTATCTAAAGTATGAGGATTTACGATTGTTTAGTAGTAGTGCTGTAAGAAACCCATTTAGAATTAGTTTCTAAGGCTCTAAGGCTGGTAATAGAAACTCAAAAACTAAATATATATATATTTAGTTTTTGAGTTTTGAGAACGTAATATATATATATATATATATATATATATATATATATATATATATATATATATATATATATATATATATATATATATATATAATTATTTAAGTAGAATAAACTACCACAACGACGATAATATTATTTAATCAGACAAAGCCTTAGTTTACACTAACAAATTGAATTCAATTCCATATTTAATGTATGTGAAAGTCGATCACTGCATTTGTTTTGCAACATATAAGTTATTTATCTAGCTAGATAATTATTTGTACAATAAACCGTAAATGGTCGAATACTTAACTTGTAAAATATATTTTCTACAACTGTTCCTGCTAATGTCAATTATTATCCTATAGAAAAGGTTTATTATTAATTTTATTCTCTTTTTTTGTTGTTGTACAACGTTGCTCGATATTTGGAGAGGCATTGGTAGAAATTTTAAGAATTTTACAATCATTGTAAATTTCGTAAGAATATTTCGTTATAATCATTTATTTATTAATATTTTGAAATTTTCCAGATTTACAATTTTCTATTTGGATTGAAGATTGGTAGATATAAACTATTGGTAATTAGATTTCGGCTTATAGATATCAAATTTTTTCATAATATATTGCATAATATATTTTGTTCTTGTTATATAGAGTACAGAGTACATTACGTTTCGATCCTAAATTAATATAAATCAAAAATACTGACATGAATATAGATATTCAAGTCAGTTTTACATCAGTTACTTAGGTTTTTAGGGAAATAAGTCGATTACTTATAAACAAAATAAGAAACTTAAATAGAAGTATTATTATTTCTTTACCAATTTCTTATTACTAATTAATTACTTGAGCGGTAAGAGATTAAAACTAAATACTGGTTGCTCTGTGATATCATCATAGAGCAAGTTATTCCTACTTATGCTTATTATTTCTCTAAATATCATAGTAGACATAAATATATTTTATTTTAGCAGACACATTACAATTATCCTTAAATTAGTTATAAAGAATTATTTTGGTCATCGATCCAAATACAATGTATGTTTAATCATGAAACTGAGAAACTATAACAACAATAATGATCAATGGCACAAAACACTAATTTAAGCTGATTAATTTTAAATTAAAAAAATTAGGTTTAAATTAAAGTAATTTCTCTAAACAATACTAGAAGATACTACTAGAATAATACTATTTAGATAGAATAATACTATTGGAATAGTATTAGATAATAAGCATAGACTATATGGTATGTACTACATAATATACGGGATGTAAAATTTAACGAGAAGCACTAAAGAATAACTGTTGATATAATCTTTTTGTAGAAGAATTCCTTGGCATGTTAATATTTATTTTCAAGGGAATATCTTAACGACATAAACTATGTGACTGTCACGGACACCCCCTTCCGCATATACTTACCCCCTTAAGATATTCAATTGGTAACATAGGCCGAGTAATTCATCATTTGAAAAATCTCATGATTCTAATAACGACGGTGATTAATTTTTTGTTCGTTAGCCACTACATAATCGAAATATTTAATAAAAACTGTTTCAGAAATGCATCTGTCCCATATGGTCCTTAAAAGCCACAAATGTTAACAAAAATCGCAATTTTTCAATTATACAGGAATGAAAGAAATAGTCCTCAATTCGTTCAATTAAAGAATAATTTAATAGGGATTGAGTCCGGCGAGTTTACGGATTCTATAAATGGGGCAGCTCTCTAATACTTACATTAAGTTCGAACAATTTCTAGAAGTCATAGTACAGTAATTTGAGCAGCTTAGTGGGTCATTTCCATTTTGCATTTTTATATATAATTTTCTGTAACTATTTCCTCTAAAGACAATTGTCTTTCTGTCACTGGTTATTCGGATGGAGACCGATGTATATTTTAAGAATCTCGTATTTTTCAATTAATATTCTTTCTTACGGGTAATAGTCATCCTTTTAGAAAAATATTATTTAATTTTCAATTTAGTATTCACCATTTTTCAACATAAATATTTATTGTTCTATTTAGATGATTGTTCTACTTAAATTTGCATACCACTTTCATTTGCATGTCAGTTCGATATTAGTAAACGAAATTCAAATTGTAATAAGCACTTCTTGTACTGTAAATAAACATACAAATAAGTGAATAAACAGAGAATAAATAGTGTTCTAAACTTTATTAGAGTTCTTGACAATTTATCTACTCATCTTTGTCCCCCTTGTCATACGGAACTGTCGTCAGCCGGAAATAACCCTCCCCCTAGATTATTTACTTTTATTATAGCCCTCACATTTATCGTTATGTTACAATTTATATATATTTTTCTTTCATTATACTTATTCCCAAGTTTCATCAAACGATACACAATGGGAAACATATAGTTGTTCTATAAACAACTTTGTACAATCTACCATTCCGCGTATGTATACAAGAGTATCTACGATATAGAACATTTCATAAAACAATCAGAAAAGGGTTATTTCAAAATTAGAATTAACTTGTTTGCTTATATTTATATAAGATAATAACACTTCAAAAACAACATAAGGATAAATCAATATAGAAATGATGAAGAAGTAAAGTACCTATATCTCTCCATTATTATATTGCCCTCATTAAGAGTTGTAGCTATTATTTTGAAACATTAGAAAACATAAACATCGAACATATTACGTTTTGCATTTTGACGGACAATTTCTTTAGCAGTAATAGTGGTTTGTATTTTAATTCGAACTGAAAACGATGCCCTATTTCTATTTTGACTATCGAATTATTACTCAACTATAGTATTATTCCATGCAACTATAGTATTACTTAACTGAATTGTTTAAATATTGTTTTATTCTCACATCTCGTATTTGCTCTATTTATTCACCATATATGAATCCTTTCATAATTACTGCAGATAATTTTCTATATATCTGCACATAATTATTTTACGTTCATCATTAGTTTTATAATTAATGCATTCATTACCTTGTAGTTGATTTTCCATATTATTTAAACCGCATTGAAACTGTTATTTAAACCTCTTGTATACTCCGGATTTAAATGAAAATGTTATATATTTCCCGACTATATATGACAAACCAATATTATGAAGCCTTTTATTTACATAATTTTTATTTATTACAACTTACGACATTACCTATTTAAAATATATAAAGAGTGTTGTTTGTGAAAATTTAGAAATTGCACGTAGTCGAACTTGTCTATCGATTTAAATTTCACATAAGAACTCGAGACAAAAAAAAATCAAATGCAATAGTCCCTTGATCAAAAGACGATTTATTAATCTAATGGAAAAAATACATAATTAAAAAAACAGCGACACGTCTATACTTAACACTCATTTGGTGGCAAACTCACAATAAAGCAATATTTTTGTTTCAATTAATTTTTAATTTGAGATGAGGAATTCAAAAACTAAGCAATACAAACTATATCCTTATTTAATATTTAACCGAACACATAGTCCTTATACTAGGACTTATATTAACAATATAAGTCCTATTATAACAATGATGAAATTGTTACTTTAACCTTACTCCCTTGGTATTTTCATGTGCTAATAATAATCCAGTCAACTTTGTTATCAATAATATACTTCATCTTCATAAAATCAACTTCATAAAAATCAAAAATATCTTACGACTACATATTTAATATTTAACTACTTTAAATAATTTTCGGATCTATTTAAATTTCATGATTTATTAATAAATACTCCTGATATTCTATATTCAGTAATATTCAGTCTATATTCAGTAAAATAAATAAACAAAATTCAGTCATTACTTTTGGATCGTGTTTAACTTTATCAATTTATACATATCATAATATGATTTAAATGAAAATATTAACCTAGTAAACACCCTTCGGGTATTTCATGATTAGGTATATATTAAATCTGTGTATTAGTAATTAATGTATTGTCAAAAATCCTTACTGGGTATTATTACTATCATTATGTTTGTTTGGGCTTCATCGGGCACTGATCGCATGGGTAGTCCCTTGGCGATCCCTTCTTATTCGGGTCATTATCCAAAAATTCTATCCCATAAAAGGAGCAATTGTCCCCCGCCTTAAGCCTCGTCTCCTCTAGGATAACAGGGGTCCCTAATATAAGGTACCTCTTCTCCTCCAGTGCGGGGCAGGTGCAAAGAATCGAGGTTTCCTCGTCTTCTTTACAGTATCTGCAGGCCGGGCTGTCAGTCAGCCTCAACTTGTGCTTATATGTATTCAGGCTACTATGGTAGCCCGTTATGATTCCCACCAGGACTCTGACTTTGTGCCTGTTTAACTTAATGAATTTTTGGGCCCATTTCTCAATCTCTGAGTATTCGATGAAGAGTGTGCTTATTTGACAACCCGTTACTCCTCTCTATCTTTTATTGTGCTGGTCTCTTGCCCAGCCATTGATGCGGTCTCTGATCAGATTCCGACTTATTCCCACTACAAGTTCTGGTCCATAGAGGTTTTCCCTGGTCCTTGGTCTGGCAAGGTCATCTGCAATTAAATTTCGTTTAATGCCATTATGCCCAGGTATCCATAAGAGTTCCACCGGGCCCTTCCCTGCCAAGTGGTTTAATGCTTCATAGCAATTATAGACCAGCTTCGACTTTGTAGTTGCTGAATTCAGGGCTGCCAATGTCGCCCTGTTATCCGAGCAGATACATACTTTACTTTAGTCGGACCCCAGAACACCGTATCTAATTACAACTAGCTCGGTCTGGAGTGCGGTAGTGTATTTGCCCAGTGGGAAGGTTTTACCTATCCCATCGCGTCGCCTATACACCCCCGCAACCGCTCTGTTCCCACTCTTGGCTCCATCCGTGTACCATATGTCTCCATTGAGCGGTATCAACCCTCCATCCAGTCGGTGTTACAGGTGAGGATGATCTTATATTTATTGTCAAACAGGAAGTGGATACCCATACTGTCACAGAGCATTCATAGAAGACCCTCCTCAGCTAGCTCTCTTCAGAGTCTATTCAGGTCCCTTACCTTCGTATTCATGTTTCCCACCCTGTTCATTGCTTTTGCGGCTTCCGATTTCAGGGTGACATTAAGAGGTGGTATCCATATCCCCGTCAGTATCCCCATCGCCTTGATCAGTCTTGATCTTGGGGCTCCAGTTACACTTCCTTACTGGGTAAATATAATCCACAATAAATACTAAAAAGAAAACAACGCGGAATATTCTTAAGTTGATTACTATGTATTTGATAGCAAGACTATCAGTAGAGACTCTTGCCGTATTTAAACTTCCAACGCACTAATGTGAAACTAAAGCTTTTTAATGCAGAAATGCTAGAGAAATGTTATATGTCTAATTATAAAACTTTAAATTATATACCCGTACATAGTTATTTGACGAATATGGTCAGAGAATAAAAGTTTTATCCACCAAAAGTTACACCCAGATCTTTAACCTTTTTTGTGGCGTGGCAGAATTGTATTACTAAGAGAATAATCATATAATATTAGTTGTCTTTTTAGAGTAAATGAACAACATTTACATTTAGCTATATTCACTGGAAGCTTACTATCTATACACAAAGTCAATACAATGTCGATAAGTCTTTATAAAATTAATTAGTTACCATAGCAGGTGACATTCAAGAAAAACATTAGGTCATCAGCAAAAAAAAGGATGAATCGACTGTGAAGCTACAGTCAAGTCATTAATGAATAGAAGTAATAATAGTGGCCCTCAGTTTGAGCCTTAAGGCACATCGTAATAGGCGAAGAAAGTTACCAAGAGGCTAATTCGGGCCTTGAGGAATACCAGAGTAGGCGACGAAAGCGATGAGTTCTTAATTTAAAACCATTATACGAGACAAACAGTTGATATATACAACTGCGTTAATATACATAAATCATTACAAGTCCACACAATTTTAATTTGGAAAGCAACATTTTTTGATTCACTTTGACACTATACACATGTACACTGCAAAAGCGATTACCACAACTATGCCAGAGCGGAAAAGTAATGTAATCGTGTAAAGAAATAAAACATATTTAATAAACAGTTTTAAAACCGTAAAACGGACTTTTCCTCACGTAGAACACCTCTATCTCGAAATTGAGTGGCCGAGAAAAAATAAAACTAACACAAACGCAGAATATGTTTTTTATGCGACAGTTTTACTTTTTTCAATTTTTCTCAAATAGTCCACCATCGTGCATTTTCATGATCTATGGACAGGGTGGGGTGTGTCCTCTTCTATCAACCTTAAAATCAATAGATGTAGTCTGGTAGACATCCCTAATCAGAGTCAGTCGAAATCCGATCGATCTGACACAATTTGAGAGATCGTGCTAACAAAAACAATTTCTCAAATAGTCCACCATTGTGCTCTCTCATGACCCATGAACATGATAGAGTGTGTTCTATCCACCTCAAAATTAATAGATATCATCTGGGAGATGTCCCCGATCAGAATATGTCAAAATCCCGATCGATCTGACACGATTTAGTTGAGTTATCGTGCTAACAAAAAGAAATTCTCAAATGGTCCACCGTCGTGCTTTCTCATGACCCCTATCCACCTCAAAGTCAATAGGTGTCATCTGAGAGATGTCCCTGATCAGAATCAGTCAAAACCCGATCGATCCGATACGATTTAGTTGAGTTATCGTCCTAACAAAGAAATTCTCAAATAGTCCACCAACGTGCTTTCTCATGACCCATGGACAGGGTGGGGTGTGTCCTATCCACCTCAATATAAATAGATGTCGTTTGGAAGACGTCCCCGATCAGAATCAGTCAAAACCGGATCGATCCGGCACGACTTAGATGAGTTATCATGCTAACAAGAATAAATGCCGACGACAACGATACACACACACACACACACACACACACACACACACACACACACACACACACACACACACACACACACACACACACACACACACATACACACACACACACACACATACACACACACACACACACACACACACACACACACACACACACACACACACACACACACACACACACACACACACACACACACACACAAAATGGTTTAAAACCATTTTTCTTAGGCTGAAAATCGAAAAATAAACATGGAATAATGATTTATCAGAATTTTCTCTATTCTTTATATACTCACTATGTCAAATTTGTATCATTCGTTATTTAAATGCACAAAAGACATTGCGAAGAGAAATGAGGAGAGAGCACAGACGAATATTTTTACTATATATATATATATACCCGAGCATTTTATTCCTACTGTAGGTGTTCAGGATAAATGAAAAAAGTATTATTATTATCAGTTTTATAGCGAGAAATTATCCATATGATGTTTTTAATATAGTTTCTATAAGTTGCAAATTCAACATGTGGATCAGATAAGGAAAACAGATAAGACGCGTGCCTTGTCTTGTGCGCGGCTAAAGAGAGCAGAGATCACAGAGTGCAGGCAGTGGTCTTTACAGTTTATACGTAAAACATATACGAGAATTGTTAAGTCGTATTACCAGCTCATAAAAATTGTGTTCTATACCTTACTGCCCACTATTTTGAAACCGAAGTATAGGGAAATTTACTGCAATAAACTTTACAATTACAATCAATCCATATAGTGTATGACCAATATACAACCTTCTCTTAATCCACCGTAGATTATTTCAAAAATTTCATGCACAGTACTTAATCCTCTCTACTAGATAGACAATAAATTATGCAGCAAATGTTGTGTAATCTGCTTTTAAATTTTGTTATTCATGTTGCACATCCATTGAATAAATTAATCCAAAATAATTAATAACCGCAGAAAATCCAATTGTATCTATCATGTACTGTTCGGTTCTCGTATTCAGATAGATCTGGCATTAAGTAATTACTATTTGCATCAACAGCAGGTCACCGTTAAAATCCGATTTGTATTCAACAATATATGGGGACGTGAAATAACAAATTTGGAATGAAAAGTATTGATTAATACTGTTATATAATTAATTACGTTGACTCATGCCATCGGTGTTGTTATTAATGGTGAAAATATTAAGTTGTGTTTATTCACGCACAAATAAACAAATAAACATCGTACATAGATGGTTTCTTAATAAACAGAGATTCTGGGAAGTCATACCAAACTCTTCTGAACACTGAAGGGTGGTTCTATTCAAAATATATAATCGCGAAATAGTTTTAATACGATAGTAACATTCATATACATATGAAATTACAATTAAATTAATTTTTAAATGTATAAAATAATGAAAGAGCTAGAATACATCCTAAAGAACTTCCATTAAAGTAGCTGTACCTGTCATATTCGTGCTGAATCGAACGGTAAAGTCCTTTTGGGGACAGAGGCAATGCGAAATAAACTAGAGCACATAGCATTTGGTTATATTTAATCTTTGGTTGTGTTTAGTTTTATCATACATGAAATAATATTTCACATAAAATTTTATAAAACCTGTTTTTATTGGAGATTAAGAAAGAATTCAAATACAAAATAAATGCGTAAATATGCATTTAAGAAAGGAATGGAAAAAACTATATTTAACAACTGAAACTTAAGCAATGAGATTATTAAAATAAAGTACTTTAGTTTACTTTACTTTAGTTAACTTCCATTGTATCTGTTTATTTTGGGAATTTGGGATTTTCAATACAATCCAACAAGGATTCTTGTTCCTTGAAAGATTTTCGATCCTGCTTTCAAAGTGGCACTCTCAACATGAAGTACTGTGACTTGGACAAATCGAGAGATATATTTAGGGCTAGTGTATTCTTATTTGAGAACGAAATCACGTCAGATTTCTCACCAGCCTCGCATAATTTTTTCAATTTCTTCGACTCGTCTGAATAGTTCAGTATTTCACTGACAATTGTGGCCTTAACACTAATACCTTTTTCCTCAAATTCGCGACAGAACTTAATTCCTCCCTCGAATAACTTGTCCTCAACTTTTCAGACCTACACATTTTGTGCTTCTAAGACAGTTCACCCAAAGACTTTAGCATAACATTGATTTATTCAGGAGGCTGAAAACGTTTCTCAGAGTACTCAAAAGCTCTATTGAGTGAACAGTTATTTTTTTAAGAAAATAGTGTTTCTATAATCATATTCTAATCACTATTTTTTTAATGCCCACAGAATGATTTAAGTTTATTTTTAAGCAGTAAAATGTTACTCTGACAGACATTCACAGGAGAAATTTTTTTTCTTAGAATTAAATGATTTTGTCCATCACTAATTGTAAGACAGTTCATTGAAACGATTAAGCATAACATTGATTTCTTCAGGAGGTTGAAGAAGTCCCTGAGGATACTCAAAAGCTCTATTGAGTCAACAGTTATTAAAAAAGAAAAAGTCTTTCTGTAATTACTCACTTCTTCTGCAATGCCCACAGAATGATTTAAGTTTATTTTCAAACAGTAAAATATTACTTTGATAAATATTCGCAGTAGAGATGTTCAGTAAAATTTCTTCTCTTAGAATTAAATGATTTTGTGGATCACTAAGTTATTTTAATAAATTGAAAAGCTCGCAGTTTATCCTGAACATTGTAAAGATAATCGAAAGACTGATTAGAACTGAGAACGGAATGAAATTAAATGATAAAAGCAAATTTAAGAACACACATGCGCCAAACACTGCTCTTGGTTGCACTTTAACCCTGGAGCCCAGTTTTTCAAACATGACTTTCGGGTGCAGTCGGACGTAGTCGGATATAACTATTTTATATTTCTCTCACTAATTATCTAAGGTGAAGTTCTGTCAAGTCCGTTTTTCGAAACAACTTGGAACATTTTTGTAATGCGTCAAAATATATGACAAATACCCAGAAAGTTACTTTAAATATCAAGTGGTACAATCTTTTATTTGAATTATATTTTTCTCAGTTCAGATAGATCTCATTAGTAGCAAAAAATGAGACAACAGCGTTATCAAAATAGGGAATCCTGTAGGAATAATTAAAGTAGGATGACTAACATAGACATAATAACAGAAATCCTTAAAAATATGAAAGTATACGTCAATTATAAACCAGAGGCATTTTTTGATAAACTAGCAACACTTGAAATAGTTTTTTCATTAGTTAAGATTACTTCTATTAACTAAAGCATATATTCCAGCAAGACACAACAGGGATGAACTAACGATGCGCTGTCGGTGTCCGTTTCTATAGCAACGACATTACCACCACATGTTACACAGAGGTCTATTATGGACTTGTTTACAAGTAACAGGACATGTGAAAGGCTATACTTCGTCTAGGGATCATGATAACGATGACACTATGTTTCTATGACCTCACGGTAGCCTTTTTGTCATGTGATATTTCGTTACATAAGCTGAAGAACACCCCCCCCCTCCTACGCCACTTTTTAGAAGAGTATATGGACAGAAAATTTTTTAATTCAGCTACACTAAGACACAGATATGTTTACAGATATATGAGGATATATTGCAAAATGTTGGCAGCTACGTTAGAGAAAATGTTGTGTACTTCATTGTAGATAAAGAAACTGCCGCCTGCGAACGTTCAGTGGCAATTCTTTATTAATTGGTACGTTAAAATCTAATAATGATTGTAGATTTTGTGACTGAGTACTTTCACTGCGTAGGGCTAGATCAAGACAATTCTCAGAAAGTATTAGTAATGCTAATGGACACAGCTGTATACTTACGAAAAGTAGCAGATCTCTTAACTGAAATGTTTTTAAATTATAAAAGCTCTTACTTAGGCAGACACATTTAGAGAAACTCTGCCAGACAACCCTTTGTCTCCTGAATCAACTGTCACAAGATGGGGTATTTGATTTCGTTAGCTTATTATGATAAGCATTTTGAGAAATTAAAACGTTATTTCCTTAGATTTGATTCCAGCGAAAGTAATACCTTACACACAGTGCTGGACATACTGCAACTATGAAGCATACAAGATGATGTTCTTTACAATAATAATCACTATTCCATCTTAATTACTGCAATAAAGAAACTGAAAACATCGTCTCAAGAACAGTTTATGACATTAAGTGCTGTTAAATAAAAAATAAACAACCACAACACACGTGAAGTCGGTACTGTCATAATTAAAACACGTGTTTCTTGGGCTTTTTCATTATATGAACTATTGTTAAGTTATAGTCGTCGAGGTTCTACTGCGGAAAATTTACTGCAAAAAAAGTTCCTGGTGACAAACTTTCATTATCCGGTCCGCACCGGCCTTTCTGAGAGTCAAAAACAGACCGACTGAGATATGCGTTTCAGTTTTTTACTCATTTATGTTTATTCCATTCTGTTTATTCGAGTACTCATTAATTTTCATTATTGTATTATAATGTATTTTTGCGGACTATCTCTGTGGAATACTAGTGAATTGAGTACGACTCTGTTGCGGCTTCCTGGAATAGACGCTTTATCTATAACAATCAAGCAAATTGTACGCTCATGTCCTTCGGTCAAGCCGATAGAACACAATATTTCAGTTAACATTGATGATGACATTTCAGAAGTCAAATAAGTGAAAGTTGGTGTTAGTTACCAATTTATATATACAAGTATGATTTTTAAGTTCACAAGAAAGTGCTTGTAGAATGCCCTTATAAATTCCGAATATTTTTAACACTGAACTCGAATTTGACTCAATAATAATGACCAAATCTCCACGTCTTGACTTATTTTCTACAACAAATAAACTATTCCGACACTTGGCTATGATCAAGTTGAATAATCGCGCCAGAGCGAGCAACCGGTGATATTCACGATAACAAAGTTGGCAATCGATTCTGGGGGTGGGGTCAGCCGTCCCGACGCTCTGTCAGTGGTTTCGCCGCCTTCGTCACATGTGGACGTCGTCAGCAGAGCTTAAATACAACTCCGTTGCACCGTCGTGTTTACATTTCATCCACATTTACTGTTTGGTCGGCACTCGATTTTACTGACTGCCAGTTATTGTGTGTGTGTGTCTGTGTCTCTGAGAGTTTTCCGTTTCTCCCTGTTACTGTTATTTTCATCTGTCAACATTTCCTCGACAAGTAAAAATGAGACGGACACTCTTCCTGGACCTTCTAAAGGTATATTTCCTCATTATTTTCCTTCTATGCTTGTATGACGCTTAAGCTGCAGATTTTTATAAACTTTGTTGGCCTCGATGAAGGGAGATTATTTTTAAAGTATATATTTTGCAGGGCTGGCACACGTTATAGATTATTTTTAATGTAAACAAATTCAAATCGGCGTTTAAATCTGGCAATTAAACTGGAGGACAATTAAGATTAATGCTCTGTTCGTAGCTAGTGAAATTAATTCTTAATTCATTGTTGGAAGTATAAAAAATAGATTAAAACTGTTTTTAACTGGGCTTCATGCTGCTATCTACAGGTAGTATGTAATCTATGATAAGTGAATGTAGTTACACAATCAGACTATTTCAAAAGCAGGATATTGCGGTCAAACTTTATGGCTAAACATCACCATATATTACATATATCATAAACAATTTGTCAAGGAACTACAGTTTGTTGTTATAATACATAAGTATGAGTAATTTTTTATCTCAAAAATGGAACATTGTTAAAAAAATTTAAATGTAAATAAAATCACTAAATAGTTATTTTATTATAATTATAATTTATTATGATAAAGAACAACTTTAGTTAGATTATTAGGCAAATGCTCAACTATTCTCGAAGCACTGACACAAATGTGGTAAAAGGTTTTCCCAGTAAATATTTCCAGTAAATTGATTTTAATTTATTTAACATATGTATATCTGTTTTACCAGGAGCGTAGCGTGAGAAAAGAATCTAGGGATGTGATAAACATTTTATAAGAGGATGAGGTATAGTGGGATATATGGTAGACCATCTGAAAATGGTTAAAATAAAAAAAAACACTAACCTAAAATGATTATGCCGAGGCATATATCTTAATTTTTAAAATAAAGATCAATTATTCGACTTTGTTTGTCCAGCGAAAACGTCTATCACTATTTCTTCAAATGTTGGAGACGATCTCATATCTTCTAACAAGGCACTTTCAATATATATATTAATGCTAAAGCTGACAGTCTTTATCGCTTTTGAGAATTTCGAAGATAAGCCTTTATTCTCTTTAAACATGAAAATGGTCTTTCCGCGGAACTACTTGTGGCAGGAATAGTCAAAATTAAACGACACAATTTGAATCATTCCGGAAAAACAGAAGATAATTGAACGGACATAATATATTGATGAAGCTCAAACACAGTGCTCTTTTTCATATCGGGATCACTATAAATCACTAAAAGTTCACTTTTTAAACGATTTGCGTCAAAAAATGTTCCATACGTATCTACTAAAGACGAAAAAAAATCGTCAGGAAAACGTTTCACGAATGAAGTAAATTATGTGGAATCTAGATTTAAGAATTTCAGTTTAGAAATTTCACTAAACTGTTCACTAATGTTCAAAGTAATAACGTCCAAAATTTCATAAAACTATCGTGCGTAGGTGTTTTTACCTTCTTCGGAAATTAAATCCAAACGCATTCTTTTATTTGATTTTCTAACACAAATCTGTCCATACGGTCCCAAAAGTCACTATAAGTCGGTGATCTTTTTATTGCAGTAACTAATATCTGATATTTTGGTCTGTAGAATTTTAAACATATTCTCGGAATGTAGGAATATTACAGAAAACACTGATAAGAAAAAATTAAAACCAAAGTCGCGCAATAAAGTTAGAAGGCTTCTAGCACAAATAACGGCTTCTCGCTTCCATTCCTCATTTTCATTTTCCACAATTACCTGAAACAGCACTTCCAAATATCCCTTATATTATGGCGACAGTCGCCAAGATGCCTTCAGATAATCGCATAACTGAGTCCGGAAATAACGACAACACTTACTCGAGATTCCACTGTTGACTGCGTAAGATCACTGACCTTTTCGCCCATCTAACGTGTAGCTTGGATGTAACGTGGACCATCGCATTTCAGCACTGCAGCAAGTAACGCGGGAGCCCAATAATTTCGGGCGCCTTCACGGCCGATTTGAAATAAAAAAGTTGATGGTAGCGTTTAAAGTAAATAATGTATGTTTGCGGTCAAAGTAAGATAATTAAAAAATTGTAATAATTAATTAAATAAATCGATTGAACTTTTAAATAACACTAATTTTCCAATTTTTTAAGGGATGCGACGCATCACTCGCATCCATGTACGCTACGCCCCTGTGTTTTATATATGTTAAATAGGTGACTTTATATTAAATAAATCCAATAATTTCTCATATACCTACTATATGAGACATATACCGATACCCAATAATATAATTAACGTTACCAGTTTTCTACAAAATTCTCTTATACTCAAAGTTGAATATGAGAGAAAGAAGTTATTCTTAAAAAAATGTCTCGGCAGGAAAATCAAAGAAAAGCCTTCTTCTTTTACTGCGTTGCGCAAATGAATAAAAACTTAACACTATGTCATTTGTACTACGCTGTTCTTATATTATAATAAATTTATAAAAATTTCTAACAGAACGGCCAATCTTTCACAAGACAGAATCGTTAAAATTAATTAGGAAACGAATAAAAATATATGATAGAAAATAGGCAAACACTAGTTTTTAATCTTTGGTTTCCTTATTCGCTCATGCACCTACAAGGTTCATTTAATATTTGAATTTCAGTTTACTTTTAAAATATATTTTTTGTAATAGCCCAATAAAAATCACCGTTAGAGTAATCATTTCTTCACTAGATCGTATATTATTAAAACAATTACATGCCCGCTCATATTTATCTATTGTAACTATTTTATTTACATTTGCATTAGCTCATATGTTAATATTCTTACTTTAATATACAGTTTTTTTACTACTATCTCAATATAAAACGTATATCGTTATTGAAAAACAATAATTGTTATGTAAATTATAAAATACAATACAACAGATTGCTAACTGGAAAAAAATTATGGTTGTATCATCTACAGTTCTTCATATTAACAGAAAAATATTATAAAATACTATATTTATCATAAAATAAAAAGTAAATAAAGCTTCTACTTGTATATTATAAAAATCACATTAAAACATTTGTTATATTCTGTTATAACTAAATATAACTTCTAAAATAATATATACAATAAACTTTTTTATTTTAAAATATTGTTTTAGCATTAAAAACATTTGTATTATAGTTTATGTCTTATGAAACACTTTTATTTTTAAAACAACCTATAATTTTAAAATATAAATACCATCGAAAGAGTAAGCAAACCGATTTGTTATTTATAACAAACAAAATTACAAACCACCGCAGTGTCAGTAGATATTCAATCTATATTAGCCCCACCAATATATCTTATATTTATTAGTAGCATATAAACGAATTTGTTAAAAATTCATATGCTATAAATATTACAGTTTTAGCAAACACGCTATTTTATTTACAATCCTATTTTTAGAACGAAGTTCAGTTATTTTTTTGTTGAAAAATATCTAGGTCAATTTTACTATATAAAAAATAATTACATACATGTGAAATTTATTTAATTTTCTTGTTGCCGACATCAGAATGTCCAATTTGGTAAACAGTTACCAAAATTTCATTTACCTTGTCATGAAGGAAGGGTAATTGGTTAATTGATGAACAAAAATTTATTTATATTTAGAATTATCATTTTTTGATAGTTGTGTAGTATGATAGTTTCGCATTTATTAACTATATTTTGTCCTCTTGTTGATTATATTTATTAATATCTGTTCACAAATAAAAAATAATCTCCCAAAATGTTTTCTGGATGTACAGTGTACTATATATTAAGTAGTAGTGAACATTGATATAAACATGACAATGTAGCAAATGTCTAGCGATACAATTTAATTAAATGCAAAGTTTGATATTGTATACAATATAGATCACTTGACGTATATGTTACTTCTGTATTTATTCAATCCCCATTAAAGAACTCTTTTTACGAGAATTTAAGTAAAGTAAGGCAGTGGTTACATATAATTTTTTTGCGAGCAAGTGAATTTTTAAATTAATAGGAAATAAATAGCACTATTTTATAAGTCATTGAAATAGAACAAAATCCTTCATTCACGTTCAATGTTGAGCAATATTAGGCTGGACTAACACTAATACCAGATCTAATCCCACTAGAGTACATTTTGTGGAATTATTTGGGAAGTAAATTATACATTAATAGACCTGAAAATATGAAGTAAAGAATCCGAGGGGAAGTACGGCTAATAACATTGGAAATTATTGAAAGCGTATAGTGTACATCTTTATCGATACGATCTATGTCAGTAACATATAGGAAACAACTACTCCTCGGGCTAAAGCCCCGCCAGGCATTGAATTATACCGAAAAGCGATCCTCGACCTCTTTATCGTGTTTCTGCACGATCAGATAGGGTTTTAAAAAATAAAACCCGCCACAGGTAGCATTCGACATACCCCACACAAATTTCATTCGGCATTTGTCCTGGATTGGCGTACCGTATACGGCACTGGTGAGAACTAAAAATTTCGAAACAGCTGTATGTCGTTCGGTTCCAATCCGGGACAAATGTCGAATCCTACCTGTGGAGGGTTTTATTTTTAAAACCTTATCTAATCGTGCAAAAACACGAGAAATGGATCGAGGATTGCTTTTAGGTATAATTCAATGCCTGGCGGGGCTTCAGCCCGAGGAGTAGTTGTTTTCTATAGCCATTATGTGATACTTTGATAACCGCTTGGCGGTTTGATAGTTCCTTTCTCGATTCTCGACTTATATGTTACCTACAAACATATGTTTTGATTTGATATAAATAAATTATTTGTTTTCATTACCATACAGTAAGTAAAAAAACATTAATTTTATTTGCTATTTTTCAGACACTCTATATTAAGGGTCCTTATATGGAAATCTTAGTTTCTCGATTCATTATACTATATTTTATTAAAGAAGCAAGAGAAATAGATTAATTTACATTTTTTATTTAAATTTTTATACATATTTTCACTATTAGTAAAATATTGGTTATTAAGGAGTAAAGAAAACGATTTTCACATTTTCTTACCGCCAATAAATTATATCTTAAATGGTTCTATCACGTAGGCTGAAAGTCTCTCCCGTCCTTAAGCCAGACGAAATTCAAAATCAAGTAGAAATGATTATTCCACGCTTCATATAAAAAAAACTTAACAACGAAGGCGTCGTTAAAAAAGTTATAACACTCAATTTCACACGAGCCCAGATCGTATCTTTTATTTAGCTATATCAGGGCGATATATGTAACAACAATAACTGTAGATATTACGACGAATATACGAAGAATATTGCGCACATTCACCGACTACGTGCCGAAGAAGTAATTGACACATCTACGACGAGTCCAATTGATTTTTAAATTTGGCCACGCACTGAACGTGTGAAGAGGCCTCAACGTAATTCGTTATGTTTTTATTATATATCAGTTTGATTGAAATGACAGGATAGAAAATTTTCATTTATTTTATCGTACAGGGAATTAATTGCCGAGAGAGGGCGGATTTATATTCTGCTCCAGACCTGGAGTCGGGGTACCGATTTTCCACTTTCTCGATATTGGAAAAGTTGTCGCAAAGTTGTGTTCGAACTGTTTGTGTCATATTAATTCGACCCGGCCTAATGAAAGAACTACTAACGTTCAGATTGTAATCGGATTAGTACGGAAAGACATAAAAGATCATTTATATAGACAATCGTTTTTTAGAGTTTCTAGATATTTTTAGAACTGCCCACTTCAGTTGATAGAATTTATTGCACAATAAGAAACACATAAACTTTGAGTAGATGACTCAGTTCTTCACCCGTTTCTATTGATTTCGCACTTTGAGTAATGAATTTTTCTTATAATGATATAAAAGACAATGCCATATGATCCAAGTAGAGGATTCAACAATTAATTTCCAATGAATTTGTTTCTTTGAGGTTTCTATCCAAAACAAATAATTATTTCAATAAATATTTTTTTTAATATACCTACCACGTTTTCAACAGACTTCAATTTCAATTGACTACGGATTTCAATTGACTACAGATAGTCCTGAGAAATTGTGATTGCGAATTTTTAATAGCTATGAAAGTACTTGTAAGATTTAAAATGAAAAACGCGAAGTGCATGCAACAGATAACACAGCCACACACAAAAAATCTGATCTGGGGGTCTGACCGTGTCTACTATATGTTTTTGGAGTCAGTGAATCCGATCAGAGGTCTATTTAATCCCATCACATCAGAATTTTGCCATAACCTCAAAAAACGTATAATTTAAACTATCAAATGCATATAAGCCTAAGAATTAAATTGTAACCTGAAGACACAAGCTCTTAAACTTCATAACCCACTCTACCAAAAATCTATTAAATGCAATAGACACATATGTCAGACATTTAACTTAATATGTACGTAACTTCAATAACCGCATAACTCTAGTCATTGCACCTCTCCACATTGCACAATTTTTGTTTTATTTCAAGTACCCGAAACATATTGTTGTGTCTTAATAACACATTCACCCTAAAACTCTATATTTTTACGTTTTCAACTGATTTTAGTTTTCCAAATCATTGTACCGTTGGCCTTAGCGTTAGTCGATGTACACCGCGGGTAGTTTGCACGATCGGGTTTTGTACATTATGTAGCCCGTGAACCGGCTGTTTGGTAAAGCTACGGATAAAATACATATATTTTAACTGTTCTCTTCTTTCGAGCTGTATTGAATTCTTTTCTCTTCAAAAGATCTATGCAAAAGATTTCTGAATAATAGCTGAAATTATGGGTTTCTTTAAGGTTATGGCAAAATCCTGATGTGACGGGATTAAATAGATTTCGGATTCGGATTCAGCGACCCCAAAAACATGTAGTAAACATAGTCAGATCCCCAGATCAGAATTGTTTTTGTGTGGCTATGTAATTGGTGCACGAATAATTCATCTAATTCATATAAGTCACTAACAATTTCATTGCACTGCAAATGATATAAACTGTTGTGTGAGTTTTCTCAACAGCAGCAACCCTCTACACTCCTTACTATTATCTATTGCATGCACCCCACGTTTTTCAGTTTAAATCTACAAGTATTTTCATAGCTATGAAAAAATTCACAATTACAAATTTTTAGGACCCTCTGCATGGGGTTAGGAATCTGTGTGGGACTAGTAGAAATTATTTTATACTTTTTAGTCCGTTGCAAAAACATGATATATTATTATTTTTTTTATTTAAATAATTATTTTATACTTTTTAGCTTTGATTGACTTTTCGATTGAACCTTACGGTTCAAAATATACAGCCTTTTAGAGATAGGACAGACAGACGTACGGACAGATAGCGTGAGTTTAGTAATAGGTTTTCTTTTCCTACGGAACCTTAAAGAATAGAAAGACAGGAAAGCGAGTTAATATTGCATCGTCCTCCAATGCTGATCTATGTTTAAAGTTTCTAGTCTCTAGCTCATGGAGAAGTTAGTTTAAAATCAGTTGCAAAATTTGTACCGAACATAGAGAACTGGACTCAAATTAAGACCTTGCGGTACTCTGTAGAGTATTTTCATTGAATAATTTAATCGCAATGTTTATTTCGATTTTTGCCACTTTATTGAATGTATTCTATTTATTATTATTATCTGATGCAAATTCATGTCATTTAATTTTGAAAAAAAATCCTTTCCAGTATATTACTTTACAGCATATTATAGTTTAGCAGCAATAGCTTAGTGCTAATTCAGATTTTATTACTATCAGTACGTTGTTGGTGTATTACAATTCTAACTTAATCATTGTTTTATTATATCCAATATTGCACAATCAAACAACAATAAAATAAAATGTGAAATAGCAAACAAATAAACAAATTATCAGTCAAAGTTTCTTCGTGAAAAATCTTACCAAACATTCTCAAACCCTCCTTTAATTATTGTACTTCCGAGAACTGATTTATGACATTGTCTGCTCATCAGAAATAAGCGATAAACTGATATTGCTTTACTTTATCTTGGCCTTTAAAACGTGGTTTTACTTTCTGAATTGTGGCTGAGAGTTTTCATTGTCTGTAGCTTTCTCTAGCACTGATTGTAACTAAGCTTGTCTTTGTTGTTTTAAATTTTCATAGTTTTCTTAATTACATAATTGCTCCCTTCATTTTGATATGAGGAATTGAAGTAGTGAAGAAATTGTGGGGATTTATGTTATTGTTTTGATTTTTGGTGAGGTGTTTAGCTACAAGTGACTGCTACACTTCCTAATGCTTTCATTCCCTAGTATTTATTGCACTATATCATATTTGACTAATATAACTCTTCCTTCTAATCATTGTTTACAATACAATATTAATATTTCTTTTCCATTATTCGAGCGAGGTGAAAAATAACTTTATGATATAGCAACAAGTGGAATATAATAATAAATTTGTGTATTTACAACTTACTTGCAAATATACCTTAAAATGGACAGTCAACATTTACTATTGCATATAATAATGTTAAAAGAGTCTGATGTTTTTATGTCAAGGAACACGCGTAATTACTTTCGATTTTCGTCTCATAAAATAGTCATAAACCGTTCTGACCTACATATTCTATAATGAATTTAATAAATAGGGTCATATATAGTAATAAAGCCAAATTCCTTTTCTCCAAACACCAAATAAGTAATGCCCACTATAATTCACAATTTTACGTTTCTCGGAAATAGTAATATTACTAGAAGTACTAATCCTTGACATTTGAAAAGTAAGTTTAGTGAGCGAATTAAAATGTATGCGTGAGTTATGCGTGATTTATAGTGAGACACTACGAATGTGAAAAATACATGTGAAAAATAAAGTAAAAAAAATGAAATTTTGTTTATTGCCTTGAATAAAACCATCTATTTTGCACATTTTAAAATAAATACCACACCTCTATCTAATATAGAAGTATATTTTTTTAACTTTACAGTTATGAATGGTTGATTTCATATATGCACTTTGGTCGTTTAATGAAGACATTAAGTTTAGGAAATAAAAATCAATGGCTATAATAAGAAAATAATATAGTTTTATTATTAAGCATTTTGACTATAATTTAATATTGTCCTGAGCTATGGAAGGGGTTATCAATGTGTTCAGTTTCTACGTAGTGGTCTTCTAACCTTTGTTCTGTTATAAACATAAAGATTTTGTAATATTTAGCCACTGTTTTAGATAGATGAGGCAAACAAATTACAGCAAAAAATGGACGAATTGCTTCCATTCTCTTCCCGATTACTCTACTGGTATAAGCAAGTGTTATGTTACACTCATAAACTTTATTAATTTTCTCTTCAATCTCCTTTTTATTCGTAGGAAAATTCATCATACTTCTTCGGAACGATCAATTTAGACAGGAAACTGTGATTTCCACTGCTAAACGATATCTTCTTCCAGTAAACAAGCTCAGACCTCCGTTGCATTAGCAATATTTAAGTAAAGGATTAAAAATCACCGAGATTATTTATATTTAGAAAATCATAGATCGAATTTCTTTTGAAATTATTATTTTCGTCAAGCATACTAAGTTCGAGAAAAGAGTGTCTCGGATAACTTTGGGAAATTGTATGATGTAGGGGTTTTCCCTTTCCTCTACATCAGAAATTTGAACTCATGCAGGATATTCAGGCTTTCATCTCTGTTGCTTTTTTGTATGAACAAATGTACACACGACATTACTACCTTTGCCTATGTTCTGGATTCATAGATTTTGTTAGTCTATCTTCCTTCATTCTATGTATGTGGCCTAGCCAACCCAATTGTCTTTCCTCAATGGCCGACTCTATCGGTTTTATATTTAATTCTGCTATTACTCTTGTCTCGTTTCTTATTCTATCTCTCCTTGTAACCACATCTATTCTTCCTTGAATTCTAACTTCGATGGAGCAATTTTGTTTTATTGCTTCTTCTTAATGTCTAGAATGCACTACTATAAAATATAGACAATCCTACAAGTTTGTTATACTTGTGTTTTTATTTATTTTGGTATCTCTCTATTCCGATCCGATAGGACTTGAACCTTGACGAAGTTCTAGTGCAAACTGGAACGGGTGGGTCGGCTTGCGCGTTTTAATGATTTAAGGAGCCGTACCATAGGTTTAACCATAGTGGGGGGGTCCTTATTGAAAAACCAGACTAAGACAAGTCCCTGAAGGAGGGCAGCAGCTCTTTCAGTAGTCATAGTGGCAGAAACCGTGGGGGTTGGTATGGTGCTATGTGTGTATGACACACACGACTGCGATGTGGAAGGCAAGAGGAAACCACCACATTATAATCCTCAGAACAGCTAGCAGAAAGCTTATCCTAAATTAATGATGGCGTCTCCTGGGACAAAAAACTCCGGAGGTAAAATAGTCCTCCGTTCGGATCTCCGGGTGAGGACTGTTCCGGGAGACGTGATCGAGTGCAACCATAATAAGAAGTGTAGCATTTCACGAGTCGGAGCGTGGAATGTCAGAAGCATGAGACAGGCAGGGAAGCTAGAAAATCTGAAGATAGAAATGGATAGGTTAGGATTAGATATAGTAGGTATAAGTGAGATGCGCTGGCCGGAAGTAGGAGATTTTTGGAGCGGTGACTATAGGGTAATACACACAGGATCGGTAAATGGAAACGCGGGAGTAGGGATCGTTATACGGAAGAACGCAGGACAGTGTGTAGATAGCTACCTACAATACAGCGAGAGAGTAATGATGGTTAGGTTAGATTCGAAGCCAGTGGAAACAGTAATAGTGCAAGTATACATGCCTACTTCTAACCACAGCGAGGAAGAGTTAGAAGCCGTTTATTCGGACATAGAGCAGGTAATAGGATTTGTGAAGGGTCATGAAAATTTAATAATAGTAGGAGATTTTAACGCAGTCGTAGGTGAGGGGAAAGAAGGAGAATTTGTAGGGCCTTATGGATTAGGAAACAGAAACGAGAGAGGTAGCAGACTGATAGAATTCTGTGAGAAGCACAAGATGGTAGTCGCGAACACATTGTTCAAGAATCACGTTAGGAGGCGGTACACATGGAAAATGCCAGGAGGGATAGACAGGTATCAGATAGACTACATTCTGGTTAGGAAGAGATTTAGAAATCAAGTAAAAGACTGTAAGAGTTATCCAGGAGCAGATGTAGACAGCGATCACAACTTGGTAGTCATGAAAGCTAGATTAAAGTTCAAAAATCTGAAAACCCGGAAGGATAAAAAACGTATAAATGTAGACATATTGAGGGATCAGAATATGAAAGATAAGTTCCAGGAGAAAACAGATCAATTAATAAATAAAACGAGTAAGGACGAAATCAAGAACGCAGAAACTGAGTGGGAGGGTATCAAGAATAGTCTAGCTTCCGCGGCTACGGACGTTTTAGGACACGATAAAAGGGAAGCTAGGAAGCCCTGGATAACGGACGAAATCTTAAACTTAATGCAAAAGAGACGAGGCTACAAAAACAGACGAGACGAAGAAGGACTGAAAACGTATAAGGCAATAAAGTGGGAAATCATTAGAAAATATAGAAAAGCGAAAGAACAATGGATAGAGGAGAAATGCAAAGAAGTAGAAGATAAGTTGCAAGTAGGTAAGACCGATGAGGCTTACAAAATAATTAAGAGGAACTTCCGGGATGTAGGAACAATAAGTAGAAATGTTAGGAGTCAATCGGGGGACATACTGATAGGAAGAGAGGAGAAAGCGGATAGATGGAAGCAGTACTTAGGAAATTTATACGAGGGTCAGGAATTAGGAGAGATATTAGAGGAAGAATCTAGCATCGATAGGGAAGATGTAGGAAAACCTATATTGAGAGAGGAATTTGAAATAGCACTAAGGGGGCTAAAGAATAATAGAGCGCCGGGTGTAGATAAAATACAGGTGGAAATTTTGAAATATGCGGGACAGAAAGTAGTAAATAGGATGTTTGAACTGGTAAAATACATATACGAAACGGGCGAGATGCCGGAGGATTATAAGAGGAACATTATCGTTACTATACCGAAAAAGAGAGGAGCCGACAAATGCGAGAACTTTAGAACGATTAGCCTAACTTCCCATGCGTCAAAAATCTTAACTAGAATAGTGCAGAAGAGGATGGAAAATAGAGCGGAGGAAATACTAGGAGAAGACCAATTCGGGTTTAGGCGAAATAGGGGAACTCGCGAAGCTATTCTGGCGCTAAGAGTAATGTTAGAGAAAACAATAGAAAAAGGAAAGAACGCTTATATAGGATTTGTAGATTTAGAAAAAGCTTTTGATAACGTAAGATGGGAAAAAATGTTCGAGATACTAAGGAGCGCGGGAATGAAGTATAGAGATAGGAGAGTAGTACACAATCTATACATAGAGCAAACTGCTGTTATAGAAGTAGAAGGGGAAGAAAGGGAAGTAGGTATTAGGAAAAGAGTAAGACAAGGATGTACGCTATCACCACTAATTTTTAATCTGTACATCGAAGAGGCGATTAATGTGGTAAAAGATAGAGTAGATTTCGGGATTAAAATACAGGGACAGAAACTAAAAATGCTGAGATTCGCGGATGATATAGCAGTATTAGCATCTAGTAAGGAGGAACTAGAATCAGCATTGAACGAAATGGAGGCAGTGTTGACAGAGGAATACGGAATGGAGGTGAATAAAAACTAAAGTGTTAGTGTGCAGAGGGCGCGAGAGCAGAGCAAAAACGAAAGTACAAATTAATAATGAAAGATTGGAGGAAGTTAAAGACTTCACTTATTTAGGAAGTAAAATAAATTGGGATGGAAGAAGCGATAAAGACATAAAACAAAGAATAGCGCAGGGTCGAGTAGCTTTTAACAAAAAGAAAGCACTTTTATGCTCGGGGGTAATAAACTTAGAAACAAGGAAGAGATTTTTGAAAACATATGCATGGAGCACGGCACTTTACGGCTGCGAAACCTGGACGGTAGGGGAAGCAAGTAGGAACAAATTACAAGCTTTTGAGATGTGGTGTTACCGAAGAATGATGAAAATACCATGGACTGATAGGGTTAGAAACGAAGAAGTATTGGAGAAAGTCGGCGAGAAAAGGAGTATGTGGAAAAACTTAAAGAAGAGAAGAGATAGAATGGTAGGCCACTTGCTGAGACATGGGGGAATAGTCCGCGATATTTTGGAGGCAGAAATAGGAGTGAAGAAAGGCAGAGGTAGGCCTAGATTAGACTACTGCTCGCAAATAGTAAGGGATGTAGGTTGTAGCACAATTAGCGAAATGCGTAGGTTAGCACAAGATAGGAGAAGCTGGAGGTTAGCGTCCAACCAGTCTTAGGACTGATGACCTAATGATGATGATGATCTCTCTATTTTCCAGGAAGGCGATTTTTATGGAGTTGTACAACCTACAAGTTTTTCCAATTTTTTGGTTCATTTCCTTATCTATTTTGTCCGATTCGTCTATGATTGTGCCTAAGTAATCGTAATTTGTAACCTGTTCCAGTACTTTTCATTGTATGACAATTCTGTTTTAATCTTTTTCTTGGAAAATATCATGGTTTTGATTTTTCTGATGTTTACTGCCGTGATTACTTTACTGAGTCCTTTTTAGTATTTGTCTAGATTTTATTACAGTTTTTTTTTCAGTTTTAGCTACCAAAATTATATCATCGGCAAATAGTAGTTCTTGTATTGTCACATTTTCCATTTTCCAATTGCTTACTATCAAGTTTTTATATTTTGCATCCTTTTATAGTGTGGTCTGTGACTATAGAAAATAGTAGCGTGTTTTATACACATACTTGCATCAATCCCATTCTTGTCAAATTCTGAGGTTCTTGGTTGCGCATTCTTATTTTACTTTTGTTGTTCTTATATAGTACTCGGATGATTATTGTCATATTTCTGCCAACTTCTCTTTGTTCCATACACTTCCAGATATCATTTCTTCTTATGAAAAGTCTTTAGCAGCTTTTCTGCTGTATTGTGCTTTTTAAAACTTTAAAAATATAGGCGCAACAAAATCGTATATCACAGATATATTAATTAAATAAGTTTCGTTTATTTTACTTATTGTTTTTACAGCATTTGAATGTATTAATTTTCAAAAAAATCCACATAATCCACATAACAAAAAAATCCACATTTTATTTATATCTGCTTAAGAATCTACGTACTAATATAACCTTACTGCCAACCTGTCATAAAGTGAATTGAATTTCAGTTTAACGAAGCATATTGAAAGCGCCAGCCTAAACAATTAAATCGATAAAGTGTACAAAAAAAAATCAAATACCGCGAACAATAAATGAAGTCGCTAACGAGCTAATGGTATCGCGCTTACTTTAATGGATTGTTCTTTTAAACGGTCCAATAGCTTCAAGAGTAAGCAATTTTATTTAACAAGAATATACTGGGATACAGTCGAGATTGCCACTTTTAATTAACACTCGCAGACGATAAATCCTTTGGATAAACCATTTCTGTTTGTAAAATATAATGGCGACGTAAGCAATTAAAGAAGAGATAATAAATGTATGTAAGACATAAATTACAATGAGTGATACATTTTCTGACACGTTGTTTTCCGAATTATTGTTTGAATATAGAAAACACGTTACATTGGTTATCAAATTAGAGAGGATAAGGTGTGCGGGTATTATAAGTGTGCGCATAATAGTAGGTGTGCAACATAAAATTAACTAAGTAATAATAAATTATAATTTATAAAACATTGAAACACCCTGTTAAGCAATTCTCCGTTTCTTTACTCTCTTCGTTAGTTACCATGAATTTAAAATTTTCCTTTGTTGGTGTTTCTCTGTTGTTGCTGAAAACTCAGCCCCAAGACTGAATGTTTATAAAATTATCTCTTCTACCGACAACATTAAATTATTTGTGAAACTTTGAATATTACGGAGAAGTTTATATTTTCATCAGCTTCTTGATGTTTAATTTTACACGTTTCTTCTATCCTCGATTGTTTCTTAGTGAAGGTACAGTTCTGCTGGATCGTGAAATCCATCTAAGTCCCTTACATTTTAAATTAAGGTCGAAGGAACACGTCTATCTATATACATGCCTTACCATTGAAGCTGAATTTATTGCCACTTAGAATATATATTTCACATAAATTATCTACAAGAAGAAGACATACCAAAAGAAACTCCTCATCAGGAAAAAGAAAATATCAAATTGACATCGCCAGATGAAGTTATGGAAAAAATCAAGCATAACACAGATCCAAAAAAGGCTACTGGATTTGGATTAACAGGAGAAATACTAAAACATCTCACGAGGAATGCACTTGTCGAGCTGTCTAATTTAAGCAATGCCGCATTCAAGCTTAAGTACATACCTAAACTACGGAAGGTAGCAGAAATTGTGATGGTACTAAAACCCGGGAAATCGTCACATGTAGTCTCCTCATATAAACCAATATCTTTATTACCTAACATGTCCAAGATCTTTGAGAAACTGCTACTCAAAAGAATACAACCATCGAGAGAGAAAAAAACATCCCAGACCACCAGTTCAGGTTTGGACATAAACACTCAACAACAAATTAGGTCCATTGAATGACTAATATACGTATTTCTCTACGTTGTAACGCAAGCAATTGATAAGGTTTACCATGAGGGACTATATTATAAATTAAAAATTATCCTAAACAATTTGCAGATATTTTAAAATCCTATTTATCAGACAGACACTTTCGAATTAAGTAGGAAAATTCCTACTCTGACTTAAAAGAAATCAGATCAGGGGTCCCATAAGGCAGTGTTCTTGGCCCTGTGTTTTACCTTCAGCATACTTGTGATCTCCCAGAGCTAGAAAATTATACTGTAGCTGTTTCTGCCAAAGATACTGTTATAATAACAATGGAAAAATGTAATATAGAGATAGTTATATTACAAATTTATTATTTGCTATTACAGCTATATCTAAAGAGTTAAATAATGTTGCATTGAGAGTTGTTCAGCTAAAGTTGGATAATTTAAAGTTGAATAACAGAAATATATTTTATAACTTTTACAAACATTTATTGAAGGCATTGAACGTTCAATAATTGCTGTAATCCTCTAAATTATTTGACCCATTCATTCACCCATCCTGACGCTTGATAATGTCCTGAGATATTGGGCTTAGGTCGAGTAGTACTAGTGCTCCTTACCCGTTTTATCTTTGTACCCTGAACCACCTCGTTTAGCGGTAGGCCTGCCGTTCCCCGCCAGGTTTGCTCCATTGCGAAAGTTAGCCCATAGCATTATAGGGGAGTCACGTGCCAGGACCAAAGTCCTGGCACGTTGGCCTCATACGGCCTTCTTCGCCAGCTGATCTCCGGGGGTGCCTCGTCTATCCTAGGTCCACGCTTGGCGCTGGGCCATGGACGTGGATTTTGGCTGTCTGGAGATGTTCGTCTTAGCGGCTCGTTGCACTGTACTTCGGTTTATTAAAATTTATCCACAATTTTATGTAACCATACAACAATAAATTAGGTGAACATGGATTCAATTGGCCCTCATCGTCTTATCTAACTGCTAGCACAAATATCATCACTAACTGGTTTGATTACCAACAACAAAATGAGAAGTAACTCCATCGGGTTGAAACCAACATTAATTTCCCTTCCCCAGCTCCAAACTGATTTTATTTACATGTAATTTTAAATAAAAATTAGGGTCCGACACAAAATTAATAGTTGCAATTTAGTAGTGAAAATATCTACTAGATCTCAAATATTATATACGTCTGTACGTCTGTGGCTGTAAAATACCTTTATTTTAGATTTGTATGAAACCGTATTTTACAATTTTTAGTTTAACACCTTCAATCATATAAACAGTAAACAGAAAATCTTGTAATGTGGGGTACCGTTATACTCTAAATACTAAATCTGAAATAATATATGTACGTCAGACTATATTTTTAAAAAACTAACGTATTTCAGGGTTTAAAAAATATATATTGAATAATAAAATTGTGAGTATTGTGAGAAACCTTATCATCAAGCTGTATATGCATATATATTTAATATAACTAGAATGTAATGTGAACTGATTTTGATGTAACCTATTCTGGTTCAAATGTCACAAAGAAATATTACAGATATCTACTAAATGATTCCTATAATGATAATAATTAAAAAAAATATTTGCAAATATTTCCGTATTTTTTTAAAATTGGACAACGCAATATATATATTTTTGTGCAATTAGTCCAATATATATGGTTTCTATTTGTTTTATACCATTTTATAAGTTAGGAAAGTAGTTTTTTTTCTGTCCCTATTGTAAACAATACTTTTTCCAAGAATAGAATATGCTTCTTAGTTCTTAAAACTTTGGTCTTTTCTTTAAAGCTCGTTTTTCATTTTAGGGTTCATGTTCCCTCCTTTTACCATAATCCGCGAAATATACGAACTAAAATAATATAACGGAAATGGAGAATATTCTTGATCAATACTCATCTACGATGTCAGACAATTCAATTTAGAAATAATACTAGATATACGAGAAAAAATAAACTGATCAGTCTCTCAGGCATCGGTTTTATTTACGAAGCTTTATGGGGCGGAAATTTAAATCAGGAAATATTATCACGAGATTGATAAGAGAATTATTTACACTTCCGTATCAATAACACGTTCGAGTATTTGAAGGGAAAAAAGTTGCAATGAAAGTCAACAATAACAGCTTTTCTAACAATCTGTATCGACCAAAAGGGAGTTGAAATGACAATTGCCGGCAGAAATCGAAGTGATAGCATAATAATTACCTTTAGAAAAACATATCAATTATTCAAAGCCGTATTTCAATGTTTATTTTTGTTTTGGTGTCGATGTATTCATTAAGGTCCCACCAAACATTCTATTATTTAAAAATCACCAAATATAATTCGAATATCAAATATTAAAAAATAAATACAACTATAGTTGAGGTTACGAAGAGTTTTTAACATATAAAGCTACGAGTTGATCCTAATACTTGATACTTTAAAGTTGTTATCAACAGATATTTCCTTTTAAATAAATATGCAATATTAATTATTGTAACGAATTTACTAGAAAGTTCTTTTTTTCGAACACTTATTTACAACAACTTCACAAGTCCAACTAACTAACTAACTTTCTTTCTACTTTAAACTTTGGCGAACCTTATAGTATAGAACACACTGGAAGTCAACTCCACACGCTCTTGATGGTTTCGAATATTTTCGGCGTTCGGGATCGCTCGAGGCGTTCGTGGAATTATATTAAAGAGCGAGTCAAAGGTTCTCCTTTAATGCAGCTTCAAAAAGATTCAGTGAGAAGTATATACAAAAAAATACTCATATACAGAAGGGTATAAAAATAGCGACTTTTACTATTTCTATGTAAACTATCGGATTTGAATCACGCACCACTTGCGTCCTGTCAAAGAAAGGGCGTCAATATTTAACGACTGTCATTTATAAGCTTTCAGCGTCAACATGCCGCGACTAACAATTCACCAACGGATAGTTTGTGTACAACTGTTTTATTAAAGTGAGCGATCATTTACAGTTTCATTAAGAAAAATTATGTTATGAACAAGGAAACACCAATTCGTCCTTGTCGTGGTGGGTTACATAAAAATATTGCTTCAGTGACAGAAAGTATGGAAACACATCAATTCAATGTACCAAGAGCGACTACCGATCGGATTTTAAGTAAAGATGATCTGCATCTGTGGCATACGAAATTCAATTGATATGATAACTAAAAGTTATAGACTATTTACAACATCGTACATTAGGTGTTAGAAAGGAAAGAAGTTAATGCCGATTTTTGCAACAAAATTTTGTTCAGCGATGAAGTCGATTCTGATCTTAACGGATACGTCAGCAAACAAAATTGTCGAATTTGGGGTACTGAAAATCCATATGTTTACGAAAAAGGAATGCATACACATAAATGTACGGCTTGATGCGCATTTTGAAGTGGTGGAGTAATTTGACCATATTTCTTTGAAAATTAAGCTGGTAATGATGTTACAGTAAATGGGGAACGGTATCATGATATGTTAAACAATTTCTATTCCCACCAATTGATGATTTCGATATAAACAATATGTGGTTCCAGAGAAACGGTGTAACGTGTCATCCAGCACGTGCAACCATAACTCTGTTGCAAATGTACAAAATTTTGTGACCATGTTTTCTCGCGGAATGCTGACATCAATTCGCCTGTTCGATCATATAATTTAGCACAACTGGACTTTTTTTTCTGGGGTTATGTTAAGAGAAATATGTACACCACCCAACTAGAAACAATCAATGACCTCAAAGCAAACATTCAATGTGTTATTCGGGAAATAGAGCCAGTTTTATGTATCCTTGTTGTGGAAAATTTTGCTAAACGAATGATATCGTGACAAACGAGCTGAGGGCAGCCATATGAAGATATTATTTTCCATTTGTAGCCGTATCGTTTCCATTTTATATTGTGGAATAAACAACTTCAGTTTGTCAAATAGAACGGAGACACAGATATGTTGCCAATAAGGAGATATAATTAGTTTTTCAAGATCTAAAATGAGTGCTGATTTAGAACTAATGCTATTCCACGCCTCAGTTAGGCCAGGTCTTTCTTATGGTATAATTGGAAGGTGAGGAGTAGTCCATTACAGCTTGCATTATCTTGAAGTGCTATAAGAAAGGTATATAAAAATTATGTTAAAGGAATATCATACTTTTCCATCAAAGAAGTTATCGTTTTTTGTTTTCGTCAAGATTTTGTTAACGACCTCATTTCTTTATTTAAACAATATTAATTATTTAATGTAGTAAAAATTAATGATGGCCAATCTTTCCTACTCTGGACGAATCATATCAGAGGATATAAAACGATTTGTATTTAATGTTTCATGTATATATCTATTTTTAATTAGTTGCTTCCATTAATATTTTGTTTCATTTTGGATGAATATTTTTTATTAATATTTTAACAACTTCAACATTTGTACACATTAGTGTAGATTAATGAACAGAATGAGTTATTTGGCATAATTTTTGTAAAATAGAAATGGCTAATAGCATCATTAGAGCTGTTATAATTTTTGAAATACATTAATTAATCAAATACGTATTCACTCAGAATTATGTCATTTTATTAACTTCTGCTTCGCTTGAACTAGGGATTTTATTAATTTTCAAACATTACCAGATTTTTCTTTATAAAATATGCTGCACTACCACTATGGTAAACATGATGATTAACTTGCTAAAATTCAGATGAAACCATACCGATGGCAAGCTATAAGATGTCATCGTCTGTACGGTATTGCCTTGATTTTTAAACAGTCCAAACAAACCCGTTCTATGAATATTCATTCACCCCCAACATTCCTTCAATTTATTAGGCAAACATTGAAATTTCATTTAAAGCGATGAATTATTATTCCGCATGAATAAATGCATCGTATCGCCAAACCAGACTCCCTGCAGATGCACCCTATTTGGTAGCTGCTAGCTTTATAGCTGTTTGGAATATTTGATGTTAATTTTGTGAACATAAGATGATGTTTAAGTACACATGGGATATGTATATAAGATTCAAGGTAATGGAAATTTTAAAAACTTTTAAAAATAGTGATTATATTTCTGAACTGCTCACCCCCAATATTTATTTTGTCAGAGAAAATTACCTCTTGACAAAAAACTCGTAAATTTAAATATCGAAGGGGAAATTTTAAGCTAGTATCCATTGCAGATTAGATTTCAGCCTCCTTACCCCGGCTAACCCCACTAAATGGCACTCCCCATCTTGTAATATATTATTTTAAAGGTTTTAAAAAATCTGATTCAATTTCGTTTAAAAAAGTCGGTTGATCCGTTCTCGTAATTGTAGCAGAAATAAAATACTTTATAAAATAGAATAAATTAATGAAATAGGACTATGTTAAGAGTCTACGATTAAAGTAGAGGGCATTGTTTTAGAGGAATTGCTGGCGCAGACTCAACACTGATAAGTTTTATGTTTATTTTAATTTCTTTTATAACTTTTCTTTTAGAAAAATGGTAGAAAATGATGACTGTGGCAGAAGGATTCCATTTTATAATGTAATTACTTTAATGATAAATTCAAATGATCCAAATTTGATAAATAATACGTGTGTCAACGATGAAGCAACATTTTTTCTTATTAGCTTTGTAAATAAACATAACTGTAGATACTAGGGCAATAAACATCCATATATATTTTGAGAGTATCATAAATCAACGTTTGAGCTGGAATTTTGGGAAATAAAATAATAGGATCTATTTTCATTGGAGAAATTTTGACTGATCAATTATACAAGCTTTCATAACACAATCCTTGGAAAACGAAGTTGATGGCGCACTACCACAAAACGTATTATATGTTTGACAATAGCTATGTCAAAACCTCCCTGTTGAATTAAGGTTAAGGGATCAACGAATAAAGAGCGATTGTTGAGAAATTGGGAGATTTATTGTAAAATAACTTAACAGATTAATCGTGACGAAAGCAGTACGTGGAATAAGACAGACACAGAGAGGAATAACAAGATAGGTTAAGCTACCTTCCGCTATAGTACTGCCCCTTGAGCATTTCTCGTAAACAAGAAAATTACGCGGTAATATTTGAATACCGAATACATAAGTTTTCATTTTAATATTGGCAATCCCAATAAATGTATTGGCAGAAGAGGCGCTCTGAAATGACCAGTGAGATGTCCACATATAAGACCACTGTATTTATTCCTCTGAGGTATTTGAAGGCACTTTTGAACAAAGTTCCACCCCAAAATATTCAAAACTTATAAAATAGGATTACCTACATACATTACCTACAACATAAATTGCAAAACATTCGACAAGAATTCGAGAATGGATTGTACTTTTGTTTAGCTAAAAATGGTGGACATTTTGAACACTTCATGAAATAAGGTTTCAAGTCATGTTTTGGAAATGAAATGTATTCCATTAATTTATTTTGCTTTATGTAAAATATTTTATTTTTGTTTATATTACAAGATGGGGGGTAGAATCAAAATTTTTAAGATCTTTAAAATGACCGTTTAGTATTTTTAAATGGGGGTAACTTGGGGTAAGGGGGTGAAACCTAAACTGTATGAGATATTATCCTTGCTGAAATAGATAAAAGAGGTGAGTCATTTTGAAATTAAAAATCTGTACATACTAGTTGATGAGATCCTAGTTCGCCTTGTACGTGAAAAATTGACAAACAATTTCACGTAGCATAGGCTTAATTTTATTCTATTAAGACCTACCCCTAAAAAATTAATTGTGTCATTATAAATTTATGATATTCCGTTCCTGTTGCGACGCAGCGAATCTTCGCGTCGTCTGTCCAAAGAAACGGGACGCCTACAGGCCAAATAAAAACAGGTTGTACAATGACTTGCTCGTAATTGCCAATTTGGCCTTACAGCTGCGTTGAATAACGCAACATTGAGGATACAATTTCACTCGTCGTCACTACTATTACGTAAGGAGCCCCTTGCCAAAGCGCAATTATTATCGATGCCCTAGGATTTCAACAAGGGACGGAAAATTAGAATATCATCCGGACTGCTGTATTTGCCATGCATTTTTTAGCTATTTGGTCTATTCTCTAGTAGCTATTTCATGGAGATATCCAATTTTGTCGTTCCATTAATCTGCAATCTAATCGTTGACCTGAATTGAATGTACAGTGTACATTGTAATTCCAAAGGAACTAAAAATATTAAAAGGTGAACAGGAACTATCATAACAAGCTTAAATCAAACCCAATAGTTTGTAGTATTATGTTTAAATAAGCCTGACAGGCTGAATCGTCAAATGCTTCCTATTATTCCTCCGTTATTCGATTATTATTCTATTTAATGACAACTATTGGGAAAGGAGTAGGTTTATTTGTGTCACATGTTGTTCCAGTCTTTTTCGTGGAGTCCTCTACTTTCCATTGCGATGCGGATGTTTGAAATGCATTTTTTCCGTGGCCTTCCTCGTTTATTTCTTTATGCTGGTATCCAGTTCCAAACCTTTAATGGTATCCTTTCTTCGTTCATTCGTTGCAGGTGTCCATACCATTTTAACTGTTTTTCAGTTATATCGTCCATTATCGTATCTTTTTACTTCCATTTTTTCTCTAATGGTCTCATTTTTTACATGGTCGAGTAAAGTTAAATCGGAATATCTTCTCCAGTACATCATTTCGGTTGAGAGAAGTTTTTGTGACATATTTTTATCTATAACCCACACTTCTGACCCATACATCAGTGCTGGCTGAATAATAGCCTGATATTCTTTTTTTTTGTTTTTTATTTGTTAGGTTCTTATTCCACAGGAATGGGTATAGTGCTTTAATCATATTTTTATTATCCCTTCCGCCTTCATCTATTGTAACTCCTAGGTACTCGTACTGTCTAACGTGTTGTATTATTCCCCTTTCTATTTCGATGTCTTGTTCTTTTTGCATTATATATTTATATCGATTATAGTTCTTTCGGTCTTCATCGTCATTTGCATTTAACCACTTAAGATATAAATGTTTTTTTCTTCTACCAGTTTGATTAAATCGTCTGTCCATCAAGATTCTTGTGTTCCGTCCTATTTTTAACACCAAGGGCTTCTAGTGCTGCTTCGTGAATTTTGTGTTTTAAATTTTCGTACATTTTTTCTGCTGTGCCGGTATTTTCTTTGTCTAATTTTTGTCACATTTTTGTATAATATGTGTCACATGTTACATATATCAAAATACATGGGTGTACCCCAAGGTTCTATTTTCGGTCCAATTTTTACATAGCTTTGAGTTGAGTTGAGTTTTAAATGTTGTAAAGCTTATCTCTATGCAGATGATACCTGATTACAACATTTCTTGAGAATCACCTTGAACAAACTTTCACCTTAGGCAATGATCTGGCTTGTTTGGTTGGCGTATTGAAGAAATTTAATTAAAGAAAAGTAATGCTCTTTTGGAAAAATATTACATAGTATGCTGGTGAGATAACGTTCATAAAATATAACATATAAACATAAAAGTTGGTACATAACATAAAAAACTTAGTACTAAATATTTTCAGTTTTTTTTATTAAATGTGTAGACTTTATTGTTGGAATAAAGTTCCACAAATTTAAAATAATTTTTTTCCGGGAAATGGTTATGAAATAAAAACAATTCAATTCACTTATATAATGCAAAAGTTTGGCCTACATACATGTTTCATTAGTAGAGAAATAGAAGGGTGATTCACCACTACTGTGAACTTACTGTCTTCGTAGTTGGTTGATGTTGGCTGCTAGAATGTTCTCCTGGGAGTGCCTTTTCTGGTTCCTGCTTCTGGGGCTCGTGCGTGTTGGTTCTTGATCTCACTTTCTAATGCTGTTTACTTCTATCCGTCGGTGCGTTTGAGACGAAACTGTAGATTTCTGAGAGTTGACTTCGATCATTTTGAGTCTTTGCGTCTTTTGTACACGTCGCGAAAGACGCAGTTGATGCCTTAAAAATAATTTGGTTATTTATGGAACCGTGTTCGATCCTGGTGTGTTGCAGAAGACGCGGTTGATCCTTTAAGGGGGATTTGGTGAGTTATTGGTGAATGTTGAATTCGACTTTTATGGAAAGTGCACCGATGTTGCACTGTCTATGTCTCTGTAAACTAGTTCTATCATTGGTACCTGCGATCGCGGTGAACAGTCTTTGGCTTTATGGCCGCAAGTCACTGCGTCCATGTCTGTGTCATTTCCCGCACTAGGAGGCACTCACTCTCACTGAGCACTTCAGTGGTTATAGTTGGATACGGACCTGATTGCTTGTTGGTTGACTGACTGAATACTGAATTAGACAGACTGTAGCGTTCTCGAATGTGCTGTTGCGTTGCATACAGCAGACTAGTGTTCTTCTGAATTTTTCTCGTGGATGTTTCTGCAGGTTCCTGACATCTCTTGGAGATGATAGCACTATGAGCTGTTGAAGGTTCTGTTTCTGTGGTTTCGTTGCATTGGTTTCAGTACTTTTGGAGAATTATAGTAGCTGGATGGGTAAACGTAATTTCGTGCAGTTGTAACTGGGATGTGTGAGGGTGTCATTTTTCAACCTTTGGATGAGAATTACATATAACTACTACTAAAAGAACCAAACAGCGTTATTGTAATAAATGTTGAATAACTATTTTCTGCATATGATGTTTTGGACGATCGGCGAATTGGACTGAACCAAATTATAGTTTTAAACATTTTCTATAAACGCATCGCTGGTAATATTTGTCGATGCAGATAAGACAAGCATTTTCGCTAATACATTCCCAAATGTCCGTATGATGTTTATAAACGTGTAAAAATGACCACATCTGAATCCCTTTGATGTCTTTTAAAAATAATGTTTCCAACTTTTTGGGATGTATTGCAAATATGGACGAAACACAGGTTGATCCAAAGTAATCTAAATCAATAATCCAAGTGATCGTTATGATACAAAAGAATAATCAATAAAATGGTACTGTGTTGGTGTTGTTCTACCAAACAAATGTTTACTCCAAAACAGGACAGAGAAGGTTCTTGTATCTGTTTCCTAACTCGAAAATGTAGTTATTATTATAGACTATTTAGGAGAATATGAAACTATGGTAGGGACGTATTGATACATTGTTAGAAAATCCGTATAGAAAAGTTTCCAGATGGGTGTTTTCTTTGCAATTCAATACAAGGCATATGATGATTTTCGATCATCTCAAAGCACAATTACTGATATTTTGCATTATAAGATGTCAAGAACAAGGTTTGAACTCGATTAATTAGCCTACTATTTACTATATGTGGCATTTCGAAACTGTTTCAAAGTTTAAGATGTATTTAAAACGAAGCAGTAATAAGTGCTTTGGGAGTGTGATTTGCAGACCAATAGAAACACTTTTTTCTATGCCTTAGGAATGTGTTACGAGCTTTGCAAGCGTTGTATTAAATACATATATAAATGTTAAAGATCATTATGTTAAATAAATAATGTTTAAATTATTAATTATTACTTCTATATCCTAAAAAATACTCACTTTTACCGTCCTCAATGAGTTTAGTATCCAAACGCTTCAGAAACGTTTAGATAGATAATAGATACCAAAAATTTTATAGGGAGATACTGTTCTATCCAATGTGCCTCTCGACAAAACAGGTAACAGAGGTAATAGACCTCAAAGGGTAGTTTAGCGAGCTTCAGTAATGCTTATACCGCTTATATCCAATGCATGCAAGCGAAGTCCACCGTACATCACTGACATACTCCTATTTTCTTTTTTTGTAGAACCGTCACCTCTATATGACAATAACCACTACCACGAGGAATGTTTGCGTTGCAATTCATGCGGTCTCAATTTGACCGGTCCGAATCAGAAGCGCGCCAGGCGCTTCAAGAACCAGATCCTCTGCGACCTGCATTTCGCCGACGTCGCTCTCATGGAGTGCTCGGACTTCATGCAACAGCTGCGATCCTTCAAGCCGCAGTCCCTTGGATGCGCCGTAGCAAGACGGAAGTCCTCGACCACGCTCATATTTCCGCTGCCGCCACAAGCCTGCTCGGGTAAGTCCATGGTTTCAGTTCGAAATGGTATTGTTAGGGCTGCGGGAACTGGGCTGCGCGCCATAAACGTACCTGTCGTAACAAGGGTAACGAAATAATAATATAAATAATTATAAGTAATAATACTTATAATTACATACTTATAGGTACTTAAACGGACTAAACTGTTACAAGAAAGTATAACACTGTACATACTTACCCCCTTAACTACCGTGATGAACTAGCGTCATCATCATCATCATCACAAACTGGAGACGATTCGTAAATACTTTGCAGCATCAGGCATGTTACATTTCATATAACATATTTATTTATATATTTGGAGAACGGTCGACATCTACTGATGTAATACAGAAATACGTAAAATATTCTTCGCACTCACCTAACGGATGTGTAGATGCACTATCGCTATTAGTAGTATCATCACAATCTTGTCTTAATCTGTTAAAATGAGTGTCTTTCTTTTGACACAATTTCGAACTTTTGTTTGACCCGCTCACTTTGCATCATCTATAGCATGTAGCAGTGAATTTACTTGGTCACTATTGGCAGGGATTCGCCATTAATCTCTATTATCGCTATTAATCTACCTTGGGAAAACACTGTCGAATAGTTTCTGCCAGAAGATGTAGACCATACATTTTACATGTGAAATATAACAATTTACAACCGTGTTGTGAAAGAAAACGGCCTACTGCTTAATTACATCAGCACAACCTGCGTAATTGTATTACCAGTACACTCACTGTGTCTTTTGCTAGCTATATTTGCAATAAATTTTTTACAATCTATCGTCTCGTCAATACATAACCATAGTTGTCTGTTTTGCAATGTATGTGTAATCTTCGCTCTAATGTCGTTGCGTAAAGTTGATATATCGCTTCATAATGTTCTTGGTAAGATTTGGTAACTGGAACTGTATATCGTATTTGTACCAAATCTTTCGAAATGGTTCATTGAAGCGGAATGTTACAGGCTACCAACATCAACAATAGATCAAAACTGAATTGAGTTTACAGGGGCACGATCTCTTTTCTATGTTGACGTTGCATAGAATGATACAAGGATGTACGCTATCACCACTAATTTTTAATCTGTACATCGAAGAGACGATTAATGTCATAAAAGATAGAGTGGATTTCGGGATTAAAGTACAGGGACATAAACTAAAAATGATGAGATTCGCGGATGTTATAGCAGTATTAGCATTTAGTAAAGAGGAATTGGCATCAGCGTTGAATGAAATGGAGGCAGTGTTGACAGAGGAATACGGAATGAAGGTGAATAAAAACAAAACTAAAGTGTTAGTGTGCAGAGGGCGCGAGAGCAGAGCAAAAACGAAAGTACAAATTAATAATGAAATATTGGAGGAAGTTAAAGACTTTACTTATTTAGGAAGTAAAATAAATTGGGATGGAAGAAGCGATAAAGATATAAAACAAAGAATAGCGCAGGGTCGAGTAGCTTTTAACAAAAAGAAAGCACTTTTATGCTCGGGGGTAAATCTCTTCTTTGTTTTTAAAGAGAAAGATCTCTTCCTTGTTTCTAAGTTTGAGATTTTTGAAAACGTATGTATGGAGCACGGCACTATACGGTTGCGAAACCTGGACGGTAGGGGAAGCAAGTAGGAAGAAATTAGAAGCTTTTGAGATGTGGTGTTACCGAAGAATGATGAAGATACCGTGGACTGATAGGGTTAGAAACGAAGAAGTATTAGAGAAAGTCGGCGAGAAAAGAAGTATGTGGAAAAACATAAAGAAGAGAAGAGATAGAATGGTAGGCCACTTGCTGAGACATGGGGGAATAGTCCGCGATATTTTGGAGGCAGAAATGGGAGTGATGAAAGGAAGAGGTAGGCTTAGATTAGACTACTGCTCGCAAATAGTAAGGGATGTAGGTTGTAGCACAATTAGCGAAATGCGCAGGTTAGCACAAGATAGGAGAAGCTGGAGGTTAGCGTCTAACCAGTCTTAGGACTGATGACCTCATGATGATGTTGCATAGAATTCACGTGACGTATACAGTCGGATTTGCACCTGCACATTAAGAGTTTATCGCATACTTTATACACTTCTTACTTTTGCTCAATCGTAGAATAAATCATCAAATTCGCTAAACTGTTTCACTTGGTGAACATATAAACGTTTACTAAGCTTTCATACGTGCGACGCATTTTATTATTAAATCAAAACGTTTCACCCAACACAGCGGACACCGTACGTATAACTCGATAGATAAACAAAGATCAACTGCGATCCTATGGCCGTGAAAAGTGCACCGCTGATCCTCCTCCACTGCAGTTCGTCGACCACTTAAATATTTCAGCGTTAACATTGTACTGTTACGTTAAAACTGTATAGCAATTAAAAGATAGTTAGTCTCAGTGAATTATACATCGTTTACATACATGCATAAAATGTCATGGTGAGTTATATAACGATTATTGTTACAAACAAAATATACTTTTAATATACATCAAATTAACTATCCAAGTTGTCTTTCATTTACATCTAGACAACCTCCCTACCTCTTTAAAAAGCATCATTTACTGTTTTAGCGTTAGGCTTAATTCGTTCAAAATTTTATCATTTGATCTTTCAATAGTATGTGGTATGCTAAGATATAACTTGGGTTTAAAATAACTCCACAAAACTTGGTCCAATTAGGAGATCCAGAGATCTAGTTGGCCACTTCACAGCACTCCTACCAATATACTTATTGAGAAAGACGGTATTTAGATAATTACTAATCAGTAATTAAGCATAATTCGTGAATAATGTGGTAGCACGAATTCATTTTGATATAATATTGACTATTCTGGTGGGGATTTTCACTATTTGGATACAGTATCACAATTAAGGTATTTAATTAGGGTTTGGTTGGTTTTCCAATGGTTTTCTCTAGAAACTATGCATGTTCTACTATCCAACTAGAGTTCTCAAGAGTTTAATGCCTCTAGTCATACCTATTAATTGAACCATTTAAACACGTGATCTTGGTATCATTATATACTTGGTAAATTATTATAACGTTGCTCCATAGTTGACTCTATGATTTTAAACGGCACCATTAGGTAATAGTGTCGTTAATAAGAAAAACTATCAATAACGTTATAAGTCTAACACTGATGAGGAAAAAACATTTCATCGCAATTTGCCAAATAAAAAACTCTTATCTTGCCGATAAACGGAAGAGTCTACCTAAGCCTAGCCATAAAAACAAGCCAAGGTTGTGTTTTGAAATTTTTTATTTTGCAAATAGCAATGAAATAAACTTATACCCGTATACCAAAATATGCCCATCTGAGAAAACAAAAAACATGTTTGAGTATATTTTTTCTATTAACTTCTTCAAGTCCAATGGCATACAAGTGACCGGAAGTTATAAGTCAGAAGTCACATATCCGAGTGGAATACGATGCAGTCATTAATAGTCTTTATTTTTTTTGCTTCTGATAAGTTTTGTCTTAATCTTATGACATTTGACAACATGTCTATTATCTGGTTTTAAGCATTACCCACTTATAACGAAGAAGTAATTAATTTCTTTTTAGACATTGCCTAGTACGAGTATAAGTAAACAAAATTTAAAGAAATCCCACACATGGGTATATCTGATGTTATTCATTTCAAAAAACTAAATCGACCATAGAAACCTAAGGGTACTCTATAAGGGTAAAATTATAATACAACGTATTAAATAAGAAAAACTATGTAGGTATAGGGGTTTTATATTTAAATCCACTTTATCTATAGATGAGAAGCAACTTTGATCAATGCAAGAAAATTCTATTCCGAAACATCCTATCCAGCGGAAATTTTAGGATAAAAAATTTGTGTTTCAGGATTAAAACTTGTAAATAACGCTGCAAATAAATTCACCCGATACCTGAGAATCACAGTGTATGCAAAACCCTGATACATTTTGATTCTTTTGAACCATTTTTACTCATTAAAAAATTTCCCATTGTCTTCTTCCCATTAATAATTTACCAATAATAAATCCCCATTAAAACTTCCTCCTTTAAAATCTTCACTATTATGTATCAAACCACTCCAAAATCAATCCAAGACAAGAGTGATACATCAAGCTCTCCAATAGTACTCATATCTTAATGATTATCAATAAACAAAGCTATTTTGACCGTATTTTAGTGGAATTAATTGCCATCACTATTTGTCGTTTATATAGGTCTTGAATGAACGCATCGTTACGTATAGAGAGAACTCAAGAAAACTTCGGTGTAAGCTAAAGTTCGCACACAACTACTTAGGAGGAGATTTATCTCAATCCACTTTTGGCCTGTAACGTTATTTCCACCTAATCTTCTGAATATTTATGGGATATAATAGTTCAAAAGCTGTACGGCGCACACCTCCCTCCGACAACGTAATTGACCTAAATATACAAGTTCAGAATGTCAAGAGATAGACTGAGACGATATAAATCATCTAGGTAATTCTTTCTTTTATAAGAAAACAAAAATATACGCGCAACTTCCTTCTGCAGTTTAAAATTTAATAAGCGAAGCTATATTTCTCATGATTTATTAAGGGCGTGAAATAAAAGTAAAGCCAGAATAAACTTAAAACAACCAAGTATTTTAATATTGACTTCCTACAGCCTACAGTTTATTTTTGTAATATTTCCAATTACACTATTGACAGTGTATATATAAAATATACAACTGTCGTTGACACATACATATTATAGTTCTAAATATAGAGAGGTTTAGGAATTGAAATGGTTGTAAGCCAAGTGAAGGAAATAATACAAGAGACAGAACGACACTTAATGAGTTTATCTGTCCTATTCATGTAAATGTTGTAATATTATGTTATGCACAAATGCTTCTATTATATATAAAAATCAATCGCTTTCTATAAACAAAATACGCAAACAATTATCCTGCGATGTATCACAATTTTTATACAATCAGCTTTCACCGTTCGACAATTTATCAATACCATAAAGAAATGTTAGGACTTTTGATGATAAGATAAAGAAATTGTAGATGAAATTTTGATTTTGAATTTTGTAGCTTTGTTATTGGTATCTCTACCAATCGTGAATATTACTAGATAGAACATAGATATGTAAATATTTTATAAAAGAAGCTCAGGAGGGTGGTCAAAGGGACAGACACTTTTATATAGATATATACACAATATGTAAAGGATATAATTATTGCAGAATTACTTTAAACTTCCAAATTATTTGGTCTCGTTCGTTGATGTATTGTCTGAAATTAAATCGATTTAAATGGAATATTTTTTAAGGAGTTTGATATATTGCCTCAATTCCTATGTAAAATATTTTCTGTATGTATGGTTCAGAAAGTACAGTGGGCATATAGGTCTCCCAATGCAAGGCCAGTAAACGTGGAACACTTCTCTCTGCGTTGGATGGGTGTGTGGCTAATTGTATTTTCAGAGTCTGCAATGATGTTATTCGTGCATTAGTCGATGGTGGCATACTAGGTATTGGGAGTCATCATGCTTGGATTTATTGGAGCCATGTGAAACGGGGTGAGTTTGGTAGCTCTTCCGGAAAAGGGTGTGTTTGTCCTCATCTCTATGTGTAATTTTCTCCTCAGCAGTCTGAGCCTTTAGGGAAAGGCACTCTATTTCTGTGTTCAAACTAAAGTTATATACCAAGTTTCTTAAAAGGGCGGGTCTATAAAGGATAGTGAAATTGTATTAAATATCAGCGTATGCGATCAGAATTCATCATGATTCTTTCTATTATTTTCAAGTAAAATCCTGAAACATAAAATTTTATTACAAGATGGCACTATTCTTTATCAATGCATTTATCTCGTCAGACTATTATATAGTCTTAATGTCGATGAAATTCATATCAGATTAAAACAGGTCAGCGAGGTCAAAAATACAGTCCCCTAACTAATTTTAAACTTTCCATAAATTTTAACAGTCAAGCCCATTAAGTAACGGTCTCAAGCCTGTGTTTAAAAATGTGAAAGAAAGTGTTTTTTTTCTTTTCACAAATAAAATTAATGCTGTGAAAATAACTGTAGTGTATTCTTTATTTGAGAGTGGCTGCATTAACTACGTAAATGTTATCAATATAAAATTAAAACTCCAATTTTCACATTGCCAAAAAATCTGTCGCAATTAGTGAAAAAGGGACTAGTATAAAGCAATCGTCGATAGGACACGGAATATCAACGCAAACTGCACTAGCTGCAGTCGTGCATCAGCACCTAATAATTTATTGACCCAGTGGTGTTCTGTTACAGGCAACATGAGCTTTTTTATTGGATTGTCTTTTAACTTAAATTTTAATTGTTTGGCAGTGGCGTCACTATCCTGTTAAATTTGTGCTAGAAACTATCCTGAAACTGTGTATTTTGAATTTTGTACCGGTGTACAGCGGACTATCAGCTAGCTTTTACGCTATCTGTTCACGAAATTGATCGAGGAAGCTGTTACTCTGTGGTAGTTTATAATTTCAACGATGATGATTATTAGTTGAATCATCGTTTTGAAAATGACAAAAGTGTTGAAACTGCAGTCACGTTTTTTGTGTAAATATAGTGGTATAAAACTTAGTAGTTGGTTTACTCAATTCAGTTGGCTATCTGTTCATATATAAATCATTCCCGATTTCCATTTCCCTTGATTCTTTTTACGAATACGTAGCTTTGTTTCCATGACGCAAGTGTAATTAACCTCAATACAAACAATTTGCATTAAAATAAGTTACCGAAGACACCTTAATGAATGTAGGCCATCTCGGTGTTATTATCGAGTAAACACTATCGCTACAACGTGAATTTTTAACAATGTATACAAAGCAAACAGTTTATGTTAAAGTTGGAGATCGGTTTTGATGTGGAAAAATAAACAGTGGAGCAACGTATCGGCTGTCAAAAACATATAAAAGCTCTCCAGAATTAACTGAACTAATACCGGCAAATGCAAACAAATAGGGATAAATGAATTTTTTATCGAAATCGATGATTTGGGAAATAAACAGGGTTTCTAAATTTATATGCGTGTTTATATGTATAATATAGTATATAATGAAGCTTGTTTGTTTTTATATGGAAACTTGAAACTCATATAGACTCTATATAAGTAATCATTATACTAAATTTTATATAACATTTGTTGATAAACTACTAAATAAAATTTTATCCAAAAATACAACCGAGGGGGCGAAACACAGGAATTAAATCCTACTATTTATTTTGAGTTCACACCAAGACAACAGGTTATTTCTAATAACAGGCCTACAAATTGTGATATTTTGAAAGTTGATTTGGGTTTTATAAGTGATTATAAGTGAGCTATTTACGCTGATTTCATATCTACCTTCCGCTTTTGCCCCTCACGTAAGGTTTTTGATCAACTTAATAATCAGAATAAATTAAAAATTCAAGGAAAATTACATTTTAATAAACATTATATTTAATAAACATTAAGCAGCATAGTAAAAAGTAACACCACAAATAGTATTGAGACTCTAATTTATTTTTTTCTTTGAAAATCTCCCTCTATTTAACACAAAACTTCGTTTTGTAGTATTTCTTGTGTAATCATTCGTTGGACGTTCTCTTTTCAGAATTCAGCAGTAATCTGCCATCATCGCCACATCTCATCGACCCTGGTACAGGAGGTACCAGGGTCGATGAGATGTGGCGATGATGGCAGATTACAGGAGGTTCCATCTCTTTTATGTCTTAATGGAGCCTTTCACCTTGCTCCTCACTAACAGCATCAAGATTTTCTGCAAGTAGTCCAGATGAGCATGCAGAAAATTAATTTTTGTGCTCATATTACAGCCAAGTTGCTTAAACTTATCCAGCATTTTATTGACAATGTCCTCATACCGCTGATGTTTATAATTTTCTGTTACATTTTTAAATCATATCCAAGATTCTGTTTCAATTTCTGTCATTGTTTCTTTAAACTGTTGATTCTGTACTTATCTGTGATCCTACGAAGATGCCTTTCTCTAATTTTGCTTCAGAAAGAGCTGGAAATTTGCCACATAAGTACTTGAAACAATTCCCATTTTTATCTATAGCTTTTACATACAGATTTTTTTTACAAAATTTATTTGGTGTATTTTACATTTATGCCATACTTATGGCATAATGCCATAAATGCAATATAATATGCATATGGCATGGCATTTTACAAAATATATTTGTTGTATTTTTACAACTTCTAGGCATTTTTAAAACATGATAAAAACACACGATGCGATGTCACCAGTAAACGTACACACATTAAAAAAGTACTACAGCCACTATGTAACTCTGTTTCGGTAAATCCCTTACACTTGTGTGTACGATTCAAACCGATTAAATATAGGGGCGCCGTAAAGATTGAGACAAAATTTCATTTTATAGAACCTCGGTTTTAAAAACTACAAATTATTGTATAATGTATATCTACAAATACTGGTGCGTGATGGAAACAGAAAAACAGTGCTTCTGTAATTCATGATATGTAACTAAGCCAAAATGTCAAGAAAAATTCGATCACAAAATCTTTGTTGACCTGTGTAATCAGACCCATTTCTTTTTATCTTCATTTATTCAACGTAGATATGCTAAATTGTGGCCAATGTAATATTTTTACCATAAATTAATCGCAAACTTAGTCAACAATATATTATTTATTTCGACCAATGTTATCAAATGTATTCATTGTAGATATATTTAAGCATTAAAATTATGGCTTACCATAATTAGGTTTCTTTATAGTATTATTCTTGAACACCTATTTTGAACGCACAAAATAACAAAATTTAATTCTACATATTTAACAAATCTTGTTTGTTACTAGCTGGGCTTTACTAATCATATATCTGTGTATTATTATCATTGCGCCGAGAGTATACATTGCGCTGAGTACCTACCTATTAGGTAATTAAAATATGTTATGAAGAGCGGCATTTTATATTATACTAACATAAGGTTACTGCATATCAGTAATAGACACGATAGTGTCTTCACTTAAATTAAAAGCAAGTTAAGTTAAATTAAATCAAACGTCTAAAATTGTTTTTATAGTACATAAATATTGCCGGTTACAGATAGTCTTACGCATTTTATTTACCAAGATTTCGTATATATGTATAGTTAGTTTCTACAAAAAGGATTATAAGAATGTTGAAAATTCAAAAGAAGAGTAGTAATAATTTTTTTATTTTAAATAAAAATAGAGTTCATTCTATGGAAAGTCCAAACTATCTTGTGAAATATTAAGTTATAAATAAAGAAAACGAATATACAGTTAGATCAAACCATTTAGTAGTTTTTTTCTGTTTAATTTTTATATCTTATAAATGTATTATCGGGTTCAAAAATATCAGTATTATTCACGTTTTATGTCTTTAAACTACCCTTTCCTTATAGAAGAATAAGAATTTAGAACATTACCTAAAGCGCATTAATAATAAACAAAAGTATCTCCAATTTATCAAGCAATAAGCTCTGAAAGCCACTCACAACATAGTGCAATTAACCGTACGCTTTTCAGCAACAATATATCTTCACGAGGATTGCAGTTTACAGCTGCCTAAAAACATCCCGAGCGACAATTCCACTGTAGCCACTTTAAGGATTAATGAACTAATCACAATCTTATATCCGAGAGCCGGATACAATTGCAACGGTTTGTTCCAGCTAAATCGGAATTTATTACCATCTCGTTTACAATATATTACTATGATATTTACTTGTGTCAAAGGTATTCGAACTAAAAAAAAATATTTTTCTTCTGGCTTCCATTTATTGTACAATTATGCTATTGTTTGTAACGTATATTTATTATATATTGTACAATGATGCTATTGTGTAAGAGAATGACCAATGTAGGGAAATTTTCCAAAAACAGCTTTATTTTTAGAAAATAAAATATCCATAACTTCTCTCAGTAGTTAAGAAGTTTGGCATGTCCAATGCTTATTTATCTCTATTTTTAGATTTCTTTTTTAATTATTATAATTATGTAACTACCCTTATTTGTAATCTTGGTTGTAAACTATATATAAGTACATGTATTATTGTATATACCCTATTGGTGAAGTACAATGCCATCTCTCTCCCAATTTGCGTACGGGATTCTCTCGAGGGAGAGTCAAAATAATATTCTGCAACAAAAAAAAAGATAGCTTCTGGCTTTGAGAGCTGAAATTAGCATGAGACGAAAGACGATATTAATGCCCTTCTGTTTCTATAGAGGAGATGACATTGTCATTGAGGATAATGTAGTTATTGAAAGTACCATGTCGTTAGAATATTTATCTCCTCATTAGCTAGTGCCATCAGAACCCATCGTGATGATTAACATGCGGCTATGTTCCCTTTGTCGGTGAGGAATTTGTGACTGTTGCTATTCGATCGCTAACCAAAATCGTAGACTCCTTTTATACGTTACCTGTGTGAATTTATTATTATATTATATAGGTTTGAGGCTCATCAGCCACTGATCGCATGGGTAGTCCCTTGGCGATACCCTCTTATCCGGGTCATTGTCCAAAAATGCTATCCCATAAAAGGAGCAATTTAGGCACGTCCTACGCCTTAAGCCTCGCCTCCTCTAGGATAACAGGGGTCCCTAATATAAAAAACGTCTTCTCCTCCACTGCGGGGCAGGTGTAAAGAAGATGAATCGAGGTTTCCTCGTCTTCTTTACAGTATCTACAGGCCGGGCTATCAGTCAGCCTCAGCTTGTGCTTATATGCATTCAGGCTACTATGGTGGCCCGTTATGATTCCCACCAGGGTTCTGGTTTTGTGCCTGTTCAATTTAATGAATTCTTGGGCCCATTTCTCAATCTCTGAGTATTCGATGAAGAGTTTGGTTATTCGACGACCCATTACTCCTCTCCATCTTTTATTGTGCTGGTCTCTTGCCCAGCCATGGATGCGGTCTCTGATCAGATTCCGACTTATTCCCACTGCAGGTTCTGGTCCATAGAGGTTTTCCTTGGTCTATAGTCTGGCAAGGTCATCTGCAATTAGATTTCCCGTAATGCCATTATGCCCAGGTATCCATAAGAGTTCCACCGGTCCCTGCCCTGCCATACCTGTGTGAAATTTGAATATAATATTACCGAGTAGAACACCAGTTTCTACTCTTGTACAACTGTTATCGATTCGCACTTCACGACGTTAAAATAGTAAACAGCCCTCTATAATATGGAAGGGTGGTATTTTCATATACCACCCAGCATTGTCGATGGTAAATTGATGAGTACTTAAAGGGCAACTATTTGATTGAAATTACCCATTAGAATGTATATTTATTGAAATTATTATCCAATATTTTTTAGATCAGTAGTTGTTCGGAATTTAGCAATAGATTTTTTTCGTCGACCATTATGAACAATAATAACATATTTCATGTAAATTATATTCGCTTGTGAATTGAATGCTAAATATGTCTTTATATACCCTATTTGCCTTGCGATATTATTCGAGTATCAGTTACTACCATATTAAATAAATGATTACCTTATCGTCACTGTGTAATAATAAAAAAATCTATAAATCCATATCAGCAGATTTCCCGAATCACAGATAATAAAATACAGGAGCATTATAGCGTTCTAGCGCGTTAGCACTTTATATTGTGCTTAGTAAAATTTTACGCCATATCCGTTCCGAAATACATATATTAATAGATTTCCAATAAACCTTCCATATAGAAACTGTGAAGCAACTATAATTTAATTTATCAAATAGAGTCAATTAAATACTAAGATAGACATAATACCGTAGTGTACAGTTTTCTGCCTAGATCAAATTACTATTATACAACGAATTTCAAAAGTACTTCAGATTCAAATAACTAGGATTGCCCACATTCCATGATTCTGAAAAATCTTATAAATATAGCCGCTCATTTCCTCAGCGTACTCAGAGGCGTTCCCTTTGAGGCATCGTAATAATTCAAATAAAATAAAATAAGTAAGGCTAAATAAATCTGTTAAACATGTACAACACAATTCTACAATTCTTTTACCTGCAGAAACATTAACGGATATCCAGGCGTAGAAACACTCTGCATTTCTTTTATTCTGTATGTGTGTGTAGAGTATCTATTATTTGTAGTGACTTCACTAACGACAAGGTAGGATTTCGTAATTTTTTAATTGCCTTTATATTATGAATAGGTCGTAAATTTGCTTCAACTTGAAATGTCGCTTGACTTTCCTTGAAAGAAGCTGCCTCTTTAGAATCAAATTGTAACACTACAAATTTTATTTTGTAGAAATGCCGAAAATAATAAAATTCTGCCTGCAACCATGTTCTGTAGCAGGTAATAATCAGCTGTGATGGTTCAGGAATATCAGGACTCTGTCTGAAATTCTAGAATACGTTTAAGAAATTTGAGAAACACCGCCATTATAAATGATATTTATATAATAAACATCAATAATTATTAAATAACAATAAGTTACCATACTCTTGATTAAAACAGCGGCCTACAGAACGTATGGTTGCTGCACCATAATATAGCAGGAGTAAGCAAATCGCAATAATATTGCGCCGTCTCTTCGCTCATATCGAGAAGACACCTCCGGAGCATGCATCTAGAGGCTTTGGATCAAAAAACAAAACTTACCACGTTGTTCCCAAGGGTCGATTTACTATACTGATTTTGTGAAAATGCCAAAATTCGAACGAAAAACATTTCGTACATCGACCTAAAAATTGCGTGACACACACACGAAAACAGCCGTTTAGTAAATATAGATTTATAGTTTATTTCATCGCTATTTGCCAAATAAAAAATCCTAAATCGCTCTTATCTCATGCCGTGGCTTGTTTTTATGGCTAGGCTCAGGTAGACTGTTCCGTTTATCGGTAAGATAAGAGAGTTTTCTATTTGGCAAATAGCGATGGAATGAATAGTACATATAACCACAATTTTTTTATTGTGTAATTAAAATTTCGTTGTTCTTTCGATTCGTTTCCGCACATACATATATATCACACACGTCTGCAATGTTTTCCAGCCTGAAAAACCTAATAAATATATTTATACCTAAAACAAGGCCTAAAAGTAGTTTAAAAATTTTAATCATCTGTTGATGCTGCTCTTATGGTGGAAAGACGTGCTTCAAGTGTCGGATAATTTTCGGTGTTTCACTGTTCTCATCTTTATTTTTTAGATATTAGTAAACCAAATTTTCAATGCTGACATTCTGCATCTAACTAAATAACGGGTGTTACAATGAGAGCACAAGATTTGAAATGCGCGCCATATTTTGGCTGTCATGATTTTATAGATCAATAGTAGTGACAAGTCTATAAGAGGTCTATCTAGGTAAGGACAAGTCTATAGGAGTCAGTACTACTTATCAAGAATAAGAAAAACTGTGAGGTTCTTTAGGTAAGTGTAGAACAAAGAGTGAGGCAGCATTCGGAGGGAAGAGGATGCATTGTACGCGCGACCAGATCGAATTCTGGGTACATTCACAGTCAATATATATTCATAAATATTCACTCTGCAAAGGTCTTAATTCGACTGAGTAAAAACCAGGCTATTTACTGCGCACCTCGTGGGCGGTCCGATATCGCAGTTTTGAGACTTGTTCCTATTCTTGTTGAGCTGTAAACCTGAAGCGCTACACTTTAAGCGCTTAACTTTATTGTTAAACATTACTATCAAAATGTGAATGAGACCGTCCTTTATTTAAAATTCTAAGGCCCTTTATTTAAGAGACTATAAAATCAGAAATAATTAAGTATCAATGATTTAAAGATTGCAATAGCGAATTAAAAAATTCATCTAAATTACGCAATATTCAAGATAGCTATTCCTTAAATAACGTGTAAAAGATCTTTATACTTTAGGATCTTGTTCTTGCATTAACAAACCTAAGCAACGGAAATACCGGTACGTCTAAAACAAACTCTATATTTTCAAATATTGTTCAATATTGTCGAACGTCTACGAGCACACATCATGCCTGAGTGTGAACAACTGAAGAAACTGAAATAAATCAGTTCCATTTGTGTTTCGAAATATGTAATATATACAGTAAAAGTTATCTGTTGCCGATGAATTTCGCCTACGCTAGGTAGAGGAAACCAATATATCTCCTTTGTAATGGATTTCCATCCCGATGAATTGTTCATTCTTTGAAGTTTAGCAAAAATACATCGCCCGTCCGCGGCAATTTAACCACCAACCTTACCAGGATTAATATCCGAACTGGCGCCGTCCAGAAAGTTCAAGCCTCTTTAATTTAATAATTTCCAACATAGATATTCAGCGGTACGGGCCCATCCCTAGAGGGTGACCCATTCTAGCAGTAATTTGCACATTAAATATAAAATGTTGTCTTTCTCGTAAGTCGTTCTCCGTTCTAGCACGAAGATAGTTAACGATACCGTAAACTGTCTGCCTAAACTTAAAATTTCTTCACCTACACATTTATATCTCAACAATTATTATTTTATACGGAATATATAACGTCTCGTAAATTGTCTTCAACATTGGTTCATCGCAACTTCTTTAACATTAGCACCGAACAGAAATTACTACTAGAAGGTTCAATCTAAGCCACGCCCGCTAAGTTTCCCTCCTTGCCCCGTGTCATCGTCCTGCGAGAATTAGCTAACTAGCACATGGTGCATGTATATAATATCGTAGGAAGTATCCCCCATATACTCAAGAAGGGCGCCGTTCAACAGCTGCATGGCGGAATTCCCTTTGTAAGCGCAAAATAAAAGTACCGCCGGAGAGTGAACCTTCTAGTTGTAATTTCTGTTCCGTGGCATTGGCGAGCGCTATTCCTTGACAATAATCCAACCGTTAGAGGACCAATCTCACTGTTATAACGACTCCAAAATGATAAAGTAATACATCGCAGCTTCAATTCAAGTATCCCAGTAAGTTACATTTGATTTTGAAGACAGATATATATTCGTGTATATCTTCTTCTTAAATAATCATATGCGTTCGAGAAATATTTTGACACTTGTCAGGCGTGTAAGTCATTTTACGTGCGTTTGAACATGAGTTTTGTTTTTAATTTGTAATTTTAAGTTTTACTCTGCAGAGGGTAATTTTCAAACTACAGAAATAAGAATCAGTGAATATTAGTACTGAATCTATGAACTATCTACTACGGATTAACTATCATTGAATCACTGTATTTTTGTGCTAACTCTGTTAGACAAAAATACGAAAAATTTTGTCATGTAATTCAGTGCTCGGCGTTTGGCATATAGCCAGGAGAATAGCTGTTTTGACCTAATTTGTTTAGTCCTTATCATATAAGGCATTTGCAGATGGGTTGGAGTATAATCTTATTTCTGTAGTTTAATTTTTTAACTCTATGAATTAATCTGTTCCAGGGGGACATATGATGAAGCATGAGTATTGATGATGAGGCAATCTATCCCAGGGGGACAATAACCATGTAAGACAAATCTTCTAATGAGGTCTTCAAGTATAAATCTTTTTAGTCTGCGTACTTCACTTGCATTGACTATAAGCTTGTTGACGAGTATGTTGGGATGATTCACAAGTCTGGCACTATATTTAGCACTGTATGTTTTGATAATATCTTCAATCGAGTACATCGAGAGATCACGGTTTGTTATCAAATTTGGAACATAGTTCGAGGCGTCTACTATTATACTAACTATAACTATTATACGTAACACTTTATTTTGGAAACGTTGTAATATTTCTGTTGAATTTAGCTGTTATATCCCAGAGTTACACGGAATATGTCCAAATCGGCTTGAGTATTGTTTTGTACAATGGTAAATTGTTTTCCAAGAAGAGTTGAGGTTTCTTACCGAGAAGTCAATATGTTTGTCTAAACTTAAGACCATGTTGAGTTCTTTTAGTAATGATGTGTTTATTCCATATTAGCCTCCTGTCAAGATGCATACCGATTCTTTGATGTTATTGATTTGAATGAGTTGTTGTCCATTCAACTCTATAGATAGGTAAGTTAATCTGTTCAAAGTGAAATTAATATGTAAGGATATCGTTATTTTAGCCATGTCTGGATTTTGTTCAAGTTAATCTGAAGGTTCTTGGATGCTTGAATGACATTTGTGTGGGAGGCTAATATTGTGATGTCTGCAAATGTAGCGACTGTTGTCAATTTAAATGTGGGTATATAGTACCTAGACCAAATGGAGTGTTAGTCCCGGCACACTTCCTTTGGGCACACCAGATAGAATAGGATGTAGACTGACATATGCACAACTTTGCTTCACCAAAAAATGTCTATTGCTAAGATAAGATCCCAGTATTAGAAAGTATTGATAGGGAAGATTTTTCTTTATTTTATAGCATAGTTCTTCATCCCAGACCTTCAAATGTCTAACTGACATCCAATAAAACAGCAGAGTACCTTTCATTTTCAATATCATCGCTGATTATGTTGACAATTCTGTTGACTTGTTCAATGGTGCCATGCTTGTTTCTAAATAAATAATTTGGGATGATGTTTAATTCTTCAAGTATGGGATTTAACATTTTCAAATAGATCTTTGCAAATAATTTTGAGAGTATTGGAAGAAGAGTTATTGGCCTACATAAGGTGACCTCTTCTGGTTTTTTGACAGGTTTAGGAACCATGATTACGTGTGCTACTTTCCGTAGATTAGGAAAATGATGGATGCAAAAGATTGCATTGAAGATATATATGGTAAGTTTCAAATATTTTTCTTATAGTGTCTGATGAACTTTACCTGTAATTGCTTTCTTTATGATAGTACTTTAGACTTCTTGGGCCATGACTTGTCTAAAAAGAGGATCTAACTATGGCTTATGGTTAAATATTCTAGATATGGTTCATCTAGGCATTCCAGTAATATTGTTTTCTCCTGTTGAGATTGTTTATGAAAATATTTTAAAAACTTTTTCAAGTTTTTCAACGATGTTTGTGCTTTTTCGTTGTCGTTTCTTGACCATGTACAATTTTCTGTGTTTATCGGGGGCTTTGGTGGTATAGACCTTCATATTCCTAGCGGCTTTCCAAAGCGAGTAGTTTGTAACTTCAACTGGGGTTAAACTCTTTAGGTAAGTTTGAAAACCTTGATTTCTATAATCCTGTAGCATTTTTTAAATTCTTTTGCTGCTTTATTCAATCTCTATTTATTTTCTTCAGACCTCTTCTGTTGCCATTTTTCAGAAATCTTCTGCTGGATGGTATGTGGCATTGCTTATTTTTCGTGGTTTATATTAGAAGTGGGCTCGATGCCACATGAGTAATAAAAAATGTATCCGTATTCTGTTTTAACCCAGTTTTCTTCGAACACCGAAATACTACACGTTTCTCGACGTGCATTTCACACACCATAATTTTTAGCAATATCAGCAGATGACTAACACCAGCTTTAGTCTTCCAATTTTAATCACCTACTGTTCATGCTAGTTTGGTTAGCAAAAAGCGCGTCGAGAAACTTGTAATTTTCCGGTGTTCGTGAAAAGCTGGTCTAAAACAGAATAAGGATACATTTTTATTACTCATGTTACATCGAACTTACTTCTAATGTAAACCACGAAAAAGAAGCAATCCCATGTCTCCTATTTCTGTTGCTCCATTGAAGGCTACAACCCCTTCCCGGGACAAATAAAACTGACGATATAAATTGATTTTTAATATATATAATGTTTGTTTAATGCATACCATTATACTATATGCTAAGCCATCAATACAACTACTCTAAAATATTTTTTTTATACTTAATCATTCACGTATCAGTTATAGTTTTCAATATGCATATGAATAAATTTGAATATGAAATTCGCATATTCAAATTTAATCGATCCTTGGCAAGGTTCGTGCTATTTTATTTTTACGAGATGTGTTGAACTCTCATGGGATTATATATTTTTTAATTCTCTAATTAATATAATGGACGGAACAAGTAATACTCTCTAAGCACCTCTAGATGAATCACGTGGCAGCTTTTAAATGATTAATACAAAGTCGTTTCATATTTACAGCGCAACAGAGTTGTCGTAACATTTCATTGAAGTTCTATGTTGGTGTATTTATTGGAGACGTTTGGCTTTTGATACTCATATATAAAATGCTTGTGAATATAAAAAAGCAGTGAATTAATCAAAATTAGTTTTGATTAAATATTGTTTTGAATAAATTAGTTTTGATTAAACAATTTCAATTTATTTACGAACTATTATTCTAAATGGGTTAGAGAATTATATTAGTATATAATAAATAGAATATAATCTTTTTCTAAAAAACTAATAATGGATGACTATATTTAATTTTAGCAGGAATTTTCTATTCTAGTTTCATTACAAATTCACAAAGAAAGATATGGGCTTATTTCTTTCTCATACCCTTAAGTTTTCTCAAAAATGCTTTATAAGAGGTTACTAAGCAACTATCAAGTCGAACATTGTCTGCTACTTTAAATCAGAAAAACATTGTGTTTCATATTGCAATAAAATATAAAAAATAAGTCCACAGTGCAAGGCTTTATCAATTTGTATACTGGATGCACAGCCCAAAGGAAGCAAAATGGTTGACCATTCCAAATTTCACGCTTAAATCAACAGGCTTTGAAGAAAATTGTAACAAGCCTATAATACAGTGCAAAAGAGATTATGGTATTATGGAGGCAAGTCACTGGAAAAAATATTTCTGTATTTACAACTAAACGCTCAATAAAGAAAATAGGATACTAATTCTACAAAGTAAAGTTAGATTATTTACATTTTACGTTTGAACACACTGGTTTCTTCTTCAGGCAAAAGAAAGGCGGTTGTTAATTAAATGACAGAAAATAAATCGATTAACGGTGGGCCAGAGAACATAAGTATTGGATTTTACAACAATAGCACCAGGTAATTTAGACTGACAAATCCAAATTTGAAATCTGTTTGAGTGATACCAGAAAATGTGTGACTATTTGGTTAAAAAAGTGAAGTTCCTTGCGTCTTTTATGATCTGGAGCTGTATGAGTGTAGGAGAATTACATTTCGTAGATGGTACTGCGACAGCAGAAAAATATAAACAAATTTTGACAAACAGTTTATTGCCATCAATATTAATATGTCGAGGCACTGACGCGCAGTACATTTTCCAACAGGACGGTGCTGCATATCACACAGAAAGAATTGTGAAAGCTTGGTTTACAGAACCTAATGCCTTTGTTATGGGATGGCCCTCTAACAGTCCACATCTCTCGCCAATAGAAACATTGTGGCATAAAATGAAAAAATAGTTGCGCAAACATCCAGCCCGTTCAGTTAACGATCCACCAAATTGCAATAAATTTGTGAAAGTACGCTTCCTGAAGAGTGCGCTAAGCTGGTAGTTACAATGCCTGCCACAATTAAAGCTGTTATTGTTAACACAGTTTTGATGAAACCACCAAACCGCTAATTTTAATGTATTTTATTAACAAACTTATCACTGACAATGTAGTAATATTTCATCGCAGTGGGGGCTCGCGATGAAATGAAACGGGTGTTCTGCACAGGGCCGATCCTAGGGTATTGGCCGCCCGCGTGCAAATTTCAAACGTATCCAAACTACTGGCGCCATAGGGGCCGCAAAAAAATTGCGCCGCAGGAGAAAATTTTGAAAATTTTCAAGGTCACGCGTTTTCCTGATACTTCAGAATTTTTATGTAAATCCGTTTATACAAAAATAGACTTTCACAAGAAAAATTTTTGGATTAATACCTTTTTAAAGAACATTCATGTTTGCCGTTATATTCCTTGGTTAAGAGAAGAGGTTTGTAAGGTGAATTTTCTACTAGGGTCTATAACACTTAAAATATTTTCCGAAAAAGTTTCAGCGTCACATTCTGTAGGTTTCAGGTATGTCCAAAAACGTTCAATCGATTAACCATCGAGAATATATCTTAAAACTACCACTAACTGAGTTTTTGCAGATATATCAGTTGTTTCGTCTGCCATAACTGCCAAAAATGAAGGTTTGTTAATTTCTTTAATTATTTCTTCATGACATACTTTTAATATACAGTCTAAAAGATCATTTTGTATTTCTTTAGAGGTTCCTTTAAATACTGAAGCATTTTGTAGATGCTCGCTTAAAGTTACATCAAGCTCAGCAGAAAAAATTATCAAACCACGAAATATCCCCGGGTTTTGAAAGGTTTCAGCTTCGTCATGTCCTCGCAGCGCCAGTTCAAAGGCCCCACAAAACTTTATGTAGTTTATAATTTTTGACAAAACGTATCTCTTTTTTGTCACATTATCATTATGCTTTTGCACATTTATCCAATAAGCTGAATCTAGCTGCGCTTTAATATTAGTTGTTCCTAATAAAGCTAATTCCATTGTATTATGTAGATATCTTTTGGAGTTGTCGTGCTTTTTAATTTTTTCAGTTAAGTGCACCAAATCTGTCACCCCTACCTTCGTCCATGCTTTATCACCGCCAAAAAGTAAACAAGGAAAACAAAATAACGCATTTTTTTTGTTGCACCCACAAATCCAATTGTTCTTCGAATAAATATCTATTAAATTGACGTTTATATGCTTTTCCGCGGCTAACAAATGCAGTCTCAATAACAATATCGGGCAATGGCCCACCACTGTTTTTTAAATCAATTTTTTCAACATAAGAGTATTTAAAAAATCGCTTCACATGAACTAAATTATAAACTAAATCGATTGTCACTATCACAGTATATAAATATTAATAATTAGTACAATAAATTCACAAAACAGTATTTAAAATCTCAAATTAACATGAAATACGAAATATGTACGATTTACGCCCGCCTACTGTACGAGGAGTAGGAAGGAGTAAACATTCACTGATGTTGCCTTAGCTGGAAAAAATACAGCTCACTGACCGTGTAAATTCGCGCATTTACGAGCTCCAAGTGTGGATTGTCGCGGGAGTTGAGGGGGAGGACGGGTGTGCCGAGCCGTGCTGTAGAACTACCTCGTAAGATAATTCAGAACCAGATAATTCATCTGGTCTACTACTCAATAGAGGACGGCGGGCAGAATGCGACTTTAACGCAATAATTTGGTTAGCTGCACCAACTAACCAAATTATTTTATTAATAAATTTTAGTAATTGTTATGTCGCGAAAATATACAAATATCTAATTTTTTAGATCGATTTTTTAGAATATTTTAGCAGCACCTATACACCAGCCGCCCATGTTTCATCGTATTTAAGTCAAAAGCTTATACTTTGTTTCTGTTACCAATAGTTTTCTTTAATAAAATAATTTTGAAAGTATTATAACTTTTATATAAATCTCGTATATTAGTTGTAAAATTATGCCAAGCCGACCTATTATGAGCCTGGGGTCTTATATGACATCAATTCTATTCGTCATTGTGTTTTTTCTTCTCCAGTTGATACACAAATGCACGCTGCTCTAAATTTATTATGCGATGTTATATGTAAAACTGGTTGTCAATAATACATTTCTTTGACTGCCCTTGGCATGTTTAAACAATTTTTTCAGAAACTACGCAAAAAATTATTTTCTTGAATACGTCTTTTTACTATTGCCTGTCGTTTGAGTGCTAAGACGTTTAATTTAGTTTTCGCGAATGAATGGTAAACATAAACAATTAGGAATATCGATCTTAAATTCAACGATAAAAATTTGTCAGCTGTTATTTATCTAGCGTATTTTTAGATATCACTTCAGGCTACAAACACAGCTATGCTATTTACGTCCATTATATTCTGTGGCGCAGATTTCGTATTGAATTACTCTACAAATCGTACTCGATATAACGGTGCTATGAAAAAGGCGACATTCGACAAGATTTATTTCCCTAGATGATGCTTCAAATATATAAACTGCTGTACTGTAGCTCTTAACGAAGTTGGTTAGTATCAATAATCATTATTTTAGCCAAAAAGATAACTACAATGGGCTGGAATGAGTTTACGGCTTGTATAGAATAATATGATAGGTCACCCATCTATATTATGGACGTGAGGCAAACCGCTGCACTTTTATTATCTTCGCATCAATCTATTCTTACCCATTATTAATTTATATACAATTTTTTATGAGTTACTCTTTTTTCGGATTACGACATCTTTTTCAACTCCACCTATCCCATAATTTCCACCACAGCGTGATACACAAAGTGATACCACACTATCACTGTACTTTCGTCTGTCATAAGACATGCAGTGTCAGTCACATAGATGGAAACTGTTTTGTAATCATATACATGGTTTTTTGTTGAAATTAAATATTCAGATATTCATAAATAACATCTTACAAATAGTGTGTTTAATACAATTTTTCGGTAATAATTTGAAAAAATGTAGCCTTTACGACTTCTTAATCGCGAATTAAATTTTAATGAAAATATGGTCATCATGTAATATCGCATTTTAATACAACGACTACCGTAGTCATCACATAATAATGATTACAAATTACTTGACGAGTTTCTGTGAGGTTGATTTTTAATTGACTGTATGTTAAATAACCACTAAGGATTAATTCACAACTACTCTTTACTGTACTAAAGTAAGCTGTTTGTTGGAAGGAACTCCCAAGTTTGTTAAGTTTGCTAAATGCGTCAAGTATTGGATAAAAAAAATGTATTTCGCTGCAAGTTGCACCTTTAAAACAAGACTACAAAGCAAAAAAAAACATAACCAATTATTAATAAAGCTATAAGCAAAATAGAATTTCCGTTTTTTTTTACCACTCCAATATACACTCCTCATTGAATATCTAATGATATAGAACAACATCGCTTACCTTTCATAAATCTATTGAAAAAAAAGTGAGACATGAATTGAATGAAATACTTATACATTTATATATTTGCTTATATCGTGAACCATTTGGATATACAGGATGGGGCATAGTAACCTGATGATTTTTGAAATGAAATAACGACGTTGAAAATACAAAAGTTTTTATACAGCGTTATCTATCATGGCAAAGGTAAGTCCATGGTATTTTATTTTTTGAATAGGATGTCTGCGAAATGAGCTCCGTTATTGCGTAGATATTCAGTCTTTCTAATCAACTTCGGATATTTCCTATTATCTTTTGTATTATTGAAATGACCAGTTGATAAAGTCGCCGGTAAACAACAATTAAAAATCGTCAGGTATCTATACCCCGCCCTGTAATTCAGGTATTGTGTAATAATTCAGAATAATTCGCACTGTTTGTTGTGCGATAACCAGGGAGTCCTAGATATTGATTTAGACTGTTCTAACCACAGTTTGGAAGCGAAACCCTCTATAAAATTATATTTCAACTAGCGTTTAACTATTCAAAACATCTTAATGATTATTAATAAATAAATAAATAACGTTATTGTTACGAACTCTATTTGTACTTCTTTACACTTGTCTTCGCTTACGTGTAACTGACACCCTTTCATAATAAACTCAATAATAAAAAAACTTTTACGTTCAACTTTTTACTTTCTTTATCTCTACGTTTCATTTCAAATTTGCTAAACCAAAGAAGTACAAGTGTGATCCTCGCACGATCTATATAAAAAATAATAACTTCTATATAATCGCAATAGCTCCTAAAAGGGTGAAATATTACAAAACTTTTACACGAAAGCAGGTTTTTGTTATAAGAAATGTAGAAGGAAAGTTTTAGCTTGTTTCGCTTTTTTTGTTTCATAAATTTCGATCCTGCAAACCTGTGATATTTTCTGTGCCCTGCGTTACGTAGAAGGTCTTTTATTTTCGATATAATTTTATCTTGGAAAATACAGTGTGTGTCAATAATAATTAAACATGCTACTCTTAAGATTTGTTTATTCAATTTTAACATTTTAAAATTTAATTGTAAATTTAACTGTATATCAGCCAGTAGTAGATATTTCTTTGTTAATTGATTCTTGGTTATTTTTAATGAAACTTTTTTTTGTCGTCACGGTAGTTCAGTTAGTTAGAGCATATAGAGCGTAGTAATAGAGCGTTAGTTAGCAATTGTGACTAATCACTCACTGTCATGATCTTAGTTCAATTCCAAGCGCTGGAATTGACAATGTTGATGGTGATGGATATTTTCAATGAGAAGCTCCCACCCAGATAGCAAATAGCAGATAGCTTTGGATTTGGGGTATTGCCTAACTTTTGTGGTGTGTTTTATGTTTTATACGTTGCATTATAGACTCTTCTGAATAATTTAGGTTTATTTGTTTTCTTTAATCCAAAATTTTAGTCATAATTACTAGGGGTAAGCAGTTTTGAAGCTTTAGGGTGTCTCAGTTGGAACTATACGATTTTAATTGCGCTCCATTTATTTTCTGTCAAAGGTAGGGCGTCAATATTTAACGACTAACATCTACAAACCATGTCACATGTTAACATGTCACGACAACAGTTCAACAACGAATATTTTACGTACAACTGTCTTATGAAACTGAGCAATCATTTACAGTTGTATTAAGAAATACTTGCACAAAATTTGGACAAAATGAGGCGCCTACAGAGTTAGTAGTTCATAACTTAATCAATAAACTTGGAGAGACGGCTTCTGTTATTGATAAGGCAATACCAGTATGACCAATACGTCCCCGTCGTAGTCGATCATATGAAAATATTGCTGCAGTGAGAGAAAGTGAACGGAAGTGTCCGAACTCATCAATTCGACGTCGGGCACAACAATTGAATCTGTCAAGAACCACCACGCATCGGATTTTAAAGAACAATCTGCATCTGTCAGCATATAAAATTCAGTTGACACAACAATTAAAAGTTACAGACCATTTACAGCGTGGCACATTTGTTAATTGCGCGTTAGAAAATGAAAAAGTTGATGCTGATTTTTGCAACAAAATTTCCTTCAGCGATGAAGCACATTTTCATCTTGACGGATACATCAGAAAATAAAATTGCATCCACAGAGATGCAGAGATTTTGGAGTGGGGAAGTAATTGCACCATACTTCTTCGAAACTGAAGTTGGTAATGCTATCACAGTCATACTGACGTCGTATGATTTGTACATGACAGTCGTTGTATAATGTAACAAATACTATGTCGTTCTCCACTGAGATTTAGTCATGATTAAAATAATACCTAAAATTCTTAAACACACATTATGTATCATAACTAGTAAAGCAACCGCAAAAATTCTTAAAAATACGTTAGTATCCACTTTTCTACGTCTAATCATCCATCGACTAACCCCAATTTTCAATGGGAGAAGTTTGCTGCAAGGATTTCTAAATGCGGTATGCGACTAGCGGTAACTATAGCTTATTTATTGAAGTCGTGAATATAGTCGGCTATATGATATATAAATAATTTTCAAACTTAACAATATTCATATTAATTCCAGTAATTTATATACCATACGCTGTAAAATTTGTTCAATTTATGTTCATAATAAAATAAATTTTTAGACTTAGTTGAACCTTTCAAAGATTATACTCTGCAGATATGTACATAATCTTTAATAGGACGTAACCCAAGTAATGGATTAAGATATGTACATATTAGATGGACATTTGTTTCATAATGTGATAGTTTCCTGCCATCATATTAAGAAAATATACCATGTGTTAACTAAATAGCAGTATAGTAAATAAATACAGTTTCTCTTCTCATGAGTTGTATTTATATATTATTCTATATATGTACGTAATCTACAATTGCATATAAATGCTGTAAATTTTATATAACTATTTTATTGTAACTTAACGCTACTATAGTTTCACTATTTACAGCGTATCATTTTCAAAGCATTCATAGTAGCGTTAAGTTACAATAAAATCTGTGATAATAACAAAGTTAAGTGTTTTACTGTATCATTATGATCAACTATCACAATGTAACGGCAAACTTCAATCAGTTTTTAATATAACTAAATAACAATTTTATATTTATGTTTTGATGAACCTGGGAAATGATTTGTATTCATATATTTTTCTTGTATGATGTGGCTAAAGCTATTACTACTACTAACTACTACTAACTACTTAAAGAGTAAACTTGTTGTTGGTAACATCAAAATTAATAAAATTAATTATAAATAATCACTACTTTAAAGTTAGTTTAAATATTGAGAATGTTAATAACTAATACTACGACTAATTTAAGTACAATAAGTTAACTATTTGAAGATTTATATTCATGTTCTTTAAAACAGTTATAAAATCCTTTTCTGACAACATTAAAAAAAATCCTTACTGTAAAAAGAAATCAGACGACGTCATAGGTCTAAAGAGAAAATCAATTTAATAGGTGTATTATCATGTCCTAGTATATTTTCGAAATTCGATTATTAACGTTACTGAATTGTTTGTATAAGTAGCCTACACAATGTATACGTATCGTGTATCAGTGTCTTAATTTCAAAACTACCCACTCCCATTATTAGTAAGGAAAATGACCTCTAGAGAAACAGGTAAATATAACATATAGGAGGAGGAATTTAACGTGGCAGGATATACCCACTCCTATTGTCACCCTACAGAAATTACAATTCCACTTAGTATATTAGGAGAGATAAGAATCTGTTTTCATTTTATTCGGTCGTCCCAATTTTATGTGAAACGTTCATAAGAAGTTCGCAATTCCCGACAAACTATTGTGCACTATATTAATAAAATTCTTCAAATAAGCGGAACATTACCGACACTTAACTTGTGACAAACGCTTCTAAATGAAAAATATCCTTCATGTTCGACACCTAGGAACCTGGACGGGATTGAGAGAACTCTACTTTTTTTATGAGTACGACGACATCTGAACGAGGATATTAAAACGGCAACTGTTAAACTGGAAATTGTCTAGAATTTCATTTACAAGCTCTATAAAAGCACTAAAAATTCAATTACACCGCGAAACGTCGTATAAAAAAAGAGCACATCCGCTCAACATCTATATTTCCGTACTGGCCAAAGAGAATTTAATTTAGGATTCCAGGACAGACTTTATTACAACTTCTTATAGAGATGCGCTAGTAAATTCATCAAGTAGTCACGACACCACATAATATTATTTTTTATTAGTTATAATTGTTTCCATGTTCGAATGATAAGTATTTTAAATCGCAATTTTCTTTAGTATCTTAAATAACAAATCCAAAAGAATAAATTTGGAGCATATTCTAAACACTCCTTAAAGAAGACGAAAGGTCTAAGTCTAAGTCTAAGACGATCTGGTCGTTATAAATATAGTTATGTTTCAAGTAATATATAATATTACATAGCTTCCAAATCTCCTAGTTTTGCGATTTCTACATTTCAAGCGAAACATGTGGAATGCACACATATCCTGGGTACGTTATCATTTACTTTACTTCACTTTCTGTTGACTTCGTTTATATTACTGCGTTACAGATCACCAAGGTTTTAACTTCACAACACGTCTTCTTTGCTTTTATGTATCAAAAATTTTCCTATATAATTGGGACCCATGAAACTTCAGAAATTGGTAGATTTCAAAATATGTATATATGCATGTGTTAATTTTTGCAAATCTTAAAATCATTCTTCACTAGTTTTACACGAAATTGAATTTGATGACAAGTTCCTTGAATCACTAATCTCCATGTCTAATGGTACAAATAACTTATAAAATGGTTTGCGTTTCTGTGCTTGGGCGAAGTTAATTTACATCAACTTGTTTGTATAGGGTCTTTCAATAAGGACGCTCCAAATTTCTTAGATTATAGCGACCACGTTGCTACAGAAACATATGTCAAATTTATTGTGGATTATTCTGTAGTATATGGCAAATTATCTTTGAGAGTTATAGCGTTCGAAAACGTGTAGAAATAATCAAATTTTATTTTCGAAGTTAGTGCTCTATCCGAGAAACCTTCCGCGTATTACGTGCATTTTATACTCGCCACAATTGTCCCATTGAGTCGATTATCCGACGTTCGGTGACCAAATTTGAGTCAATCAACTTTATAAGTAGTCAGCCAACACACGTACGTCACCGAAATGAAAGGTCTGCTAAAAATATCGCTGCTGTGCGTGAGAGTATACAGGAAAACCCGAGACAGTCAATTTCTCGTCGTTCGTAAACGACTTCAACTTGGGGAATATTGCGTCGGGAGTTAGGTCTGCACCCATATAAAATCCAACTGACCCAGTAACTTAAGATAGACGACCATATACAACGCTATGTGCTCGCTGATTGGCCTTTGGAGCAGTTGGAAGTTGACTCAAATTTCGCCAAAAGATCTTTAGCAACGAGATCCATTTTTGGATGAATAGATATATGAACAATAAGAATTGTCGGATTTAGAACGATACCAATCCACACGAGATACACCTGAACCAAATGCATCCCGAGAAAGTCACTGTTTGGTGCGGATTTTGGTCTGGCGGGATCATCGACTTCTTCCAAAATGAAACTGGCATTTCCATAACCGTCAACGGCGAGCGCTACAGATCGATGATAAGCAACTTTCTGCGGCCTAAACTGGATTATATGGATATCGACAACATGTGGTACCAACAAGACGACGCTGCGTGCCACACAACGCATGCCAGGATGAACATTCTGTATCAACGATTTCAGAACATGTTTTAAACTTCTTCCCTCGGGGCTATCTTAAATCGCAGGTCTATGCAAATAAACCGCAAGTAAAAATGATGCCCTCAAAGGCCGACGTGGCCGACATTTAAACGACATTATATTCCATACTTATTGTCATAAATTATTCTTTCAAATAAAAAAATTGAGTGAATATTTCACACACAACTTGTTTTAATTATGTTTAAAAGTCGAACGTCCTTATTGAAAGACACTTTAATTACGACCACCATCCCAATAATCTCCTATGTTCCTATTTGATCATATCTGATCCACTCTTCCTTAACTATTTTTTTTTCTTCGTGTTACTTTACAAATACTAATTAACTAAAATTAACACATTCGATGAAATAATTAAGTAACTAGGTATTGTACTGTCTATAGTAATGAGGATGAATAATTGAGGTGTAATTATGAGGGTAAGGATATAGTAATTTATTTTTCAATACAGGTACAATCAATAGACTAATTTATTATGGAAATTAGCAAATTAATTCGAATGATTTTTTAGTTCTTTTTTTGTTTGTACGAAGCAATAAAATATTTAAATATGTACTTGTAAGTACTACGTGAATGTTAGTTTATTTTAGGTTAAATCGAAATCATGGATAATAAGAATTTGTTATTTTCTTTAAATTGTTAAAATCTAAATAAACCAATACTTGATAGTACGATTCACGATTGCCCCTTTAATATTTCATAAATATTGAGAATATCTAACAACATTTTAACCACCTTAGCAAAGAGAAGTACCAAGTTGATGACTAAATTTCGATGACTGACGTTGAACATCTCAGTCTACACTGATGATTGAGGAATACTGTTAAGACCTGGATATGGAACATTTTCTGAATAATTCCATGTCACTCCAGACAGCTCCACAATTTTTCAACATTCTCATCAGTTCGAGCCGTGGGAGGAAGACCAGAGCGAGGTTTACCGTCACTTGGCATTGCGACGATGCTTGGCTTACTGACTCGGGAATGGTAGCTCTATACGCTCCTAGCGGCAGAACACGGTACTACAAAAACTTCGCCTACCATAACATCAGTTCGGTTTGTTTTGGGTATCCCCTCGTGTTTCAATTATATGAATTTATTAGTATTATTGTCATTATACCTATACTATCTCCATTAATTAAGAGAATGTTTTTTTGCAAGAAAATTTCTCAAGAGAATAAAATTTTATATTCCTAATAACGTGAATACAAATTGGTCGATTAACGTTTCGTTAATTGCAAGAGAAAATCGACTCGTTAAAGTATAATTATGACCAGTTTTATGAAGATATAAATATCGTTTAACAAATGATAAAAGGAGACGAATTCTTCTTTTATTTAAATCAGAAATCACGACAAATTAACTTACATGAATCTGGTTCAATACCTTTCGTTATGTTAAAATTGAAATTCTGTTGCAATAAATGCTTTAGTGGTGTAATCTACTATTTTCCGTCTTGGCCGTCATACAAAAATAAAATTTATTACAAAGTTTTCATTAATAACGTCCTGAAATTGGACCAAATATTAACAGAAAATTTGATATAAGATCTACTGATATCACACAAAAAAGTTTTAAAGTTGTCATGCATTATTTTTGGTTATATCATTGTGATTTTACTTAATTTAATTTAAAATGGTATAAGCTATATGTAAAAACTTTAGCAAATACACAAAATGAGATCATTAAATAGCTGTCTGTTGAAAATTCATTTTTAATCACCATCGAAGTGATTTTTTAACGGGCGAGATCAAGGCTAAAATTATATTAAGTCTACTGCACCTAGAAAAGCATGTTATCGTTTGAAACACAAAGCGGGGTCTTGCTTGAGGTTACCATGGAAATATATAATTATTCTCGACGGTACCTGCCAGACCTTGGTTATGTTTATTTATCGTTTTTGCGTTCCGTCGAATTTTAAGATTGACACTTCAGCGGCAGAGTTATAGATAGTGAAAATGACATTCATTTTCCTTCAGACCCTCCAGATTTACCGGAAACTGCAGAGTTTACAGTATTTTACTTGACACATCCAATCTATCATAAAAGCATTTATGTATTAAATTAAACGATGTGCTGTCCTTGAAGGTACTTAGTTTGAATTAAAAGAAAATCTAATATAGATGTATATAAAACTTAAAAATATGAGAACAATTGAGGTAGGCAACAAAAACTACTTCAAAAATTCTTTTTAATGTTTAAAATAGTAGTAACTCCATGTTGAAAATTATATGAAAGGGAAGGAGGAGTTATGAAACTAATCTCAGTGACACTTTATACGAATATTTGTCTGAAATTTCTGAATACTAGAACATCTATTTTCATATAAATGTGTATTATGAGTTGTAAGATAACTATGGATTAAAATTTAATCGAAATGTAACACAGAAATAAATCTACTATTCTTAAATGTGGAGAATGATCCTTCTACATGGCCAAATCGCAACGAAATTTCATGAAATACTCTATGCTTATTATTTTACTTCCTATTCCATATATAATATATACATATATGTATGTCGATACAGTATATTTTCCACATTCTTGAAGAGAGACTATTATATAAGCTTTACCTAATATAATATATCCTTAAGGCTTTACAAATCTACGACCTCTTAATTTTATTGTTTTTAGTGGATTTGCATTTCAACAGCTCTCTTAAATGTGTATGATGTCATTCTGCAGGTATTGGGTGATACAAAGTATTTACAAATTTATCAAAAGCGCTTATTAAATATTGTTGATCATTTTATAATATAAAGTATTATAGATTAACTGAAACAGTCTGTAAAGGTTTTTCAATAATTTTTAATTATTCACCTGAAGGACAGTCCTTTAAATATGGGTAGTGACGTACGTGAGGGATTGATGGAATAATTACTATTTTTAGGTTACATAACTGATGACTTGAATTAAATATTATACATTATATATTTTATTTATTGCTTATCTACAATCTACAAATATTTACAGTGTAATTAGTAAATTTTATGTAAAAGATGTTCGCTTGAATAGGTTACTACCCATTTATGGTAATCCACGTTTACTCACCTAGTCCTTCTGGTCATAGTCTTTATAGTCAGCGTTCAATCAATTGTTGTTGATTTAAGCCTTGTATAAGTGTGTTGGTATGTTCTGTGTTGCGAATTTTGTATCTGGTGGCATGTGTATTTATTTTATATTACATAAAAGTCGTTCTTATGCTGATGATAGTTAAGTCTATTTTAGTTTCTATCCAGATTAGATAAATATATGCTATCAAAGAATTAATTAAATTCAGTTATAACCTTAATTATTCAAATATATAATGTTATTCGCAGAATATAATATTAAAATCCAGTGACTCGTGTATTTAGAGTGCTCGGTATGTAGCGATAGAGATATTCAGTGAGAGTGAAATCTCCCAGTGATTATGAGTAAGTGAAATATCAAGAATGATCAGATTAGAGAAGCAACACGCTTAGTTTACTTCAACACAATTGATATTTAGAATAGACTATGATGAACGGACGTCTCACATAAACGAGAATGGCCTGGTGCGATACAATACACCAGACGGTAGACAGTGGAAGTTTTCCAAAATGCTTTAATGTTTAAAATGGTAGCAGGGCCATATTGAACACTATATTAGAGAGAAGGAATCTTAATCTTAATGAAGCTTTGCGAATATTTGCCTAAAATTTGTGAATATCAGACCTCTATTTTCGTATAAGCATGTATTATGAGTTTTCGTAAATCAACTATGGATCAACTACGGATAATAACTTGAACATAAAGTAGCTATATAGAAATAAATACAATGCTCTTAATTTAATATTTTTTGAAATACTCCCTACTATTGCCTACTATTTTATTTCCCATGCCACACATAATAAATGTACTGCTCATCAACAATAGTAAAAAGTGTGAGATTCTCTAGATATGCCTAGAAGAAAGAGTGAGGCAGCATTCGAAGGGAAAGGGTTGCACTTTACGCTCGGCCAGATCGAACTGTACATACATCGATATTCACTCTGCAAAGGTTTCAATTCTATTGAGTAAAACCAGGCTATTTACTGCTCACCTCATGGGTGGTCCGATATCGCAGTTTTGAGACTTGTTCCTATACTTGTTGAGCTGTATGTTAAAACGGTATATTATCCACATTCTTGCAGAGAGGCTATTATACAATCTTAACCTAATGTAGTATGTAAGTTCTCAAGGCCTTACAGATCTGTGACCTATATGTATTTTACCATTGTTATTGGAACTACACTTATTCAAACTACATATGTATGTTTTTCCCATTCGGCAAACGCGGTTTAGGAGATGGTTACAGTTATAGTAAATATGTATGATGGCTTTCTGAAATTAATAAAAATATTTTTATATTTCTCAAGGTCGTTATTTAGTATTTAGTATATTTTATAAATTAAATATTATCGGTTAACTACGAGTAACTACGAGTAAAATAGCGTCAAAGTTTTTTCAGTGTGATTCTTAATAAATCACATAATGGACAGACCTCAATAGAATATGTGGACAGTGGGGTACCTCACAGATCGATACCATTAGAACTGATGTAAATTTTAGATTTTGTAAAAAATTATGTTCAAAACTTTTGTAGATGATAGTCAAGTCTAATTTAGTTTCTACCCAGATTAGACAAATATAGCCAAACAAAAAAATAAGTCAGACATAATGTTAATTGATCAATTCGCAACAAAAATAACGTTAGAATAATAGATTATGCTTCATGCCTTAACGCGGCTGTCGTCTATTTCATCTTCAGGTTTTGCTGGTCATACTTCCAGTTTCTTTAGAAGAAATTCAAATAAGTACTCTATAAAATGTCTCCAAAGAATCTAATAGAATAATAGAAATACCAATACGACAATAACCTGGATAAACTTACTTCAAGTAATATAAATATATACACCAGAATCATCTCATTTATTTCATTTTCAATTTCATCAGTATTACTACACATCTTCATCTGAACTGAAGGTGTGTAGTCTACGTTCAGTTTTCGTCTCAATTCCGTCCGATTTTTTTTCAGTTCTCGTTTCACTTTCGACAGGTTTGGTTCAGAAAGCATTAAAAATAAATAAAGTTCAATGGGTGACAGAAGAGGAAGAGCAGCAGCTTGTTGTATAATTGCAGCTCTGTTGCTAAAAGAAGAAGGAAAAACGCCGTGAACGTTAGTGCAAAAATTGGTATAAACGCCAAAACCGCATCTGTTTTTGAAACTGTGGTCATTATGTACATAAATAGAAAGTCAACTGAACAAACTGTACGATAAACTGCGTAAACTGCGCAGAGTAGCGTTGCTAAAGAGAGTCAAAATGCACAGATTTTTCATTTACGTAAATACCAGTCTAAGCTGCGCAGTTAACACAGTTTATTTCTCAGACATGACATAACACCTGATAAATGGAGATGGAATGTAGCACCCTTAAGATCTAAATCCTGACAATGTAGGCTGAATAATAGTGTTTTTAGACAATTAGTAAACGCCATCTGTCTGCTAAACGACAAAGTTAGTTATGAATTAGATGACATTAATTCATTTATTTTTCAATTACTCATTATATGTCAATAATGCCTAGGATACGAGACGCATAAACAACTGCATAAAAACCCGGGCATTACAGCGGGCGTTATATCCATAATGCCCCCTATAATGCCCCGGATTATAAATTAAATTACCTGCTCATTTATTTATGTATTTATTCAACTTAGCGATATAACTTATAACTGAAGCATAAAAAAAGGAAATTCGTATTCTAATTACTTTGCAAAATCTGTTCCAAAGTTAAACTGGCTGTCGTGGAATGTTCCCGGAAAATACGCAACTGGATTTCTGAGGTTTCTTACAGAATCGCACACAACAGAGTCTTTAGAGGGTGACTGAACATGAAAATCCACGGAAGTGTTGACTAATTCTTCTTTATTTTGACAGTTCGATGAAGAACCACTCACAGAACTTGAAATAATTTGAGCTATTCGATTTTTTGAGGTTACACTTTTTGCTATATATCCCTCAGCTACAGTTGTACTTTTTCATTTACCATGTAATTTTAAAGTTTCAAATGAAGCGCCTGCTTCAACCAGAAGTATGGACGACGTTCGCCGTAAACAGTGACCAGTATATTCATTCCTTGGCATTATCTAATTTCAGATATCTAGCAATTATTGTAGGTACACTGCCCAAAGTATTTTTCCCACTAGCTATACTGTGCAGTGATTATTTCTATATGTCAGAAAGAACCTACGCTCCTTCATTCCCCCGGGTCTCAAAGCCGCATATTGACGGATTAACTTCAAAACACCAATTTGTGCCTCCTCCACAGTAGCAAAGCCTTTAGACTCACCCGTCTTGGTTTCGGGAACTTGCACCAGCATAACCGGTCCTTTATCTTCTATATCGCTGACAGTCAATTTAACCATTTCATCCCTTCTTAAAGCACCAAAGACACCCATAACTAGAACTATCTGCAATGATTCATTTTCATAAAAACGGGTTCTACCTACAAATAATTTTTCGCTATCTACCCTATGCAGTAAAAACGTTTCATTAGGAGCATCTTTTATGAATTCCAAAACCTGATCTTCGGTCAAAACTTTCGACTTCTTTGGGATGTATCCTTTAGATCTTTGTTTTAAAAATGAAAATAAACGCTTGTATTTGGAAATGCCAGTATTTTCATTTATATCCAAATCCACTTTTAAAATCGAATACTTAGTCCTTAAAGACTTAGTAGCATACTTTTCCGACTAAAATAAATATAAAGATAATGATTAATAGAGTAGCACATATAAATAAGGTAAAATTCTAACTCTACATACCAGTTCCTGGAAGTTAGCCAACATGACCACCTCGTTTAGACCTGTCACCGAATCGGTCGATATTTTTCCCTCGGGCCAAAGGCCCTCGTGCTGGATCACATCGACCTCCGGGCATTATCATCTAGGTAACACCCTTGGTATATAAATTACTATTAAAATATTGTTTTTATTAATAAGATCATGCATTTGAATTCCAATTTATTTACTGCTTCTAGAATTTTCTAATATATTCATTCGAAAACTTAGGATAAATACAATGATCAATAGGAATTATTTAACATGAAAGGATGATGATAAATTCAAAATAATGTCTTCAGTACGTTTACACCTAATTTCGTCAACGTTATAATTGTTTCTGTATAATTGCGTGAATGGGTTCCATCCTCTTAATAACATCATCGGACGCCCACCAACATTTGCTACGAGTTATCAATCAAATATATAAAGGCGTATTCTGATGTACGTACAATCTCACAAAAGGCAATTCTGTTAGCTTCTCAGCACCAATGACCCTTGTATAGGGTTCAAATGACTGCGAAGGACGACAACCAGCACGTTCATTAAATTACGCATGAAATGAAGGATTTCGGAAACAATATAAACAGCGAGACTGTAGTGAATGGCAATGGCAAATGTCTAGGGGCATCGTATTCGGTAAATTCGTTTTGGTGTACGATTTATTGGAATTTTCTTTTAAGAACCGTAGAATTGGTTATTAGTTACCAAAGGTGCTTTCGGATCAGTAGGTTAACAATTTTATTTTCCGCGATAAATAGGGTAATTTATTGCAAGTAATCGGATTCAGATGCTTGATTTTCATAATTTATTATTCCAGTTCTTGTAAACCTTGTTAATTTAGTAAAGTACTAGGATATAAATGTTTTTGTCTTTGAAGCTTAATGTGAAATATATGACAATAAAATTGTTTATTTAATAATTTGTACGTGTATTCGCATTGAATCATTATTATGTAGGTAAGATTAAATATTAATTTGTTCGCTATTCCCCGGTGTTCGGCGAACGAGCTTCAATGGGAAAAATGGAAAAGCGTATGATTTAATGATTTCTTACTTAGCGTCGCCCACAGCATAAAATTTGTGACGTAAACAATTTCTCATATTATATACATTTTATGTATGATTCAGCAAATCGAGTTCGTTTATATATTATCAATATTTATCATACAGCCGCACCCCAGATTGGTTGATAGCCACCATCAAACATAAAACGACGATAAGTTACAATCACATGGATTATAATTTATATGCCACAAAAAAAAACCAGTGCCTTTTAATATCTCAAATTTACATATTTAGATAATTACGATATGTTAATTTATTATTGTATATTTTTTAACCCTTTTCTATATTTTGATATACACTATGGTAATTAATAATTATATTAATGCGTTAAATGCAATATTTTCATCTGACCGACCACAATGAGGACGTATTGATGTTGCCTTATCAATAACAGAACCCGTCCCTTCAAATTCCTTGATTAAATTACGAACTGTTATCTCTGTAGATGCTTCACATTGTGCGATTTTTTCTTAACACAACTGTAAACGATCGCTCACTTTCATAAAACAGTTACATACTGGAGTAAGTTGGAACCTCTGGTGTGAAGATAACATTGACTTAATTTTCCATAAAACACCAAAACACTATACACTGCACACGACGCGCGTTTCGCCAACAAAGCTGATATCATCTGGAGATGACTAAAACTCCAGTTTAAACTACAGAGCTTTAATCATGTCCAGATGATGCCAACTTTGAAACACGCGTCGAGTGTAGTGTATATTGCTTTGGTGTTTTGCGGAAAATTAAGTCAGTGTTACAACAGTTGCACAGAAACTATTCGCTGTGGAAATGTTAATCATAGCATGTTGACATGGTATGACAGTCACATATGACAATATTGACGCCATATCTTTGACAGAATACAAATGGCGCGTAATTCAAATCATGGATCAGCTGCAGGTCCTTCCGAAAGAAGCCTTCCAGAAATGCTTCCGGAAAGTCATGGAAATCATGGAACGGAATCATGGAAACAGCGTTGGAAAAATTGCGTCCCTAGCCAATAACAGTACTTTGAAGGAAATTAGTTCAAATTTGAAGTAAGCTTATTACTTTCTTCATAATAAAATTATTCACCGTATTTTCTGATCAGACCTTGTAGTTGTTGATATAGTCTTGTACATCCTGTGACAAGAAAATTACTTGATAATTTGCCCAGAAGATGGCCATAGCGTTATCCTATACATACGTAGTAATTTACTCATGACAGCATGTATCGAATACTTCACTGACAATTGCTAATGAAAGTAAACTCACAATATTTAGATCTCCGTCCTGATCTTTATTATTGGCAATACATTAGATGGATCAATTTTTGAAATGAATACTTCTTTGGCGGCGTTCTGATATTTGACGAGAATGGAGAGTGAATTGGAAAAAATGTAACTTTTCGAAATTTCGTTACACGAGAGAGAAAAATATATAACGTAGAGAGAAGGAGAAAGAAAGTTATACATTTGGTATACCTAAAACACAGGTTTCGTTGCAAGACAGAGTACACATATATATATCATAGAGAGAAAGAGAAAGAGAGCTATACATCATATATATCAGTTTAGGCTATCCGCATCTCCCTTTTGTGCGGTCCTTCGTCTTTAACGCCCACTCATACGCTAAGTCCAAGGTCTAAGTTGCTTGAAGGGGGAATAGTTTAGGAAGCATCGTACGAGCAAGAGAGAGAGCCACGTATTTATTGGATTCTAGGCAATAGAAGAAAATATAGTATGACGCGCATGCGCGCGAGTACGTACAACTCTGACGCCACACGGGAGTAGAGCAAGAGAGAGCGATATAAACTCAGTACGAAGCAATGAAAAAATATCGTCATCGCAACCATCTATATCTCACCGAACCAAAATCTAGAAGATATAATATAATTCATTCACCGCTCTCTACTGGTTTACAGCCAAACAGGTGCAATTGCACTTGGAAGAGGCGAAGACAATATCTCTTTGATTCTCGGGGGAGATTTCAATGTAAATTTCGGATCCAATGATTCTTTGACGTTGATTAACTTTCTTCGAGAAACATTTGGTCTACATATAAATAACAACCCCAAAGAATCAACAATAAAATCCAGAACAACAATAGATGCAATTTTTACACGTTATCTAGAAAATATCGAATCACGAACATATATTTCATATTTTAGTTATCACAAACCAATCATATCAGTATTACCAATTGAACCACCAGCCGATGATAGTGTAGATAATGAATAAACCGAATATTTTTTACACAAATTTTATATTGTTATATTTCTTTTGAAATTATCCCTCTCCCTTTCTCTCTCTCTCTCTATCTCTCTCTTTCAATCTCTCACTCTTAATCTCTCTCATTCTCTATTCTAATGAAGTATTCACTTCTATCACGTGTACTGTGCTGCACATGATATTTTTTGTAGAATTTATCTTTCACAAGGGTTTCATGCATCCCTGTGATCGGTAAACACTCTATGCAGTAAATGGTGTCTTTCACATGTTAGAAACATTTTGAGTTTAATATTTCATATTCGTATGGAGATGATACGTTCGTTTTGGGAAGATAAGTTATTTACTGACAGATGTAAAACGACAAATTTGTATGGGATGTTCACCGCAAACTAGGACGAAACTCGAGGACTTGCTAAATTAATAAATCCTTGGTAGCTCTGCCACGAACTTTAAGACTTTAGAGTGAGAGAATAATAAGCTGACGCGATCTTACATCAAATACTTTGCTATAATCGATTAAGTCTTATATAAATGTCCTGTTTATGAAGTACATTGTTCAGCGTGACAAGTTTGTATCTTTCAGTAAAACTACAGAAGATTAACGAACATGAAGTTTACTGTAAAAGCTTAACCGCTCTATTTCCCTCATCTAAGCCTTCGCGAAAACAAGATAAATGAGTATGCACTTTTCTTAAGTACATATACTTTTATATTTATTTAACTAGGTACTTGAATAGGGTCAATAGACGCATTTCGTGATACGAAGTGAAAAAAAATATGTCAAATGCCCTATCCATAGTCGTCGCCTGACAAACGATAAGTATCCGAACTGTGAACGATGAAATGGCAATAAATGTGAGACTGTATTGCTTGTTTCCAACCTCTTGGAAAGGTAAATAACCTCCGATTTTTTAGCACGGTACGTTATTTAACAGAAGAATTGCTATAATTTCCCTGAAAATGTCTGAAACGAAAAACTATCAGAAGCGAAATGGAAAGATCATCGGTTTTGAACTGCATGCCATAACACATGTGTACAAGTAAATGATTTCCTTATAAAATAAAATACTGCTTATACTTTTCTGTTCCATGACTACAACTTGTAAATGTGAAAAAAATAAACTTAAATATACTATATAAAATTCAGTTGAACTCTCTCAAATCCTGAGAGATAGTGAAATTCAAGAAAATAGTATTTTGGTATCTCATGATGTATCGTAACATGTTTTCAAATGTTTCCGCCAAGGAATGCATACCACTTATCTCAAACATTTTAGGTAAATCTCGCGTAAACGTTATACAAAAAAACCAATTAGTTTTAGCTTTCGATTTGTGTCTTAGTCAAGATTATTGCCAATACTATAACAAATTTTTCACTCAAAAGTTTGATTTAGCAATGGGCTCTCCTTTGAGCCGTCTTCTAGCTGATATATTTATGTCACATATAGAAGATGATATTATGAAATCAAGATAAGCAAAAACCATAAAAAATTTTGGTACAGATATCTAGATACCGTAATAGCCTGCTTCACAGTAACGGACACAAGTACAAAGTTATTTTCTAAACTTTATTAATAGTATTCATCCTAATATTAAATTCACAGTTCAGACAGAGAAAGATGGTGAAATAAATTTTTTAGACCTCACGTTAACACATAACATAAATAAAATAAATTTTGATATTTTCCGAAAACCAGCATTTACAGATATAACAATTTCAAATTATTCATTTAGTCCAAAGCCACATAAATTAACAGCATACAACTCCATGATACATAGGGCGTTCACATTGCCTCTCTCTAAAAAAAATTCTTACATACTACGTATTTCTTATATACTACGGCGATACTTCAGAAAAAGTCATAGGCATATTATCACATCATAATCTTATGGTTAGTTTTAAACCACAGACAAAATAGTGTAATTTATTTTATAATGCAAAAGACACAGATAAATTAAAAAACACAGGAGTTATACATTATCATGCCCGGGCTGTAATGCCTCCAATGTAGGTCAAACTGGTTGCTCTTTTTAATTAAGTACAATGAACACTTTCGTTCATATAGACTCCAGAAAACGGAATCCACATTTTCAAACCATATTTTATAATCAAACCATCATTTCCCAAATATCAATAATTTTGAACTAATACATGTAGCAAATAAAAGTTTTTAAATTGAATATATTAGAATTAATAGCAATTTTAAAAGCAAACAGAGTTCCGAAGAATACCCTACTTAACGTCCAATTAGACTTATATAATGCAACCCTGTTTGATTTAATTTAAGTCATAAATTGTTATATCTCTATAATAACTCGATAATTTGTAAAATTTCCCAACCCAATTTGCTCAACCCTTTAACCGGCCAGTCCTCTCGTTATTATTCGGAAATTCTTCACGTTGTAATAATTAGACATATGCATATAGATTAGACACCCATCTGTTCATTCATTCTTTTGAATCGCTTTCAAAATGATACGCTGAAAGTATCGAAACTATAGTAGCGTTAAGTTACAATAAAATCTATGATTGTAAAAAGTTAAGTGTTTTACTGATTCATATACATTTTCAAATAATAAGTGCTAAAACTGTTATTCTGTGATATATACTGAATTATAATGCACTTCAAAATCCCCCTTATAACTTTTATACAACTTCAAAAAGTCAAAAGAAAAATATGTCATCTAATTCAAATATGTGTGCAAAAAGTAAACACGAAAAGCAACTACAACATAAACCTGCAGCCAAAAGATACTTTAATACCGCGCTACCTGTTTGCGCGCCCCTTTAAACATCCCCTAGTGATTTTTGTATTAAAAATATGTTTTCTATGGCGCAGATATCTAATCCATTCAGGAGTTACTATTGAGTTAATGAATATCTTGAAGTTTGCAAACAACCACAGTTTAGAGAGCTTATATATATTTGAAAAATAATATTCTTCTGAAATTATGTACAATCACATCAGTGATAAACGAAAGATATCGCTGACTACCTATCTATATGACTGACTATCGCTATTAAAAATCCATGACAATTAATATATTCTTATATTTCACACTCTGTTGATGAGATGTTGTAGCACTTTCCCAGATCACTAGCCAGAATTTGGCTTGGCCTCGTTCGAATCCCTACGGAAACTCACAGCTTTCTTGATGAACACATATTCTAATCCATTACGATTTCTATAAGAGAACAGAATACTCAACATCCGAATATTGCAGTGTGCATTTAAAATGTGGTGCATAATTGCTGTAGGACTTTACAACAAGGTGCAGTGAATCATCTCACTGTGCACTATTCTTAAGTAATACGCAGCTCTGTGTAAAGCTTTTCTTTCTGTTAATATAGGTTGCACTCTTACCGAATAGTATGATTTATACAATTGAAATTATATGTTCATCAACTGAATTACAACTCTTGAATAACTTCTCGCAAATAAAACAGAGTCTATTATAATAATATAATACTGCAATAATGCATAAGATACTCATTACTATCCATACTGATATCGATAGCAAAATGATACTTAAACTGCATGTCACTCTTAAGTGCACTTTTTGCAAAGTACCTATTAATTTCACAATTTTCTTCATGACTCATATCTAATTCACGAATTAGAATAGTTCACATACATCATACAAATATTTTATACTATACCAACGAAAATATACAAAAAATATTTTCATATAACATTATTTTAATATTATACTCCCCTGACTTTTTATTGACATTTTTGGGTAATTCTGATACATTTCATAAACTGCATTCACACAAGTGTAACGTAATCCAAATCCAGGAAATATCCAGGAAATCGCATTTTCATTACTCGCTCGCAATTTGGTCGTGAAAATATATGCGCATCGATTTACTCAATGGACTTCTTTCGTAGTCAGGCCAGAAATCAGTCAATTAAGCAATTACAGGTGGGAAACGTTACCAAACGAAGGCGTTAGCTAACCTGCAGTATTATATATTCTGATCGGATCCAGTCGACGTTTGACGTCACTGCCATCGACTGCTAATTAGTTCATTATGAGACGAAAATAATCTTCAATCAGTATCATTTAATGGCAGGCGAGAGATCGGAGAAAAGGGATCGATTCAGTCACACGGAAAACGAATTATTAAGTGCCTGCCTCTTGTTAATTTACAGGTCCATTGAATGCAACTGGATGATATTTACAGAAAGCAATTTAAGGTATATACATATATACGATCATAGTGTAAATTTTCAACATAGTTTGTGAACTGTACGATTGCATCTTGCACCAAATGCAGTGTTTGAATTATCATGGAGAACATAATTGTTACAAAAATACAATAATGCATAAGTACAGCAAAGAAATTTGTAGTGAATTGAAAATATTGCTACAGATTGTACCTAAATATCAAAAATGATCTTGCTCAAAGGTGGTCATGGACTTTGAAGTAAGAAATTTAAAGTAATTACTTTAAAATAAGTATCGTGCATTTATGTCAAAATATATCAAGCAGTTTTGTTGAAATTTTGTTGCTAATTGTGTGCAAAAATTGCAAACTGTAAACAGTTTTTGAATTATAGTTTTCACTACAGAACAACATTTGTATGACTGAAGCCTATTTTCGAAATGGTGCGCTAGTTTATGGAATTTGAGAATACATTCAGCGTTTATGTTTATTTAAGAGTACTTCTTAGGCATAGCGGTAATAGTAATTCAAAAAGAATGTTATGCGTTCTTTAAAAATTGTTTTGATTTGTTTCATGAGGCTGACTCTAGGGCTCATAAAAAACGCAGTAGTAGACAATAGATAGTTCTGTATGAATAACGGTTCATATAGAAATTATTAATTAATAACGCTCTTTAATACAATATGTGTATTGAACAAAAACTTAGGAATCTTTAGAATGTCCATCTTAAAAGACTTGACGATTGTAAAGAAGAACTCGGGTATACGTCCATATATAATAATATCCAGCCCCTTTATAGAGAGACAACATTAATTAATAATTCAATAAATATGGATGACTTTCAGTAGAAATGTGGATCAGTTTTCAGTGAACATCAGTTCTTCAAATTTACGAATATGAAGCTCTTATAAACCATACATTTTTGTTGAATTTCTACTATATTTAAGACGATTGATGCTTGGAATAAAAGTTTTCACAAAGTTAGGTAATTCAAACTTAGGTTTAATATCCTAAGGATGTCACAGGGCTCCATATTAGGTACATTTCCTTTCTGGTATATTTCTCTATCTGGTCTTCGGCTATGCATAATGTTGTTGGCTTTTAAAAAGTTCATAGTTATACAGATGATTGTCAGTTGATTTATGGTACTTTTAATAGTAACAGTCATGAAATAATATCCAGTAGTATCAATGATGATCTGCAGATCATCGCATATAATTATACAAAATATAAATTAAAATTAAATTCACAGAATTAATGTTACTTTCTTAATAAAAATGATTTTCTTTAAGAAAATACATGAAGAACTGGAATCCAATTTAAATATTAAAATTCAAGGTAAAAAATTATCATTTGTTGACAAAAAATTTTGGTTCTACACTTGACACCGATTTAAAATTCAAGGACCATATTAATATCTCATCTACATCTTAAAATCGTATATATATATATATATATATATATATATATATATATATATATATATATATATATCAAAATATTATTGAGATGTACGAGGTCTGATCAAAAATACGATGAACGAACTTTTATACTGGCGCTACATCTGTATGAAGTAATGCGTCCTATAGCCTGATCCTTTGAAATAGTCAGTATCAAGTTTGAACAAGCTGTAACTTGTGAATTGGCTTTCAAATGCAGAAGAGTGAAGACGTGTTTATCGTGTCTGTCACGCATAATGGATTTCGAACAACACATTAACATTAAGATTTGCTTTTAAGTTACAAGAAAGTACCAAAGGGTCCTATGAAATATTAATATCAGTGTATGGTGATAGTGCGGTGACTATAAAGACTATTTACTAGTGGCATGAGCGATTTAAAAGCCGAAATCAGTCGGTTGAAGACGAGCAACGGTCGGGACGTCCTTCGACCTCAAGACCAGACGAAAACATTGTAAAAGTGGAGAAAATGATTCGTTAAAACAGGCAACTGACTATTCGAGAGATTAGCGAAGAAATGAACATCTACGGGCCAATGGCTTTCTCTTTCATCACGACAACGCGCCGTACACACCTCGCTTCTGAACCGCGAGTTTTTGTCTGAAAAGAAGATTCCTGTCTGTTCACATCCGCCTTATTCTTCGGATTTGGCGCCATGCAACTTCTGGCTCTTTCCGAAAGCCAAAGTCGTGCTAGAAGAAAAACGTTTTGACACCATTGCCGACATTGAGAAGGAGACAACGGAGTAGTTGCAAGCCCTCCCAAGAAAAGCCTTTCAGAAATGCTTCCAATCATGGAAACAACGTTGTAAAAATTGCATTGCTAGCCAAGAACAGGATGAAGGAAGTTAGTTCAGATTTGAAGTAAGCTTGGATTGAAGTGAGATGGATATACGATATTGTAAATAGATATTGAAAATTATAGAATAATGAAAAACTAATGTGAATCAATTATACTACATATATTTTTATGCAGATATCATGTATTATCCCAGTTTGGATAGTGTTAAAACATTCTTAAAGTGCAGAACACATTCCAGTTTATCAATAACTTGAAATAATTGATAACATATCGTCAGTTAAACTGGTTAAATATAAAAAACAACTTTAAATTCAAACAAAGCAAATTTCATTTCCTTACTTTTATACATCGTCGATTTATATCAACATATGGGTATCTTAAAACTAAGTTAACAACTAGAGATCAATTACACACAGTGGCGTCGACAGGGGTGGGCATGAGTGGACGAGCGCCCAAGCAGTATCCTTTTTGCCCAAACTTTTATAACACCATTATACCACATTCGCACATAAAATAATATATTTAACGCCCTCGCCCACCATAGATATTTTCTGCCTATTTTTGCCCAACTGCAAATAATGCTAGCGCCGCCACTGAGTACATAATCGATATTCTAGGCTTATATCTTCCAAAAGACTTAAAATCCAGTTCTTATAATGCAGTACATTCATAGAATGTCATTAAATGTCAGTTAAAACTACTCAGTATAAAATGTTTTAAGTGTCATATAAAAAAGCAATTACCACAGTCAATAGACTATTTTTATTTACTTACTTATGTACTTACCTTGTACTTATTTCTTTGATACCTTTTATTATTTGTGTATACTACTGTCGTGCTAATTCTTTTTTTACTATTTTTATTTTCAATTGTATGAATACTCGTACAATCGAACTCTGTGCACAAATGCATTCATACATACTCGATATTCACTCTACAAAAGACTCAATTAGACTGAGCGTAGACTAGGCTATTTACTGCGTGCCTCGTGGGTGGTCCGATATCGCAGTTTTGAGACTTCTTCCTATTCTTGACTAGCTTGTATCTTAAATTAATATTAGTATACATTTAGGACAATTCTAATGATTTTGCCCTTGATGAATTGTAAGATTTTATTAGTAGAAACATTTATTATTATTATTGCCTACAATTTTCAAACTTATTTTTTAAATAATTTACAATATTGTAAGTGGGGTATCACAAGCATCCCCCTTTCATTTAAAAGGAGTATTGTATCACAATGTATTTTATCAATGGGTCAAAGTAAACAAAACAACTTAAAAAAAACATTTTTTTTATTATTTCCTGTTTTGCTGCATAATTTACAAAATAAAATCGTAACCGTTAACATGGCTTTGTCATACATACGTCATTTTTACATCATATATATAAATGAACATTTATTAGCCTGAGTTCCTAGATATTACGTCTTGAAAAAGTGATCCGGCTTGTAGAATGTTAGACTGGACTACACCGAGAAGTGCTCCTATGAGTTGCAAGAGCTTGACAATTTCTTTCAATGCGATATTGATGACGGGTATGAGAGGTTTCAGGAGAGGATTAAGTTTAACTAAAAAAAATGTTTGTTAACACGTCACAACATTTCTATTTATAATTGTGATCTCTTGAACATTGTAAAGAAGTCGTCTATACAATTTCAAGCAAACTACTCGTATTTCAATGGCGCCTACAATGTGTTAACTGTCAGTTGAAAAAGTAGCAATTTTAGTCGATTCACTTTAAGTCATACGCTTTTGTCTATTGACAATTCAAATAAACTGTACACTTTATATCGTAAATCTAACCAATTTTATATGAGTGTATATATAATTATTTAAATTCATAAAAAGAGTATACAGTGTGAACAAAACACTTAAGAACATACCTGTCAAAATGTAATATTTTAGTTTTACTTTCATGCTTTTATGCCGAAAGGTAACTTGAAGCTATTGGTCCCTACCGAAAAAATATAGACGATCTGTATTTTATTCAAATAACGGGCATTAATTAATTAATTAGTTAATGAGCATTAGAGCTGTATCTGTAAAACAGGGAGAAACTAAAAAACTGAAAAATACAGAGTCGTTATACGTATATCTTTCAATTTAATTGCGTGATTACTTCGATATGACATTTGCAATTATAGGGCGTCTCAGTTTAAACTATAGGATTTGAGTTGCGTGCCATTTGTGTTCTGTCAAACATAGGTTTGTAGATGGCAATCGCTAAATGTTGACGCCGTATCTTTTACATAACACAAATGGCGGGTAATTCAAATCATATAATTTCAACTGAGACACCCTATGCTACTGGAAAGAAATTAAATAATTTTTGCCTATCTGTGATATCATTTAATGTTGTAACATTGCTACACTATATCTTTTTCATAATAATGTAAATTTTGCATTATTAAGAACTAGGATCTCAGTTCTTAAGGATGCAAAATTTGTTGTTTACAAGAAAAATACGAAAGCCCTAACTTTTTGTAGACAGTATGATTGTAGAGGTACTTTTTTACACAATCAGATCTCATAATTTTAGATACTTATGAAGATGAAAGGAGGTTTACTAGGAGAAACGTTTGTGAATAAAAATGATATAGAAGAATAATAACACCGGGGTTCTGAATATCTATTTGATTTTAAAAATATACTGTGATATATTTGCAGTCTTGCTTCCTTCTCTTACTTTCTAAATACTAATGTGTATTCCAAATATAACTAGATGTTAATAGAATCGTTAAATACGAAGGCATAAACGTAAAAGGAGGTTTATCTGAACAAATAAACGTACCGTTTCTATAAAAATGATACGGGTATTTACCTACAAATGTTGATATCTGCTTCAATAAAATAACAGCGTTATCTATCCATGGTAAATGTTGGAGTAGTAGCAATTTAATTTTTAATATACGCTCGACATTGATATACAAATATGTTTATGCCTGTACATTACGCTGCTAACCTGATATTATACGGAACAGTCCTACAATTTGTATAATGGATCTTTGCGCGTGTATCAATTTAGTGACGACGCACGAATCACATGCTACACCACTCGCAATTGTTATTAATATGCCATAATTACCAGCACCTAGGTCTAGCGACATATGTTTCAATCAACTGCGTATGGCATAGACAGTTAATAATTTGCTGAACAATATTCAATTATGAAGTCGCGTCTTAGCTTTATTGTATAATTTGATTCACTGGCGTCTCAATATTTCTGTAAAATTTATTTCAATTTTGTTTCATTTATTTTGATTTTTGTTGAATTTATTTCATTTACTTTGATGGAAACAACACTTCCATTGAATGGTTTTGGGGAGAACCTTTTCATTACTCTGTCATAGGTTGACGAATTTGTATTGTACTATCTGTTGTCCTAAAATGTGTTTTCGGCACGACACTGTTCAAAAATGTCAGTTGGTTGATTCATACGATTGTTACCTGTGACGCACACGCAAATAATCGTTATGCAAACCATATACAGTTAGAACAATTATCAGGATATGACCCGTAATACCTTTGAGTATTATATAGTTTTTAATAAATATGTCAATATGTCATTCTAATTTAGTAATGATTATAGTCGATATAAATCAGTGAAATCGCCGATAATGATTATTAAAATTAGTGATCTAATATTATTTTCAGTAACTGATAGCTTCATCCTTTATACCAAAAATTTTATTTATAACAGAAACATAATAAGATCGATTTAGAAAATATATACATACAGTATTTGCATAAAGAAGACGCGCGTTTCACCAATAAAGTTGACATCATCGGCAGTTTATTACACTGAATTTTAATCATCTTCTGTGTGTGTTTCTGTATCAAAGGTTCCAACCCGTTCTCAGATACTTATTTTAAGATCAATAATAGAAAAAATAATAAGATAAATAATAGATAGAATAGTTCAATATTTTTACGAAGCTGGCAGGTAATATCTAATCTACCTGCATAAGTCAGACTATGACTTAGTGCAAATACTGACCGATAGTACAGATATTGCTTGATTGTAACCAATCTTGGCGACCTTGCCATAGTTGGAAATTACATATTCTTATAAAGTACATTTAGTATAAGAGTTGCATATAATGTTGAAGTTATAGACGAAGATATCATTGTAATGAAAATCCCAACTTTCTCTTGTTTTTTTTTTTGTGACAAAGCGAACTTTCGTTTTTCTTGCTTGAAACAGTACATAATCATAATTTCAGATACTGGTCTCTACAGAATCCTCGTTCTATTTAGGAATCACATAGCTAGCGTCAAGGCAAAGTAAATGTATGGAATAACAGGAAATAATCTTTTGGGGCCTTGCTTATTTGAGGAAAAGTTGACTGACGCTATATATTCAGAATTACTACCTACGTTTCGCCTGAGATTTAACAATTTTTCCTCCAAAAAATGAGGACAATAATATTACTCCAATGAATTTATTTGAACAAGATGGACCTTGTAGTGGTGTTGGTATCAAGTCATTTCTTAAGACATTTTCTGTCGAATGGATATAGCGATGACGACCAACTGAATGGTCGTAGACTACGTCGACTTGATCTAACTCACTTACATCTCTCCTTGAGGTTACTTAAAATATTGGGCCAATTTTTTGGAGGATCCAAAATACTTTGGAGGATCTGCCACAACGAATTAGGATCAAAATGAAAAATATCATTTTAGAAATTATTAAATGCCTTATACAAGGTGTTTTAAATATTTTACTTTTCCGCACTCCACTATGAGCGGAGAAGTAATGTAATCGTGTAAAGAAAAAGTGAAAAAACAAAATTTTTTTTGGGCTTATTTTTCGTTTTTCGGCCTCAAAACAAAAAAAAATGGTTTTTAATTTTCTTTTGCTGTATGTGTGTCGTCGTTGTCGGCATTTATTCTTGTTAGCACGATAACTCAACTAAACCGTGTCGGATCGATCGAGTTTTAACTGATTCTGATCGGGGACGTCTCCCAGACGACACCTATTGACTTTGAGGTGGACAGGACACATCCCACCCTGTCCATGGGTCATGAGAAAGCACGACGGTGGACTATTTGACAAATTTTTTTTATTAACACGATACCTCAACTAAATCATGTCGGATCGATCGGGCTTTGACTGATTCTGATCGGGGATGCCTCCCAGACAACACCTATTGATATTGAGGTAGATAGAACATACTCTATCATGTTCATGGGTCATGAGAAAGCACAATGGTGGCCTATTTGAGAATTTTTTTGTCAGCACGATCACTCAATTAAATTGTGTCGGATCGATCGGGTTTCGACTGATTCTGATTAAGGACGTCTACCAGACGACATCTATTGATTTTGAGGTGGATAGGACACACCCCACCCTGTTCATGGGTCATGAGAAAGCACAAGGGTGACCTATCTGAAAAAAGTAAAACTTTCGCATAAAACAGATATTCTGCATTTATGTGTTGGTTTATTTTTTCTCGGACACTCTACTTCGAGATAGAGATGTGCGGAAGAGTCCGTTTTAAGGTTTTAAAACTGTTTATCTTAATATGACATTTTGATCAACTTAAAAATTTTTGTCAAATTCAGTGTCGTTCTTGCATTTATGTCACTCTATCTTATAAACGATAAATAAAAAGCCTCTAAGATGGGAACTTTAAATAATTCATTATTATTAAAAAAGAGAGGGTCGTAATTTAAAAATTATTATGATGACGTTACAACTATAATATCATAGTATCAGCTCAAATACAAAATTTGAGGAAAATTATGACTATTGTGCGACTTTATACATATATAAATTGATATTTATAACGAATTTCACAACTTTATGAATATTTGAACGATATGAAACCTGAAAGCTTAGCACTAAACTATTTCTTTTTCAGTATTTAACAATGTGAAATTTACAACATATTAAATATACTTTATTAGTATACTCTATGGGTATAATGAACTTGCTTGTCTGTTTTTGAACATTTAAATTTCTTATAAAATAATTTAAGTCCTGCTACTCATTTTTCATTCATGATACACGTTATAAAGAATGTTGATGTATCTACTGAGAAGGTAAATTTGCATGCATTAAATTTACTCGGTTGTAAAATATATATCATGTCTACATAATATACGGATATATCCTACTTCGCGTTTACGTAACAATTCATATTACTAACATGATGCTCTCCTTATCAGAATATACAGACAGCATAGTTAAAAAAAAACGAGAGCCACGAATACATCCATTAGAACACCCTAATGAAGCTCTAATTGAGAAATACGATAAAACTTTTTTTTTTCAAAAAATCTGAAGTCTTAGTTTATCCACTGGAAGGAGACTTGGTATGGCAGTGAAAGTCATAGTTTTCTGTATAAATTGCTCGTTCAAAAAACTATGGTGAATGTTGCTATAGTAGAAAAGGTTATCGAAGGAAAAATCAATAGAGTTTATGAATATGGTATAAGGCTTGCTAATGCCAGTAGAGTGATCGGGATAGGGATGGAAGGAATATGTCATTTTTTGCTGTAATGAATTTGTTTCATTCACTTATAAAAGTGACTACATATTAGACAATCCTTATGCTAGCAACAGAACAGAGGCTCTAAGACTTCTACGAAGACCACTACGAACACATTGATAACCCTTCCTTACAGCTAAGCAGGAAAATATTAGATAGTAACAAAAAACTTGATCATAAAATTGTTTTATTTTCTTATCATAAGCATGGACTTTTATTTCCCAAACTTAATATCTTCATTACAATATCAAAGTATATAAATGAAATCAACCAACGGGAACTGAAATTTAAAAAAAAAATAAAAAATACTTCTAGACTAGATATATGTAGATATGGGATTTATTTTAAAATGTGTAGGAAGGATAGTGTAGTTTAATTTAAGGTGATAAACAATATTTTCTTCAATTTTATTTTCTTTCAATTTTGGTTTTATACTTTCTTAAGCCCCCTTAAGAAAGTATAAAACCAAATGAACATCTGAATTATCACTATTCAGTTCAGCAATTGTTTAGTATTGCTAAATGTATCAATAGCAATTGTTACAATTTTAAGGCCGTTTTAAAAATTCTCCTAGATTATCTACTGGGTCTGTCTTTGATAAATAAGACTCGACTTGTTGTAAACAAAGTAGAAAGTAAAAAAAAATTGTAGATGATGATTAATTCTAGTGTAATTATTCTCAAATTATAGCGAATAGAATGAAGAAAACATTTAGAGGATGTAAGGAACTCTTCCATAGGGAAATATAGGTACTCTATTGAATCCGTGAAAGAAGATCTTCATAATTTGTTATAACCCTCAACTTCGAATGGTAATATGACAATATTCACAATTCACAAAATAACGAATCCACATTAATATGAAAATGTTTCCACATAAAGTCAAAATAAATTCTGAAAACACGAAGGATTTTAAGAAGAAAACAGAAGCATATATTAAGGCAATTACCGTGTGAGCCTATTCAGATGAAATACTCATACATTCATATTGAGAGATTGTAAGAAGAGCTGCAATATATAAATCATTAGATTTAACCCCTCTTGATTATTTTCCATAAGTATATTTGAAAATTGAGCTCCACAATGAGTACCACACCCAAAGTCATCTTTGGGTGTGAGCTAGGCATGATTTTCTCCTGATTTCTCTTTTGTTTAATATTTTTGACACCAAATTAATTGTTATGCAATTTATCTTAATATTTATCTTATTATACGTAAACATTACTTTTTATAATTCCGTTAGTAATACTAGTAATCATTTCCTGATTATGCCAACATGATTGGGGAAACATACATTGTGTTTAGTGTGGTTTTTAGTGTTCTCTGATAAACTGGCCTCTTTTCTTTACAAAAATTGCGACCCACTTTCTAAGTTTCTCTAATTAAAACTGACAACACTATTGTAATTTTACCTGAAATACGGTTTTGATAAATTATGTTACATACCCAAAACTTCCTCGCTTACCAGCACTAATGGTTTTAACACTTTAGGTACTGAAAACATATACAATAATTGTAAAATGACATAAAATTTATCAGTTTTGATATAAACATCTACGATTGTCGATAATATTCCAATCGATTGGCATATTAATTCAGAATTAAATGAATTAGTACAAAACTATAAATAATGGTCCATTAGGAATATAACAACAACCGCTATACAAAAAAGGCAAAACATTCATCAAAAAATGTTTTGATTCTGTACAGGTATTTTACAGTCAATATTTTTGATTTTGTACAGGTATTTTACAGTAAACATCTTCATTATTGGAAAATATAAAAAAAATGAGCAACAGATTATTTTAAACTGTATGAAAATGCTTTGGGGATTCGAACTTTCGTGTTTTTTTAACTTTTTCTAGAAACCAAGTTGTCCCACTTCATTTTCAACACAGAACAATTTTTAAGTACAATTTTTCATAAAACAAGCTTTATTTTTAAATTAGTTTCTCAAAAATACTACATACCAAATTTCAATTGACTATACAAAAAATTTCAATGTAAGTACTGAAAATTATGCAAAATATAAGTAACAGTAGTAACGCCAATTTTAAAACATGAAGAACGTAGTTAGGACCAAAGAAACTGCAATAAATGTTCTGGCACACGTTGGCATATGTCCAAATATTATTATTCGAATGGCAGCTGAAGGAATTGAAGTGAGTAAGAGAGTTGCACAGGATGTTAAAAGAACATAAGTACCATTCTTTCAAACTCAATTTAGTGCATAGATTGCTACTCACGAATTTAAATTGCCGACTGCAGTTTATCGTTCAATACATAATACATGATTCATGACAATACAGGCGTGTCAAGAAATTTTAGATCAAATTTGTTAAAGTGAGTCGAGATTTCTATGGATTAATAAAGTTTACTGATATGATAATAAGATGATATGATTTTCCAAAATGTACAAATTGCCACTGAGCATATAAATAATATACCTGTATTTGAAGATAGATAGATTAATAATACTGGTCCAATTAATTGGCCTGCAATATCTCCAGACCGTATGCCATTAGATATATTATTGTGGGGTTATGGCCTAAATTCTTAGGCTTGTCTATCTGAATGTACCAAGGTACATTCTTGTGTGCAAGCGATAATTTTGAACATTTGTTGTAATTTCGTTCCAGTCGTTACTAGCAGTAGCGAGTATCTTTTCTTTGTTAGGAATGATGCAGGGTACGTCTCTCTAATTTTAAATTAATTATTAATCACTTAAATTAGTTGTAGAATATGAAATAGCACTATTATTCATAACAAAATTAAGTGTCAGTTGAGGATCGTTTCAAAAGGTTTGACGAAAGCAGGATAATTTCAAGTTTGTAACAGCTATCATTTTATGCAATTTAAAATAGTTTCTGGTTAAAATATCTTTTTATCATCTCAAATAATGGAAATATTGACTGTAAAAGGAATTCGGAGACACTCTGTATATGAACACATATTGTACGGGTGGCTTCAAATGAATTATATATGAAACCGGAGACTTCTATTCCAGCATAACGGAAGTCAGGCTTCTATTTTCAAGAACAAATTTCATCGCTAGAATATTTTTAGAACTATATTGTTATTTTATACAGACAATTGAAGGTTTATATTAAGTGATGAAGGAGCTTCACATCATATAATCCATTGCGAATATAATACAAAAGTTTTTAGATCCCCCAATGAGGCAGAATTTGTAACAGTTTACTTTCATAAAAGTTCTATAGGTACTTACTATGTTCTCAAACTTAATGTATGCTCTCTAATTTCTTCGTTGTCTGACTTATACCCCTATATGTAGGGGCTACACATCATTTTAAAATTATTAAATTAACGTTTTACTTCTAAAAATTATTCTAACGATAAAAATTACTTCTTACTTCAAGTAAGCCTTTAAATATATTTCATTAAATGTCTATGTAGATAGATAATAGTATATTTACCTATTTGGCCAACAAGTTTCTCCACTCCTACAATTATTTCAACAGTCTTATTTGCTGGATTAAGTAGATGATGTGACTCTAAAATAAATCATATTATTTAGTTTATATATATGAACAAATATATATCTTAATGGTATAAAAAATGGGATTTTCTTATCATTGTTGAAAATGGTTTAAATAGAGTTCGCAGTACGCTAAGGAAATGCTCCGTCTGACTACAACCCAATGCATTTAAAAAGAAATTATTAGTCATTACGACAAGGTATACAGATCTGGCAACTATAAATCTTGAATGAACTACTTGAATGTATGGAAGAAAAGAAGAGAAATAGAAAACTAGTGTACAGGAGGCGAGCCGACCAAACGACAACGGCCGGCGCCAAGTTTATTTTATTCTTACATTTCTGTGAAGATACGGATTTATCTAAAACCGACATACGTTATGAATGAAATTTCTTAAAAATGTAAAAACGCATCACTAGATACATGCATGTTTGACTAGTAGGTATGTTTACTTCACTTATTTAGGTCAGGGAACACGCCCACCGTATCTTGTAAATGGACCAGAGTAGAACTAGCCCCTCCTACGAAATAGCCTTACTGTCATTAACTGCTACCTGCTCCCCCCTATACTTACGTACGCTTTAAGTATTTCTTAAGCACATTTTAAGAAGTTGTATAGTGAATGTATCTCATTCCGCAATATGTAGTCATATTATGTGTTATTAAACTTCAATTGTATTGATTTTTTAGAAATATTTAAATAACTAGGACAGCTAGTTTTTTCATCACAATATTCTTTGAATAAGTATATTGAATAACGTAAATAAGTATCAAAATATTCTAATAAGAGAAATTTAATTAAGGAATATTAACTAAATAATAATTAAAAGAAAAAGAACAAAATTTACTACCATAAAATATGGAAGCCTTTGAAATTCCATTTTACAAAAGACTATTTTCATATTTAGGGTCAAATCAAGGGGTCTTGAAGGCAATTTAAGTGTACTTCTTCCACTTTTAATGCGATTGGGAAATGTGTTACCCAAAAATATTTAAAATACCCTCGCGCATTTTGTAGGACAGCTATCTTGCTCATACCAAATCTCCGAGGTTTAAAAATGTTTAAAGATGGAACTTCCTTACTTCATTTTTTATTTCTTTAGTTCTAAGAAATTTGCATACTATTCTGCGCTGTAAGCTTATATTGTTGCCCTATAGAATTCCAGCCCTGACGTTAATTTTAAGGAATACTGGGTCGATGATGGCAAACTTAAATATTTATTTTCCCGTGACTAATACCCAGTTATGGGTAGAAAACACCTCTCGTAAAACTCCATGCGTCTTATACAATCTTCGGGAAAAATTTCTTGAATAATAGCAACCTTATATCACTATATTCATTTTCCCTTAAAGTATTATTGTTTGCGTCCTTTGTATAATCAAATGTATTTGTCTACAATCGTTATAGGCACCATGAAAATTATCCCGTGTTCTACAAGACGTCATACATCCCTAAGAACTTGTTCGTTGTGAACTAATTGACTACCTCCAAAGCAGTACTATTTCCATAGTACCACTTAAAATAATTTACACCATTTCCTCGGTTGGATAAAGACACAAATAATGAAAAATGATTTTTCGTGTCATAAAATATAAAGCTAGGTAGGTATGTTAAATTGCGGCCACTCCCATAATCTGATAGCCAGTCTCACGAGTAGCATCTAAGCGGAAGCTATTATGGCCACGACGAGAGTTGAGTTCTTCATTTCTTTTTCTTTTCTGCCACACACAAGTGGTCCATTTAAGATTTGTAGTTACCAGGTCTGTATATAGCTTCTTTTTGAAATAAGAAACACAATTCTGATGCCATTTCGTGCTAGTGTTTCAATCAATGCAAATTGTTACCTATTTAAATGAAATAATTCTCCAGTGTTTCATATATAAACGCAACATTCACCTTGTATACCAACTTCACGAATCAAAAATTTTATTAGGTCTTTGGAATAAGTCTAATGATTTCTCAATATCAATCGAATTATCAACAAATATAACATGACGTATTGATAAATCATGTATACGATACGAACCTTTCAATTAGTATTTTGATAATCTAATTTGATGTTAATGATTATATTGATTCATCATATCAAACCCAGTTATAGCAGATTATTTTGCTTTAGAGTTATTCGATTTCTTTTCTCAATTTTCTTGCGTAATAATAATATCCACTATAAGGCATATCATATATCAATCACACAGAAATTTATTCTTCCCAAATTTGAAATCAATTTAAAGCTAGGCCCTAAGAGCTAGATGTTGTGTGTGTCCTTCAAATAGACTCATGCTTAGATCATAGATGTAGTTTCCACTCCAGTGAATCAAATATATTAATCCTGGAAAGATACGCGCTTGGCTGTGCTAGATACCATGAAGATGACATTCCGGTTTATCTAATATCGGTAAATAAATCCTATGTATTATGCCAGTGGTGCCACCAACCCCAATAAGGGCATTAGGAATGAATTAATAGGGTGTATACATATCATTAAAGCTGGTAAATAGGAGAGTTTACTCTTTTCCTTAAGCAGAAACCCACTTTGCATATTGAGGGAATAATTATCATTATATATGACATTACTTCCTTTAAATAAATATATTATCAAAATGTTGACAAGAGTACCAATCGAAAATGCTCAAAGATAACCCTATGGAACTGAATAGAGTATTCATAAAAGGCAACGGTTTAAATTTTTTTATTGAAGGGGCCTACTGTGAAAATTCCTTTAAATATTTATCATATACAGGACGTGCGTATCACTCAACATTATCCTTCAAAATCTTACAGTTCTTAGGAATCTTATCCCTTCTTTTCAGTTTTTTCGTTCACGTCTATTAATCTTTCAAAATCACCCTATGTTTATGAAAATATTTAGATATATAGTTGAATATAGCTGACCTTGATTTGCGTCCGGCGTACTGGGCGTTGGTGTCGCTGGTGTCACCTCTGGGCTGGGTGAGGAACGGCGACGCTTTTTCTTGAGGGCATCTTTCTCACCTTCGGCCTCACCTGGGTACATTTGAAATTTTCACAAAGGAGGTCATAAATATAATAAGAGGAAGATGCTAGCCCAGACTGTTTTCAACATATTATGGTATCTCGTAACGACATTTTACATTTTATGGTTATCCAGGATTTATAAAAAAAATCACAATTTAAATTCTACAATAAACTATTCGTGACTATAAATAGGGGGTGACCGAAAAAACATTGCCAAAAGTTACATGTGGTCACTTTTCATAATTGTATATAAATTATGTTAGATAGAGAGAGTGCGCAGCAATTAATAAGCTGCCGACGACTATTATATACGACCTCTCTCTAAGATAACAGTTAAAATTACAGAATTTAAAATGTGAAAATCCTCATGCAGTTGCTTCTAAACCATTATATACTATAAGAATTCCCATTACAGAAGCGATAATGGGCTATTTCGAATGGCATTCTGTTAGAGAAAACAACATCGGTCATTACCAAAAATAGATTCATGCTTTTGGACATTGAAATTTTACCCGTTTTTCTGAAGAAGCAATATTTTAATCCGTATTTCAGATTTCGTTTTTCGCGATATTAGTTACCGCATAATAGTATTAGATCTCCCTAAGTTTTCCAGTAAGACTATAGATTAGCCAGTTTATTTTGCCAACCTTAACCTAGTTGACGTTTTATTTGAGGTCATTTGAAAGACGTCGTCAGTTGAAACTAGACACTATAGCAGCATCTATGGACAATGTTGTTCTTCGTGTATAGTATATGGGTAACTTTCACGAATCTTAAATAAATAAATATATATATATATATATATATATATATATATATATATATATATATATATATATATATATATATATATATATATATATAATTGAGGTATCCCTCTCCTATTTGCATTAGATATATGTTGTTTGTTTAATATGCCTTTTAACAAAAATATGTAAATTTTTGAAACCTGGAGGGTTTTTTCGGTCACGCTATAGATTAATTTTATTAATCTATCATAGAAACTCCATGAAGATATATAGTTAATTAATGACATTGTTGTTGCTCAACCTCTCTAAATTTGTAGCTATATAACATACATCAGATAAGTTTTCTAGTCAATTCTCATATAATAATTATTTATGTAGTCTGTAATAAATTCTTGTTTTCACATTTATATAAAGAAGCATTTGGTATTTCCTGAAAGATCTTTTTGTGCAACCACTTATATTTAGACCGGAGATAAATCAATATATCAATCAACCTTCTTTTAATTGCGAATTCACTGTGGACTTGAGAGATTATTACTAAACTTTAATCTTATACTATGTTGCTCTTTTTAACCACTTCACGAGTGTTGCTCTTTTTAATCACTTCACGAACGGGAAACCTACTATTAATCAAAAGTTCGAGACAAATATAGGTAACACTGTAAAATATAAGTTTCTAAGACGAAAACTAACTTTAAACATCCTTCTCTTTGCTTACAAGTTTTTTAATATTGATTATAAACAGATATTTTTTGGATTTGAGTTTCTCATCCATACTATTTTTTCAGTTAATTGTATTTCTACTGTTAAGCAATATATCCAGATGTTTCTAGAACTATAGCAACTCTAATTACATACTTTACTTTTATTTATATACTTATTATAATATTCATTACCTTAATTAATGAAACGACAAATACTGGTTGTAAAAGAATTATTTTTTGTATGATACGATGTAATTTATTCTTACTCAGGTCTATATGATAATATATGATTAGCGATCAAATTGCATTTCAAAATTGTCTAAAAAATACCTTTTAGAGCGGAAGTTAAAGCCAAATATAATATTCAATTACTATTTTAATTCTATGGAATCTACTATATTATCCTTGATTTTGATAATTAGAAATAGATTTAGTCATATTTCAATTAGAATCACCATTGAGAAAACTGAAGATTACTAAAAAAAAATAGCAGCAATTTTAAATTGAATGATGGAAATAGCCACTGATCTTCAAATTGGAAGTGTTCCTTGAAATTATATGTTCGAAGACAGTTTATTCAGCAGCACAATTATTCTAAAACTTCGTTCACATAAAAAACGTATAGATTCAATTCACTGGCATAGTCGTTACCAGATTAGATTAGGTATCTAATTAATTGCTACTAGGACGTTAACTATCGAGAATACTGTACTATATACTTGTGTATAAAATTGTATTTATCCTAGATACTAATGGCGAATTACTTAAAATTAACTTATATTATCTATTAAGGGCTTCAAGTGATTCTTAAGGTATGTTTTTTTACAAATATTAGTTATAATAAATGTAATAACTACTTTAAGCTGTAATAGGTAAAAAGAAAATATTAAATATAATTCTTAAATACTTTGATTGTAGTCACACATGTGTAAAACAATTAGTTGTTGATCGAGATTCGTATAAAAAATAGTTTATGATTCTAGACGGACAATTGTTGATTGATCCTGGTCCATAAAATACGTTATATTTCTTTAAAAAGTAGACTATTAAAAAAACGGCCAGAATTGGCACAATACGATAACTTCTATAATATATTCTCATTGAAATATAGTAACATTCACTCAGAAGTTTACGAGAAGACGTTACAAGAAAACAGTATTTAGATTTTCGGCTATTATGAAGTATTGCCTGAATTATTTTTGGCTCTAATAAACCTTTGATTGCAAAATCCAGAAGTCACTCAATTTTGGATTTAAATTATACATATCGTGAAAGTATCGTAAACGTTACAAAATACTCGTATACCAGGTTTATTCTAGCCGAATCCAAATTTTAACAATACTTTATTGACGCTCTGTATATCCAATTATCTTAAATCCATTGGTATATGCATAAATATTATATTATACGTTATATTATTTAATTCCACATAAACTGTGTTATCTTTCAATGCCTGATGTTTCTTATTCATTTATTATGTGTGTGCATGGTTTAATGGCATTCTTCTTCCTGGCTATTTTCATTTTCTAATCTTTAAATAAAATAGAATTATGTGTATGTAACGAGTTCTAAAGGGAAGTTTATCCGTTTCAATCAAGATTGGACGTGCGAGTGTGAGATTATTTCTTGTGTTGAGTCTCCCAGCCATGATGAATTGGTGTGAATATATGAAATAAAGAATACCGTCTACGCTACTAGTTGTATTTTTTGAGAGATGTATTAAAGGATGAAAGATCTTTTGCGTTCTTAGTCGAATCCAGCATGAAATTATGCAACAATTGCTTACAACTATTTAAAAGTCCGTGCAAAACAAATAAGGCGATGGATCTATATGTCAATCAATTATAAGGTTTATCCTTCTATGCAGGAAAATATACTATTACACACACACATTAAGCACAAAAATTAAGGGATATAAGAAAATTCTAATTTTTTGGTGATTTTCAAGGGGCTGTAACATGGAGAAAAATAGGGGAAACCAATTTCAAAAAAGCAAATTTAAGCTTCAAGCTCATAGTTTTCCGATATCGTTTCAGTGATTTTATCATAAATCCTTTTTAGATAATTTCACCTTCTTTAATTTAAGAGGTCTAAAAACCATTTACGATTATTTTTCGTTGAGTTATCGTCGTTCAAAGCAAAAAGTTTTGATTTTGGTAACTAACGCGTACCTGATTGAAAAAAATTAATACTAGTATTCTCAAAATCTATAATTTATGGGATAATTTAAAAATATAGTGAACTTTTATTGTAATTTATTCATTCTTCCGGATTATATTTTCTAGTGCTGTAAATTGTGAAGTGCAGTGTATTGACCATAATTATAATAGAGATTTATCCTGAAGATGGAGAAGATTAATTTAATGTCTTTTGCACCCCAAGTTTGATAGTTATATTTAGTTACAATGTTATGCAGATATTTCTATTAGAAATAATTTCCATTTTTGAAATAACGAAAATACCTTTCTTCATTCATACCCAAACCTTAAACATTTCTTAGTAATTGTTATTGATGTTCTTTAAGAGGCAGTCTATCAATTTTTATTTTCTTTCCTCACATTTACTAATTTTTCTCATACTTGTGTATATTCAATAGTTTTGGTATTTGAACCTCAAAATTATTTATATCGAGTATAACAGTGGGATCGTTATTAATATTTATTTAACGCTAATTCCACCTTCTTTATAATTGTTACCGAATATTAATATTTTTTTATAATATAATCTGCTTAAAAATACAAACAATCACTGTATTCTCAATAGTAATTTAGTAATTGTTGTTTAAAGTATATGCGTAGATTATTAGTAGTTTTTAATCACTATAGTGGAGAATATTGTGATGCATTCCCTTCTTCTTGTCCCATTCTCCTTTTGATTATGTTATTGTAACGTGCATTTTCTTCTTCATCGTTCTTTCTTGATTGCACTATTAAATTTAACTCTCACTGACCCTTAGCATATATCAGAATATCAGTTAGATAAAGTTCATGATTAAATATTTAAACACAGGAAACTTCATCATTCAGTATCTTCACCTTTCCTGCTGATCCTAATTTTAATACTAATCTTTAAAAATTTACTTCAAAAATTCAAATACGTAGTTTTTAGTCCTGATTGAAGAATGTTATTTGAACTGTATTATAGTATAAAATTATTTGTTATATTAAAATACTCGTATCACATAATTTGTAATACGAGGATGTCTTTGCTTCCTACCTCAGGCTGAGGAGTTGAGACTGAGCAGAACTACTACTCTTTACACGGTAAACTTCAAATAGACATTTCAAATTTCAAATTTCTCAAACTAATTTCATTAAAACTAGAAGAGTTATTGGCACTCAGGGAGTAACTCATTGGACATATAAATGCGTACAAAACAGGTAATAACAAAATAATACGTACCAGCAACCCCCAGTATGAGCAGTACTACTACCGTAGCGAACAAAATACTTTTCAGGGAAGCCATCTTAAACGTTTCGGATGCCAAATTGATACAGACCCCTGGCAAGGAGATGGATACTTCATATAGCCGTGGCAAAATTTTGTTTACATCGCGTTAATGGCAGTTTAATACAGTTTGACGTATTTAAAGCACATTTTAATCACGCTAATGTTGTATTTGTTGCACAGTGACTAAACAAAGTAACGTTGCAAATTGGGTTTAAACCACATTTGGAAGATTAAAACGTATCGATTATTTGTTAAATAACCATTATAGTTGGAAAAGTTTTTACGAGCAACGTTTTTAGTTTGATATTTTCAATGAGCGTGTTCGAGTTATCTCCAGCGTTGTAATGTACATACAGGGTCCTCTGAAATATATTTTCTACATCAAATAGAGAAATCTGGACACACAGCAATGTGTCAGCCAAGTTCGGAAAAAAAGGACAACGCACCGGCACCGGCCGGCAGTGTGTAATATTACACGAACCACTTCGAACTACTTTCGACCCCTCCCCCCTAGCTCAAAAACTATTAGACCTACACACTTTCAATTTTGCATATATATAATAAGGCCCCTTGGGTATCTAGAATCTCAAATTTCATGAATAAATCGATGATAATTTTCGAGTTTTTAAGGTCTGAAAAGTTCTTCACTCACTGACTGACTCACTCATCAAAAGCCTAGACCACTTCTAGGTGACATAGGAACTTGAAATATGGCATCAAGATAGATTATTAGGTGTATACAAAGGAAAAAATCTAAAACCACCAGTTATAGATGTTCTGTGTCGATAAAGTTATAGGGGCAATTAGTTTCAAGTACTAAGTATCAATCGATTTAATAGATTTAATAGTCGAAAAAGTACGTCTAATGTGAAGATATTTAATACAAGCTTAAAATTTAACTTTGTTAGTGATTCTGTTTTATATTGCAAACAACTTAGTTGGATATAGAACTTGCCAAGTTATAAATTCAATATCAAAGAACGTAACAATTTTTTATTCAATTAAAGACCGCTGTATATTCCTATTGTAAGTTCCTGTTGTAAATTGCTATGGAACTTGACACTAGTTCAGATCTCAACTCTATTATCGGCGAAGCCGACAAACCTGAACGTCGTTAGTACCGAACTTGGCACCCTTTTCACATTTATGTTTCTGGTGGAATACCTTCTAAATAAATATAAATAATGTTGTATAAACTGCAACTTGATATAAACTAATCTCAGGTATTCCTCTATCTCCATTCCGTAATATAATGCAGGCATTATTTCATTGGGTAGAGTAATGAAACTATTATTACAGTTTATTTAATAAGGTGGTTAACATTAAATAAGGAACTAAATTATAAACTAATTATAATATAAAATATATTTTTATAGATGTAACATTTTTGGTTTAAAACAAAGTTGGGAATTGGTGCAGGGAGAGGGGACTCTCGGTCAATCCCTCTAAGACTGAGGTGATGGTGTTCACCAAGAAATATAAGTGGAACAAAACATGTCCGCTGAAACTTGGTGGCCAAGAACTAAGTTATAATAGCGAAGTGAAATACTTAGGAGTAATCCTGGACGGGAAACTGTCATGGGGAAAAAATCTAAATCACATATGTTCCAAGATCACAGCAACACTTTGTCAACTAAGAAGAGCCATTGGTAATAGCTGGGGCTTGAAACCGGATACCATGAAATGGATGTATGAGGCAATTCTCAAACCCAGACTGACGTATGCAGCACTGGTCTGGTGGGAGAGGGCCTGTTTAAAGTCGAAAGCCAACCGACTTAACAAGCTAAGAGGATTGATTCTTAGAAGTATAACCGGAGCCCCAAGATCAACACCGATCGAGGCGATGGGGATACTGACAGGGATACCACCTCTTGATGTCATCCTGAAGGCGGAAGACGCAAAGGCAATGCACAGGGTGAGAAACATGAATAGGAAGGTAATGGACCTGAATAGACTCTCAAGAGAGCTAACTGACTGGTCACCAGTAAGACCGACTGGATGGAGGGTCGAGCTGGATTGCCGCTCAATGGAGACATTTGGTACACGGATGGAGCCAAAAGTGGGAACAGAGCGGGTGCGGGGGTATATAGGCGACGCGACGGGATACCTGGGCATAATGGCATTAAGGGAAATCTAATTGCAGATCACCTTGCCAGTCTAGGGACCAGGAAAAACCTTTATGGACCAGAACCTGTAGTGGAAATCTGATCAGAGACCACATCAATGGCTGGGAAAGAGACCAGTACAATAAAAGATGGAGAGGAGTAACGGGTTGTCGAATAACCAAACTCTTCGTCCCCAGTTCAATACTCAGAGATTGAGAAATGGAGAAATCAAAAATTCACTAAATCGAACAGACACAAAGCCAGAACCCTGGTGGTAATCATAACGGGCCGCCATAGTAGCCTGAATGCATATAAGCACAAGCTAAGGCTGACTGAGAGGCCGGCCTGCAGATACTGTAAAGAAGACGAGGAAACCTCAATTAATTTTCTCTACACCTGCCCCGCACTGGAGGTGAAGAGGTATCTTATATTAGGGACCCCTGTTATCCTAGAGGAGGCGAGGCTTAAGGCGGGGACGTGCCTATATTGCTCCTTTCATGGGATAGCATTTTTGGATAATGACCCGGATAAGAGGGGATCGCCAAGCGACTACCCATGCGATCAGTGACTGATGAGGCCTAAACCTATATAATATAATAATAAAAACATTTTTGGTTCCTGTTAAACTTATTTTGATCAATCTTCGTCGTCAAAAATCATTTTTCTTTTGGTAATTTTTGTCCCTCCTATAACTTCTTCATCCATCAGTAATAAACAAAACCTCAAATAAAAAAGGTTAATGTTAATTTTGTAAGAATATATGTTACTTGTAAACTATTACCTTAGATAGTAAAAAATTATACGTAAAAAATGTGATACTCTCAGTGATAGTTTCTTAAAAAAAAACAGTACTCAGCTACTGCTCATACAGTAAGAACATTTACAGGCATAACTGCGATACAATGTTTCTGGATTTATTAAAGTTTCAGATTGGCCGTCCAGCAACCCCGATCTCATTCCTCCTGATTACCATTTAGGGAATACTTTCGAGGCTATAATCTGCCAGAAATGTCGCCCAAATTTAATGTCTTTGCAGTAAAGCATTGTTGAACTAGCAGTACATTTTCAACCCTTCAAAAGGTCCATCAAACTTTCGATGAGTGGAATGTTTGTGGCAAGCCTGGGCGTAGAAGATGGTCGTTTTGGGTAAACTGTATATTATTTGAAAAATTAACTTTTTTACTCTTATAATATATGTTTACTATTTTTCTGGAGTACTTTGTTCACATTTTATAAGCCCTTGAAGTACTGACGACTATTTTTCGCTTTGCTGTGTAGACGGTTACTTAAATTATTTAGACGAATCAAATAATTACTACTAAAAACTAAATAATCAATGGAGAGAACCTGGCATTCACAAAATAATATCTTCTTTAATTTCCTTCTTTACTTACTCATCTCTCTCGGACGCTAAAGTTGAAATATCTTACAAAAAACCAGATATTTGGGTCATATTTCCGACAGGAAACAAACGAATTATTTACCTCATTTTTATATTAAAAGCTTTCAGTCTATTTCCCATCAGAAAATTACCCTTAATCGTTCTATTGATTTAGTATCACCTCTATCTATTTAAAGAGAATTGTTATTAAATTTGACGTTTCTGTTGGCCTCCAAACAATACGTTTCTGTTCGATCCAATCTCTAAATAAATTTCACCGAATCAAACATAAAAATGTTATTCATGTCAAATACATATGATAGACAAATCCAATTAAATTAAGAGAGTAGAGTATACTTATAAGTTTTTTTCAATTATTTAATCTGACAATTTAAACGATAAGTTTCTCAACTTTGTCATGTCCTACAAGAGTGTTTAGGAAAAGTGTACATTGTCACCAAGAAGAAATTTACTCCGGAAGAACTCGGAATAAAAAAGATAAAAAAATAACTTTGATATTCTGTTAACTTTAAGAAATAGTGTAATGAAATTGTATACTAGTTACACTATGCTTTCTTCTGAACAGAGATAATAGACTAAATCAAGCAGTACATACATTAATAACTTCATAATAATTAATTCCTGTGAAGATTTATCATTACCATACATTTTTAACTATACAAGTCATTAATTATGTACAATCATCTTTAGATGAATTATCGATTAGCTAGTCGATTGTTATTAGTATAAGGAATAACAATGATAGAATACTATTATAATATGGCTTAATTTAAATAATAAATTACAGGGCATAAGTCATCCAACTAACATTAATCATGGGTATCAATCCGACATTATTTTCTTGGAAAGCAAGGTACGCAATTATGTTTCTTGTAAGTAAACATGTTCTTTCGTCTTGCTATTGATCGAAAGCAACCCTATTTGTTACTTTTTGTACATAACATAGATAAATTATCTGTGCGATAGTTAAAATTTATGCCCAAAGTGTATGTAAACATTTTAAGAAGTTTGTCCAACTTGACCCTTAACTGATTCAATCAGTCTCTTTACAAATATTTGTGACCGGGGTCACAATTCGATATAGTGCATGTACTAAAGTTTCCCTACTTCTACCAATTTCAAATAAGTTTACGACTATTCGATACCGAGCATTTCAGAATTTATTTGTTTTCCACAAAATTCTAACTTTTGCGTTTTAAACGCACATATTTTTCCTGCAACACAGCACATAATTTATATGACCGAAGCAGTGGCGGCTCGTGATGAAATGAAACGGGTGTTCTGCACAGGGCCGATCCTAGGGTATTGGCCGACCGCGTGAAAATTTCAAACGTATCCAAACTACTGGCGCGGTAGGGGCCGCAAAAAAATTGAGCCGCAGGTGAAAATTTTGAAAATTTTCAATGTCACACGTTTTCCTGATACTTCAGAATTTTTATGTAAAATCCGTTTATACAAAAATATGGACTTTCACAAGAAAAATTTTTGGAATTTAATACCTTTTTGAAGAACATTCATGTTTGCCGTCATATTCTTTCGTTAAGAGAAAAGGCTTGTAAGGTGAATGTTCTACTAGAGGGTCTATAACACTTAAAATATTTTCCGAAAGAGTTTCAGCGTCACATTTTGTAGGTTTCAGGTATGTCCAAAAACGTTCAATCGGTTCACCATCGAGAATATATCTTAAAACTGCCACTAACTGAGTTTTTGTAGATACATCAGTTGTTTCGTCTGCCATAACTGCCAAAAATGAAGGTTTGTTAATTTCTTTAATTATTTCTTCATAACATACTTTTAATATGCAGTCTAAAAGATCATTTTGTATTTCTTTAGAGGTTCCTTTAAATACTGAAGCATTTTGTAGACGCTCGCTTAAAGTTACATCAAGCTCAGCAGAAAAATTTATCAAACCACGAAATATCCCCCGGGTTTTGAGAGGTTTCAGCTTCGTCATGTCCTCGCAGCGCCAGTTCAAAGGCCCCACAAAACTTTATGCAGTTTATAATTTTTGACAAAACGTATCTCTCTTTTGTCACATTATCATTATGCTTTTGCACATTTATCCAATAAGCTGAATCTAGCTGCGTTTTAATATTAGTTGTTCCTAATAAAGCTAATTCCATTGTATTATCTAGATGGCTTTTGGAGTTATCGTGCTTTTTTATTTTTTCAGTTAAGTGCATCAAATCTGTTACCCCTACCTCCGTCCATGCTTTATCACCACCAAAAAGTAAACAAGGAAAACAAAATAACACATTCTTTTTGTTGCACCCACAAATCCAATTGTTCTTCGAATAAATGTCTCTATTAAATTGACACTTATATGCTTTTCTGCGGCTAACACCTGCAGTCTCAATAACAATATCGGGCAATGGCCTACCATTGTTTTTTAAATCAATTTTTTCCTCATAGAGTATTTAAAAAATCGCTTCACATGAACTAAATTATAAACTAAATCCATTGTCACTATCACAGTATATAAATATTAATAATTAGTACAATAAATCACTACACAAATTCACAAAACAGTATTTAAAATCTCAAATTAACACGAAATACGAAATAGGTACGACTTACGCCCGCCTACTATACGAGGAGTAGGAAGGAGTAAACATTCACTGATGTTACCTTAGCCGGAAAAAATACAGCCCACTGACCGTGTAAATTCGCGCATTTACGAGCTCCAAGTGTGTATTGTCGCGGGAGTTGAGGGGGAGGACGGGTGTGTCGAGCCGTGCTGTGGAACTACCTCGTGTGGCCCAGTTCAATGTACCGCGACGCGCTCACGTGGGGACCCAGATAATTCATCTGGTCTACTACTCAATAGAGGACGGCGGGCAGAATGCGACTTTAACGCAATAATTTGGTTAGCTGCACCAACTAACCAAATTATTTTATTAATAAATTTTAGTAATTATTATGTCGCAAAAATATACAAATATCTAATTTTATTGGCAGTTCTGCAGCTCTGCAGCACCTATACACCAGCCGCCCCTGGACCGAAGTATATTCTGGAATTGGCGTGCTAGATAAAGGAGTCTTGGAATACAGTCATCATTTATATTTAGACAATTTTCGAGAATAGTTGTGCGCCAAAGGATCTTCTGCATATCTTAAAAATTGTGACTCATAGAAAAGGGTTTGTAGACCAACCTTTAGCACAGAAGAAGTCATTAGGTCATTACGTTCATCAATATAAATGGTACAAAATAAATTAATACAAAAACAGAGGACTTACTATGGAATATAGCGAATGATTGTAAAAAAGAACTTGGATATGCACCAGTATGAGATGCAATTATATAATAATAATAATAATAATAATAATAAATTGTCTTACATAATAACCACAGTTACTCTTCTTAGTCACAGTAAAATATATGTACAGATAATAATAATAATGGCAATTATTATACAATATAAATAATTAAATATAAAGTAAAAGGAATCTAGTTATCTAGGTGGAATAAAATCTAGGTATAAATATAGTATGTGTATTTCGTACATTTAGGTACATTATGCATTTCAAGTCTAAATTTTTTACGTATATATGGAGGAGAGGCGTAGATATGGACGTACATAAGGTACATATGTACGTCATATATTTTCAGTTTTAAGATATTTGAGCTAGTTCACTTTTCCTGAAACACTCGTATTTTTTTAAACCAAAACTAAAACGACAAAGAATAAATTTGTATTGTTCGTAGTTGTATCCAGAGAGTAATTTTGCCAACATATCATCTCAAGCATCTTTCGTGTCGTTATAGATTGTTATCAAATTAATGAATAACGCGTCTTAAGTTCAGTTAAATTAACGAAAAAAAAATTACAGAAACCGCGTTGCCAATCCAGAAATCTACAACAGTTTCATAGGTGCTTATGAAAGTTTTATAATCTTAGCATACTTTGGAGTACCTCGAGGCTTAAATTTGAGACCATTATTCCATTATTCTTTATCTTATTCATTAACGATTTGTCTATAATGCTTTTGTTACATCATCATCACTTAAAATTGCATCCACATTATGGTGTCATGACAACATTTTGAGAATAAACTATCCATAGCCACGTCTTGAGAATAAACTATCAATAAATATAGAAAAATTTAAAGTTTGCCCCTGTACCTTAGAGTAGCACTATATGACCACGCATATAAGACTCTTTTATAATTCTATCTATAATTTTCTTGGTGGTATAATGTTAATACGTTAATATAGTGTTAATACAAAATTTTCAGGATCTTGGTATGTACTTTGATGAAAAATTATCGTTCCTTGGGCATATCAACTATGTGGCTCTTAATTTTGTGATTACAAACACGTCATCGTTTAATAAGACTGCTACCTTAAAACCTCTATATTTTGTGTTAGTTATTATTTTTATTTTTATTATTAAAATATGTCTTAATATCAGTATTAATATAATTCTGTTTCTATTTTTATTAATGTTGTAATCATTCGAATGCTTTAGGACGTTCCAATAGACCCTTATAAGGCACTGTTACAATTTGTATAATATTTGAGCGTATATCAATTTAGTGACGACGTACGGATCACATGTTACACCACTCGAAATTGTTACTAATAAGACACAATTACCAGCACGTATGCCTTGCGACATATGTTTCAATGAACTATGTACGGCATAGATAATTAATAAATTTCCAAAATGTAATTATAGAGTCACGTCTTAGCTTTATTGTATAATTTGATTCATTGGCGTCTCAATATTCCTGTAAAATGTATTTCATTCTTGTTTCATTTATTTTAATTTTTGTTGAATTTATTTCATTTATTTTGATGGAAATATCACTTCCATTGAATGATTTTATGGAGAACCTTTTCATTACTCTGTCATAGATTGACGGATTTGTATTGTACTAACTGTTATCCTAAAATGTGTTTTCGGCACGACACTATTAAAAAATGTCAGTTGATTGATTCATACAATTGTTACCTGTGACGCACACGCAAGTAATCATTATACAAACCATACATGTATGTTCTTTCATAGTTTAATTTATGGATTATAAAGACTTAAAACTATTTTCAGTGAGTCTTTAAAACAGTCGAAGTGAAAAGTTAAATTTTTTCCTGTTTTGCACCTCTCGCTTTACCAAACAAAAGTCAGCATGTCAATGCGGTCGAGCGTATACGCGTACGGCGTAATTAAATAATATCACCTCGCATGTCGTGTTTTATCTCCAGCATTTAAATTAATCTACTGGGTAATAACGTTTGCACCATTTATCTTTCTTTTCATTAAAAATACTTTAAACAATTTACTGTCACGTACAATGACATGTACAGAACACGTCACGTAACGGGCGTAACGTACGAAGACACGTTCCGTTCGACTTACTAGGACTTTATTGATTTTTCGAAACTTATGAATAAATTCATGTTTAACAAAGCTAAGTACGAAATCCTTCTTATATCATTTATCGGGCATTATAGCCACGTAACAAAATTCCGTTATAATAACGTGCCCGCTGTTTACCCCAATTTGTTTCATAAATATTAGACTAAAGACTTACAGTACTTACAGTACAGTAACAAACGCAATAAGTAGTGATAAAACACCTTGTTAATTTACATCACTACACATCTTTCTGTCATTGGCCTAACTAATAGGTCATATCTCTCAATCATGGAGGTGTATAGATATGGCTTACCTTTTAAGTACCAGGTATGTAAATATGAGACCGGAATTTGCCCTTAGATGGCCTAGCTGCTAATATAGTTACCATCACACCGCGTCATTAGCTCCATTTTCTTGTTTTGATATATGATAAAGGTTTTTATCTCACAATAATACAAGTTTCATAGAACAACATCGTTTATAATAGCGTTGAACATATCGAATTTTGTGCCTGGAAACTACGATTTGCGGACAGCATTGATTTCTGTTACTATTTGAAGAGAACTGCTGCAGAATCGCATTGAATACTTGTTGAAGCATACGGTGAGCATGCTCTTGGTAAATCACAGTGCTTTGAGTGGTTTAAAGAAATCAAAAGTGAGAAACGAAGAACGTGGAAGACCACCGAAAAATTTTGAAGATAGCGAATTGCAAGCATTGTTGGATGAGAATGACCCTCAAACTCAACAAGAACTCGTGGATCAATTAAGTGAGATACGAGAAGCCACCCCTATACGTTTACAAGCCATGGGAAAGCTCCAGAAGATGGGAAAATGGGTTCCACATGAACTGACTGAAGGACAGCAGGAAAACCGAAAAACCATTTGCGAAATGCTATTCGCCGGATACAAAAGAAAGCCATTTCTCCATCGAATTGTGACTAGCAATGAAAAGTGGGTATATCTCGAGAATCCTAATCGTAAAATATCATGGGTAACTCCAGGCGAACCATCGACATCGACTGCAAGGCCAAATCGCTATGGATGGAAGACAATGCTCTGTGTTTGGTGGGATCAGAAGGGTGCGATCTATTATGAGCCGCTAAAACCTTAATACTGGAACCGTTAACACTGAACGCTACCGACAACAAATGATCAATTTGAATCAAGCTTTTCTCGGAAAGCGACCAAATGTCAAAAAGGGCAACACAAAGTGATTTTGCTTCATGATAATGCGCCGTCACATACAGAAAAACCGTGTATCTTCTATACAAATAAATTCCTGTTTCATATTTACATATCTGGTATATATCATTACTATCGACACTGGTGTAGGTAGTAGATTAAAAAAATAACATTACAAAAACAGTAAATGTTAGGTTAGAATTTTTTTAATCCCTGTTTCCCTGTTTAATCCCTGTAGGCACATAGTCTTTGTAAACATCTCTCTCACTATGATTCTTTACTTCTTATTTCACACTCACAAATTTAGGTCGCTGCTGATTACTTAATTTGGACGAACCCTGGGGCATCTACGATTATTCCCAGCACTTTGGACTGAAATCTTTCAAGTATTTCAATATTTGAATTGGAAGCTGAGATCCACAGTTGGGTTCCATATGTCCAGGTGGTTTCTCACTCTCAGTTTATTGATCGGCGTAAGATGTAATTTTTTCCCAATGAGCCAATAAAATTTGCTCAAAATAAAGCATTAGTTAGTCCCAGTTGCTTTCTCTTCATGAATATCTGCTTTTGTAAAGTAAGAGTCTGCAGTCTAGGTGTGTTCCTAAATATTTAGCTTCTTCTCTTGTGTTAATGATTGATTATTCTACATGATTGGAGGGCAGTTGTCTTTATTGAGGATAAAACTCACATGCACTGGTTTGGGCTCGTTAGTTTTTATTCGCCATTCTTTTAACTACGTTTTTATTTGTACTGGTTGGTTTTGTATCGTACTTGTGCCTGGTTTTATATTGTATTGTATTAAGTTTTGTTAATATTGATTATTCCTCAATCACAACATTAGAATAATTAACATACTTCATTTTAGTTCCATTATTATCCATCAGTTTATTTAATCTGTGTTTAATCTTAAGTCTCTTTTGCATTCTTAAGAACTGACTTTTCCTTAAATAATGAGTTGGAAAATAACATGGAGTAGTAATTAACACATTTTTTAGTATGATTAAAACCTTTATTGGCGACATAATTAATAAAGTGTGAAATACAATTAAGTTTAATATTTTTAAGAAATTTCACAATACCCTAAAAAACATATACATGTAGAAGATTCTACCAATATCAATATGAAAAAAATTCAAATCAAAACACAGATACAGTTATACTAAAAGCATACAACAAATTATTCATCAGTAATCAGTAACCTTTCATAGTTCCTCATAAAAAGTAATATTCATTTAATAAAATATATAAAACTCACGAAAGTACGTGAAACCGCTTTGCCAATAGAGGAAAAAAATCTGCATATAGAGTAGATATCGCCCTGGAAAGGAGGTGCCGAACGTAAAAAGGAAGCAACAAAGCAGTTTTCCGCGAGCCACGGAAATATGCTGTGGAGCCAAATATTTGATAAGAGGGAATACAATGATAACAGAGTGAGGCTTTTGTACGAAATTTCCTTGTCGGATGAATCACACGCGTACTTTCGCATTAAATCTGTTAGATTTAGAAGAAAGTGAACCTAATATAACTAAACCGGAATCTTATTCAAACATCCTGTTTTAATTCCACCACTTACATTTTGGGACAAAATCGACTTAAATGTAATTGCATAAATAATATATATTCAAGTTAAAATAATACAAAGCTACTTTTGAATGGTAACTAAATATTTTATAATTTTTATATATCATAATATTTAAATCATCTAAATACAAAATATAAATATAATTAAAAGTTTTTATGAACTGCAAAAGTTATCGTTCTTCCGAGATGCAAGACCCCGATTTAAATTTTGGAACAATAAATATTTAATTTAATTACATTACCTCAAGATACCAAATCGTCTGTTTATTTTTAAATGGGAGTTGAACGTTTGTTTATTTATTCAACGGGAGTTGTTGGACCCAATTTCAAATAAGTTGTTTCAAAACACTATTGCTACTGCAGCTGTAAATTTCTAGGTTTAGTATTGAAGATATAGTACCGAAAATATCTTAGACACTATACAATTGTCGGTAGAATATTCTCAATTTACCGGATACATTTTATAATTTACATTGGAAAAAATATAGGAATAATTTTTTGTCGCATAAAAACTTGGTGAAAATATTAAGAAGTAGGTATAATAACAAATGGCAAACAGTAACGTCCTCGAACATATTTTAAGAAAAATTATAATTATGTAAGTACTTATGATAAAAGTATAAGTATATTATTTGGTTAGGTATATAGTGTTGTAATTATTATAAGGTTGCATATTTTTGTCTTTGAATCTAATATTATAATTATATATATATGAAATGTTGGAAATATAGACACTGTATGTACACCTAAAGAGTTGCACATGACCCTCGGCTTAAATAATTTTTAACATATTCGATAACAAATACATATTTCATGTAAACTACAATTAACTGTGTAGGTATCTTCATTTGCATTAAAAACATTTTAAAATTTTTTATTCAAAGTTCGATGCTTAAGATTATAACACGCTTACAACTATTTATTTAATTCTTATCTTTACCAAGTCTTCGTCAAGATAAAACATATTACAGTCTTGGAATTATCATAAGAGTTAATATAATTCGTCCTCTTTGAACGAAAGGCAAAACTTATATGTAAGTATAAATTTAAATGTTGTTTCCTAAAAAAAATTGATCACTTTTTCGTTTTTCCATAAATTCCAAACATTAATTTTAATAGATTTTTACATACAACAGAGCAATTCTCACGAAAACATTGACCTTAAATTTTGATCTTGTTCTTAAATGAAAAATATATCAGGTCAATAACATCCTCCAGTTTCCTAATTATTATCTATTTTAAATTCACGTTTTCTAATACCTATGTTTTAGAGTATTCATAAAAACATTATTATAATTATAAGTCAGTCAACTACATCCCTTTTAATGAATCATACGATAAAATTTGTGTTTTATTCACCTTCGTATTATTGTACTTTAGATTGGATCTATGTTAAGTTCAAGGTACATACAAATATATTCCAAATCCAATATAAATACAATACTCAATACAATACAACAATATTCAAAAGAAAGAAGGTCATATCATAAGTTATTTTCAACATTTCAGGTATATATTGGAATTATTCAAGTTTTGATTTCCTTTGACATTTTCTGTTTATTTTAGTATTATGTGCATGTATGGCATTGTACCCTAACGTAGTTTATCCTAAAATAAAGTAGGAATCTTATGAGATGAATGTCTTACTTGTAACTACTATAGGGTGTCTCAATGAAACTATAGGATTTAAAATGCGCGCCATTTATGTTCTGTCAAAGATAGGGCGTCAATACGACCATAATCTACAAACCACATGACGTGAACATAACGCTATTAGCAGTTGAACAACGAATGCTTAGTTTATATACAACTGTTATATGAAAATGAGCGATCATTTACACATTTGCATTAAGAAAAATTCGCAAACACTTAGGACAAAATGAAGTTCCTACAGAGCTAACAGTTCGCAACTTAATCAAGAAAACTGATGAGACTAGTTCTGTTATTGATAAGGCGACACCAATATGTTGTCGTTGCCGTTAGTCAGATGTAAATACTACTGCAGTGAGAGAAAGTTTACGGGAGTATCCAGACACATCAATTCGACGTCGTGCACAATTATTGAATCCATCAAGAGCCAAAACGCATCTGATTTTAATGAAAGATCTACATCTGTCAGCATACAATATTCAATTAACACAACAATTAAAAGACCATTACAACGTCGTATATTTGTTAATTGGGTCTTAGAAAAGAAAGAAGGTAATGCTGATTTTTGCAACAAAATCATTTTCTTGCATGTTTATCTTGACGAATACCTCAGCAAGCAAAATTGTCGAATTTGAGGTGCTAAAAATCCACATGCAAATACGGAGAATCGCGATTTTCTTGTATTTGTTTGATGCACATTTTGGAGTGGTGAAGTAATTCTATACTTTTTAAAAATAAAGCTAAATGCTATCACAGTAAATGGGCTATTGCGACAAGCGCTATTATGACTTGTTGACGTTGTATGGTTTGTGGATGGCAATTGTTAAGTATTGACGCCTTATCTTTGGCAGAACACAAACGGCGCGTAATTCAAATCCTATAGTGCCAAGTGAGACATCCTATATTTATGTATAATTTATGTATACTTGTAAATTATATATACATTATAAATTAAATTAGATCATATATATATATATATATATATATATATATATATATATATATATATATATATATATATATATATTCTGAGGGTTCTGAAACAATATCGAATAATTTTCATTGTAGTTTTTCTTTAGTCATTCTTATTATTAAAGCATTTAAATAATTGCTTTGTAATTTAATGTACTGTCCTGAAAAATTTTTTACGTTAAAAGGTTTGTTTTTTATTAATCTTTGTTTGTTATTTTTTATTGCGCTGTGACTTTGTACTTGTGGATACGATATCTCACCAATATTATATCCACCTCTGAAATAAATGTATTACATATTTATAAGATCGAAATGTTCATAACTATTGCGAAAAAAGGAAGCAGAAAGAAGATCTGGATGGTGTGTATAGTTGGGTCACTCTAAGTTTGAACACCAAGCTACATTTTATTCGTTTGGTGTTCTACCTTACAGTGAGCGGACTGTACTCCTAATCTTCCCAATTCATTGGAAAACCCTCAGGAGAGGATCAGAAGAGAAAAGTTTTCTACACGATTTAATTTTATGTTTAGGATTGTAACTGAGATATATATTTTTAGAAAATTGTTTTTCAATGTGTAGTTTGTTGTTCTTTAGTTTCAATGGATTAAGTTTATGTAATGCCAATGAGAAGAGGGAAGCTATCTCTCATTGTAAGTGAAGCAAACCTTCGATAATAATAATAATAAATTTTGCACTGTAGTTTCTGCACAATTAGTTACAAACTACAACTATCTACAACTATACAAATAAATTATGCAATAATATACCAATAACTATTAGTACTGTTGTTTCTATAGTCTTTATTTATATGAATATCACAGGAGTATGTTTTATCCAACGTTTTAAATAAGTTCTGTCAATGGATATGTTTACTCTTTGTACATACGTATGAAATAAAACCTGTATGACTAATTTAAGTATTTGCTTTTCTAAAAATGCCTGTTACGCGTAGCTAAGAATTTTTTAAACGTCTACTAAAAGTTGACTGGAATATTGTAAAACGGTTTATTAAATAAAATTTCAGTATTTTATTACACAATTTCCATTCGACGCTCTACATAAAAAATTTATAAAAAGAACTACTAGTCACAAAACTTCATTAAAGTTCCGGTTCACAAATGCTTCATATACCGCGTTTTTTTTTTTTTTGTCGTAAAAATTTAACGTGGAGCTTATTGACATTCCGTTCGTATTTTGCCTTATCTGCGTGCAGCACCCCCTCATCATCATTTTAATAATAGCCACCCTTTATGCCAAAAACGAACAATGGACGTTATGGCCTACATCAGAATATTAAATTCACCAATATTTGGAGAACATGCGCTATTTGTCGTAATAAAATATCCAGTGAATTAGGATATTTTTTTACAAAAACTGTACCTGTCCCTTTTTTAACTAACAATAAGTTGTGCAACGTATATAAAGCCCCATATAAATTTTATTTTGTTCTGACTTCTGACTGGCAATAGTGAAATGAATATACAGAGTACCCTATTAGTGTACATTATATTCATATAAAAACTCAAAATATGAAAAAATAAAAAACTCAAAAACTGAAAACCAGAAAAACTGAAATACTGAAAAACTGGAAAACTGAAAATCTGAAGAACTGAAAAACCGAAAAACCGAAAAACCGAAAAACCGAAAAACCGAAAAACTGAAAACTGAAAATCGAAAAACAGAAAATCGAAAAACTGGAAAATAGAAAAACAAAATTACTCGAAACTCGAAATACGAGAATCTCGAAATCAGAAAAAGCTAAAATAATGAAACAAATGTTCTTGTGATGTTTATTATATTACGCTATGCAAAATTAATTCTCGTTATCAAAAATAATACATCCTTAATTTGTATAACTGGCAACATATATTTTTAACATTTAAATACATAGAAATAAATCCAATAAAAACTCTCATAAATAAAGACTCTATAAAATATGTTCCCTACTTAGAGTATACTCAATTATGTGCCCTGTATATTATTGTTCATAATATAATAAATTGTATATTTATCACAGCCCCAGGGCAACGTAAGAATTCTATTCAAAATTAAAACCTTTGCTGGTTAGATTTTCATTTTTTATTTCTTAAACATAATAATTGTTTCGCCAACAGAGTGGCTTCGTCAGATGTTGAATACATAGACTAAATTTTACATTGTGGAACTGCGTTTATATAACTAGGGTAATTCTAGGCTTATTACTATGGGATTTCCTACTATTAAACTATTGGAATTAAGTTATAAAATTTCAACGGATGTTATCTGTAAATGTTAAACACGATTTTTGGATAGCATGTAGAACTAAAATAAATTTAATAATGGAGACGAGTTTGTTTCTATTTGATCATTTAATATGATATTAGATTTCTTTGCTTTATTAATTTCTAAAAATTCTAATAAATTTAAGTTAAAGACTAACGAAGAGTTTAAAATTGTACATGTAGAGAAGAAAAGCTTAAAAAGAGTTCCACAATGTAAAATTTAATCTATGTACTCAACATCTGAAGAAGTCACTGTGTTGGCGAAACAATTGTTATGTCTAACAAATAAAAAGTGAAAATCTAACCGGCAAAAGTTTTAATTTTGTATAAATATGGATTTTCATCAAGTAACGGCCCAATCAATTCAGAATAAGAATTCTAATTCATAAACAAAAACTAACATTAAATTATAAGAGTGCGTATTACTTATAACCGAATGACACTTGTCACTAAATGTCACAACATACTACAACTAGGCAAAAAATACTTCTTTTATATAGTAAAAGATATGTAACATGATTAAAATACAAATACAAGAAATATATATACTATATGTTTATTAAGAAACTAAATTAAAACAGCGAGAAAATAAAAGAAAACATTTTTAGGTGGCATTATTTTCATAAATATAAAGTAATAATAATGCAACAAAATATTAAATCTTAATTTTAAATTAGGTATGCTAGTTAGTTTATTATATATATATATATATATATATATATATATATATATATATATATATATATATATATATATATATATATATCTGTGCTAGTTTGGATTTATGTTAGCATAATACGATAATAATAACTTTATTGCTTATAAAAATATACATATAGCAAGAATTATTAATACCTACACATATGTAATCTGCTATATAAAATTAAAAAAAATACAAATTATAAACTAAAGCAACTAACAGTAATAATAAAGTCGAAATTGGATAACTATGGAAATATATATATATATATATATATATATATATATATATATATATATATATATATATATATATATATATAATTTTATTATAATTATAAGAAAAATAAACTGATTTAACTTGCAGAACTCAGTTATATTTTTTGTCGGTAGGACCAGAATTTGTAATAATGTTAGTATTAACTTGTAAATAATTAACATATTAATTATTTACAAATCATTATATTATTAATAAAAATAAATAAACATAACATTATTTTATTAGGTGTACTAAATTAAATATGGGTACACTACAAGTGTATATGTTATTTATATATGTGTAAGTATGTATTTATACAAGTACTACACTCTTATTGAACAGCAGGATTTAAATCTAGGAAAAGGAAAACAAGTAATTAGAGAGTTACTCCCTTAAGTAGTTCATGTTTTAAGAAAATTAACAAATACAACTTTTAGTCATATCTAGGTTTTTTAAGTTTATATGGATTCTAAGAAACATATATAAGTTTCTAATAACACTGACTTAGTTTTTCACAAAACGTCAAAACATTATACACTACTCTCGACGCGCATTTCACCAACAAAGTTGGCATTATCTGAAGATAATTAAAACTAGATGATGCCAATTGACTCGACGAGTGTAGTGTATAGTATTTTGGTGTTTTGTGGAAAACTAAGTCAGTACTATCTTCACACCAAAGTTCTGACGTACTCCAGTATGTTTCTAATACATTGAAAACTGAAATAGATGTTTTTATATTATTTAATGTTCTAGATCAGTGTAACCTCCTTAGAATTGGACGATCTATATATATATAGAATTTAGGAATATACATCGATGGCCTTTTATGTTCCAATTATTAATCAATAAAAGTCTTTATTATTATTAAGAACTTCAGTGAAAAACGTTTTTTAGTAAATTAGACGATCACAAACATTCATAACAAGTGTATTTGTATACAATAATGAATAACAAACAACGAATATCATGGAGTAGTTCACCTTAAATAAACAATAGAGCATACTCTTAGACACTCCTTCAACATTCTTTAAATATCCTTTATTTTCTAAGATACAAATAAACAGCGAATCTTGTTTACGAACTTTTGATGTGATGGATATGAGAATGCGGTGGGCATTCAATCGAGTTCCCAACGAGGAGCTCATAGTAATCTAAAGCTTTCTCCATATAGTTAGATGAGTTACTTGTCGTATTCTCTCATAGAGGTGTCTACAGCAATGTAATTCGCACTGTAGTTCGGGGTTGGAAAGACGCAGGATTGTTGTGTGACTGGGGTCGCGTCCCGATGGGATAAATTTGGAATTTCTCCCTGATAATGTATGTATTTGTCCTTGTCTATGTGTGTAAACTGTTTTATTAAAACTGTGATTAGTAGATGATGAATGAGCGTGACGTAAAATGCAAAATCCAACTAATTATTCTTGATTAAAACATATTCGAAGACAGGTAGCAGTTTAAATTTCAATTACCTATAATCAAAGTGCTGTATATTTTCATGTGGCAATAAAATTCTCGGGAAAGTATAAAATAAATCTTTATTATTTTACATAAAAATGTAAAACTCCGACGTTTTCTCACATCTTATTTTTACTAGCCATAAAATAAATATTATTAAGATCTAGAATAAACGTAGTAGTGATGAAATTATGTTTTGATGGAAGCGGGAACCGGCCATTTGATTTATTATTAATTCTGCGGCAGGCTGATGTAAAGGGTACTTCATTAGCTTTCCATGATTATAAAATATAATATTTTCTTCTAATATTCAGAAGATATTTGAAAATACTTTATATGCAATATTTATTTAGTTTTTTTTTCTTATATTCCTCTTGAAATTAAGTGTAATATTGTTATATTAAACATTCTGCTGCAAAGTTTTAAATGTTAAATATTATGATTGCAAAATTGTTGACGGCAATTAATTGTAAATTATTTCCTAATTAATTTCCGAAGAAACTATTTCAGGTAACTGCATTCTAGATATATTGTTGAATATTTTGTGATATAAAAGTTGATGATTGATCATTTCTTTTCGTAGTGAAAATGTCAATATGATTATTACCTTATTTGGAAGTAGATGATTGATACTTTATTGAAATGTTTATTTTATTATTTGAACTATTCTCTATGTAATATTTCGCCACTGTGGTAAATTTTCAGTCTCCGTGATGTTTAATAGAAATGATGTCGCTGTCTAAATGAGTCAAAATTAGTGTAGTAGAGTTTCCTTTTTAAAAGCAGTGGCCCGCTGAGCTCTTATACATTTATTTTCACGCCAATTTACGATCAAAACTAGGTACAGCTCATCAATAATAGGAACAAGTCTCAAAACTGCGATATCGGACCACCCACGAGGTGTGCAGTAAATAGCCTGGTCTTTACTCAATGGCATGGAGACCCTGTCTCACTTTTTCTTCTACACATACATAGAGAATTTCACACCTTTTCCTATTCTTAATGAGCATTATATATCATATTTTATTGTTGATTAAAACATCTATCGTTCACACAATTCACTAACACTCGACGACTTGTATCGGGCGAACCTAGAGAGATTCTATGTATTTTTAACATATGTCAATACATTCCGAATTTGAAATAGTAAAAATTCTTTTCTAATGAATTTTAGTATCGGATATTACCAACAACCAGTATATTTCCCAATTCGCCGATATTATCTAGGTTAGGTTAGGTTAGGTTAGGTTAGGTTAGGTAATTTTTACAAGCCTTTCACGACAAACACCACTTTAGCACAGCCCAAAACTAGCACAACTACAACAAAATATATATCATATATATAAATCATAATATAAATCATATATAAATCATATATATATAAATCAATATATATATAAATCAAAATATAAATCATACTCGAATATTATATTAAAATTGTCATTACCTTCTTCAGTAAAGGAGTCTTATTATCGATATATTTAATAACTATGTTAAAATATTTTTGTACTTGAACTTTTGATTTCTTTCCTCGATATCCAGCCGATTTTTTTCCTGATAAGGAAATCAAGTTGGGAAATATTCATACATCGATGTTTTCCTCTATGTTTAAGGCAGATTTGAGTATAAAGAACGTATTCCGTAGGTTGGATATTCTTAGTGTTTTTGAATATTCTTCAAAATAACATAGAAGTACATTTTCCGATACCTTCTTCTCGTTTATTGTGGCACATAATTCACGTAATTAAATGTGAACTTTTTCATGTTGCAATTTTGATATCGCACAACTATATCTTTATTTGACACTATTTGACACTACTACATCTTTATCACCATTATCCATTCTGAAAGACAATTATCTCTATTTACTAAACGGCTGTTTTCGTGTGTGTGTCACGAAATTTTTAGGTCGATATACGAAATGCTTTTCGTTCGAATGTGGGCATTTTTACAAAATCATTATAGTAAATCGACCCTTGCGAAGAACGTAGTAACTTTTGTTTTTTGATCCGAAACCTCTAAAGCCATGCTCCGGAGTTGCCTTCGATATGAGCGAGGGGGCGGTGCAATATTATTGCAGTTTGCTTACTCTTTCGAATTATTAAACTTAGAACGTACCTTTGATAGAATGCAGATGGAAAAACACTTCGAAACCTTATAAAAATGATATCAAACTTGTCTCAATTATATAAGAATTATCAAAACGTTTTCATGGTTACGGTCAGACAAGAGGCAATGAAACAACTAGATGTTATGCCAAATTAAATTATTTACTCACGAGTCTATCAAATCATAAATGTTATCTTTCAGTCGTGATCTAATCTCGTGGAATTTATTTTCTCTGTCTTCTTAAGATCGTTGTGTATTACACTGGGGAACATCTGGGGAAAAAATTATGTTTTCACAAATTTAAGATCGGTTTCTGAGTACTCAAGGGCCCTAATTTCACATTATATCTTTATTTTAGCTAAATTGAGTACGTTTGTTGAAATAATGTAAACTCCTGAAATTTACCAGATGATTGGCGGCTTTTTGTGGATAGTTCTAAAAAGAGCTTGAATATTACTGCACAATGAAAAATAAGTTTGCGTCGATTCGAATCGATGATTTAACAAAACTTACTTACAGAATAATATGAAAATATTAAGTTGGTATTAGAAAAAGCTGCTTATTCTCAGCATCAGTGATTTGTTAGTGTCGATTTAAAAATAGCCAGCATACTTCATGGACACCAAAGTGGATATATTAGATATCCTTATTACCTCTGTTTATGGGATAGTCGTTCAAAAGTAAATCATGTTTGGCCTTTCAGAGACGCTATAAAAGTTGAAAAAGCCAACATTGTTCTTGAGCCATTAATAAAAAGATAAAAAATAATACTTCCACCTCTTGACATCAAACTGGGTTTAATAGAATAGTTTTTAAAAAGACTGGATAAGTCGGTTGATTGTTTTAAATACATTTTCCAAGCATTTCCAGCTATATGTATGGAAAAATTAAAAGCAGGGATTTTTGACGATCCACAAATTCGAAAGCTGTTAAAAGATCCAAATTTTAACGGATACTATATGACGGTTGTACAATCTGATGCATGTTTTAGTTATGTATCTGTAATTCACAATTTTTTGGGTAATCACAAGGCAAATGACTACCAAGATCTAGTACATAAGATGCTAAAATGTTTTGAAAAATTGGGAGCCAATGTGAGCATTAAATTACATTTTCTGCGTAGTCACTTAGACAAATTTCCTTCTAACTTAGGAGATAATAGTGAGGAACAAGGTGAAGGGTTTCATCAGGATATCTGACTAATGGAAGAAAGGTATCAAGGAAGGTGGGATCGTCACTTGATGGCCGATTACTGTTGGAGTCTGCAGAGAGACTGTTCACAGCAAAAATATAAAAGAAAATTTTACAAAGAAACTGTTTTATAATTTTTAATATTTACTGCATGTTTGCCTACTGCTTTACTTTCTCCATATATACTATACAGATGTATGCTATAGCTTACTGCTATAGTTTTCTTCTTTATTTATTTGTTTTTTTGTTATATTTCATATATAAAGCATTCAAATCCAGAGAAATTGCTTATTTTATTTTGTTTTTATTGCTTTCCATTAATATCATGTAAATTTTTTTCAGAGCCATTCAAGAAAAAGTAATGCCATTTGCAGCATCAGGGGTACCCAAATCGACGCTTAAATTCTTAGCAAAAAATTGACCGTTCTCCAATATTATTTGCCAAATCTTCTAAAGCTATAATTTTCTTTAGAGATATCTATACATTGGTCTTATTTATATTTAATGTCAAATTCGTCGCGCCCAACCGAATATTATCCTTACAAACCCCATCATTTTGTCGAACCAGTTGATTACAGCTTGCTATCGAAACGAAAAAACCTTCTACGACCCAGACACATTTTCATTCGATTTCCGATTGCTTAAATATTTAAAGAGATAATTGCTTGATAGTCCATTGTAGTCCCCACCTAAATTATGCAGGGAACGTGGAGTTTTGAAACAGGTCAACACTTTATTCGTGTAGGTAATAGTCGACCTTATATGAGCAACAATAACAGCCCTGAGGCGTGTTAAGATAGCGCCGGGGGAGTCGGCGGTATGGTCTGAGAAATGTACGCGATAACGTGAGGCTGAAGAGGAGCCGCCGCCCCCGGAAACTCTTGCCGGTTGTGAAAAGAGGCAGCTGAAAAACATCAGTGAATGTATGAAAGGAAATGCGTCTGTGAGTACACTCGGATGTGCTTTAGGAATAATAACTCTTATTAATTTGTATATCTTGCCCGTATTTCTTTGAGAGACATTTATATCTGAGGGTATATTTTATACATGGTATCATGGCTGCATTTTACTATAAAAAAATTGCATCAACAATTCCAGGTGTTTCGTTCTAAATTTGATACGCTATATACGAGGGTGGGGTGAAAAGTTTCCGGTCTGATGAAGAAAATTTTTTTTTATTTTATTTGTCAATATAATATCCATCAAGTCTAATTAATTTTTCATAACGATACCATAATACAGTAATGCCATTCTTTATAAGGATTTGTCGAGTCCTTCAAAATACGCATTTACAGAATTGATGACTTCCTCGTTGCTCACAAATATTTTACCTCCCAGCCATGTTTTGAAGTTAAGAAACAAATAATAGTCACTGAAGGTTAAATCTGTTGAATACTCTAGATGGGGGAACAATTCGAACTTCAATTCGTTGATTTTAGCCATTGCAATGATTGACGAATGAGTAGGTGCATTGTCATAGTGAAACAAGATCTCTTTCTTCGCCAAATGAGGCTATTTTGCCTTCATTTCGTCACTTAAACGATTTAATAACTGCGTAGTATTCACCGTTGATGGTTCTTTGGTGTTGGCTTACCCACTTTAGTCCATTGTTTCGACTGTTGTTTATTTACAGGAGTGTAATGGTGGACCCAAATTTCATTAGTAGTTCAAAATCGACGCAAAATTCGATGGAATTTCACTTGTACAATGCCAAATTCTCAGTCGAAAAGTCTTCCGGTACAATTTTTGATCGACAGTTAGCAAAGGCGGCACTCACCTAGCACAGAGCCTCTCCATACACAAATGTTGATCTAAAACATTGCGTACACGTTCAAATCACATCTCAGTAGTCCCAGTTATCTCACTCACTTTGAATCTGCGGTCCTCTACCACGATTTTATGAATTTTCTCGATTACATGTTTCAGCAGTTGTAACCTCAACGGTGCGTCCTGAACATGGTTCAACATCAGTGCTCGCACGACCATTCTTAAACTCAGAAACCCACTGTTTGGCTATTGAATATAATGGAGAAGAGTCCTTCAGGGTTAAATCTATTTCTTGTTTGATTTGAAGTGGTGTTGGGCCTTTCAAATAAATGTATTTGATGACCGCATGCCTCTCCAATTTTTCCATTTTCACGTAAGCATGCGAGGCGTCTTATTCAATAGGCTGTCAAACATATGCTAATTGAGCAATTGACCTGAAACTTATTACACAAGCTAGTAAGGGATAGCATTGTAGAATCAAAAATGAGATCTTTTGCCGCTATATCTAGCTCAGGTAAGAAAATTTTCTAGCCCACCCTCGTATGTTTTATGAGGAATTAATATTACACTACGTTATTTCCCGTGTGGTTATTTTTCAGTCTGGCGACTTTTAGACGCTGCCGTTTTTCCAGTCTAATTAAACTCTATCTAACCTATCACTAATATAATGTGACAATTCTCGTTAACTTCACTACTAAAATAGGTCATTGAATTGTCCAAATAACAATAGTGTACAATACAAAAGCATTTTTGTCTGTTGTCGAACTTCAGTCATCTTGAATTAAACGTCAATAATAAACTTTCAGTGTTGTGTCTTTGAGTATGACTTTAGTTACTTGATTATTGTCGACATGTCGAAGTGTTCGTTAAGTTGTTGGTCCAAAGTAGGTAGTGTCGAGGTATGGTAACCTCGACACTCACTGAAAATTCCCGTTTTTAGTAACACCTTCATTAAAAGCTACAAATTGACAAGAGGAAATAAACCTTAAATGTTATTTTTCCTTTTCTTTTATTAGATGGGTGTTAATTTTAATTTTCCATTTCTTCAGCCACTCTTCTAGTTGAAAAAGTTTGTCTTGGAGATTGGAGGAGGTAATTATTGGGTGTTCGTCTATAGACAAGAATGTTATGTCATCTGCAAACGTGGCGGTGATAAGGAAGTGAGATATTAGAAGGTTTGAAGTATATGTAGATTTGATATAAGATAGATCTCAGAACGTTTCCCTGGGGAACACAAGCGATGATGAGGCGAAGTCTCTTCTCTACATTTACTCTTGTTGAATTATCTATCTATCTGATAAGTACGATCTTAAAACATTGTAATATTGTATGGGAAGTGTTTACTTGATTTTATATGGCAGGCCGTCGTGCCAAACTTTATCAAACCCTTTACACTTCGTACATCTATAAAAACCGCTGTACAGTATTTCTTCACATCTATGGCTTCATTAATTGAATGCACTATGCGGTGGAACTGCTGGATAGTTCAATGCCCTTATAGAAAGCCGAACAGGGGGTGGGTGTATGTTTAGAACTGAGTTTATTCAGTGAAACTTTTCTTGAAAATGGTCTAGAGATGACGGTAGTATACATTTTAAGTATCAAAAACAGATGGTGAATTAGTTATCATATACCGTACCTACTAATATGCACACAGTCTGAGCCGCACTCCTCCTCGGATTCTCTTCTTTAAATCCAAATTGTCAGGTCTGTTAATGTGTACTTTACTTTTTAAGTAGTCCCATTAAAGGAGTCCAATATAGTTAGATCTGGTAGCCTAGTAGGCCATATTATGGGTCCTCTTCGTACTATCCAGTGATTTTAAAACATAGCATTTAAATATGAACGACCAGGACAAGCATAGTGAGGAGAAGCACCATCTTATTGAAAAAAATATATCGATTAGAAAGAGTAAAATGAATAATAGTGGCATCAAATCGAACTGAAGAAATTAAAGATATATCTGCTCATCCAATGTTTAACCAAACGAATATGATTCTAGTATTTTTTCTTTGACTATAGTATACCACACATTTAGTTTCCGAAGATATTGACTGGATACCTCCACAATTCAGTTTGGGTTCTCTGTTACCTAATACGGACAATTTTGTCTATTAATAGTACAATTCAAACACAAGGTAGTGTTGTTGGAGAAGATGATCATCTTCATAAACTTATCCTGATTACACAATTGTTGCATTGTTTCACAAAACTTATTACGTCTATCAGTATCATCTTCAGATAATTCATGGTATCAGACTAACGTTCTATTAATGATATTTGTGCTTCCGAACTATGTAATGGCAATAGCCTTCGGTATGTTTCAATCTGCAGCCACTTACGACAGAGCAATGTGTGAATGTTTTGTAAGGATGAAAAAACATTAATTAGTTAATTTGCGTCTGTAGTTGAAGGACCAGGTTTAAGTAAATCTCAAACATTACCAAATTTTCTTAATTTTACCTCTACTCAGTTAATTGTAATTTGCGAAATAGGAGCACTATCAGAAAATTTCGTTACATAATCGGGCTGCTTATATTTAATCGTGCTCTCTCCCTCATGGTTAAAAAGATTGAAATACTCTGAATGTTTCAATCTCTTCTAGCCCTCTTAACTTCACCTGTTGCATAAACCAACCACACATTAAACGACTTATAGAAAACGAGGATAGAAAAGGTAGTAGCTACAGTTAGTACCAAAGAACGACAACAGAGCAAAACTAATTCAAAACGTACAGCAAACACTGAACGACAGTTCGTACGCTAATATGGTCCAGTATTAAATATTAACGAAAAATTTGGTTTTATTTAATAACTTTGTTATAAATCTTTTTATTTACTGTTGATTTAAAAAATTCATTTACTCACCAAAACTTATATAATCAATTCCTCATTTTACTTTACTGTACGAAAAAGCAACGGTTATTTTAAACGGAATAATGAAAATGGAGCCTTTCAATAAGAATCATATTAATAAAGTCATAAATTCTAAAAATACGACGAGAAATAAATTAAAGGTTAGCTCGCAGTGGCACTTTAAATACGTATTTTGACCTTCCCGAGTAGTTTTCAATTGTTACTGAGTAGTAACAATTTTATAGAATTTATACATTATTATTCAGACTCACTGTAAATTAATACTTACATTAACAGGGCTGTATATTTTCGGACCACATTTCATAAGCGCCAGCATAAAGCATATGAAGCATATAAACGTCATAAAATCCCAATAATTTGAGTTTATTTTTCAGAATTAACAATCGCTCATACCAATTATATATGCGAACATGTTTTTCGTAGTTTATTTTCCATTTACGTTCGAAAATCCTAGTTGAATATTTATTTCAATACCGAACCGAATGATCTAATACATCGTTCATTGGTTTTGCTGTCATTATGTAAATCCCAGTTAATAATATCAGCGGGAGTTTTACAACCGATGAAGTGTAATTTTTTATCGGAATTTTTTTATATTCTCGTACAACCAGGCAGTTGTGTGACAAATTGGTAGCATTAGGCAACATCGGGATACGAGATGAACACTATGAGTGAAGGGAAATGCAAAAAGGAAAAGCAGCAAGTTTTACAAAGCACGGTTTTATCTATAAGTAAGACTATAATAGTCTCATATACAAAGTTTTTAAATTAGTTCTATTATTTACAGAATACGCCTTTATCTACAGTGTATTTTTTTATTAAAATACACCAACTTGCATTATTACTAAAACAACAAACTGCAGTGTAGTTTTTATTTAAACCTAACATGAGCCAATCTTTTTATTTAAAAATAAACTAGCACTAGAGAAAGCAATTTTGGTAAAGTTTAAAGATGAACTAGTACTAGATTAGGTTGCAAAGGCGCCGACTGAGCTATTAGCACTGGCTGTTTTCGCCGACTGATTTCCAAACATTAGTTGCCTTTCTGCAGTTAATATCCATCGATATAGCTCAAACGCTTATTGATTAATACTTAATTAATCATTATTATGTTACTGTTATATTTGCGTGTTTCCCTTTAGCGAACAAATGTGCATAGTTAATAATTATGTTGCGTTTAAACATCTTTGATGTACTGGGACCAAAGATTCTGTACGATACATGCAAACAGTGCACAACACACATTAAAAAACTGGCGAAAAACAAAATACCCAATTTATGTTTAATTTAATTGTCATGCCTATTGCTTGTAATATACCATTTCGTGTTCTGTAACGGATTTTGTTCACTCTCACAGATTGGTCATTACCAAGTTGGATAGTGTTGCGAAACGAGGTAATATTTGCACTTAAGGCAATCGAAAATCGTATTAAATCTGAATTATGAAATAACAAACTGTGGTTATAGTTAGACGAGAAAGAAGATTCTTGAAAACATTATTGTCATAATATGAACACTAGACCTCCTAAACTATCATCTTCATTCTTACTAGCTAGTGAACGATTACAAAAGTGTACCGGTGAAAACAACCATACGGTCCGTAGCCTGTTTTCTTAAAGAAAAGTGGGTAATATCTTTCATATTACTTGTAAACTTGATGCGTTGACTCTTATAGCAGAAGAAATTCGAAAAAACTATCCAAACTTAAATGGATTAATATCATATACAGGAGCAGAATTTCGCAACTCTCCTAAACATATTCGAAAATTTCACAGAGAGTGTCCCAATATTCCTGAACCATCACAAACTATTCTTACATGCTGGAGAACATGGGTACATTCACCATTTTATTATCTTGAACATTTCCAAAGAATAGTCTCTAGTTTTACAATTTGACAAAACAACTGCGATTAAGAAAAGTTAAGCAGAATTTTAAGATTCTACAACAGCTGATAGGAGAATCCGATGAATTCGACGATAATTCTGAAGTAAATTATGTTGGGGTATCCCAATTTACATAGAATTCAGTGGAAGAATTGTGCAAAGACAAAATACTGAGCATTCATCCGGATAAAACTAAAATAGTAACCTTCACCAGAAGGTACAAGGCAGGCAACCTGATGAAGATGAAGTTGGGCAGTAAACAGGTGGACTACGCTTATGAGGTTAAATGTCTAGGAATCACTCTGGACAAGAACATTCTATGGCGAACACACCTGGAGAATAAATGTCAGAAAGCCATACTGACTCTCTGGCAATGCAAAAAAGCTATGGGAACAAAATTGAGACTGAGACAAAAGCAGATTATTTGGATCTACAACGCCATAATTATTCCAAGGCTGTTCTACTCGTCAATAATATGGTGGAATAGGGTAGAACTAAAAACGGCGCAACGCCGCAGCCGAGCTGCAGAGTGTCTTCCTCCGGGGAACCTGTGCCGCAGAGAGAATCACCCCGGTCACAGCCATGAGGGCCTAGATGGGAATGCCATCCCTTGAACTCAGGGTCAATATGGAGGCAAGTAGAGCTGCCTACAGGCTTAGCTGCACGGGGAAATGGAACACCAATAGTGTGTTTCATTGTGAGTTAACCCGAGGTAAGCTTAACAGGGAAATCTGGGGCAATCCTCAGGATAAAACCAGTAAGAACCTACGCTGGAATAGAGATTACAAGGTTCTACTACCAGGAGGGGATGGTTGGGACGACAAAATTGGACCCAAACACGGCGAAGTCTGGTTTACCGATGGATTCAAAATCAGAGAAGAAGTAGGAGCTGGCTACTGTGGACCCAGAGCTCGGGATGAATATTACACCGGACTGGAAAAATACAACACGGTATTGCAAGCGGAAATCCACGCAATATTTTATTGCGCGGAGGAATAAAGGAACTTCTGGAAAGGCACAAGACGGGACAAACAATGTGGATGTGCTCAAACAGCCAGGCTGCACTAGCTGCATTGGCCGCCGTAGATCATAACTCCAGATTAGTGAGGGAAACAAAGGACTGCCTGAATAAGCTTTCCAGAGGAAACAAACTCCTTTTAACGTGGATATCTGGGCATTCCCGGTAGAAAGAGAATGAGAGAGCAGATAGACTGGCTAAGAAAGGCACCATACTATATGGTCCTATCGAAAAACCAGTTGGAATGTCTTACCAAGAAGGGTTAAAGTTGCTAAGATCCCACTATGAGAATTAACAAAGTAAGGAATGGCTGGAGACTCTCGGCTGCCGCACTTCCAAATCTCTAATGGGGCTGGAAATAGGAAGATGGGCAGATGAGTTGAAAACATTCAGCAAGGCCAAGACCAGGATTGCTGTAAAACTGATAACGGGACACGGCAACCTGCGACAGCAGAGACACAGGATGGACAAAGAGGAGTCCCCTCCTCTCTACTAGGTGTGACTTAGGGGAGAAGGAAATATCGATGCACTTCCTATGCGTGTGTCCTGCCAGATCACCTTACAGGGTGATATGGCTGGACAAGCCGGAATTATTACCGGACGAAATCAGGGATCATCAGCTGCAGCATATCATCAGCTACAGCTTAGCGGCAAGGTATCTTGCGGCACCCTGAGGTAGATAGTGGGATAGAGACCAAAAGCCAAGGCTAAGTGCTCGTATCCGTAAAGGCCCGCTAGATTAATAATAATAATAATCCCAACATAATTTACTTCATAAATGATAATTTGTATATTTCATAGTTTTTACGCGACTACTATCTAGCTTCACTAATATGATACTGAAATGATTTATTACATAATGTATTGGTTACTCTTATTTTTTTATTTTCGGTGTACCTGCTATGTGATACTTTGAAACATTTTCGCTGCATTACTATTTCTGCTACCTTTTTTTTTGTCGTTCAAACTACCTTTTATAGTTCAACGGTTCTTCATAAGTAAAACCCAAAGCCGAGTTGATGCACGTTAAAATGTCCAAAGCTTTGTCGAGTTTTTTTACGCGCGATAAATTATTCCTCCGATTTGATAATGTTTTATTTGTCCAGATATCCTCTGGCCCTTCTCGTCTCATCCGAAAAGAACTTCGAAATTTGGAGACGTGAGTAGACGCGCCTTTTTGTTCTCTTTGTGTCGTGACATCCGCTTTTACAAATCCTCTCTTCCAGTAATCTCTTGAATACGGAATGACACATTGTACAAATACGTGAAAGCCATAAATCCATAAGTGCTTTCTGTGTTAATCGCGACCCGACGAATTGTGGGGCGGAGTACCAGTTATTGTGCGAAATTCACTAATTATATATTTTATAACCTATAACGGTTCGCTGCATATCAATATAATCTAATGGGTTGGAAATAGGGGCGGTGTATAATTAATAAGTTAAGGGAAGGTTATGGCGCAGGGTGTAAATATCTACTTAGAGAAAGGTAAGGTAATTCTTATTAAATACAAATTAAATTACAACTAGAAAGGTAATAATCGAAATTAGGGAACACAATACACAGAAATACTATCGAATTTAAAGTATCGAGTAGTAAGATTTCAATTAACTGTTTCTAATTTTTATTCCATTAAATTAAAAAAATGATTTTGTTCGTTTAAACTACGAAAGAGAAACTAGCAACAGATTATATTTTTCATTCTTTATTCAATTTAATTCAATTATAATTTCAGAACTTTTTCTAATTTATGTAGTAGGTATGGGGACGGTTGGGCATGGGAACTTTTTGAAGACCGTGGGAACTTTTCGATCCTTTGATGTTTGCCGCCGGAATGCGTTATATTGAGATCAAAGGATGCCGCCAGACAGGTGTTAATTGCAGGTGCGTCGGCACGCGTCATGCCGCCAGATGTTAATTGCCAACAGGTGTTGTCGTCGGCACCATGGGAAAATTGAAACTTGCGTTTTTACCTAATTCACAAAAATTTGAGGTGCCGGCTAATGCATATGACTAATTTCAGAAATGTGTCTTCTTGCCAATTAACTATTTTTAATTTTTCTTCCTTTAAATTAAAGAAAACAAGTTATCTGAGAATATTTCTCCAAACAAAATATTATTTTTGTAAAGGCTATTAATATTTTTAAAATACATTTAGTATTTGACCATATTAACTACAGACATTTTTAATATAGCTCTGAAAGGTCTTTTAAAATTACTACAATGTTTCTGAAAATAAAAAGTAATCAGATCAATACAGTTTTTTAAATCTACGTTATTCATATTTACAGCCCTTGTTTTTTCCGTCGTATTACCCACAGAAATACAGCTCATCACGATGAGCTACTTTAGATTATGATGAGCAAAATTAGATTATCCTCCTTTTCTCCACATGCTTTGTTCCTATTCAATTTTATACTAATTAGTGATTTTTTACTTTTGTTTGTTTGTTTACTTTTTTGATTACTTGTTTGTGTTTATGTTTCCTTTTCTACACTTTGACACTATGTTTTCAATATATCCTTCTATACTACATGACAATACTTTTTCATCTCTTATGTTTGCCGTTAGTCAACCTAATTCAGATGAAATGCAGTTATAAAAGGGCATGGTTAATAATAGAGAGGAACTTGTCTTGCAGTTACGAGAATATATCTGTTGTACGTTTGAGATTTCTTCATCTAATACTAGTTACTACTACTAAAGTTACTATAGTACTCTATGGTAACTAAAGTTACTATAAAAATAGGAAATTAGTAATTCCATGCTTCAGAGTTTACATGGTTGTTGGATCCTTAGGTATAAAAAAAGTTGAAGGACACAAAAGTCATGTGAATGTCTTTCTCTAATACTTAGGGTTCCACTTAGATATACACCAAGAAATCTGAATAAGTAGGATACCCACTATCATTTTATAAAAAGAAACATTTTGTGGAATAAATTGGCTTATTCGGGGCATCTATTAAGATGGAATCTAACATTCTTGAGGCACATTTTTGAGTAAGATCAGATGATTTCACAAAAGATTGTTCATATCTTGATTATCGTTCGAGTTATAACGTATTTACAACAAGAAAAAAAGAAAAATCAGTACAGAGTAAGCGAATGACATCGTCACCATGACATCAAAGCATCTGAATCGAGTTTTCGAATGATCACCACCGTAATTACAGTATTTACTGGAACGCCTTCAGCCTCTTCAATATTGTAGGTCCTGTAGGGTAAAAATATCGAAAATTACCCACCCGGTAATATGTGTTGTAACACATATTATAATATCAGTAATCTATGTAATATAAAATGAATGTTATTTGATAAGAAAAAGTGGCGTACTCAGTGGAAAAGTTGAAAATTAATGGTTTAGGACTACAAGAACTACACGCCCGCCAAGAACTACAGCAAGATTTGTGTTCAGCGCCTGCAAATTAGGGGGTGAAGTTTACTAAAATCTCATGAGAATTTGAGAGTTTAACGCCAAAATAAATAATTACCCAAAGTATTATTGGGAATACCTAAGAAAAGAATCGGGAAAATGCCCAACAATTTTCAACGTCTGAAGCATTATTTACTCTTTACCGTATTTTTATCCTGAGTTTATCTCTATTAAACATTAATTAGAAATTACATATTAGGCTGTCGTGATTTTATTTTCTTGTTGTTGCAATTTGGTGTAAGGACCGGGAACACCTCTTTGCATTTTGAATACCAACACCTTGTATGTGTATATAGCACACTTTAAACGTTTCCTCAGAAACGCAGCTTGTTCAAAGGCAGCAAAATGTGACACACTTCCTATGAAACTGAATTTATAGACTTTTCTTATTGGCAACCTGTTGAAAGCTTTTATATTGGCGGGTTTCCTAAGTAATATCTATATCGTTAATCTTGATAATGCAATCTAAAGCCCCCGCTGACAGAATGGGCGAGACTCGTGCGCTGTATTGCGCCTTATTCGTAGGGAATATACGGGAAAATATCGCGCGCAGCGGCGTACGATGTCAGTCGAGATATAGGGGAGAGAATATCGGTAAGTATGAATGCCTCGAGGTGCTATTTCGTTTAATATTTTACAGATTTAATATTACACGTATTTGAAATATATATTGCGGAAAAATATTTACGAACTTTAAAAAAAATAGCCTGGTCTTTACTTAGTCGCATTGAATCCTTTGCGAAGTGATGTATGTGTAATGTGAATGTACATAGATTTCGATCTGCCGCGCGTAAAGTGCATCCCTTTCCTTCCGAATGCTGCCTCACTCTTTCTTCCACGCATTCATAGAAAATCTCACACTTTTTCCTATTATTGACGAGCTGTAATTATACAAATGTATAAACATATAACTGTGGTTACCCTGAAAATTTTAAATATCCTAAAAAATTTCGAGGTGAATCAGATCTGGCGAACAAGCTATTTCTTATATGAATTCTATTGGACGATGTCTACCAGTCCACCAGTTTAGACACATTATTTTGTCGGAATGTTGTCCATACTAAATTTGTCGGAATTTGATTTTCCTATTTTATTAGATTACAGAAAAGCATTTGATATAATTGAATTGGTGAGTGAAAGAACAGTACAACTCCAAAATAGCCATTCTGAGAAAACAACAAAAAACTGTTTAACAAGAAAATTATTGTTTGTATGACATTACAGTGCATTGTAAAGTTGTAGTATTTAGGTATTCTGGATTGATCTATGAAAGGAGATAAACAAAAAAATATTCGTATAAAGAGATACGCTCAAATCAAAGTCATGGATTTGTATTGTTCCTTCACTCATTAAAAACAAATTGTAGTTGTTTATTATTGATTGGTATCATTGATACCATTTTGGTTGATATTATTGTTTTTGGTAAAAAAAATACCATTAATAATTCAAATAATGCAATGCAAATACCAACGAATGCTCGGCAACGACTATCACCTACACAATTAGTCAACAGCACCGCATTTGTACTGTTCTTTTACTCAACTCTTAATCAGACTCTACTATTTTGAATAACAGGAAAGGGTGCATGTACTGTTCGTTTAACCATTAATGCGTTAACGTATTTGGACCATTTTGGCTATCTCAGTTTAAACTGTCATTTTGGCGCTTATATTGTTCTTTCACTGACCGATTCAATTGATCTTGCAACCTTGTGCACAAAGTTTAAATGTATTGATCTTAGTTTCTGCAATTACTTATGAGACAAAAATTATAGTTGTTGTAGATGGAGTTTCTTCTTCATATGTGGATGTAAAAATAAGTGTACCACAAGATAGCATTTTAAGACTTTTGCTGTTTTCTATATATGCAGTGGATTTGTCATCCTTTATAAAATTATGTTCTCATTAATATGCAGATGACTTGCAATTGATTGCTCATTTTCCAGTATGTCACAGAATAGACTAAGTCGAGTCAGCAGAGTAATTCTGATTTAAAATCTATTTCTCTAAATCGCATAATTTTTAATGGAGGAACAGGTGAGTTATTAGTTGTTGGTAAGAACAGATGTTAGATAGTGAATAGCCACTTATTTAATAATAAACGGTACAAATTTTCCTGGCAATAGTTACAAAAACTTGATGGTTTACATCGACAACGAACTCAATGTTGCAAGCCGTTTCAAACATATTCAAAAATCTTATGGAAATCTACCAATGTTTTATTTCTATAATGGTTCTTTAACAGCTGCAATTAAATTAGAATTATGTAATTGGCTAATTCTTAGCAGCATTGCCTATGCCTACTGTGATACAATTTATTGACAGACAATAAGATAGAGAACAAAGATAAGGAATGCCTCCAAAGAGTACAAAATGTTTGTATAAGAATTTGTTGTGAACAGCCCAGTTTTGATCAAATCACTCATAAATCCATGACTCAAAATGGCTTACTCTAACTGATGGTTTCAGATTCATTTAGTTTTTCGAGTATATAAAATCAATATTGCTAAAACAGCTGAGTATCTTCATGAGAAATTGCTATAAGGTAATGGATATTCATAATCGCTTTACTCGCCCACAGAAATTTTTATACAGTAACTAAACACTATTCTGCATACTTCAAGGATCCATTTAGTTATAATTCTGAAACATACCGTATATTAAGAATTTTATGTTGTTTTCCTGACTCCACCCGTTCTCAGTATATAAAGGTAACCTAATTCTTTCAACCTACAGTTCCATAACTTCTCAAATATTAATAATAACTGCAAATAATAATGACTAAATTATAAATGAAATAACAATAGCAACGATAAGAATAACACAACAGTTACACATAAAAATAAATAACCTGTCTCAGCTACATTATAATATTGAGGATGTTGTTTCAAGTCCAAAGAGACTTCAGTTCTGTGGAAGTGTTTCCAATTACGGTTGTGTAAATTTCAGTTATCTGATCAATCAAACTTTTCCAGCCCGGTCTTCCTGATAGATTGAATGAGATGGTATTAGCTGTATGTAAACATCTGCTATTTTTTTTCAGAAAAAGTATAATTATATTGACTACTTACTCTCTTCGATCGGTGAGGGGACGTTAATAAGATAACTATCGCGCTGAATATGGTGGAGAAATTGTTTTAGGAAATTTATCCCGAGAAGTGAATTATTTTTTATTATTGTTTGTAAGTTACTCTCGTATGTAATCGATATTAAATAACAATTAAATTGTTCTTATGCATTATATAAAATGTTCTAATCGTGTTTAAATACTAACTGCGAATTGAAATAATAACTTGCGAAAATAACAGCTAAAATTCATGGAGTATCATTTAAAAATATTAAATCTGCAAACGTTTTTTATGCAAATGCATAAAGAACGTCTAGTATAAACAAAGTTTATTTAAACATTCTCCTTGAAGTTCTTAAGTTCCTGTTGAATATGACGAAAATATAGATGCACGTAATTTCATTCAATCGAATATACCATCCACTACATAGCAATTAGACAAGTTTGTCAACGTTTATTAAAAATATTCTAATTATTGAGAAATTCTAATTAAAATATTTAACATAATATCTGAAATATAGTATGTAATTCAGGATATTTCGCTGAAATGTATTGCCTCACAAAATATATTTACATGCCCTTAATAAATAAAGATTCATTAATTTTTTTACTGATCTTTCTAAACCATTTGAAATTTAGTTGTGTTGATCTAGGGTCTAGAAGATTTAATATAAGAAATATTGTATTGAGTTATATATCGGAAATAAAGCAGGGTGCATACGACATGGTGATAGAATTGTGTTATAAAATAGATTATAGAAAAATTCTGAGATACGTGTACCTTACTTAAAAAAGGAAACATTGACCGACGTCCAAGTCTGTTTAAAATATGCTGAGCTTTAGAAAATTTTAAACATATTGAAATGTGTTTGAGGTCTTTGCTTACTTATTAATTTATTAGTTGATGTACAGTATACATTTATACTTATATCGTACAAAATTTAGAACTTTGCCTTAATAAAGTTGTTTAGATATGGCAGAAAAAATATATTAAATTGTACACAAACTATTTACAAAATATTTTTAAAATACGTGCGAAAGCCTATTGTCTTTTGTCTCTAAATTACTTGAAAAGCTAATTCTGCAACGCATTAATTCAATCTTGGAGGTGATTCCAGAACACCAGTTTGTTTTCCGCCAAAAGCACTGAACAAGTCAACAAGGCCACCGCATAGTACATCCAATCAATAAAGCGGTAGAGAAGAAAAATTTTTGCTTTACTATCTTTTTACACCAGCCAGGCATTTGATAAGTTTTGAAACGATGGTCTCTTACACAAAGTCAAACACTCCTATCCTACACCGTCTATTAATTAAGTCATATCTAACAGATAAATATTTTAGGACAAAAGTAAATGACAAAACTCAATTTTAACTCACCAAATCTGGAGCCCCACAGGGCAGCGTTTTAGGACCAGTTTTATATCTGACATACACTGCAGACCTTCGAACCTCGGACTACACTGTAACTGGTACATTTGCAGATGACACTGTCATTCTGGCGATCTATGAAGACCCAGTAATAGCATCCGCAAATCTCCAAGATCACCTCTTCTACATACATAAATGATTGTCTGAAAAGATGAAAAATCAATATCAATGAAAGTAATTCGCAACATATGATTTTTACACTTAGAAAAGCCCAATTACAACTAGTATTCATAAATGAGGCAATCACCACAAATATCAAAGGCAAAATACTTAGGTCTCTATCTTGACTCCAAACTCAATTGGAAAGAACGCTTTACAAAAAACGTAAACAGATAAGCATGAAAATGAGAGAACTAAACTGGCTGCTTGGAAAGAGATCACAAATGTTCTTATAAAACAAAACTGTCATCATTCTCGTCTGAACTTACGGCACTGAACTGTGGAGTTATACCAGTAAGTCTAACGTTGCTATCATACAGCGAGCTCAATTCAAGATCTTTCGAGCAATGGTAGAAGCCTCGTGGTATGTTACCAATCAGACGTGGCATCATGACCTCCGAATCAAAACAGTCCAAGAAATGATCAAAGACAAAAGCCATGAACATCAGCAACGATTGTAAATCGACTCAATCAGCTGTTTAATACCACTTTTCCAAGAGAATAACGACAAAAGGCTTAAGCAGAAGTGGCCAACAGACCTTAAATAAGGTGTACAAGGCATTCTCGCTGTAGAAACCTCATCAGGACATATAAAAGGTGGTCCAACCAAAACGCACGATGTTAATTGTAAATAAAACAAAAGTTTTCAGAGAATTATCTTAATATTTTTTATTATAATAGAAGGATCTATGACAATTATGTGTGAAACAGAATATCGGCCAAATGCCCGCCACGGCTTCAGTGGCATACCTCTATCCGATGGTCCATATTTTCAATGACTCTGAGACATAATTGAGGTTCAATATCGTTAATGTGCCGAATTATCTCATCCTTTAGCCCTTAAAGTGTTCTTGGCTTATTGACGTACATTTTTTCTTTTAAATATCCCCAAAGAAAGAAGTCCAACGGTGTCAAATTACATGATCATGGCGGCCAATTAACATCGCCACGACGTGAGATAACACGGCCATTGAATTTCTCCCGCAAAAGTGCCATTGTTTCGTTGGCTGCGTGGCAAGTGGCACCATCCTGTTGGAACCACATATCGTCCAGGTCCATATCCTCAATTTCTGGCCACAAGAAGTCCGTTATCATCCCGCGATAGCGAACACCATTCACAGTAACTGCTTGGCCGACCTCATTTTCTAAAAAGTACGGCCCTATGACGCTCACAGCCCATAAACCGCACCAAACAATCACTCTTTGTGGATGCATCGGCTTTTCAACAATCACTCGTAAATTCTCATTTGCCCAAATGCGGCAATTCTGCTTGTTAACGAATCCACTGAGGTGAAAGTGTGCCTCGTCGCTGAAGATGATTTTCTTTGTAAAGTCACCATTTACTTCTGTCTGTTCAACCAACCATTCGGCGTATTGACAACGCTTGAAGTGGTCAGTAGGATTCAGTTTTTGAGTCAATTGAACCTTGTAAGTGTGTAAATTCAAATCTTTATTCAAAATTCGCATCAGTAATGTTCGTGAGATGTTCAATTCTTGGGCACGACGACGAGTCGAGGTTGACGGCGCTTCTGCTACACTATCGCGAACAACAGCAATGTTTTCCGCAGAACGAACTGCATGTACAGGTGTTTTCACATTTCCTACAGACCCGGTTTGCTGAAATTTGCGCACAATTCTCCCGATTGTGGACACATTTGGTCGATTATGCTGACCAAAAAAGTCACGAAGTGCACGAAATGCATTTTGATTTGAACGCCCATTTTCGTAAAAGGCGTCAACAATCTTAACGCGCTGCTCAATTGTGTACCTCTCTATGATTGAATTTGTCAAACACTGAAACAAAGAAATGTCAAATTAAGTTGGGCAGAAAACTTGACGTTAAGGTGTGACTCACAATTAACATCGGCATTATGGTTGGACCACCCTTTATGAGACTACATTCCAACTCTCTTAGTTAACAATATAGCTCACAGAACAGTAAATTCTGATTTACTATTCAATAAATAATTATAAAAAAACATACATGTACTAACACACCATCACATTGAAAATGTAATTTTAAGAATATACATCAGTCTTGGTCGGATATCTAAAAATAATCTTTTCATAATCCACACTTAAATCCCAGCTATCTGTTTACACGTAACAGCTTACGGGCCTACCCGCAATTCATTTCCAAATCCTTATTTAACATCACCCTCACTCTCATAGAAGAAATTAATATCAGATATTAAGCCATTATGTGCTGCTCGCCTCCTATAAAGCTCCTTTTCACGTGATTGAGACGCCGGAGAAAATAAAGCATAATGGAACCATAAAAGCTGACTACTATAAGCATAAAAATAATGTTCCCCTTAAATGATATTCTGTCGCGAGCTGTTATTAATGAAAGATGCGGATATAAGGTTAATTAGGATATTTGGAGTTCATTAGGAACTTGTGGTGTAAGTTTTCTGAGTTTGGTCCATTGAACAAAACTTTATAAGAGTTCGAGTATGTGCGTGACAGAGTAGACGCAGTTAATAGCATACTGTTCTCACAATAACTTAAATATGTTAGTGAATTACTATTTTTCGCTCAAGTAGTCTCATGAACAGAGGAGTGAGTAAGTTGTTATTTGCTCGAATGTGTTGTAGGATCTACTTATTAATATTAGGTATACATGTAATGTAAAGTGAAAGTTATTTGCTGGTCACGTGCGGAAAGTTGAAAATTCGTTTTTTGGAAAACTGTGTCCGAGCAGAACAAAATGAAGCCAGATTCGTTTCCAGCACTCCAGAAAATAGGGGGAACCAAATCCTCAATATATGGTGAGGATTTGAAAGTTTTACTCTGCAGTATTTATTATTATTATTATGTTATATGGGTTTGGCCCTCATCAGCCACTGATCGCATGGGTAGTCCCTTGGCGATCCCCTCTTATCCGGGTCATTATCCAAAAATGCTATCCCATAAAAGGAGCAATGTAGGCACGTCCCCGCCTTAAGCCTCGCCATTTCTAGGATAACAGGGGTCCCTAATATAAGGTACCTCTTTGTCTGCAGTGCGGGGCAGGTGTAAAGAAGATGAATCGAGGTTTCCTCATCTTATTTACAGTATCTGTAGGCCGGACAGTCAGTCAGCCTCAACTTGTGCTTATATATGCATTCATGCTACTATGGTGGCCCGTTATGATTCCCAACAGGGTTCTCGTTTTGTGCCTGTTCAATTCAATGAATTATTGGGCCCATCTCTCAATCTCTGAGCATTCGAGGAAAAGTTTGTTTATTCGACAACCCGCTACTCCTCTCCATCTTCTATTGTGCTGGTCTCTTGCCCAGCCATTGATGCGGTTTCTGATCAGATTCCGATTTATCCCCACTGCAGGTTCTGGTCCATAGAGGTTTTTCCTGGTCCCTAATCTGGCAAGGTCATCTGAAATTAGATTTCCCTATTTCCCTTAATGCCATTATGCCAAGGTATCCATAAGAGTTCCATCGGTCCCTTCCCTGCCAAGTGGTTCAATGCTTCATAACAATTATAGACCAGCTTCGATTTTGTCGTTGCTGAATTCAGGGCTGCCAACGCCGCCCTGATATCTGAGCAGATACATACCTTCTTTTGGGTCCGATTTTGGTAGGCCCCCAGAACACCGTATGTAATTGCAACTATCTCGGCCTGGAGTGTGGTAGTGTATTTGCCCAGGGGGAAGGTTTTACCTATCCTATCGCGTCGCCTATACATCCCAGCACCCGCTCTGTTCCCACTCTTGGCTCCATTTGTGTACCAGATGTCTCCATTGAGCGGTAATACAGCTCGACCTTCCATCCAGTCGGTCTTACTGGTGGAGGTGATCTTATATTTCTTGTCAAACAGGATCAAGTGGACACCCGTACTGTCAGAGGGCATCTATAAGAGTCCCTCCTCAGCTCGCTCTCTTGAGAGTCTATTTAGGTCCCTTACCTTCCTATTCATGTTTCCCACCCTGTGCATTGCCTTTGCGGCTTCCGCTTTCATGGTGACATCAAGAGGTGGCATCCTCATTAGTATCCCCATCGCCTCGATCGGTGGGGCTCCGGTTATACTCCTAAGAATCAATTCTCTTAGCTTGTTGAGTCGATTCGCTTCCGAATTTAAAGAGGCTCTCTCCCACCAGACCAGTGCATACGTCAGTCTAGGTTTTAAGAATTGCCTCATAAATCCATTTCATGGTCTCCGGTTTCAAGCCCCAGCTATTACCAATGGCCCTTCTCAGTGGCCAAAGTATTGCTGTGATCTTGGAACATATGTTACTTACATGTTTTTCCCATGACAGTTTCCCATCCAGGACTACTCTTAAGTATTTTACTTCGCTATTATACCTTAGCTCTTTGCCACCAAGTTTCAGCGGACATGTTCTGTTCCACTTATATTTCTTGGTGAACACCATCACCTCAGTCTTAGAGGGATTGACAGAAATTCCCCTATCCTTGCACCAAATCCCAGCCTTGTTTACTGCTCCCTGCATTATATCGAGAATCGGATCCAGGAAAGGGCCCTTCGTTATTATTACTAAGTTATCGGCATAGCCAATTACTTGGTAATCCTTTAACCTTTCAATCAGCTTATCCACTACCAGGCACCACAGAAGGGGGACAATACCCCTCCCTGTGGACAGGCCGAGTCGACCCGGCGCGGCCTTCGATAGTAGTCTTGCCTTTATTGGCAGTAAGCTGTCTGTTTCCCAACATATGGTATATCCATTCAGCGATTATTCTGGAGGTGTAGCATCTGCCTAGTGCTCCGCTAATCACCTCCCTACTCTACAGTAAATAATTACTAAAAAAAATTAAAATTTCAATATTTTCAAGAACTCAGCGACGCGAGTTGTTTGTTTCTGGTCAACTAAATTTTGCACAATTTTATCTCATCAGTTGACATCACTTGAGGATCTGTTCCGAAAATAAGTTCATAGGTCGCAAAATAAGGACCATACTACTATACATGGTAATAATCACAGCAAAGCACTGGTTTACTTTGTTGATATATGATATCTATTTAAAATTAACTTTGAAAATATTACATTCTGCCGATTGTAGATTTGACCTTATTTTAATTATCTGGACAATATTGCGATACAACCACCAATTTTATTATGATTGAAATTTCAGCGTAATAACAACTCATCCCAGGCAAGTTAATTTCGGCCAGCAATTCACAATATTTTAATTAACAACTTTTACAAAACTATAGCGTAACGCAAATTCAGTAATTCCTAATATACGTTTATTTGGTATACGTTAATTTAAAATTAATCATCTGCGTTCTACCAAATCGAAATCTCGAAAATAATTAGCCGGGAAATTAATAATAGTTATTTTATAATGTGTGCTCGATTTGTGAGGATGACTAGCGAGTTATATAACATCGTTTCCGATAATTAGCTTCGGTAAATTGTTACGAGACAAGCTAGGAACGCAGATATTTGCCCAGCCTGAGTTCAAGGTGCTTGAGAGCTTTCCTGAAAAATGGGTTAACGAGGACAAATAAATCGGTTTTATCTCTCACTTGAAGCGAAACCGTTACAGCCGCAACCTTCGTATAGCCGAGATGTTTTACAGTTTATATCAAATATATTACGGCTGTCAGTTCCACAGTGAAAATAAAATTCGACCTACAATAGAAGTGGTGACGACAGGTAGAGAAATTATAAAGTTCGGTTTTAGACAGACCATCGATGGTGGTAATAGGCGTATAATGGCGCTTGACACGAGCCACTACTTCATAACTGTAACAGAGGTTTATCGTTTGTTATTAATCGCAAAAAAATGCTATGCAATCATGAAGTGATATTTTAACAATGCAATTCGTGGCGACTTCCAAATTTTATTTTTATTTATCTACTATTATTTACTTATTTAGTTTGTTGCAGCTTTAAATAGATGAAGAACATATAAGCTCTACTTTACATTACTCTAGTCCAATATCTCCCTAGCAACGTAGGGCCACGGATTATTCTGCATAAAAATGAAACTATCCCCGACAATTGGGGCAAATGGCTTCACATGTTCCATGGAACTGTCTCATATAGGAGCTAAATCCGTGCGACCATCGAAAGAAATTCCTCTCCAAAACATTATTGATCCACCAAAAACGGGATTCTCGGAGAGATATTCTCTGAGGTCTGAGGAGGTCTGAAACCTCCCTCCAGACTTCCACCAAACTCGTTGATGTCCATATGGTGAATTAAGACTTACTCTTGTTTCGTATGAAAGCAAAATTTGATTCTAGTCATCAATGGTCCAATTTACGTGTTCCCTTTCAAAACGCAGTCTAATAACTCTATGTTTTCTAGCAATTTGTGTTGCAATAGCTGGTCTTCTACTAACCTCTTTCATTAAGCCTTCTCCTGACCGTTTGTCCAGATATTGCTACATTTCGAGCTGCTGCTAGGGTTCCGCTTAGCTCTAAACTGGTAGAATGCTTGTTTCTTAAGGTGACATTAATAAGATATCGCTCACCTCTTGCGTGTCTAACTACTTACGACCTTGTCCTCAGGTTCTACAGTAACTTCCAAGTTCATTGAAACGTTTAATTGTTCGACTAATTGTTGATTGTATAACTCATAACAAATTAGCCACATATCGCTGGCTACGTCCCTCGTTAACCAGAGTTACTTTCACTGCTTTGTTGTCTCTTAAGTGGCGTGGACAATTCATTTCTTCTACTTTTAGTGTATTGCACATAGTGTTTCATTTATTTGACACTAACTTAAAAAAACATACTAGCGTAGCTGAAGTTTATTGCCTTTTACATCTATCAAACAATAATTGAAATTATTTATCACTAATCACGGGATGTCCTAGGTTACCTACATAAAATATTTAAGAATTTAAAACTTCAAAATAGTATATATAAAAAGTAATGAAAAGTTTTGCTTGCTGATGCGTCAATTTTGTTCAGGAGTTTAATAAGTTCACAGAGCGGACTTAATCACTACCGGCCATCTAACTTTCCGAATATGCTATTTTATACTTTATGCCTATAGAAACCATTAAAACATCGCCATTAGTATTAAGAAGCTAAGACTCGTTTTGTTATTTCAGGCCGTTCTTCTTTTTTCTTTTTACCCAAAAGAGCCTTTTAAATTCACGACAATACTAGTTCCTCTTTCATTTTTGAATCAAATGTCAAGTATGACATTTGGATGACGGTGAATGAATGTTTACATATCTCACATCATACATGAATCTAATTGTTCATGAAAATAAATAGAACGGGGTCGTAACCGCATAAAGAGGTGCAAGAGTAATATAATAGCTATTTACGTTATTAGACCGGTAGCAAAATTTTTTTAGCCATGCCAATACTTTGCAGCTTGTTTGGCAAGGCCATAAAAATGCTACTGGTTGTATATCGTATAAAATTTTTTAGGATACTGCAACGAATTAAACAAAAATAGGTTTACTGCTAAGGTGAAGAAAGTAAACAATAAAATTTGGGCAATTTAGTTTTTGCATTAGTGATTAAATAGAAGTTTTGTGCCTTATAAAATGGATTTGCCCCAAAAGTCTTTTCCAATTGCACTTCCGGACGAACTTCTGGATAAAGCAAACAGTCATAGATCGGATCTTTTACTACAATTTTCGGAACGATACTCAAGAAAACTCAAGATGTTTTGCATTTGGCGGGAGAAAAATTACATTGTTGGAGTTGATGAACGGGTAATGCTTGCCTATTTTGAAGATAATTATAAGAATTTAAAAATCTTGTGGTACTTTTCCATGATAAGGAGCTGCATACAAATTCATGAAAAGGTGGACATAAAAAGGTATATATTTATAATTGCTTTTTGATAATAAATTACCAGAATTAACCTAGATATGGAGAATTATACCAATACATCAAGAGGAAATTAGTTGATCATACCCCAAAGAAACCAAAGGTATTGTCTCACGATGAAGTAGTTAAATTTTTGATGAAAGCCAACGATGCCAACTACTTACTGATGAAGGTCATTTTAATTATTGGTATTTTTGGCGGATGCCGAAGCGAAGAATTGGTTAATATAACAATCGGTGACATAAGGGATTGTGGAAATTTTATAAAAGTATGTCTCCCAAAAACCAAAACTGGAATAAGCCGCTCTCTCATCATAACCGAAGAAGCAAAAGGATGTCAACTTTGTGTGTTGATTAGGAAGTATATCTCCTTGCGGCCTGCTAATATGACCAATAAGCGATTCCTGGTAACGTATAGAAATAATAAGTGTATGGCACAAGTTATCGGTGTCCATACTGAGGGTAACATCCCGAAAAAACAAAATTGCATAATATTTAGGACTTCCAGAGAGTGAGAAATTTACCAGACATTGTTTCCATCGTCCAAGCGTAACTCTTTTGGTAGAATGTGGAGGAGATCTCAGCACCAGATCAGATCAGTGTATCAGATGATGATACACGGAGGTTGGAAATCTTCGTCCGTTGCACGCAATTACATAGAAGATTCCAGCAGACTCAAGAGAAATATTGCTGAGAAAATTTTGGGTTCATCTAATGGAAATGAATCTTTTGCAATTACCGAGTTATCTTCAGTATCTCATTTGAATGTTTCAAGCATGAAAAAAGAGCAATCCAGTGAAGAATCTAATTTGTTACTAGCAAATACTTGTTGCAAACGCTAGTTACCAATGCAGTATCCTAAAAAGTAATATAAAGCTTATGAGTTCTTTATCTATTCAAAACCATAATAACACACCTGTACCTGTACCTTCTTGAGTAAAAGATTCATAGCATCTCGGAGAAAAATATTTGAGGAGTTCTATATTTAAAGTAACATAGTAGAGACCTGACAGGATATCTGTAATGAATATAGAGGTTGCGTAATGCCTACCGAAGGAGTGGTATTTTTTCCTTGATTTTCGTCTGTAAAATGCCTGTACCTTCTTGAGTAAAAAATTCTTGAGTATTAAAATTCTTAACTACAATTGGTAATTTTTTTCTTTTTATGTTAATTGTGAAGTCTAAATCATCGTTTTGACTTGTATCATTTTCAGCCCCGGATAATATTTCAGCACATAAAGTCATTACATATATTGATGCATTCAAAATCGTCTTCTTCCATTATAAAGCATGATAAACAATTAAGTTAATAAAACAATTAATTCATTAATTATTGCAAAACATAGTCAAAGTTTGCTGTAAACTTATTTGTTGTAAACTCACTTTGACGTTGGCAATCGAAAAAAAACTACGTCTACGGCGATTAGTTTTCCAACAGAAAATGACGTGCTACTACGTCTACGGCTATAGGATTTTAAACAAGAAATACGTAGTAATACGTTAACGGACAGTAACTATTTATTTTATTACGCCACCTTCCTGATCCTAAAGTATTAACTCCAGTAATAGCTTCCAAGGTTGTAGTCAGCTTCGGCGATGGCCACGTTCCCATTTCCAGCTTTTTATTTGATACACCTGACCTAACAGGGTGAGAAGGAGTCTGTTAATGACTAAAACAACATTTTGTCCATTAGAGTTTGCATATAACTAAATGCTAATGTAACATATACCGTCGGAAGGAAGTTATGTGTTTAACCAATATTGCGACAATGCATTGTCGATATGTGCATCGTTAATGAATTATTTAATTTAAAAGTTCTATTATTGATGCCAGACAAAAATCTACTGTTATTAGTGAGACACCAGATCGTTCCATTGTTCCATCTCTATTGAATATCTGACTATATCCACGTTATATTCAAAATAACCATGTTACTTTTTTATATATTTTTAGAAATTACTTATTTTATTATTATTATTTGAACAAGAAGTTACTGATTCATCGTATTCTAACAATCGCTCATGTGTCATCTAATTAATATTCATAATATTGAAAAAAATAAACGTGTTACCTGTATTTGAAAAATACTAGATCCGTTCATAATAAGGATATCTACTTAAGGGAATCTGGTTGATACAAATGATTTCAGAGCCATCTGAAGAACTGAAATATATTTTTAATTTTATCGCACAAGAACACTATATACCTGAGTTGGAGTTAGATAGCAAACATTAGACACAAATTCCTTGGAAAATAACACAGGAATTAGAGTTGTTTGAGTTTATTTAGAAAATTTTGATTATTTTGTTTCACCGAAAGTCGTCTATTATAATGGTTTTGAGGCAGAAGAAAATCCATTAAAACTAACCATATTCTAATCATGACAGATAACACCAGTATGATGAATACTGGAGTCATGTGGTAAACTATAGTAGAACAGTAAAAACGTGAAATGATGTCGAAAGTTCCACCAAAGAATCAAATTAATTGGAACAAGTTATAAATAATTTAAACACATTTTTATACACATGAATATTACTTTTTAATTTTAGACCGTAAATTAGCTTGATAACCCAGACTTCCTAAGTATCGCTTTCGTAAATGTTTTGATGACTGTGTTACTTTAATATTGCTATATATTTGCTATAATGAGTACTTCTCATTCCAGATGAATTTTGTGAAGAATTTCCACACAACTTCATTCCAACACCTGGATACTGGATAGAATGTTCAAGGCAGAAAATAACGTCGGATACAATTTGGGACGAGAGCGAATCAGAACACGATAACGAAATTCAAGAAGGCGAAGAAGAAGAAGTGAATACGGATGGAATGGAACAAGAAAATGGTTTCAGTAGGAGAAGGGATCGAAGTAAGTATTTTTCATTAATCTATATAATGATGTAGACACGTGACATTGCTAGCACAATATATCGAAGCTGCTAGACAATTACAATTTACTACGTTATAGGTTGTAATGATTTATACGAAGATGATGAAGATGACTCGTCCTCGCCGAAGAAGAAAACAGCGATAGAAGAACAGTGGGAGAAAAATCAAGGTTTCGAATTGACCAGCGTAGAACAAGAAACGTACGAGAAGTATTTTTATGGTACTGAACACTGGAATTATTTCACCAACGATGAAGACCTAGGTCCAGTTATATTATCAATTAAGCAAGAAACGCTTAATTCTAGAGATCAGTTTAGGTGAGTTTTCATTATAATCTTGAATAGTAAAGTGATTGTGTTCGCAATATTTTAATAATGGAGGAATTAGTTTAAGGAAATCGATGTAAATCTGCATGATTTGTTTTATGAATACTAGTTTATAATCATAGTAAATAACTACCATACTCTTCCTAGGGTATATCGTATACTTATACTTTTATCGTATCACCAAACCATGACAGAATATCAAAATAAAATAAAATTATGTGAAATTTGTTTTCACATAATTGACAAAAACAGATTTTTTGACAAAACCAGAGCAGGAATTGCAACTTCGATAAAAGTGCATCTAAAAACATTGTCCAAATTAACTATAAGGAATACTGTAGGAAATGTATAGACCTTTCATTGGCATATCTAATCATGTACTAATATGTACGGTGTACCATTTCCAATAAGGAAAATTTTTCACAATGCATATTATAATATCTGATAAGGTGGTTTTTACAAACTGTATATGATAGATCAGTTTTTGATATATCGCTTAAAACAGTCACTGTTGAAAATTTCAAAAATCAATTTTACTGAGGCTTGACATACCCTAGAAATTTTAACTACTATGAGTGACAATAATGGAGAAGAAAAAGCTCTAAAGCCATTTAATATCTCGAAACCCATAGATATATCATAGGAGGACCAAAACCGAGAAAATAATAAAAAATATAAGTCGCCATTTGAAAAACCAATATTAGTACTCGCCCATAAAAAAAAATATCATGTGCAGCACAGTACACGTTATAGAAGTGAATACTTCTTTAGAATAGAGAATGAAAGAGATTAAGAGTGAGAGACTGAAAGAGAGAGAGAGAGAGAGAGAAAGGGAGAGGGATATTTTTAAAAGAAATATAACAATATAAAATTTGTGTAAAAAATATTCGGTTTATTCATTATCTACACTATCATCGGCTGGTGATTCAATTGGTAATACTGATATGATTGGTTTGTGATAACTAAAATATGAAATATATGTTCGTGATTCGATATTTTCTAGATAACGTGTAAAAATTGCATCTATTGTTGTTCCGGGTTTTGTTGTTGATTTTTTGGGATTGTTATTTATAAGCAGACCAAATGTTTCTCGAAGAAAGTTAATCAACGTCAAGGAATCATTGGATCCGAAATTTACATTGAAATCTCCCCCGAGAATCAAAGGGATTTTGTCTTCGCCTGTTCCAAGTGCATCTGCACCTGTGTGGCTGTAAACCAGTAGGGAGCGGTGAATGAAATATATTATATCTTCTAGATTTTGGTTCAGTGAGATATAGATGGCTGCGATGACCATATTTTTTCATCGCTTCGTACTGAGTTTATATCGCTCTCTCTTGCTCCACTCCTGTGTGGTGACAGAACTGTACGTACTCGCGCGCATGCGCGTCATACTATATTTTCTTCTATTGCCTAGTATTCAATGAATACGTGGCTCTCTCTCTCTTGCTCGTACGATGCTTCCTAAACTATTCCCCCTTCAAGCAACTTAGACCTTGGACTTAGCGTATGAGTGGGCGTGAAAAACGAAGGACCGCACAAAAGGGAGACGCGGATAGCCTAAACTGATATATATGATGTATAGCTCTCTTTCTCTTTCTCTCTATGTTATATATCTGTGTACTCTATCTTGTAACGAAGCCTGTGTTTTAGGTATACCAAATGTATAGCCCTCTTTCTCCTTTTCTGTACGTTATATCTTTTTTCTCTCTCGTCTAACGAAATCTCGAAACGTTATATGTTTTCCAATTCACTCTACATTCTCGTCAAATATCAGAACGCCGCCAAAGAATTATTCACTTCAAAAATGAAACACCTTATATAATGGGCATTATTTTTATGTTATAGGACTTGTACACTTATCTCATTTCTTAACAGAGATATGAAACTTTCGCACGCTAGGCGTCCACGTATTTAGACGTCCATATATTTAAATACACGGACGTCATTTATTTAAATAAACCCTGAACGATATTAACGCATTAATGAAATTTACTTACAGATTATTACTTTTACTTTTTCGAAGATTTAAATCACAATACTTATATGATATGATATTTTAATTAAATGATTCCAACTAATGTTTAATAAATTAGAATTATATTATCGAGAAAATGACGTGAATAAATTTAAGAAAAGAACAACAATATCTAATGCAATAAAGCGGTGTTAATGAAAAAATTGGAGGTGAAATTAAATTCATTCTAGTCAGTTATATGCTACAAACTAACCTCCTCTAGGTCTTATACTGCTTCCATTCGTCTGGACATGTTATTGGTCAAGTGGTGAATGGTTTTCTGAAGAACATCCTTCCATTTGACAAGAACGACTTGTTCGGGTTTTCTAACAGTCATAGGAGCAATTATATAGCACCTAAGTAACTGTTTTAGTGTATCTCTCTATGTATATAAATGCTCTATGGAGTTTTATATATGTATAAACTTATTGTTGGTCAGTCCATAATTGGAGTATTCAAAAATCGAAGGCAGTCCAGTACCTAAGTATCTAGCAAAGGGGGACCGATCATTGTCCTACATAAAAATTAAATTGTCCCCAACAAACGGGATAAATAGCATCACATATTCTTCTACCATATTTTCTACATAGACAATATTTTCCGGATAAGCAAATCTATGCGACCATCGAAACAAATTCTTCCCCGGAACACTATTGATTCACCCAAAAATAGGAACCTCGTAGAGATATTGCTGGTAGTAAACCTCTCTCATGGCCTCCACCAGACTTGCTGACGTCTATCTGGTAAATTGAGACTTACCCTTGCCTCGTCTGAAAGGAGAACTCGCTTCCAGTCGTCAGTAGCCCAATTTACTTGTTTCCTTAAAAAACGCAGTCTGGTAACTCTATGTCATCTGGTGAATAGTGGTGCAATAGCTGATCTTCTACTGTCCAATCCTCGCTCATTAAACCTTCTGATAATCGTTCATCTAGACATTGCTATACTTCAAGCTGCTGTTAGGGCTTTTCTTAGCTCTAAACTGGTAGAATGCCTGTTTCTTAACGCGACTTGCATAATATATCGCTCATTTCTTGCATCTATAGGCTTCTTATAACCTGGTCTTGGGTTTCTACAGTGCAATTTGAAGTTCATTTAAACCTCTAACTTTTCCACTAATTGATAATTGTCTAACTCTTAACAAATCAGTCACATATCGCTAGCTGTGTTCCTCATTAACAAAAGCACCAAACAGAAATTACAATTTCTGTTCGGTAACCAGAGTTACCACTTTCACTGCTTCACGTTTTCTTAAGTTATCGATCCGTTTCTCTTGCTCCAAATGTTTTGAACAAAATGTTTCTTTCACTTGACATTAAATTAAAAAAAAATTACAAGTCTTACTCAATTTATTGCCTTTAATAAATCATTTTAAAACCGTTAAATATATTATTGACAAACAATTACATGTTACTTTATATCTGTAAAACAATTGCAATTATTTATTAGTAGTGATAGAGGATATCCTAGGCCATCTACATAAAATGTTGAAAGATTTAATTAAATCTTAAGAAAATTATAAGAAATAATGAAAAGTTCTTCTGGTGCGTTAATTTTATCCAGGAGTATATTCCTAAACATAATACGTCACTCAACAGAAGAATTAAATATGTAATACGCCTCAAATAAGAAAGTTAAGTGCAGACGAGAATATATTAAAGAAAAATATATGCTAAAGTACCCTTTGCATTGGTATTCTGTCCACAGAATTTCGTTTACCCAGAACGTTAGCAAACTTTTGTGCGAGAAAACTTTCCTTAAATAAAAAGGAAAATAAAAATTGGTCTAACTTCCCCGAGTGTTGTTATTCCTTTTAGTTTTCGTTTGGTTTTAGAACTAGCACACCAGGAGCTTGATGCGTTTTAATTGTAAATACTTTGCCGTTTTAGTAGGGTTACACAGGATGTAACGACTGCGTAATACCTTGGAGCAGTTGGAAATTATTTCAACCCTGTTCGAATAAAAACTACCAAGTTTTTAGCCGATAAATTAGCAGAGCTCCGTCGACGTCGGTGTAAACTATACAGTGAGAAACTTATTGGGTGTCTTTCAGAAAATACAAATATGTAATATGATTCTGAAAGGTTATTAATAGTATATTAAAACGTGCTTTATTTGATCAATATAATGCCATGCATGTTATACTATCTACTGCATTCAACTTACCACTAGTTGGATATTAATAACGTGCAATATGACAAGGTCTGATAAATAATATATCCCTTATGTTTGTGAAATATAAAGTTTAGTATGTAGGAACTACAGATGTTTTTTCCAAATATACAGTATGTCGAGAGAAAGAGTGGAACTCCCACAAGTCCTGCCTCAATTAAATCACTCGTTTCAATTGGAGCACACTATATTTTGCAATTTCATTCGTTTTCTTGTGACTCAAACACATTGTAACCTTGTATGGGCTTTAGATTATTTCAAATTACTTAGAAAGTTCGTGAAATTAACTTCAATATCAAGTTATATGCTATAGCGTGTCACAAGGCTTGCTCTAGTAAGATAGAATATCTCTACAAATATTATTATGCCTTAATTAAAGTGGTATGAAATTATTAAATAATAGCAATAATTCAAATTATTATTGAATTACAGCATTTGACCTTGGAAAATCCAAAATACATCAGAATCGCCTTTTAGGGAAAGAATGTGCTATGATTGGATAAGCTCTAGAGAAAAAAACATGTACATGAAAGAGAGCTTAGTCTAGGTATACGTATACTAAATATACTCTGTAATAAGAGTGCACATATTCTATTATAGGACAGTTTAAATAAAAATTACAGGTTGATAAGCACCCTTCTAAAATTCAATAACTGGATATTGAATCCTTATAGAAACAGAATATGGTCGTAACTTGTTACTGTGTAAAAATTCTCTATGCGAAATGACAAGTACTTTAAGAAACGCCGTTGCATATTTTCAAGTGAATTCATATGACACATAGATACCGGGAATACCAAATAAGACTACAATATATTAATTTCGAACGAACTAATACAAACTATGAACATTTTAAGATAGCAGTATTATTAAACGATGTAATGTTCCTATTCATGAAACCGACAAGAGAACGACGGTTTATCATCAAAGTACACACCAAAATCCTTAATATTTTGAGAACATGTTCAAACTATCCAATCGAGAGAATATTTATATGTTAGTGGTTGTTTCTTGAAGGTATTCGAGTAAAGTCTACATGTTATTAATGTATATTTGTATACTTAGATATGGTAAGATCTGCAATAATAAAAAATGTCTGGCTATAAATTTTCTAGATACCTTAGCCGTTTATACCCTTCCGTCCTTATAAGAGACGAGGGTGGGGATGAATACTACGTGAAACATATTTATCGGTACATTTTACTGTTATCAGTAAGGCTTTGCACTATTTCCAAAATATCCATTGATATAGAAGAACGTCATAAAATTTAAGAACGGTAAAATTTCTTCCTTGATCAGATCAAATCACAACTATTGTACGCCGTAGGGTTTACGTCATATATCTCTATCTTTCAGCAAAAGCTCATATTTTTTTATTTTTGGAGCCGCGCTCTTTCTTTGTAAGTATAACCCATCCTCACTTTATTACATTCTTCATGGTATTACTGTAGTGATATAAAAAAATGTACCTTGTATTTGTTAATCGATTTTACATTAGTATCACTGAATTAGATAACATGAAACTCTGGAAAGATTAGATAAACAGGAAATTTTTTATCAACTGTCGTGTCAAGTTTTTTTTTGAGAATATTATTAATTTATTTTTGTTTAACACGTCCTGGTTCCTTGACAAGCTATGTCCCTATAAAATTGTTGAAATTGTTGGGACACCATGCATATAAATTATATATAAAAATTTTATTTTAATCTGTATATAATTTATAAAAAAAAGATCATAACATCATATACACCTACCGGAAATGCCGTCAAACATAATACCTCTATATTAGATAGATATGTATCTCAGATTTACATCTATTTCCCTCTATAACTTACTAACGCTTTGCATTTCAGAATACTGGTGAGGGCTATAAGTTACACAGTTCATGGTTTAATCCCCGCAAGTTGTGTTTTCGCAGATCGATACAATCGGGAGGAAGTGGTACGATCTTTAGGCAAAGAAGTAAACATTAACCCGCCTCTCACTCTCGGACAACTTCCTGACACGCCGGAAGAGCTTTTGAAGTTAGATCAGGTACTTACTCAAACACTGTTGTCTGCTTGTGTTCTATAGCTCGACATCATATCGTAACGGATATTCATCACATGAGAATAATCGCAAATTTTGTCAAAGTATGTTTGTTTATTGTGTTTACGTGACTTTATTTGACTGTAGTTTCTGTAGTATAAACTATATATGTCAATTTATTGCTACTTATGTTCTGACTGTGTCTTAATAATGATAGCGTTTGAATGTTTTCAGGTTTTTATAAAATCAGAATTGAAAGTGGGAGTCATATACGTGAAAGAAGGGCAATACACGGAAGAAGAAATTTTAGACAATAACGATAATTCTTTTTTATTCGAGGAATTCCTACAAATCCTTGGGGAAAAGGTTCGGTTAAAAGGATTCGATAAATACAAAGGAGGATTGGATACCGTACATGATCTAACGGGTAAGTTGTTTATTATTCGGCAACAAAATATGTTCTTGTGTGACTGCCTACAAACGGCAATTTATTGATCATCTCTACTGAATGTTCCAAAATTTATCCGTGTATAATAATTATCAATTATAATTAACATGGAGTAGATGGGCTGTAGAGGGTGATGGGATTAAAATAATGTGCCTATTAAAAACGATTTTGAATGGCGTCTAGTTCGTACCTGTTGTGGAAGAAGCAAGTACTTCAATAATAGAATGCAAAATAGAATTATAAATTATATAGTTTCGTTTAACCGATAGAGAGTGTTTCACATTTAAAAGCAAGCAACCTGAGTCATATTTACTGTTCATCAGACGATTATCAACATGAAATCTTCAACGATTAGTGCGAATCATGCATATAAATTTTATCTCCCAAACAGGGTACATCTGTTTCTTAGGGGTAAAAATGCGATCATTCCAGACAATAAGTTACATAATTTACTACACCAGCCATCTTGTTAAAACCCTTGCAGATTAGGTCAATTATTTATGACAAGTATGGCACCTGGTAATAGGCGCACCATTCTATCGGCTTTTGGGATAAGTTTTTCAAGCAGTCAATCCTCGCATCTCACCTCGAAACACTGTCTCCACTTTCGGTACTAGATTGCTCGCTATTCATTTATTCTAAATAAACGCAGCTATAGCAATAACATAACTATTAGAATCATTTCATTATACACACCCTGAAGACCGCCATAGTTATTTGTCTATTATGGACGTTTGTGTGCTATTTATTATTATTTTTTTTTTTATATAAATAGTGATTATATTTATACAGCTCGATAGCTCAGTTGTCTTTTTATTGAAACGTTAAGAGTAATAACATCAAAATAAATTAAATCATTAAAGGGAAATCAACTAGAAAAAAATTTATAGTATATACATCTATATTTAATACAAATAATTAACCAAAATGTAAAACCCGTAATAGCATTTATTCCTCACCACTTTTTTCATTTGTCTAACATTTAGGCTAGACACGATTTTCCATGATCCTAGGAGAACATATCCTGTTCTATATCTGTAGCCTAATTTATTACAGTAATAACGAACGTCAGGCACGCGATGAAATCAATAACACTAAATCTCAAATTGACGTTGCTCATTAATATTTTAGGACTCTACTCCGTCTACACAAACTGGAGGAACATAGAAATCATGTTTCATGTCAGTACGCTATTGCCCTACGAAAGCCACGATCCCCAGAAGCTGCAAAGAAAACGGCACATAGGCAACGACATCGTGTGCGTTGTCTTTCTCGAAGCAGACAACACGTCATTCTCGCCGGCGTGTATAAAAAGCCATTTTCTTCATACCTTCATCTTAGGTAACTCATTGAAAATAACTGTAAACTTATAACTAACAGCCGTTTATTTATTTTCTTAGTACGAACGTCGCCCAGAATAAAAAGGAAACCGACCCGGTACGAAGTATCCGTGGTAACCAGAGATGAGGTGGGCGCCTACAAGCCTTACCTTTGGGAACAGAGCGTCTTCGATAAAGGACCCATGTTCCGAGAATGGTTGTTAACGAAAATCGTGAACGGAGAAAGGGCCAGCTATTCCGCGCCCAAATTTGCCAGGATGCAGGAGAGGACTCGGTCACAGATGCTAGAGGATATCGTCGCTAATTTGCAGAATCACGCTGAGACTGGTCAAATTCCCAAGCCGTACAGAAGGGGTAAGTTATTTCTTCATTTAATCAAAGTTATCCTCTTCATATCTCAAAGGGTAATCTTCCTTGTTACCATTCTCCAGCTCCCTCGTCGTCGATTATCTATTTTTATCTATTTACATCAGCTTATACCTTATTAGTATCCTATTAATTTTGCGTAGTTTAAGGTATATATAAATGAATTGAAAGAGGGTAAATGATAACCGAAATAGCTCGGCCGTATTCCCCAATATAGCTTATCGTTATGTTCACGTGGAGCAGTTCTGCAGAATAAGTGCCGCAGGTTACATTGTTTACATAAGTACCATCAGTATACTCCATAACGTTAAGATATTTGCTTACCTACTATTTGTTTACCGGTCAATGTTTCTACTAGTGTCAGTAAATCTATACGAGACGATTCAAGCAGTAGGTTGATGCTTTGTTTTCGGAATTTCTTGTGACCTCGACATCATTGTTCCTTATTATGGGCCCTAATCGAGTTGCTTGTGTATTTCCTCCATAACACACGTCTGCCATGCTGACCACCTCTTCATTATCCATAGACCTCTCGCATGTAGTTTTAAAATTACCTAGGCGTTTCTAAGATGTCTTTCTCGTACAGCTCAAGAGGTTTGAAACCCAAATCAGTTTCTAAAGCTGTTGAATGTGTAGTTTTCATTGCACTAGTAATGGTTAGATAATCCATGTCTATGCATGCTGTAACCTTTGTCTAACTCTGTGTTTTTGTACTATGTTTGACCCCCCCTTTATTTCTCTTAATTTAAATCGAATCGAAAAGTTCAAAAAAGTGTTTTATAAGTTTTTTGAATATTTGAAACTATACTTACCAAGATACAACAATTATATATTTTTGTGATCAGAAAACCGTGGGTAACGTTCATAAGTAAGAAAATACAGGGTGTTCCATTTAAAAAATATAAAAAATTGTTCGCCCCCTTTCAATTTGCAGAGTTTTTGAAAATTTGTTTAAATATTCAAAAAAATTATAAGAAATCATGTAAAATCCTTGTTTGAATTTTTCGATTCGATTGAAATTAAGAGAAATAAAGGGGGGGTCAATTTTAGGTGACTAACCCAGTACATCTAAAACATGGTCCTGGAGTTAACCCTAGTACCATCTATTGATGGTACACAGATAATTAAAATCCCTATTGCCTCCTAATTGTACGATTACACCACATACTTTGTTTAATCTATTCTCTAAATACGCTCAACAAATCAATGTGTTTGCTAAAGTAACACCCAAATAATTGACTTCGCTTGATCACCTCGCACCGTATAGATGTTGTTCCCTACACAAACTTAAAATAACTTTTAAATCATTTTGCGTTAACTCGTATAACACTTCAAAACATCCACGTAGCTCAGTGTGTAGCAACCAGCTTCGTTGAAGTGTTCCAGAAGGTGATTTATTACAACATTCCATAGTTGCAACGATACCACACGACCTTGTTATCGAGTATCTCAACTCCACATTGCCTGCATTTATTTGAACTACTCTCCATTCTAGCATATTTAATCTGCTCAACAGATGTTGAAAGAGCCTCGTTCCTATTGAAAGCACTTTCGATATCAATGAACGCTCTCATAGTAGGCATTACTATGTCCAGTGATCTTAGGACTCGATTCCTTATCTAACAGAGTGCAGTATCTGTCGATTTACTTAATCAATAGGCGTGCTGTCATTCAGTCCCTTCCGTAAGAAAGACTGGAAACTAATGGGCCAATAGGACTTGGCTAATTTAGCAGGACATGTATAAGACGTTCTCACTTCTCCTATCCAAATGCATTGTGAGGCAGGTAGATTTCCGCAAGACTCAACAGTATATATTTCAGTCCCTATTATAACAAGACTGGAACGACTGCCAAGTTCGTGATTTGAATGGTGAAAACAATATTATAGTCCAGGTAACGTTTGTATCATTGACTACCTTCTTGACCAATGCCTAATCCTCCTCTGAGGGTGTAGAGGAAATACGGAATAAATTAGATTGGGGTATTGCCTGTAAGTTGGTTGTCTGAACTGTCCGAAAGGTCATCCAAGATGTTATAGTCATCATCATCAATTTGATAAAGGAAAATGTGGATTCTTTAATCAATTCACATGCTAGTCAATATAAGTGTCATTGTTGCAGTTTTCAATTATTGTCTGAATTACTTAAGGTCATTTCCCACCAATAAAATCCGTCTATTAAAATTTCATTTACGAAAATCCCTCAAGCAAAATATCATTAATATAGGGTATAATTTACCTTAACCCATGAATTCGTCAAGGTTCTATAAAGGATTACTGCATCTCTTGTATAAATAATCTGTGTATATTTCGTTCAAGATGATAAAATAAAAGTTGAAGCGATTGTTTTATGTTTATTCAAATATTCATAGTGGTCCACAGATAACTTTAAATAATGTCATTTTAGAATAAAACAATATTAATTTAAGGATTTTACTTAAAAGTTGCAAATCACATAGAAAATTAATTTATCAGTTACTTATAGACAACAGTATATGCGCCGAAATAAGGAACATAATTCATTTAAATCGCAATCACTATCAACTAAATGCCAATGCATTACGCCTTCCTCCCCACGGCCCTTCTTTGCCCAAACTCCTCGTAATATTATCTCACATAAACCTCGATCCAGTTTGGAGCAGCTAAATGGTCTTGTCAAATTATCCTGATACAATCAGAAACGGGTACCTGCTTTTCCTTATAAAGCATTTGACGACATAGCTTGCGAATATCTCCAACGATGTACGTGACCAATATTTAGACAATGTTTATATTTTTCTCTATTCATTCCTTGGATCAATTTGACAAAACGTATTAAATTCTACCCCCACTCCGTCGGTTATAGTTTATTTCGTAAACATGAAATACAGGGTCGTTCAATAGGGTCGCTCGAATTTGTTGGATTATAGCAGCCATGTTGTTAGAACAACATATGTCAAATTTGTTATGAATTGTTCAGTAATGTATGACAAGTCGCCATGGAAGGTAGCGTTCAGTAGTGTCTGCAAATTATCAAATATTTTATATAATTATAAATGCAAATTATAAATACACCGAAATGCAAGGACTGCTGAAAATATCGCTTCTATGCGTGACAGTGTACGGGAAAACCCGAGATAGTTAATTTCTCGTCGTTCACACGAATTTAGCTTTTCCGTGACTTCAACTTGGCGAATTTTGCGTCAGGACTTGGGTCTACATCCGTATAAAATCCAACTGACCCAGAAACTTAAGGTAAACGACCATAGATAACGTCATGTGTTATCTGATTGGGTTCTGGAACAGTTGAAAGTTGAACCAAATGTCGCCAAAAAAAATCATCTTTAACGACGAGGCCCATTTTTGGATGAATGGATATGTGAACAACCAAAATTGTCGAATTTGGGACGATACCAATTCACACGAGATACGCCAGCACCAAATGCGTCCCGAGAAAGTTACTGTTTGGTGCGGATTTTGGTCTGACGGAATCATCGGTCCGTACTTCTTCCAAAATGAAACTGGCATTGCCATAACCGTCAACGGCGAGCGCTACATATCAATGATAACCAATTCCTTGTGGCATTAACTAAATGATATGGATACCGACGACATACGGTTCCCACGGGATGGCGCTATGTGCCATACAGCGTATGCTACGATGGATATTCTGCAGGAGCGATTTGAGGGCATCTGACTGACATAAGCCGCAAACAATTGATGCTCTCAAAGTCAACATAACAAACGCCATCCAACAAATTCAGCCAGATTTATTCGACAAAGTCATCGAAAATTTCACCTCAGGAGTACGTACCACCAAGCAAAGCCGTGGCAATCATTTGAACAATGTTATATTTCACATTAAATGCCATAAAGTCTGCTTTCAAACAAAAGAAAATATGAATATATATCTTACATGCAACTTGTTTTATTTACATTTAAAAATCAAGCGTCCTTATTGAAAGATCCTTTATTTAATATTACAGATGGAGAAAGATGGATGAACCATATCGCAGTTAAGTTGATACCTACAGAATTCAGAGATAGTTTAGTCGGTATAACCTCATGTCTTAAACCAATGCATACTAAGGGAATATTGAAGTGAATCCGTAAATACCGCAAAGTCCACTTGCCTTACAACCCTGAATTGGCGAATGCCAATATAAAATCTCATAAAGCGCCAACTTTAAAGTTTAATAAACCCGTTTTTGTTGTATTTTTATGAGATGCCTCAATGTTCTGATGATATAAAGCGAATACAATAATATATTTTCCATTATAAGTTAGAGCATCCCAGTTTTATGGGAGTGATAAATCTCTAGCACTGAAAGCATATTTTATAACGATACTATAAGCACAGGACAAAAGCTAGTAAAAAATATATAACGTATTTATTTTACATGGTTATCTTTATGAATCTCTAAAAGATTAAGTGAGTGGATCCTTCGTATCCTCTGGGGAAGTAGATGTAGAAAAGGTTCTAAGAATAAGTGCACTGGTCATTTCTTAAAGTGTAAATTTAATCATAACCGTGTATTTTAAAATGAAATACTCTGCATATTTTAAAGAAACTTAATAAATGCTTACTCATTTTAATTACCATTAAACCAATTTAATCTAGGAAAATTACATGGGGTGAATCAATATTCACTTTTAGATTACATTTACAATTAGTGAACTTTACAATATGACCTTCTCAGATGTTTTATTTTTAAATTTTAATACGCAAAAAAAATTTTTATATTATTTTATATAGTTAAATTATACTTCGCAAAATTAACTTCTGCTCCCTCGTCTGCACTTCTGGTGCTTGTAACTAATAGTCTAAGAGCCCGTGAATGCCACACCTTCCTTATTTCATAAAAGTTGAAAGTTTCTCAGCGTATGCTTCTAACACAGATAGCAACGATGGGCTACTATGAAGTTTGTGTCATCGTGGCTTTGGCAGGTAACTAGTAGCAAAGGTGTATAAAATACCAACTTAAATTTATCAAATAATAAAGCGTGATTTTCTTATATTTTCTTAGGAATAATATTATATATCACGTCATCCATTGCTAGATACTTAATATCGTGGCAACCCTTTGCCAGACACCCTTAAACTTTAATAAATTGTAACTGTTCTTACGTTATAGTATAAAAGCTGAAATTTATACATGTTACTTGGGTAACTATTAGAAGATGTTTCCTCAGTAGCCAGACAGTTTCGACAGTTCTAACTCCTGGCCAGACAAATATATAGGGTAGCTATAGGTGCGAGCGCTAGACAATATAAATCCTAGTAGTATAATTACTTGTTAGTAATTTGTTTGTTGTCAGTTGTTTATTTCGTGAAAATCTTTGTAAAAAATAGGAAAAATATAAGTTAATTGAATGAGGTTTTATTAAAAGTGACCTTGATAGTTTACCTAAAGTTAATTTTGAAATGACAATAAGTGAGAAAATTATTTATATCTTTATTTTTATTTATATATTTAATTGGAAAAAAAAATTTAATTCATTCACATCAATTTCAGTTGAAGTTGATTCAAAAATTGATGTTACTGAATGGATTTTTTAGCCTTTTTAGGGTATGTTACTTAGTCTATTCTTTTTTTCAGAACTTTCCTATGACCATTAACGGATATATCAAATAATACGATAAAATGAATTATGGGAAAAATATTTTTTAAGCATTAAAATATAGAAATAATAAAAACACGAGAAAACCCTATTAAGATATCAAAAAATATTCTAATTTATTAACACTGCAATGGGAATAACTCTGTAATATCTTGGGAGGCATATATTCAAGGGGTACTATAAAACGTTGCTGTTCTAGAATCTTTACTATTGAACTAACATTTCAAGAAACACAATTTCCTGAAGAACATGATTTTATAACGTAAGAAATAGACACGCTGAAAAACAATCCATTCCATTTTCCGTAAAATATTTATATTAATATGTCCCTCTGGAAAATGCAGGGGATGAGAACAGACCTTATCAGTAAGTAATGATATTTACTTCCGCATAATGCTTCAGAAATAATCAACCATAATTTATGACGCGATACAGGGGTTAGATTATAAAAGATTGTATAGTATGTAACAATATGTGAATTAAATGAAATTATTCATTTCTTTATAAATATAAGGCTTATAGTGATTTATAATTAGGGGAGCACCAAAAGAGGTATGATAACGTTTTTCTTTAGAGAAATACCAAACTAAGATTAATGAAATTAGATCCATACGAGAAAGACTGTATTCTTAACTGTACTAGGTAAAAAAATTAAGGGATGTAAAAACATTCTAAATTTTTAGGTGACCTTCAAAGGGCTATAACTTGGCGAAAAATAATCGCATAGCAATTTCAAAAAAAAAAAAGAGAAAATTCAAGCTCCAAGTTTGTAATTTTCAGATATAGAGTTCAAAATTATTTGCTATCAGCAGTTTTTGAGTAAGCATAAGAAGACCATCGAAAATAAGAATCCAAATTTGCTTACCTTCAAAAGGTCCCACACACTTTTTTAAAAAAAGGTAAATTTTGTTCAATGATTTCATCATAAGGCTTTTTTTAGTCAGTTTTGACTTTTTTGTTTGAAAAAAAAATTATTTTCATTTTTTACACTAATTAATATTTTTTTTATAAAAAAATATAAATTATTGCAAAGAAATATTTTCAACATCAAAAAATTAATAAAAAATGAAAAATTCATCCTTAAATTAATTTTTTGCAAAAACTGCGAATTCAAGCATTCCGAACAAAATTAAAAAAGAATTATCGCAGCAGTTTGATACATCCAGGGTTTCTTTGGGATACTTTGAAGTAGAAAATAAATAGCTCGAAATCGTTAGTTTATCCATTATTTGCAAATTTATGCCTAGTCAAGTGGATATCCCTAAATACGCAATTTTTTTACCTCTTTTTCAATCAACAATCTCGCACGAAAAATTCTTTTTATCAAAAACCAATAACTATGACCTGTATAGAATACTTTGCAGTTTTTAAAACCCTACTTGAATTTTCTGTACGATCATTATTTCCCGAGTAATTGTAAACTGACAGTTTTGATATTAACGACGATAAACTCAGCAAAAAATCATCGTACAAGGCTATTAGGTCACTTAAATTAAAGAGAATAAATATGCATGAGAAATTTTTATGACGAAATCACTGAAAATAACTGGTTTCATGTATGATCACTCGAAAACTGCTAATGGTATAAAATATTAAACTCAAGGTCTGAAAACTATAAACTTGGAGCTTCAATATTCTTTTTGTAAAATTGGTTTGCGACTATTTTTCTCCAAATTACAGCCCATTGAAAATCACCTAAAAATTTTGAATGTTTTTTACATCCCTTAACTTTTGTGCCTAGGATATTCCATAACTTAAATCCAATGGATTATTATATTTAGAATCTTCTATAAGATTTTTGGTCATGAAATCTGTCTAAGTCATTCTACTCCATGGTTAATTATTGGCAATATTAATGAAAACCCAACCGACTGAAGAATTCATTAATAAATTTTATAAATAAAAAATTTACGCATTGTTTTTCCTTTTCTAAATAAAATGATGATTTTTCTAGAAGTGCACATTTGTTTATTCTAGAAATTAACCTTTTCTTCTTAAATCTTAAAAACTTCTGAGCTTGACATATGGATGACATTACAATAATAAAAGTCCCAAATTCTACAGTTATTGAAGTGATAACTTCTTATGGGAGGGTAAACCGCTTCGTTACGTAACGCGTTACAGCGCCAGTCTGTCTGGCTTCCCTTTCTCTCACGCATACGTCAGCGGTAGGCAGGCTCCTCCTCTCTCACTGTAACCTACAGCGCTAGCCGTATTTCGGATAGACGCTTCCCCCTCTCTCGCACGATCTTGAGCTCTATCTCCTCCTCTCTGCGTGCTTTCGCTGTCTACATCTATGTGCATGTGCATGTGTGCGTCGCTGCTGCTGCGGGGCCGCCTCTATGATTTAGTAATTAGTAAATTTAGTAATTTTACAGCATATCACAGTAAAAAAATAATTATACACGTTCTGATAAACATAATTAAAAAAAAATTATTATAAAATTCCGTTAATTTTAACCGGAGATTTTAATGTTAATTTTGCTGCTGATCGAGCTAAATATTTAGTATCGTTCCTACAATCAAAATTACAATTAAAAATGATTAATAAGCCAGAAGAAGCTACAACAAGTCATGGAACTGTACTTGATGCAGTCTTTGCAAGATTTTTAGATGACATACAATATAAAAATTTCGTTGCTTATTATAGCTACCATAAGCCAATTGTTACTTTTATAGGATTAAATAATGATACTAATAATGTACATACACAAAATTCAAATGTATATATTCAAGAATTGTAACTAAGAATAAAATATATTTTATAATCAATAAAAGATTTAATTAATAAATAACCCTTCCTTACATTATCATATTAATATATATAAAATTTAAGTAATAACCTAAGCTTTTTCTCAAGTTAAACAATTTCAATATCAAATAGTTCAACTTAGATTAGTTTAACTTATCACTTCTGTCGGGCGTCCCGTGACGCACACGTTTTTTTTTTTTTTAATATATTTTAACGTTTCTCTAGTGTTAGTAGTATATTATAAATTTACTACTGAAAGTAAGAATGTATTACATAAATACTATGATAAATATGTGTCTTACGATAGATTTAATAACAAATATTGTGGTAACGTGATCTATGCATAATGTTGGATATGGAATTCCAATTTTGTATATTCTAAGGTAATTTTTAATGAGTATCAGCTTAAATAAACACAAAATTTTATTTCCGCAGGATCCTGGAGGCCCATCGGCCATATGCGACCCTCCTCCCCTCTCCTAGACAGTGTGCGCGACCAATTCGAGGACTACGACCAGATCGCCAAAGACTTCACCAGGATGTTCCTGAACACAGAAGACAACACCCTAACGAACGCCCAGCTCTTCGACGTCGTCTTCCTCGTGGGCCAGTCGAAACAGAAGGTCAAACTGGTGGGGGTCCGCGCCATTCTAGGCGTTCGAAGCAGGGTCTTCCAGGAGATGCTGTACGGCATACAAACCGGATTCGGGTCCCCCCAGGTTCCTGTTGCGGAACTGCTGGCACGGCCCGTGCCCACACTTTTGAGTCCGCAACAGGCGCGGCCAAAGAGCAGTAATTTTCTGCAAGTTCCCGACATCGAATCGCCGAGACCCAAGAGCGTTCCAAGTTCGCCCATGGTCAAAAGGGCGTTTACTAGGTTAGGGACTATAACGGCGGGATGGGGCAGGTCTATTAGGAAACACAATGCTCAGCAGCTTTCGGCAGAGGACAAGAAGAAGTGGGCCAGCAGCCAGGATTGTTCGAGTAAGCAATAGTAGATTACTGTCTATAACTAAACTTATTGTATATTATGTGTACTTATCTTAATCCTTTGAAAGGGCAAGGTGAAGCAATAAAAAAATAGGACATCAGTTTTTCAAAATAACTCAGTCATCTCAGTTTCAGTCGTATTTTGATGATACCAACTTTGTTGAAGAAAAGCGCATCAGTGACATATAATCTTTCATTGTTTGGAGTTTTCTATTTAATAGTTTTCTATTTTTACGTCTTTTAAATCGAGATTTAAGCATTTTTCACTTTTAAATTTCAAGTTTTATTTCAAATTTTAGAAAACAGGCTGACTAATATCACTTCTCACTTATTTTGTCTAATCTTGTCATTATTTTTTCGGTCGTTCTCTCACAGCAAACAGGGAAGAGTCAACTTCCTCGCTTATTCAATATTTCATTCGGTATATTTTTATGAAGGAAATTAGTTAGATAAAATATGTTTTATTAGAAAGACTGGTTTATCCCGCACCTTTTTTATCTCTTGTAATTTTGTGATTAAACTGATAATTTTGTAGAAAAAATATAAAATACGGTCTTGCCCTAAATGTTTGAGGCACGTCAACATATTCGTCATTGGTATGAATATTATTTGCAATAATTATTCTAACAGTAAACTAATAAGTTGATATCAATTGTTTGTTAGCAAAAATAATCGATTTATTAATGAAATTATAAATAAATTACGTATATATAGCCGCCTGCTATATATTTTTCACAAATTTTCCCTTTAGCGAGCGACAATGTACAATAGTTTATTGTTATTTTATTTTGACTCTATTCACTTGAATCACTCTTGCTACTTCATTTAAAAGCACCCTGTACTACAGATGGTTATCTACACAAGGTAATTACAGGTTATTAAGAATACGATAGCAGTAGGTATAAACATGTACGATTTTAAACATTTTACAGTGGTAGTGACGCCTCCTCCATTTCTTTGAATATTGTTTGTAGTATATAAGATAATTAAAAATCATTAATTGTCACCATAAAATCATAATGAGAACACTGAATTAATTCAGTGAAAGGTCATTCAAATATTAAACTTTATATATAAATTATTTTATTACGTTATTACGGTTATTCTACAGGGTGGTCCGAATTCGATGGGATTTGGGTTTCTGTGGAAAACTATAAAAGATACAGAAAAATCGATATACTATTTCTGGGGCCTATTTTTTTTTAAAGAAAATGGCAATAAAGTGATGCAGTCTTTTGATACCACTTCTAAAAAATGTACACTTTAAACTGATTCCTATACCTCAATACCTAATAATGGGATACAGAAATGGCAAAATTAAAGCATTTTTTAAGTAGAATTTAACACTATTGAAAAAATTATTCGTGCATCAATTTTTGAGATATAAGATCATAATCGTTTATTCAATTTAAAGCCCTACAAATGAGCTTACATGAATGTGTTACATGTAAAATAATATTCTTATTACACCATTGACGTACAAAAGTCAATGAAAAGAAACCACAAAAGATGTGGTGGGTGGAGGTTCTGTAGCATCGCGTTTTGCCGCTAGGAGCATATAGAGCTACTACTACAGAGTCATTAAGCCAAGCGTCATCGCTAAAGAAGGTTTCATTCGGTTTGTGTGAATTTTTTAGTGACAGTTGTTTTATGTGCTCGTCGTCTTCATTTTTTCCATGTGAGAAGAGTTGTCCACTCAGAGTTTATTCTATAAGGTGAGATGGTTAACCAATAACCAGGCTTTCTACTTGAAAGTTTTTAAAACGGTTTCCGGTGGAAGAGGCCTGATTTATGGCAGTCGGGCGACTGATTTCTCCACCACGATAATGTCCCTGCTCACACAGCCCTGTGTGTGTAAGCAGGGACCAAAAACAACTTCATCAATGGTCCGCCGTCGATCTCCCAGGATGATTTCGTGAATTTCTTCAACATTTTCATCGGTTCGAGCCGTGAAAGGACGACCAGATCGCGGTTTGTCATTAATTGACATTTCACCTCTTTTGAAATGGGAAAACCACTCAAACATTTGAGTTTTCCCAATAGCATCATCCCTGTAGGCCTTTTCTAATATTTCAAGAGCAAAACTTTACAGCCGCGTGCTATTCGCGAGAATTAACCACTGCAAAAACGACGAGCACACAAACCAACTCCCACTAAAAAATTCACACAAGCCGAACGGAATCTTCGTTAGCGACTATGCATGGCTTACTGACTCGGAAATGGTAGCACTATACGCTTTTAGCAGCAGAACGCGGCACTACAAAATCTCTGCCCACCAGAAGATCAGTTTGGTTTATTTTGGGTACCCCCTCGTATTGTATACAATTGTGAAATATATATAAATTGCAATGAATTGGTGTAAGAAGATGTTCCATATAGGAAATACAAGTTGAAATGTATAAAAATGTATCTTAAGAACTGATACATATATCAATTGCTTAAATATTATTCAATATGTGTTTAAAATGTGTTAAAATTATGCAATATCTATTTATATCTATTTACAAAATTGCCTTACCAATGTCTTTGTCGTCTTTTAGTACGACATTTGAATACTCACACTCTGAATAAACACTCTGTATCTATGAAACAGAAATATCTAGCTTTTTTCTATATCATTTACACTTTTCAAAAAAAAAACCTCAAATCCCATCGAACTTGATCCAGTACATTCAAATGGCGACGACTATCAAAAATAAATTTTGAATTACTGAACAATTAATGCGGACTTTGATGTCCGTTCACGTTTTTCATATTAAATTTGTTCCAGATAAGGATGGAAAGGACAAGGAAGGGAAGGAGAAGCCCTCCCTTTCACAGCTTCCCGTGCCGCGACTCAGCGTTTGTGCCGATGCTCAAAAAGTAGACAGGGCTAAGTTAGCCCAGACTGAATTTTCTATTATTGAGTTCGATCCCGAAACATTTCGAATATTGTTGGACTATCTTCATACAGGGTCTTGTCCGTTAACATGTTCAACAATACCAGGATTGATATGCGCAGCTGAACACTATGACTTGCCGGAGTTGCTACAGGCATGTTTTCATCACGCCAAACAGTTCTTGAGGATAGATGTGGTGAGTGAAGTCCAGTAATAACCGTTATTATTATTATTGATCATATGGTTATTATCCTTTAGGCTGAAATCCCATGCATCCGATATCCAATAAAGTTGTAATGTTCGTATTTACATTTTATAGTTCACCTACATTCTATTCTTGCATCAAAACTTTCAAAAATTAGCCTTTAGAAGAGCAAGAGACTAACCTAGAGCGTAATATAGAAAATCTTTGTGCCGACTTTCGGTCCACTAAAATTTATAATATACAGTTATTTTCTTTTGAAAATATTTAATATTTATTTAAAATTTTTAGTGTTACACTAATCATCATATAAATAAATCACAAATTACAAATATTTTATTCAGGGGTCACTATATATTTTGGGTCAAAAAGTGCATATTTAAATTTTTTTTCCTTTTCCTCCTTCAATTTTAAGCATTGGTTTCATAACAATCTAATGATTAGTCAGTGATTCAAAATTATTTTTTGAAAATTGTAAAATAGTGATTTTTTTTATTCTCTATCCTGAGAACATAGATGCAATTCACCTTTCGAATATTCGCGAGAACAATACGCCCAATACGCTACAACCAAACTATATAAAACACATTATTCTCGTATTTAAAATCGTACTCCAAGAAAAAAACGTCTATTTACAGCCATATTGTATGATAAACGAGAACAGAAACTTGGAATATAGAAAGATCTGGCAGTTTTTACTATATTAAGTAACAGCTAACGTAACTTACCATAGATACTAATTTGTTCAGAATTTATGTCTTAAGAATCATTGAGAAAATTTAAAAACACTGTTTTCATTAGTTTCCATTATAAATAATATACCTATCACATATAATTTTACTATATCTGATAAACCTTTAATCTTATACTTCATGAACTTATATACACGGAATATATGAAGTATTTAAATTCCTTATGATATAGAATAATTTCTTGTATTACAGAGCATACAATATCTGCTTGACTATTTGCAATACATCTCATGCAAACAACAGGAAATAGATGAATGCATGTATGCATTTCCCTTTGTTTCCTTTCTCTGTTGATAGTTCTCTCAGACATTATTTCATTTATTTACTTCTTCTCCTTTGTTTTTCATCACATTATTTATCTCCTTTTCCTTCAAAGAGGGGACATAGTAGATACATAAAAGAATATCAGCTATCTTGACCCGTATCTTCTTCTTTATTATTTCTTTATTCATTTTTTACCCCGTTTGTGCATTCTTTCCTTGTTCCCGTTCATTTATGTCGTTGTCTTCTAATATTTCCACATTCCTCCCTTCTCGATTGTTCCGTACCTTTTCTTAACCCCTCCCTGTATTTTTTTTATTTCTTCTCATCTCCCTTATACTTAGTTATTCTTTCTATTAACACCGATAATAATAAGTACATTTACTTACTTGTAAGTAAAGAGATCCCTCCAAGAGATCCCTCATATTTCACAAGTTATATAGCAAGAAATTGAAGTAAAAAATTTTTAGAAATCCAAAAATTTTTCAAGAATAATTTTTAATCCCTCAAGTCCCCCAATTTTGGGTGTTGATTTTATGTTCACTTGTTACAGGTATGCTGTATGTTATGTTCTCTGGAAAACTACTACTGGCGTTACACATCTGCATCGGAACTTGTAAATATGATTCTAGCTTTTGTTGAAACAAGAGCCTACGCCTTATTTCAAACAAGCGAATTTCTAAATTTGAGTGAATCCATGGTGCAAATGATAATGTGCAGGTGAGTAGAATAATCGACTGATTAAATAATCTAGTTAGTTTTTATTGAATTTAAAAGGTTATTTTGTTGCTTGGTTGCTCAGCGTATAGGAAGTAAAATAATAGTTATCATTCTGACGTATTAAATATTACTTTGGTCAAAAATGGTCATGAAATGTCCATATTTTTTAAATAATTCTTGGCAAGTTTGTCAAGCGGCATGCCATACTGACTGGCCTACTACACGAGTTTACAAATTATAGTAAAGCACTAATATAATATGCATTCAATGTTTATGATTTAGGTAGCTACATAGTCACTTCCAATTATAGAATCAAATTACTACAACAATTAGGTAAATTATATGCAAGAGGGTAATTCTCAAATTATAGAAATGAGGAGATTATACTCCAACTCATCTGCAAATGCTTTGTATAATAAGAACTAAACAAATTAGGTGAAAATAGCTATTCACCTGGCTATATACCAAACACCGAGCGCTATATTACATGACAAAATTTACCGTATTTTGTCTAATATAGTTAGCACTAAGATACAGTGATTTAGATTGTTCCAAAACCGCAAGGAAGGTGCAAAGTGTCACCTATCTCAGGATATCGTTAACTGCAGACCGGTTTCGACCGTATCTTGGTCTCATCAGTGCAGTATAAACGGGTATAATCTCCTTATTTCTGTAGTTTGAAAATTATCCTCTGCAAAGTAAAATTTTGCATTATATTGATGATCTCTGATGGTCTTTACTCCGATTTAGATTGTTCTCGAAACTACCAGGAGATGGCGTTTGGTACGTTCTACTGTGGTGGAACGTACCGACGTATGCTAGATGTGAGCTTCATCTGTCTAAGGTATACTCGTTTACACTGCACTGACAAGACCCAAGATAAGGTCGAAACCGGTCTGCAGTTAACGATATCCTGAGATAGGTGACACTTTACATCTTCCTTGTGGTTTTCGAACAATCTGAATCGCCGTATTTTAGTGATAACTATGTTAGACAAAATACGGCAAATTTTGTCATGTAATTCAGCGCTCGGCGTTTGGCATATAGACAGGAGAATAGCTGTTTTGACCTAATTTGTTTAGTCCTTATTATATAAGGCATTTGCAGATGGGTTGGAGTATAATCTCCTTATTTCTGTAGTTTATATGTTAATATTATGTGCTCAAAAATTTGCCTTAACATAATACTCTAATCTATTTGCATAACCATTGCCAATTATTCTAATTCTTCAGTGTGTTGTCAAAATTTTACGTTACAGAATTTATTAAATTTAATTTCCGTTCTATTCAGGAACTTAGAAGTACCTGAAGTGCGAAAATTTGAGGCGATGCTGGCCTGGGCTAGACACAAAATTCGCACGAAAACTTCTAGTAAACTCGACGCAAAACTAGAATTTAAATGCGTTATGGAGCGATTAGCTAGGGATCTAAAATTGTATAGGATATCCCCCCAGGAACTCATTAAGGTAAGACTTTGTTTAACAATTCATTTGAGTATTGTTGCAATTATTCTATAATGACAATATGTAATTTATACCATATACACTTCCGTCAGCCTATATCTGTAGTCACCAGTAACAATGGACAAAGGCGGTTAGATTTTATATTGTTTCGTGATATTACACCTGCATCTTCACCTGAAGGTGTTTTTATGGTTTGTGAAAGTTATCTTTTCTATTTTAATCCAAGTATTTTATGTGAATGACATAGATGGAGTACACCTAGTGGAATGTAAAATAATATCTAAAGTTTGGCGACTATGGATATGTTATTATTGTGTCTAAATACTTTTTACACAATAAAATATAAACACAAGAGTTCATTTTTATTTTGTATTGGACCATATCATGGAAATTTTCGACTGTGTATTCGCCAGTTACTAATTATTAGAGGAAATGACGGATGATTTCTTCTAGTAAATATTCGAATATTATTATTTTGTATATTTTTATGTTCATATGTATAGTCTGGTTTCAAAATTGTAGGCAGTAAGTAATTCCCAACATGTGGACCAGACAAGGCGCGTGCCTTGTATCGTACGCGACTAAAGAGAGCAGAGATCACAGAGTGCAGGGAGTGGTCTTTACAATTTACACGTAAAACAGACAAGAGAATTGTTGAATCGTATTACCAGCTCATAAAAATAGTGTTCTATACCTTACTGCGCACTATTTTGAAATCGGGATATAAGATGTGATTACAATGGCCCATATTCCGACCACAGCTCACAAAATCAATGAGACAACACTAATAAACATGTTTGTTGTATTTGGTATATGAAAGATACATCTAAATAATTTTTCACTCATCTGGTAGTGGTAGAATGATATCTGAATTGAATTACCCCATATTTACCATATACCATCCGAAGTGGGATCAGCAATTCAATGCCAATTTGAAATTTAATTTAGCAGTGCACTTTTTCATACAGTTTTATAATATTTGGCGAATTAGTACCACACAAGCAGTTATATACAGTCATCAATTTATTGTCTGTTAAGAATGAGGTGGAAGTTATTTTCATTTACGAAGTTGAACACAACTGCAGCGAAACCATGGGCAAGGCTCTCCTCTTAATTTCAAAGACATCCAGATCAGCAGATCCACAAAAACATCAGAAATTAAAAAAGTGGTATCGACGTCAAATTGAAAGAACAAGAGTAACAGAGTGGTAGATCTAACGACTCAAACTGAGGTAGCAGGTCACTCCACTTTTGATCCAACTAGTTCGAATTTCTACGGCTACGGGATCCTGGTACTCACCAGTTGGCAAAGTAACAAAACATCATTAATTCCATTCCTATAGAATTTATATTTCCTACAAGCTTCATGTCGATGATTAATTATATTAGGAGATTGGAATTTTATGAACTTATGACAGATCTGATTAACGAAAACGTTGTATAAAATATATGCGGTATTCCTGGAAAACTGATCTCCTGTTTTCGTTGTTGCATCGAAGGTTTCAGCCCCTTCCCAGGATCTCGTATAACGTATCTATGGACACATCTTTGGTGGTATAACCTTTAAGGGAATAGCATTCTGGACACCAAATTAGTCTCGAAGGTCGAGATGATTCTCCATGTTTTATCGGATATTCTGTCGTATGAATTAATTATTTATGACTCCAAAATTAGTCAATCTGGACCTTGAGTATTGGTATTTTTACAGATAAAGTTAAAATACCTTCAATATTACATATACCTTGTCCCCTGCTTTTATAATGATGTTAATCTGTGAAATAATGGCCACTCCGAACAGGTGGGTGAAGTAGTGTGACTAAATTTGCCATACTTATTTGCTTACCCCCTGAAACAAAAAGTAACCTATTTCACGTATTTTTACTTAAGAAAAGAACCAAATTATTGGATATTTGTATATCTACGTTTACGTCTTATTTACGAATATCTACGTTTTCAGAAGCAATTTAATAATAGATTAATTTTTCTTATTTTCTATTTCATGACCTTTCCCTAACGGTGTGCTCTCTTACAGGTTGTGTTACCCTCCAAGGCAATTAAAAACGAGAGGATATTAGAAACCCTAATGTTCCAAGCCAATTCCGGCATGTACAGAATACAGGATTCCTACATCAAGGAATGCACCCAAAGACTGCAAAAACAGGACTCTCGGTTTTCGGAATGGGAGTCATTCGACTACAGCAATTAAAGACTTTCGTGGAAAATTAGTCTAGAAGACAATCATTTAACTACAAAAACATTTAAAAGAAAACATTAACTGCTGCGTGCGTATCGTTAAGGCACAGAATGAGTAAAAATCAAACGTAAATACAAATGTCTCCTTTAAGCAAAAGTGTGGTCCTACACCTATCTAATTTTATTATTTCTACGTTAATAGTTTCATTCACAACTCAGAAATTACTTAGATATACAATATCTATCAAAATAGTTGCTCGTTCTTGAAAAAAGAGAGTATTAGAACATGTGGAGGTTAAAATAAAATAACCGTTTAAAGAATTTGAAGAAAAATAAAAACTGCATATATAATGCCTTCCACTGAAAAGTTAAGAATAAACATTGGAAACAATCGTCTATCTGCGGAAATGCCTAAGTCACTTTCTTCGCCAGATATTATTTGAAAAAATGAGATGTTATGACAAAAAACAGATATGGACAACTGGAAATAAATGAGAGTTTAGTATTAGAAAGACATTAAAAAGAGTTTGTACAAAGTTTGTTAAAATTATTTTGCCATATGTTAACTTAGCTACAAATTACTGATTTTATTCTTTAAATTCAGAAAGCACAAACAATCAGGAGCAATTTACATTTCTTCCTCATGCGTTCACTGAAGATAAGCCTCCAAAATTAAACTTTTATTTTATATTTTTCACATTTTTTCTCAAGATTTTTCAGTAGGATTAAGATATAGTATTTCTGCATAATTAAGGGAGTTTTTATTACCTTGGTATTGCAACTAATAACGTCTGAAGTGAGAAACTATTTTAAAATACCAACTTGAAATACAAATATGGCCGTTTGAAAAGCTACTACATTTACTGTCTGATAGATATAACTGTCTCATAATATGCAGTTTATTAACAATAATATGAAAGTCATTCATGTCATTTATTAGTTTACTATACCATTGTTAAAACCATTGAGCCCTATTATTAGAATTATGATTGATTAACGATTTCATCACTCATGACTCTCATGAGGACCATTGCAAAAGATCGAAAATTAATTAACCTGTGAAGAATATTGTTGGTCAATATTTTAGCCGCCTTTTAAATAAAAAACGTTCCTTTTTCTTCTATTATAAAGGTTTCCGTCATTTTTATGTTGTAATCGTAAAGCACCACACTACATGGTAATAATATCCTCAGTATTCTCCGAAATTACTATGTCTATGGTAATGTCTACATATAGAATTATAGTTATTTGTAATTCATATAACATGTTTTCTAAAAAATTCTGAAAAGCGAACACACTGGATTAATGCTAATTAATCGTAATTAATCGATTACCATAACTTTTGTCTCTCTATAAAAGGTTTGCTTTTTTCTCTCTATGAAGAAATTGTAAGTGGCCAAACGTTGAAGAATAAATATTTGTGAACCCTCCTTATATATAGAATGAGATTAACTTGTATTCATTAATCGTGCCAATACTAACATACTCTATGATAAATTCTGCACAAAGTTGGAAAATTCAGATGAATTCACCAATGTTTACATGGACAAGACAAATTCTTAGTTACTGTTTAAACTTACCTAAGTAATTTTTGATAATTCGTAGTATATGACTAACATAACACATGATTTTTTTAATATATGTGCACCTTTATTTTAATAAATCGGATTAAATTAGATAAATTCCATATCTCTTGGCTCATTAAAAGTGTTAATTTACTTTTCTTCGAGTTTCTTTCTTCCACCAAAATCACAGTCATAAAACAATTTTTTTTATTTATTGTACTCAAAGCCGAAGAAAAATAAATTCTAATTAATTTAACTTGATGTCATCCACTAATTAGTCTCAATTTTACTCATTATGTGCCGAACATACCACAGATAAGCGTTTGATATTATATTTATTAATTAACCATGCCATCTGGGAACAAAGTGAATGTTTCATCTTGTTAAAGTTAAAAACAAACTATGCGGTTGCTGGACAATCTATCTAAAATTACGTGTTTTGCCTTCAGTGTATTTTTTCTAAACTCCATATAGCGATACGTTAATTAATTTTCTTTTTCGTAATAAGTTCCAATGTGATGTCTATAGTTCATTGTACAGGGTACATTGCAAATGTCATCAGTGTTTCTAAGACAACCTTAAACTGGAAGAACAAATATATAAGGAAATGTAACTCTCACCTTTATCCACAGGTGATGCAAGTTACATTTCACGTATGGAGGGCAATAATGTGATGGTTCTATAGCCGTCTACAATCTACAACTGCTTTGGCTGTTGTACCTTCCAGTTTGGGGTGTGCCATCAGCTTATAAGTGTAGTGTTGTGACTGATTCTAACTTTAAAAATAAGGTGGGCATAAATTAGGTACTTTCCATTCTTTATCAGTGTTCTCCTTGCGCTGTACCCTTATAATAAACGCTATGTAAAAATAAATGTTTAAACAAAAATTGTGATGGACAGACGCTGAGGTTTCTGTCAAACTAAATAATATACTTACTACCAAGGGGTGTTACGTATGAGGTGTTCTCCTGTTATAATAATAATTATAATACACCACCATCCGAATGAATTGTCAATGGGTTTATAGTTTAGAGAAGAGTGAAAGCAACAACTTTACATTTTTGTAGGAAATTTATTGCCAAATGTTGCCAAATTTCCATATATCTCATTAGTAGCAATTTTCTGTCTCCAGAATCCAGAGTGCCAATATATCAAGAATCTGGAAACCATGTGGAAACTCCTTGGTAATAAGTGTTCTAATTTTGATTTCTCCAAGAAATAACAGCTCTTTTAATTAATTTCTTGCTATCGAGGAAAGTATGTGAGTCGCCACTTAAGTTTTGATATATTTTGGTACATTGTAGAGGTATGTTGTTTACAAAAAGTCTCTTTTAAATGTTGTTCTGAACCCGTTTCAAAATTATTATTTAACAACATACATATGAAGACGTTTCGTCAACATCAAAATGTCAGTCCAAGGGCATAGTCTATCTAATCTATTTTCCATTTTTTTTTGTATTCCTTTGTTTTGCCAGAAAAAAATGTATGTGAAATATATAAACAACACTAAGTCAAATTAATATTTGATATTTGTTCACATTGTTGATAATTATCAGTTCTCAATAATTAGACAAGAACAAATGCCAAGCAGTAATATTTGTTCATGTGCTCCGGGTCAATTTGCATCGAGTATTCTCTGTAATCTCCAAAGGAAAAGTTCTACATGATATTTTTCCCCTAATCGGCACCAAATTCAACATTTTAGATGAACATTTTGCTATCCTCATCAAAGCTTTGTGTTATTCAAGTGTAAACTAAAAACACAAAACCTGGATCGAGATAATAAAAAATAATATTCCCTATTGAAACTGATAATTTTGCTAGCGAATTATGCAAGTGCATATAGATATTATTTCTGATTAAGGGAATTATGTTATACTTGAATATATGTTATATTTGTGAAAACCACAGAAATACTGTCTACTACAACACATTTTTTAGTTTCTTCTAGTACTGGGTAATTAATATAGATTAAATTAGTATGTGAATGAAAGTCGTACATCAAAATTATCTAATGTTCCTCAGAAATCCGGTGGAAGCTAAGTTTATATCATATGAATACAATCTAAGAGCAAATTACCACCAGATTTAGAGCCACTGAATTTCTTTCATGCTGAAATTTTAAACAGTAATTTATCTTAATTTTTTTAAGTTAAATATGTTTTCAAAGACTTTCAAGGCGTACTATAATTCTTTTAAAATGAAAACTTCCTTTCACCACTCACATGTTTAATATACGCATGCGCCTAAAAATCTACAAGTTCGAAGCAGTCTTTTAAACGGCTTATCTTAAAGTAACACCATGTAGTATCGGTTTCTTTAGTTTTTCGTTTTTTTTTTTTTATTAAAGAAATAGAGACGATTTATTTATACCACGCAAGTAGAATTCGTCATTATCTCGAATATCGTCCAAGTTAAAAAAAAGTATTACAAGAGGCTAAACATGATCTTATATCCTTATTTAAAAATTCATTTAAATCCATTCGTATGATAGGTTACAAGTCTATGATAAACATGTCTTATTGCACGAGAGTGCACGTGTCATCCATGTATACATAACATCCAGTATACATTTTCACAAAAACGATAATAAGAGTTGCAACTAGATTAGTTAAAACATTTCTAATATCATACCTTAACATTTTCCTCCTCTGAAAACGTATTGCCCAAAGAATATACAATTATAAATTCTGTATAATTTTCATAATTCTCTTTTCTTTCATGAAATTAGAATGAGCCTATTTATCGATTTTTTTTAATTAATTGAATACACTCTGTATATGGGGATTTATTGTTGTCTTCGCAGACTTCCTATCTTCTTGATTTCCGTATAAATCCTACATCTAACCAGAAATTATTGCTGACGTTTCGTCAATCACTGCAATCGACCTCAGTATGGCTGCTTTATAGAGGGTTAGTAGGCAGAAACTAGAAGATTGTTGAGCCATCATTTATCCAGAAAGTACTGTAAATGGTGCTCTGAAGAAGTCCAGTAGTGGTTGACGAAACGTTCGTAATAAGTCTAGTTTGACGTGAGATTTAGCTCGAAATCAAGAAGAAACTACTAGTCTCCCATGCGCAGAAACGTGACACTTTCGCCAAAGGATGTACAAGTATTTTTCGTCCACCATTAAAAGTTGATGTTCGTAAAAATTAGTGAAAAACTTCTTAATTCTTACAGTTAAATTATCACTGAATAATAGATAGTCATGTTATTGAAATAAAACTTCGTAATGGTACATATACCTTTGGAGTAAAAGTACAAAATTAAAATAAAACATCATAAACGTCACCGTATGTAGACCTGTGGGGTTATTTTTATTTCTTAGATGATTAACGTTTTTTCTTTTAACTCATTATTAAAAGTTACTCTACATCGATAAAGGTGAAAAACTTCTCCACTGGATAATCACTAAATAATTCATGACTGTATATAATTTATTATGAAAAATGCAATGTACCAAGTTTTATCTCCAGGAACGCATACTTTCCTTGCACCACATAATTTGCTTTGGTATAATATGTAAAAAAATATATAATGGCGGGTTAAGTGGACCTTGTTTGTACTTCATAAAATACTATTCTAAACGTCGTAAAGTCCAAAGAAATATTCCCCTCCGCTGGCTAATTTCCGTGGGACGGCCGGAGGATTCGAGGATGCGTCCTCTTATTTGGGAGTGTTTCGCTTGGTTGTCCTCGCGATTCGCGTGCGACAAACCGGGGAACGCTTTCGTCGACCTTCCACAGGGGTCGGAGAGATCATCATTGCTGTTTATAAAGTATTTATATGTGTTCGATGTTTAAAACTTATAATAAGAAACACAATCAGGTGTTTAAGACTTAAATATATTTTAATTACTCTTAGATAGCAAAAAATGTTGACATATTTTGATACTAAATTACTAAATGATAAAATAATAATAGACGAAATTTTGGGGATTCAGAAGATGATTTTGTGTCTTAGGTAAGCAGTGCTCTTTAGACGCAATTAGCGCATATAACGTACAAAAATTAACGATCATAAAATTGGTGTGCCATTAAAATTATAAGACGATGCAACTGACTATGCCATATTACAAATTAGAGGCTATGTACTACTTTTTATTTAAATTGCTAAAAAGAAAAATATAGAAGATAAAATATAGTAACGCATTTACTAATAATTTACTAGTAATTACTTTTTTTAAGGCGTATTGTAACTAAAGCCGCGTCCACACCATTCCGTATTCAACAACAACTTTACTTGTATTTGAGGGCAGTAATGATAAAAAGTAATTGAAAGTAATGTCCTGAGGGTTTCAATTGCAGAAAATGTTAATATAATTGTAACGTCACAACATAGCATTCACTGTTATGTATTTATTTTTCGAAAATATCGTAAAGTTAATAAGACTCTTTACATATAACGAAATTAATATTGCCAAAGTTTTATACATATACATGGTGTGTAATTCTTCGTTATAAAATAGACATTTTAAAATAATAATAATACAAGAAAAGAGGTAACAAATATTTGATTATTTAACCTTTGCCAAAATAAAACCACTGATCACTTATGCACTAAAGTTTAAAAAAGCATAAACCCTTAAATATCCCAATGATATTGAAATATTGTAGAAACTAAAAAAATCAAAGAAATTTCAGAAAGTTATATCGCTACTCTATGAGTTTTATGAATCGCTACTCTATGAATCAGATACACGTCAAATGGCGTGACTGATATATATTATTGTCAAACGTCTGTGATTATAAGGAAACACCCATAAACAATTTTATTCTAGTTTTTATTGTAAAATAATACCATCACCGAGTAGACTAGCTTCAATATTATATGTATACCATACAAATGATTACCTTGTCGCGTATTGTATATTGATTTTTTATTTTTCGTAACATAAACAAAAATTGAAACTGAAATTGTCCTGAAAATGTCTTAAAAAAGGTACACCGGCAATTTTCTCTAAATTGGTCCCCACAACTAAAACAAATTAATAACTAACTAAAAACAAACAATACATATTTAATGATACGTGTGAATAAATATGAGAAAAAAGGAGTTTCCCTGACAGTTTCTAATAAATCATATGGAGAAGTCATTAATCTTGAGTTATTAATATTAATTATTAAGTATTAAATACATATTTTCCTATCTAAACTAGGAAAACAAAGCTATCTACAATTTACTGAACATAATTCATTACTATCGAGATATAATCCATGAATAAATACAATATTACATGGAATATGTATGAGAACACTTATTTGAATCACATTTAAGTATAAATAAAATATGTATTCAAAACGTAAGATTCAGAATATAGGGACATAATAACAATCCATTCCGCAATTGATAATTGATGTAACTACGAGAAATACTATTGATAACTTGAGCGGACACTATTGACAACTCTTTCTAATAAAACAATGTTACAAAACTGATGTACATAAAACATCTTTAAAAATTCTGAATACTTTATATTCAACTGTCAATATTTTTGCTACTTTACAATAAAATCCTAACAAACATGATATCGGCGAATTTGTCTTATAATGATATGTAAAATGTAATGATATATAGGATGTGCCATTAAAAATTCTTAAGTTAATGGCACGTGATCGAAAATAAGAAATTAAAAAGAGAATTTAATTACAGAAGAATATGCACCACTGCTTGCAATATAAGCCTCTCAAAGTTCTTTTTCATCATGTAAAGCGTTGTAGAGATATTCCCTATATAAAACGTTGTGGTCCACCTTGTATATTGAATGTGAAGAAAATAAAAAAAATCAGATATCCAAAAAATATTGAGAAATTCCGAAGAAGTAGAAAATTCCAACACCTATTACACCAAATGAGAAACAGCGAATTCACCGGCGCCTTCGCCATAATTTGCTATTAACAAACTAATCATCTAAAAGCACAATAAAAGATGTTTCTTGCAACATTCAAACTTTAATATAATTTAAATTTATATTCAACTCAAAAGTTAACTGTAGTCAACATATAATTCTTCTGTAAACTACGGCTTCAAATTTTACTTTTTTTCTGCGTGTTTAACATTATACAGTATAGGTATATTTGTCAATTTTTAAACATAAAAATACCAAAAAATATACAATGACATGTTATTGTTAACTTCCTCTTCAATTTTTATTGAAACAAATTGTGTATTGCTTTACGAAAATATTTAAATTTCAATATTGCTTATAGATTTTATGTCTTTCTCCAAAAGTCACGAATTATTCAAATATATTTAAAATATACTTTTTCCATTGTATAATTTACTGTTCTACAGTTCATATATGTATTTTAAAATAAGGTAAATATAGGAGACATTATAAGGATAATAATTTTTTAATTTTAAGGGGCCTTGCTTACCTTTCGGAAAAATAACAGACATCAATCCGAATATGAACTTAGGATCGATATAGCTTACATTTTTTATTACGACCATTAGATATTCGTAACTTGTCCACCTTCTTTATTTTATTTCTCTATTGGGTGTGAGTGATACTACGTATATTATGTAAAATAATAAACAGAAGAATTCTTAAAATTATTTATTTAATGATCGTTAAAATTAGTCGTTTTCAAATTTTATGTCTCTCGTTCTAGTTTTATACTTTACAGTATTGGTAGATCTTTGAATTAAAATTGCAAATACGAAAATACTTTCTATTTAAAATTTTGTAGTTTCCATCAGTAGCCTATAATTTCATAATTTAATAATTGTAATATAATAATATTTAAAAATTATAATTTAATAATTTTCATATAAACTCATTTATTTTTGAATTAGGGTTATATTAATATACAGTAAAATAATCATGAGTGAATTAAACAAAATAATACAAAATGATTGAATGAAAGGAATTCTTGTCTTTGGCGATTTCAGTAATCGTGGTTTCCTTCTACTCTAAAAATCATTATGTATGTTTAACATGTATTTAAATAGTTTTTAGACCTGCCTAGGTTATTAAGACAGAACAGAATAAATCTGAAATGAACTAAAAGTTATTAATAATAATTATCAGATGATAGGGTAATATATATGGCTTAAGAGCACTGCGAACCAGAACCTATAAGATGAACCTACAGATATCCCAATATTTTGTCGCAACAGTTTCACTTTAATTTCACACAGTATATTCATGTAGTGTCTTATTAAGAAATAGCCGCCATGCTCTCCCTAAAATTAACCCTCAGTGCCGTTTCGGTAAGATCTTTCGTTTTATAAGTGTATATACACGCACACATGGCGTTAATTTTTCGGGAGCGCAGATCTTTTTAAAACCCATTTGTCACATAATGTTGCCTGTTCCGAGAAATATGTATATATCAAATATAACAGAATATTGTACAATCTTTGTTACTTATTTTTATATATATGCAGCGGCAGTGTCGCCCCTTTTCCTAGACAAATTTTTTACTGCAAAAATTATTTTTTCACTAGCCGAAATGGGGCGGCACCGCCTACTTGGCGAGTTACAATTCGTTTTTCTCATACTTCCAAGTGATGACCAATAATTGTGAGATAATAAGTTTATGCAATGTTTGTTGTTCTGTCAGTGTAAATTAAATGGAATATACTATTACAGGTCAAATTTGAGGTGAAATAAATTTTATTTGGATGCGTTACTTTATTATTTTTCTTCGTACAATGGATCGTACACATCGTACACGTGAATGACAAATCTTAATATAAAGAGGAGCTTCATAATTACGGAGTGTTCTTAAATAATGTTACGAGACGGTTAAATGAAAAAACGTTGATGCTTCATTAAGCAGAGTGAAAAGTGGCGGCTCGTGATGAAATGAAACGGGTGTTCTGTACAGGGCCAATCCTAGGGTATTGGCCGCCCGCGTGCAATTTTCAAACGTATCCAAACTACTGGCGCCGTAGGGGCCGCAGAAAAATTGTGCTGCAGGCGAAAATTTTTAAAATTCTCAAGGTCACGCGTTTTCCTGATATTTCAGAATTATTATGTAAAATCCGTTTATACAATAATATAGACTTTAACAAGAACAATTTTTGGGGTTTAATACCTTTTTGAAGAACATTCATGTTTGCCGGCATATTCTTTGGTTAAGAGAAAAGGCTTGTAAGGTGAATTTTCTACTAGAGGGTCTATAACACTTAAAATATTTTGGGAAAGACTTTCAGCGTCACATTTTGTAGGTTTCAGGTATGTCCAAAAACGTTCAATCGGTTCACCATCGAGAATATATCTTAAAACTGCCACTAACTGAGTTTTTGTAGATACATCAGTTGTTTCGTCTGCCATAACTGCCAAAAATGAAGGTTTGTTAATTTCTTTAATTATTTCTTCATGACATACTTTTAATATACAGTCTAAACGATTATTTTGTATTTTTTTAGAGGTTCCTTTAAATACTGAAGCATTTTGTAGATGCTCGCTTAAAGTTACATCAAGCTCAGCAGAAAAATTTATCAAACCACGAAATATCCCCGGGTTTTGAGAGGTTTCAGCTTCGTCATGTCCTCGCAGCGCCAGTTCAAAGGCCCCCCAAAACTTTATGCAGTTTATAATTTTTGACAAAACGTATCTCTTTTTTGTCACATTATCATTATGTTTTTGCACATTTCTCCAATAAGCTGAATCTAGCTGCGCTTTAATATTAGTTATTCCTAATAAAGCTAATTCCATTGTATTATGTAGATGGCTTTTGGAGTTGTCGTGCTTTTTTATTTTTTCAGTTAAATGCACCAAATCTGTCACCCCTACCTCTGTCCATGCTTTATCACCGCCAAAAAGTAAACAAGGAAAACAAAATAACGCATTTTTTTTTGTTGCGCCCACAAATCCAATTGTTCTTCGAATAAATGTCTCTATTAAATTGACGTTTATATGCTTTTCCGCGGCTAACACCTGCAGTCTCAATAACAATATCGGGCAATGGCCTACCATTGTTTCTTAAATCAATTTTTTCTTCATAAGAGTATTTAAAAAATCGCTTCACATGAACTAAATTATAAACTAAATCCATTGTCACTATCACAGTGTATAAATATTAATAATTAGTACAATACTACACAAATTCACAAAACAGTATTTAAAATCTCAAATTAACACGAAATGCGAAATAGGTACGATTTACGCCCGCCCGAGTAGGAAGGAGTAAACATTCACTGATGTTGCCTTAGCTGGAAAAAATACAGCTCACTGACGTAAATTCGCGCATTTACGAGCGCCAAGTGTGGATTGTCGCGGGAGTTGAGGGGGAGGACGGGTGTGCCGAGCCGTGCTGAGACCTACCTCGTGTGGCCCAGTTCAATGTACCGCGACGCGCTCGCGTGGAGACCCAGATAATTCATCTGGTCTACTACTCAATAGAGGACGGCGGGCAGAATGCGACTTTAACGCAATAATTTGGTTAGCTGCACCAACTAACCAAATTATTTTATTAATAAATTTTAGTAATTATTATGCCGCGAAAATATCAAATATCTCATTTTTTTGGCAGTTCTGCAGCTCTGCAGCACCTATACACCAGCCGTCCCTGGACTGAAAACTACTTCACTGTATACACTGAAGCATACAGAAAATGAAATAACACGATCTATTTTTAATATAAAAAGTATAACTCGCTAAACACAATTTTATATTTACAGGGTGATCAATGCAATAGTAGTTCAAGAGGGATTTTTATTTGTAAATGGAATACCCTGTATATTTCTATTATGATAATTTATTTTATAGTATTTTTAGCTCCTATTTTACTCGTATGTCTACACGAATGTAACAAACTAATGTTTTAATGTTTAATGCCAGACAGCAGGTTTCTATCAAAGGTTTAACATTTCTGTGAAGGGTTTCTTAAATCTAGGGGATTATTTTACAAAATTCTTATGATCTACCACTTATGTCTAAAGCCTGGTTCGGACTATGCTAGTAATTCAGTCAAGTGACGAGTAATTTAGTAACTTAACGTGTCTGAACCACAAAATTCCAGTCGAGTAGTTAAGTATGTGATTTAGTCGAGCCAATCCATTTTATCCCTCTATATTTTCGGGCGAATAGGGTCCCCCACCATGCATCACTGCATTGTGCTTCATCCACTAAACAAGTGCGAACCTGTTGATTTTAGTCGAGTTAATTAGCTGCCGCAAAACTGTTGTTTCGTTGAAGTGAAGATACAACTTTGAAATTTATTGCAAAATATTTACAACATGAGAACAAGCTTATAGAACGTTAAATCCCTGCTTTATAAAAAAATATGAAGCAGTCCCTGCTTTATGAAAAAATTGTCAGGTTAGTGTTGATTTTTCTATTCATATAAGTAGTTATTACAAGTAGGTATATCAAATATTCTATATTGTTTTCTTTTCATCCTTCTTTTTCGATTTCTTTTTAGATCGATCTACTCGCAGGAGTTAAAAAATTCCGGCGCCGGGACTGAGACAGTTTACATTCCTTCAGTAAAATGCTTCAGTTTGTTGGATGGATTCCTACGAAACATTAAAACAATTTTCAGTTATTTTCAAAGTTCAGATTGTTGTTTAGAATCTTGAATCTTGAAAAGAGAATTAGTACCTAATAGCAGTGGCGGCTCGTGGTAATTCGTCATGGGTGGGCAACAACTATTAGTAGGTTATATAGTGCAAAATAATGAAGTACAATATAGTAAAAAAAACTTCTTAAATTTTATCTTCATAAGTTAATGTATGAAATTCACGTTCTAATAAAAAGTTAACAAAATCAGTATTAGTACTTACTATTTCTCTCACGTTCGCCATGGGATTAATACTAAATAAATACAATATTAAACAAACACAAAAGTACCAACTTCCACAGACAGACCGCCGCACTAATTGATTGTAATTATTGTTAAGGAACCGTTAAAATTTTGAAAATCCTAACCTACAGAGTACAGACCTCGCTGAAATAAGCAACGTTCTACAACGTCTCTGAAAACTGAACTCGGAAATACGGAGATCGGACTGATCGGAGATTCTCGATTCCTTCCCCGCTTTGCCGAAGTTCTTTTCTTTTATCATACAATTTCATCTGCCACTTCTTCTAAAATAGTCATTGCAATCATCTTTATTAGCTCATTCACTTTATTGCGTTGCCTATCCATCTTGCAATACACTACTCACTAATGTACCATACACGACTATAGTGCGAACGCTTTTTGGTCAGTTTGTAGACGTTTAGTTTGTATTGGAGTGTAATTGTTGGGTAGTGACAAACCAGGAACACCAGTAATGATTCGTCAAGTTCTCGACTGAAACCTTTGTAGTGTTTGTATATTAGATAGACTTGCGGTACTCCCCACGCCGTAAGTTTTCACAAGTTTGAAGATCACTTTATGAATAATTAGTTTATTAACCAAGGTGACTTAGATTTTCTTTCGATTAACCAGTAAAGTTTTGACAGTTTTCAATATAGTTGATTTCTTTTCATAAAGATGTGGTGGCTCCAATTTAGTCTTCTGTCGAGATGCATACCAAGATATTTGACGGATTCTATTTATGAAATTTGATGTCCATTAAGACTAACACTCGGGCAGGATTCTCTTCTGGTGGCAAACATTATGTGATGTGGTTTAGATTCACTATTATTCGCCATTTCTTCAACCATATCTTGATATTATCAAGAGCTTCGTGAAGTTTATTAGATTAGATACGAATCTGGATACTTTACTCATTGCTTTAAATGATACCTCATATGCAGAGGTAGCTGTGAATGTTCCTGCAGTGGTAGAGAGATCAGCAGTAAAAATTTTAGAGGACAGGCTCTAGTACTCTACCTTGCGGTATTCATGACTGGATGGGCTATATGCAGGTTATTTCTTCATTGTATCTAATGGTGAAGTACTTATTTGTCAGATATACTTCAATACTAGGTAAATCGATGCAGGTAGATTTTATTTTAGTTTAAATAATAAACCTGGGTGTCATACCTTATAAAAGGCTTACGACACATCTAAGAAAATGCCAGAACAGAACTTCTTGTCCTCGAATATCTTATTAATCAATTCGACAACTCTGTCTACTTGCTCAGTCGTTGCTTGACCTTCACGACAGTCGATCTGGTGTACTGAAATACATAATATTCAGTTCCTCTAGAAATGGTTTTAGTCTTACTAGGACTAACTTCTCAAATAGTTTTGAAATGATGGGTAATATACATTTTATGTTGCTGAATTCTCATTAGTGAACTGACTTCAATGACTTATAACACTTATTGCTTAAATAAATAAATTATTATGAATAAATAAATAAATTAAATTTATGTAAACAGGCAAACGGTAAAACGATGATTCTTAAATCTAAGATAATTTTTGCATAATGTTCGTCATGCTATTTAAATACATACCAGTAATGAATTGAATCTCAAGTGCTCAAATCATCCACGTTTTCTTACTTTTTCCATTAAATTTTTAAAATGAGATTAAAAGGCATATTGCAAGTAAGAAATTTTATGCGCATGTTTCCTGTCATAGCTGAAACGGATTTTGAGATATATTCTCTGAATGACGAGGAACGTGGTTGGTATGTTCACTTAATTTTTCTGTGAAGCCCACGAGAAATCCAAAATATTAGATTGGATTAGATTGAATTTTCTGGTTCAGGAATTGGTCTATCGCGTTGTTTAATAAAATCAACTAGTAGGTACAAGCAGGACGTCATTAAAACATTTCAGTACTCATCCTCTGCTCAACCATCGGACATCATAATGAAGAAATAAATCCCTGTTTTGAAAAGAATCCATTTTATCGATCAGCACTTTGAATAATCTTCTCTGTAACGGCTGAGCTAAGACTAACCTTGTTCACAATTTTTACTACCAACCGTAACGTTGTTTAGTTTTAGAAAGTCTCCCCATTGCGGAAAGTTTCATATTAATGCCATAATATCACGAAATGCTTAGGGAACCCACCATGGCTAGAGCCAAATCTGAATTTTATGATAAGAAATGTATGATTTGCATAAATGATTTAATAAAAAATCATACCTATTTATAGATTTACTTTCGCTCAAAATGCCTCAGTAAGAATATTTAGAATTCAGTTAATTTATATGGTATAAACTCGTGCTATGTTATATCCATTTTATAAATTTTTAATATTCAAAATGAAATCAAATATAACTGTTGCAATATTGAGTATTTCTTATTTTCACGTCATTTATTATAAATATTAATAACGCAGTTGTTCAGGCTTATCAATGGTAATAACAAATTCAACAAAAATGGCCTTCTAATCATAATTTCATTTTACCATCTGCTGGAAGTTGTTTAAGCTACGGCTAAATACGAGTGATTAAGACTAAGACTTAGTCACTTATTTCTTTTGTGTACTCTCAAAACTTTTCAAAAATATTATCTGCTTATTTTCTAAAACGTTTTTAATACGATTATCAGCCACAATTTTTGATTACCAACTAGTAGTTATTTACCATGGCAATATTGAGGACTTCCTTAAACGGGATCCTACAGGATAGGTTGTTCTGTGAACTAAAATAATGCAAAAAATACAGTAGCTTTAAATATATTTTATTTAAAAATTACCTTCCACCAAAGAAATTAAATCTAAAAAACTAACAGTACAATTTTGATTATAAGCCAGGCATTCATGATTTTTTCCTTTAACTTCTGCTTCTTCATATTCTGAAGGTAGTTCGAAATTGATCGTACTTGTGGGCCTATATAAATATAACAGTATTAAAATGTTGAAATGTTGTTGATGTTAAAAAGCAGTTTGAATTATTTTACATAATCGCTGGTGAAAATGAACCAATAACGGGTACCAAAACGGTTTCTTTAGGCATGCAAAAATGTTTCCGTGTTAATAAAAATACACAACTTTTTTGGTACAACTTAATGAAATCACCTAATAAGATAAATATTGTTGATCGTGGAAGGAAAAAATATATGGTTTTTTTTATTGTTAGGTGAATATGCTGAAACATATATGCAATTATTAAAGGATCTAGTAGTAAGTAATCAGTTCTGTGAAACACTAGTTATATATAGAATTGTCATCTGACTATCTACTACTATTACTATTTACTACGAATATTTGTATTGGTGGCAATAATTAGTAAAACAATTATTATAAACCAAATAATTTTGAGTTTTGTTGATGATTGTCATTAAAATCAAAACGCTAAAATATAATCTTTTTTAATTAACAATTATATTTGGCCACATCCCAGAAAATATAAAACAAGCCAAACATAAAAAAACTCATTCTATTTAGATACAGAATCTTTTAATTGTCTATCTTAAACCGTTTTGGCAACTGTGATTTAATCTCATCTTTACCAGCAATCCTCCCATTCACTTACGTAAATATAATGTGCAGGATGTCTCCAAGCACTCCATTAGATTCACCAATAGAAGTATGGGCAATTTCACAGATCAACCTCAAGAGGCAGGGTTTTCCAGCGTAGCCATTACTAATAATAACCCAAAGAAGTACATAATAAATCAAATACATTATTCAAATATGGATATATTAGAAATACGTTCTATAGGTGAGCTTTTTCTTAAACTTGTTTTTACTTTAAAAATAAATTTAAATGAAAATAATTAAAACGTGTTTCCAACCATTATTATTTAAGAAAAAAATCATAATCGAATACCTACGAATTTATCTTCTTCTCGAAAACATTGTAAATCAGCCGTCGATCCATATCTCTGGTTATTATGGGTGGATAATCATACGATTCATCTCCGGATGGCAATAAGTGAATGGCCTCAAAAAAGTGAGAATAATATACCTCTCTGCCAGGTAAATCTATGGGAAATGCAAGAGCGACGAATATCTAAAAGATGATAGAATATAACAGTTAACTTTTGTATTTAATAAATATATTATTTCAGGAAAATTTAATAAACACGAGGTCTGATTAAATTAATCACATGGATTCATTTCATCGAACATTTCAGTTCAGCGAGGTTAAAAATACAAACCCTTAACCACTCTTAAACATGCCAGGAATTTGAAATTGATAGCCTCAGACCTGTGGTTTTTTTTTCTGATAGGAAGCAGTTTTTTTCTTTCAAAAAAATTAACTCAGCGAAAATTATGTAGTATGTATACAGTATGTAATGCAATAGTTGACACTTCATGGAACCAAGTAAGATAGCCGTGTTTGTTCTGAACCTATCCTACTGAATTTATTTATCCAACACAGTGGCGTTCCGTTGTAGGAAATACATTTGTAGGAATTACCTTAAAATTTTAGATTCAATGCGCTGTTAATTGCGTCATTATAATTCTAGAATTATGCAGAAATTGTCCTGAAACCCTGTATATCGATAGATGTCTGTATACATACATATTATTGATTTTACAAAGTTAATCTCCTTTTCTCTTAACATAATTCTTTCCTAGTTAAAGAATATTCTCATTTGTTACGAAATTTTTGTATTTCAGGGTAAACGCAGATTTCATTTGATCGCTTGTAGACCAGTTCAATTCAAAATATATACTGTGTTTATTTATTTTGTATTTATAGTTTCTTTACTCCGCCAAAAAGTATTGTGTATATTTAACTCACCCCCATTGTGCTAGCTTCTCTGAATCGCAGTTTTAAAAAATTTGCTGCAGAATATTCATCTTGGGCGTGGGAACTCAAAAAAATTAAAGCCAAAGTAAACAGAAATGATTTTTTTACACTCCTAGATGCGAACAAATATTGATACATATCAGATTAGTGCCCAAATAAAACTGAACAATTGTAACTCACGATTTCGTTGACATTTTTGTCAAGTGCTCTGGATAAATATCTCTTACGTTTTAGATGTTAAACACTTAGTTTGCCTAACTGTTCTATATATTTATTCATTCAATTTACTTGGTACATAAATAAACATGTTTATATAAATCATTCCGTGTAGAATATATGTACAAACGGTGATATAGATTTTAAAAAGAAATTATCACCTGTGGTGTTTTGCATTTGTTTCCTTTGTATCCACAACATCTCAATTTATTTATAAATAGGTACATACGTCATTTCTTTGATCTTATTGTCCTGTCTTATAATCAATAGACTTCATTACTATTAAACACACATTGGACTAAGTAAAGGTGCATTAGAGGCATGATCGATATGAGGAGCATCTGAACTATCAGAATATTAAAAATATCAGATATATCACGTATAAGAAGTGGCAAAAATATCAGAAATATCAGAAGTGTTATCAGTATTACAACTCTCAGAAGTATAAGATGTACTATAAGTATTAAAAGCGTCAGAAATATTAAAATATATATTCGGGGGAAATCATGGACCTTACAAATTCCTTGAAAATATCTTTATAAAACAATACAATATATTATAAAAAATTCTAATACAAGTACAAAATTCTAATTAACTAAATAAAAATATAAACGAAACAAAAAAAGGAAATGAAGAGTTGACGGATGAAATTAAAATCTGTAATGAATTTAATAATAATATTATAAATGTGGGCAAAATACAACTAAAATAAGAAGAAAACATAAATATATAAAAAAGTAATATTCTATATTCTATATTTTTATATCCTTTCTTTCTTTATATACCACAAATAAAATCTGTATAAATGATTTAAAACACAATAAAGCTACGGGCTATTACAAAATTAAAGCAGGCACTAAAGGAAATATCAGACTATATTGTAGAACCCCTTGCGTATTTAATAAAGAAATTTCTTAGATTAAGGATATAGCTTAAAGTTTTTAAAATATAAATTGTTAAATCTATCTATAAAGACGGCTATAAAATAGCACATCCACAAAACGAACTACAAAATTCTTCGACTATTGCAAAAGTTTCCGAAAAAGTACTAAAATCTGGAATCTTAAATTTGGTAAATAGTATTTTGTCGTCCCATTCAGATTTAAGCAAGGTAAGTCTACAGAACAGGCAATAACACTACTGACAGAAAAATCTATGAAGCATTAGATAACCCCAGGCCTGCACCGTGTATTTTCTTGGACTTAGCAAAAGTCTTTGAAAGTAAACACCGTACCGTACTTTTAGATGACTTCGAAGAGATTTGTGTTAGAGGTACAGCTAATAAACTGATCCATAGCTAGCTAAGAAATAGGAAACAATATGTGGAAATAGAACATGTTAAGAAGATGAGTTTGCGAACATAGAATATGGTGTGCTCCAAGGTACCATTTTGGGACCAATACTATTTATTATTTATTTATCTTAATAATTTAAGACAATCATGGCTAGTACCATTATAAGTTATAATCTATTAATTGCGTCATTATCCTGCCAAAATTATGCCAAAATCTATCCTGAAATCCTGTATATCGATAGATATGCAAGTATAAAAGTGACTGTATACGTGCATATTATTAACTTAAGGTCTTTTTCTTTCCTAACATAACTCTTTCCTAGTTACAGAATATTCTTATTTGTTACTGAATATTTGCATTTCAGAGTAAATGGAGATTTCACTTGATTTTCATTTGATTTTCATTTGTTTCGGGTTCTTTATTTCACCAAAAGAATTTTGTATATTTAACTCACCCCCACTGTGCTAGCTTCTCCGAATCGTAGTTTTAAAAAATCTGCTGCAGAATATTCATCTTGGCCGTGGGAAGCCGAGAAAATGAAAGCCAAACTAAACAAAATTGATTTTCTTACACTACTGGAAGTGAATAAATATTGATACATATCTAATGAGTGGATAAATAAAACTGACTATTGCACTGCAACCGACAATTGCAACTCACGATTTCATGACATTTGACAGTTTTGTCAAGTGCTCTGGATAAATATCACTTACATTTTAGATGCTAAATACTTTAAGTTTGTCTAACAGTTTTATGTATGTATTCTTTCAATTTACTTGGTACATAAATAAACATGTTTACTTAAATCTTTCCGTGTAGAATATTGATATCATCAATATAATGAATCACCGCAAACGGTGATATAGATTCCGAAAATAAATTATCACCTGTGGTGTTTTGCATTTGTCTCCTTTGTATCCACAACATCTCAATTTATTAATAAATGGGTACATACGTTATTTCTCTGATCTTATTGTTTTGTTTTACAATCAACAAACTTCATTATGATTAAACAACGAGTACACATACATAAGAGACATTATCATTATGAGAAGTTGGTATATGAACTAAAAGGTGGTCCAACCAAAACGCACGATGTTAATTGTAAATAAAACAAAAAGTTTTCAGAGAATTATCTTAATATTTTTTATTATGATAGAAGGATCTACGACAATTATGTGTGAAACAAAATATCGGCCAAATGCTCGCCACGGCTTCGGTGGAATACCTCTATCCGATGGTCCATATTTTCAATGACTCTGAGACATAATTCAGGCTCAATGTCGTTAATGTGCCGAATTATCTCATCCTTTAGCACTTGCATTGTTCTTGGCTTATTGACGTACACTTTTTCTTTTAAATATCCCCAAAGAAAGAAGTCCAACGGTGTCAAATCACATGATCGTGGCGGCCAATTAACATCGCCACGACGTGAAATAACACGGCCATTGAATTTCTCGCGCAAAAGTGCCATTGTTTCGTTGGCTGTGTAGCAAGTGGCACCATCCTGTTGGAACCACATATTGTCCAGGTCCATATCCTCAATTTCTGGCCACAATTGTTGGGCACAACGACGAGTCGAGGTTGACGGCTCTTCTGCTACACTATCGCGAACAAGAGCAATGTTTTCCGCAGAACGAACTGGGCGAGCATGCACAGGTGTTTTCACATTTCCTACAGACCCGGTTTGCTGAAATTTGTGCACAATTCTCCCGATTGTAGACACATTTGGTCGATTATGCTGACCAAAAAAGTCACGAAGTGCACGAAATGCATTTTGATTTGAACGCCCATTTTCGTAAAAGGCTTCAACAATCTTAACGCGCTGCTCAATTTTGTACCTCTCCATGGTTGAATTTGTCATGCACTACTGAAACAAGGAAATGTCAAATTAAGTTGGGCAAAAAACTTGACGTTAAGGTCACTCACAATTAACATCGTGCATTATGGTTGGACCACCCTTTATAAACGGTTTAAAAACAAATAAATATTAGTCAGTTTATAGTTTCTTGTCATTCTACCTTAAGGAAATAGTATGATTTAGTTTGCTACCGTCAGATGGCACCGCCTGCCTACAAAATTTTACGGCGTTCTCAGACAAATGAGATGTTTATTCCGTTAGATACAAGCTACGAGCAAAGGTCTTTTTGCTCTTTTGCTCGTAGGATACAAGCAACCAAGAACATAAATAGTACAACATATACATATCTTTCAATTTGCCCGAATGATATTCAACGGTACTTTATATAATTTGTGGAATAAATCTACGGGATCGCATCCTTCAATGTTTGGTGGTCATTTTGTTGAAATAATCAAATTGACCATAGGGATTATACTTTTCTATGAATGGTTGAAAATGATAAAATCCCAATATTTCTATTAATATGTTTAGAAATCTGGACATAGTTGGACCAGAAAGGAGATTATTTAAATTAGAATATACCATTCATATATGAAATCTGCAATTCCCATCATTAACTTAAAAAAAGAGCACAGTAAGTGTACGGACTTCACAACAGAATTTTTCGATTACCATGGAGTAATTATTATAAACCAGTATGTTGTAATTCAAACAGTTTATTCCAAATTGAAGGTCATGTTTCAATCAACACATGAAATGGTTAAAACTAAAACGTATTGTTATGTTATAGTCGTATATAACTCCGCTACATTTTTATATATCATTTTACACATTAGCATAATACATGAGAATTATCCAACTGGATATATTGCACCTTAATAGAGCGACCAAAAAACTATTTTGTTACATTGCGCATTAAAGATTTCTTAAGTTTTGTTACATTGGCTTTCTGTTTGGAAACATTCAAACTTAGTGAATTTAGATTTCTACAGTTGTCGGCCTACATGCCGCCGTTTGACACTTTTGACATTTGTTGTGAGTTTTTACAAGTTTTTATGTTGATGACTATTTGAATAAGAAAAATAATTTCTAATGCGATGTCTACAACAACGTGCATGTTTTGCCAGAAAAACGGAAAAATGCACTACAATGGGTACACAGATGACAATATCAATCACACTATAAGAGATAACTTAATAGAAATTTTTGGAGTTGATGTAAGTAGTTTTTATATTAAGGATAAACTATGGAACAGGCAATTATTTGTGCATGAATTAACATTATCTTAAATTAATTGAACAAAATTCATTCATAACTTTAATATTAATTATCATTGATATTATTCAGAGTTATCGCTGAAGCTACATATTCAATCTTACGGTGAGGCTAATTAAAGGCAACACTACTTATTTCAACCTCTTTTTATTTGATTTAAATGTTATGTATTGCAAAATTGCGTAGAAGTATGTATTTTGTAAAAGAAAAGCAATTGTATATTATATAAAGTTTTTGAGGTTAGGAATTCATTCTTACAATATTAACTTTGAACACTTAAAAAACAAGTGCTTTGTAGCTTTATAACATTTCATTTCCCTTTGTACACATTAATTTATGTAAGATGTTCATTTTGTAAATATTCGTATTCGACCGATTATTGAAATTAATTGACCAATATAACAACTTAAGTTGTTATTGAATAAAATTAACTCCAAAAAATAATATGTAGCCGTCCTGTTATATTATTATATACCAATGTCGTATATAATAGATTAAATATGTTCCTTATAAAACATCTTTTTATTATTTATTCTGATAGTGTGATACCAATGAATTTGTTTATTTTGCAGGTAGAACCATATCTATCTCCCACTGATTTCGTATGCAGTGTCTGTATGAGTATACTTGAAAATGTTGCAAAACTGAAACGCAGGCTATGGCCGCTTATTTGCCATGACGAGGAAGAATGTAAACCCATTGGACGCGGCAAAACATGGGATACATTTGCATCGTTAAAGTTTGAGGATGATAGTGATAATGAAGATCACCCCATACCTTGTAGGACTCCTACACCTTCTAAATTACTAACATTCAACTATTCTAAAGCCTACAATCACACGTTGGAGAATGAAATTGCCAATATTGAACGCTATAGAAGCTCAAGTAAGTTGATATAACTCCTAGATTTGCTTTATAAATATATTGCAAATTTATCCGATATTTTGCCAATACGGCTTCTATTTTATTGAGTTGCTTAAGTATATATACATTTCTATTGATAGGAAATAACTTGATAGGTAGAGCGAGTAGTGGATTCGGCAGATCTGACGTATCTGAAACGAGTGAAGTAAGACATATATTATCAAAGAAGAGAAAAAAACGGAATGGCCATAAGAACTGGACACGGCACAAACGTCAGGCCAGGTCGCCGGCGACATCAGAATTCAGCAACAGAAGTCTCTCACGACACAGTAGATTCAGTGACTGGGAACGCAGTTACAGCCCCCTTAGTGATTGTTCCTTTGTCAGTTGTTACACCATGAGAAGGAAATCCCCTGTAAAGAAAAGGGGGGTGGAGTACGATGATCAGGGACGGCTGGTTAGGAAGAGGACGAGATCGGTGAGTAGGGCACAAGAAGAGGAAGCTAGGTATCTGGAGGTGTTGGATGGTAGTAAATTTTATTGTGGTGAAAAAGACTGCCCTTTGTATTTTGGAGACGTGGACGTGCTTAACCACCATAGGATGATGCATCACAATATGCTCGCATTGCATTTCTGTGATGAATGTCAACAGAAGTATACGACTGCGTAAGTTGATTTATTCTTACTCTAAAATTGTTCACATAATTTTATTTAATTAAAATATCAATATACATTTGTCAATGTACTATCGAGAAGTAATGTAATGAGACACTTTCGATACATTTCCCTCAAATATAGGCAATACTAAATTAATTTTCAAGTTAGTTAAGCCTTCAGCCAATAGAATGAGTGCCTATTTTGAAACGAAGGGCATAATTAACTTTATGTGGTAATTCCTTAATGCCTACATTTCAGACAGACATGTTAAGAGTGGGTCATTACATTCTTACTTGATGGTACATCACAATGACTTGAGAAAAGCAATAGAGAAATGTATTGGCTCTTATTTTGCCCACTTGACTAGTGGCAAGGAGTGGATTGGTCATATTTTTAGTAGTGATATTTTTTATCAGCAGAATGAGTAATTCATTCATTGTAGTTTAATGTAAACAGTAAATATAAATATTAGAATACGTACGTAACGTATAACACTTTATAATAAAGTACTTGTTATATAACTCTCCTAATAACATTATTAAATTATTTAATTTGGCTATAATGTACTTTTGTTTCGCTAGACTAACTTTATGAAAAGTTTCGGACAAGCAAATTGTCATTTTCTGTAGTAACCTGTAAGTCCCGAAGGAAATATTTATAAACTTAGACTGTTTGCTTTATTTTCAGGAAAGAATTCAGTTTGTACTTATTTCAAAATTTCTATATTATTTAATCAGAAGATTAATTATATTTTACAAATATACAATATATAATCCATCTGTTTATTGTAGGATAAGTTATATATGCTTATGTAATGAACTTTTAGGGAACATCTGAGGCTGCACAAGAAGATCCACGACGTCTACCCGTTCCTGTGCCCTCTGTGCGCCTGCGACATCAAAAATCAGGAAGCGCTGCAGGAGCACTTAGAGGAACATATGACGTATTCCGTGCCATGTAAATACTGTGACAAATCATTCCTTAGCAAGAAAGCGTGTGAGGGGCACTACAAATCCGCTCACAGCGGTAGGAGGGAACGCATCATACACAAGGAGAAAATCATAATAGACAGATTAGATAAACAACACGAAAACAGTGATAATAGTGTTAGAGACGATTCGGAAACTCAGTGTAGTTCTAGTGGCCGATACAGTGTTCACATTTTGCCTTATACGGATATGGACTATAGCATAGGAGATCTCGACGTTACTGAGGAAAATTGTAAAGTAATGGGTGTAGATTTTATTGTTAGCGGGAATGACGATAGTGGAAACAACAAATCAGGTAGTGACTGTCGATAGCATAGCGCCTCCATGGAGGCAGTGTTATTCAGGGAGACGTCTATGTGATCTATTAGTTTTTAGTTAATTCCATGTGTTCATCGACCCACGATTGGTGTACATTATTTTTCGTAATTTCTGAAGCGCAGGGTTACGATTGACAGAGAAATAGCAGAAAGTAAAGATTAAAATTCTAACCGTTCGAAGGACATCCAAGTAATAATAGTGCAATTAAGTATATTACAACATTGTTCGCGATATATATTCGTCTAAATGAGAATAGTGAAAGTGGGCGGTCCCAAGTCTATCGATGATTTGGACGTTAGGCACTTCTTTTTCCGCCGTTCCTATGTCCCAGGTTCATCACAATATTTAAGGTGTAACTAACTGGGTGGGAAAGAAATAGAACATGGTAGAAAAAGAATTAATATCGCCAGAAACTTTTTGTGCATATTGACAGGTTGTATTGGGTTTTTCAATGTTATTTTCAAGGTCAGTTGTTGGAATTATAGAGACCAGCGTGAATTATTTATTTAACACATTTACTGTGTATATTTGCCTACAGATAAATTAGTCACGCTTCAGTATTAATCTGCAACATGTATTACAATTGTCTCAGTCTTCTTTTGCTTCTTCTGTTCTGGTGTTGTGTCCTGGATTTCCAGAAATCCACTCGAATGGTCATTAAAAATACACAATCTCCTAATTTAGTGGTTTTAACACTTTCACGCAAAATTTTTTGTCAAAATTTAGTCAGTAGCGTAGATTTGGGAAAGGAGAAAGGGGGTTCTATTTTGTAAAAATTCAAGAAAATGTAGTAAGGACATTTAGCATCATTATAGCCTTGTAAAATGTTTGTAGACAGACAGTTTTTACATTCATATAGGTAAATATAGATGACTGAGATATTATACAATGCATCACAGATAAGTCATGTATAATAATAATGGTAATTTTTTATACTAATAAGCACATTTCATTTGTACCAAATTTCGTATTAATATCTCAAAAACCATAGGAGCAATTTTTTAACCAATTTTACTTTATTCCCAAATTTAATCAATTTGAACATTTTTTTTTGTTATTTGATGTCCATGAAAGCTGCCATCATAGTTATATGAAAAATAGTTAAAGGAAACATTAAATTAAATTATGAAAGAGAACCAGCTTACATTTTCTTTAATTAATCATAATTCAAGCACTTCTTCCCAAAGTAATAATATCAGTAAAGGTATCTTTCTCTCAAATTTCCTTGAAATGAGCTTTTAAGTGTTCAACATCTACAGTATATCTGTTATATTTGAAGTTTTCATATACCGGGTGTCCAAAAAGTCTGGAAACGGTCAAATATCTCGAGAAATACACATTGGATCCAAAAAAGAAACAACACTTCCTTAATAATTTTAAAAGTGCTATCCAATGACATCTAATGCGACCCCCCACCCATCCCTTGAGATGGGGCGGGGGGAAACTTTAAAATCAAATCAGTACCCCTATTGTTTATTCGATAAACGGATTCTGCGGCAAGAACTACGTTAAGTTTGTCTGGAATATTGTGCAACTGAATTGTCGGGCCATCTTTCATCAATGGTAATTTGACAGGTCAAAAGTACATCGATTTATTGAACAACTAGATAATACTGGAAATCCAACACATTGCTGGTATAGCGTTAGACAATGTTTGGTTTCAGCAGTATGGGGCTCAATGTCATTTTGCATTGATTCTACGCGATGTATTTAAACACCACTTTCCCTGGGCGCTGGATTGGTAGAAGGGGTGCGATTGAGGGGCCGCCAAGATCACCTAATCTAACTTCTCTAAATTATTACTATTGGGGCTATTTGATAAACAATGTGTACAAAACAAAACCGGCAGACATCAATGAATTAAGGGAAAGGATAATAGTGTTCTAATACGATAACACCAGAAACTTTGCCGAAAGTAATTGATAACATATACGCACGATTGGGACACTGTCAAATAGCTGAAGGTCATCAACGTGAACATCTCATGCAGTAGGGGATTTTGTCGTTATATATATATGCCTCGGCGGTGAAAGGCAAGGGAACTCGCCTAAAACAAGCACCCCGATGGTGAGAGGCAAATTATGAAATAAAAATTGTAATTACAGCGCCATCTGTCGCACATCGAAAAAACGTCAAACAAACTTGATGTAATTTTTGCCCTAGAATCCGATTCTGCAATAAAAAATAGGGGTACGCATTTAAGATTTTGAAGTTGCCCCCCGCCCCACCCCAAGGGTTGGGGAGTTGTATTTGGTATCATTGGATAGCGCTTTTAAAGTTATCAAGGAAGTGTTTTTTATTCTTTGGATTCAATGTGTATTTCTCGAGATATTTGACCGTTTCCAGACTTTTTGGACACCCGGTATATCAATGGTACACCTATTTGTCATTTACTTTCAGATTCTAATGGTAATTTTCTCGCATTGTACCATACTAAGCTTTTGTAATACTCGATACAACTCATCTTAAACTTATCTAAAATGGAAATGTGTATTCTTTACGATTGCGTTCCCCTTTTTTATCTACCTCTTAAAGTATGATACATTTAGTGATTTATTCTTATAATTATATAGTAATTTGAGATTTTCGATATTATCTTTTATCCCAGAGTTACATCTTAATATTGGGCTTATTACCTCCCATGTTTTGTTACCATGGTATTTATTTGCTCTCCTAATTTTTCTGTGTATTTAAACATTTAAGCAAACAAAATAACTTTTTCCCTTCTAATACCAAAAAACGTATTTTTAAGAAGAGACTACTGTAATACCCACAGCAAAAGATGGAAATTTGTTTAAAAGTCAACAAGGCTTCTTTTGATTTAGAAGTATGTCTATTATATTTAAAATGTGTGGTTGGAGCTTTAATTTAATGCCAAACAAGTTTTTCCATTTTTATTCCAAGAATTTTGTTATTTTTAGAGCTGCATACTGTTTTCCTACTTTAATTATGTCATTAATTGAAATTGTATTTATTGTCATAATTTATTTTAGACAAATGAAATAAGGGTTTTAAATAGTATTTTCCTAGCTGAGCTGCAACAAGAATATGATACATAGTTTTGGTTTCACTCTATCTCTAATCCATGTTTCCATTAAGTATATTTCAAAAATAACATTATGTGTAGGCAGTGTGTTAAAGTTTTTTCTATAGGTTTATTAATTTTAAATAAAGTACAAATTAGAAGTAAGTTAGAAGAACTAAGAAATATAAAGTTTTGTTAAAGAGGGATGAAGGAATCTTTTATAGAACTCATATGAATAAAAAATAATATAATATAACCTGTTACATCTTTGTATTTAGTTCCAACATTATATTGGAACATTAAAACTACTTATATTTTGTTGAAATGTGAAACATTGAATTAGATTTTATTTTGGTTGTCATTAAGTTATATATCTATTCCAATTAATTGTTGCTTAATTTTATAACATAATTCAATCATTATCAAGTCCGCCTTATTAAAATGGAAAATAATTAGTTAATATTAAACAAGTATTCCGCAATTAATTCATTTTGATTAAATTAAAATTGTTATACTAATATCAACTATCCTTCTGTTCCTCTTATTTATCTTATAGACATGGGTTTGGCACCCATATATGAAGAATCTCGTTGCTTTGTTGAAATTATATCTTTTAGATAAAAGATTACCTGTAAAAGACTGGTATTGGAAATGGATGAGCTGTTTTAAAATTTCATCATATTTTGTTTAATCACAGTGTATTTTCTTAATAACAATGGAACAATTAGTGACCTAAGAGAAACTGATATATTTTGCTCATTGTAATATATTTTTTAACTCGGAATGAATAAAGAAATTTAAAATTTCTTAAAAGTTACTTCTACTTTGTTTTCAACTGAAATTTGTTAGCAGTAATAATTTTAATTGTATTAATTTAATTATATTTTAGTTGTGTAAATGTGTATATTCATTACAGCAAAGAAGCTTAGTTGAAATTTCTATAGAATAAGTTTGCATATCCTGAAGGAAGCATTGCAAAAGATTTCCCTTAAATATTACATTCAAAAGCTTATTTGGTTAGAATATATATGCTAATAATCTTTTCGAAAAATTTAACATCAACAAAAAGATTTTCATAAAGTTATTCGTGCCAAATAAAGTCCTTCAAGATTGATTTTTCTTTTGTATTAACACTAAAATATCCTATAAAAGAACTGTCGTAAGGGTAATAGTAGCGTAATACGCACACTAAATAGCAAAAATAACGTGTATATATGACCATCAAATGCTGTACACAAGCTTCTTTTTCATACTCGTGTAAATAATTTTGTACAAATGTATTTTTTTGTGAGAGTATTTTTAAATAAAAGATTGGAGTTTTTACATTCAGTCTTTATTTGTTCCCAGAGTAAGTTAAAACTTGAAAAAAACTGCACTGCATTCGACCGATATTTCGTCAACCAAGTGCACACCTTCATGAGGTAATTAAAGTGTATATTCCTCCTTCCATTTATACCCATATTTAGGTTCATAACTATCCACATATACTGTTGGCCACGGCTAATAGTGTCCTACTTTCCTTAACCATTCATAAACCGGAACAACTTCTAAAGTACATAGTAATTAGTTCTAGATTCCTCAAATGTTATATAGGTATCTCTATATATGTAGAAATGGTGCGATTCAAGACGAACTCATATCAAATTTACTTCCCTAAGTATTTTCATAATCTGTTTATTTCTCTCTTAAATATTTGCCTTAATTTTTATTAGAGCAAGGTTTACTTTAGTGCTATTCTTCCACCTCTGGGCATTTACATGGACACATACATAACTGATAGATGTTGGAATGGAACACACATTCGATTACTCTAAGCCAGAAATATGTCCTTTAACTGTTGGTCTGTCTCCTTTAAAAGATTCAAATTGGACTTTCTTATGTCTGTATCTTAGAACTGAATATTTGTAATTATGTCATCATATTTGATGAAATATTGTGGCTGTATAAAATCAACACACCCTCTATAATTCCAACATATATTAAATTAATATGTAACATTTACTATACTTGCAGGTATGAGTAAAAAATAAACGATTAAAATCATTTAATCATATAAAAGAAACTAGCTAATTTGAAATTGAGTATAGGACCTAAGTATCTTATCATACTGTACTACTATTTCACTGGAACAAATTTTGAATCAAGTTCATATATTCCCACAGACTGCTGGCTCTTCTCGTCATACTCCACCCACTCTTTTTCTGTTAGGTTAATACTGTCAAATACCGTTCCACTTTCTTCAACTTTAGCAATCCATCCTTCGCTGGGGGAAAAGTCAATGGGTTCTATTCCTCGACAGTCGAACGTAACGATAGTCTTAAAATTAGGTTGACTATCGTTTGTATATTTTGCTAGAAAATACCATACATGGAATGTAAACATTGCGCAATATGTTAAAGACAATTAATGTTCGAATCCTTACCATTACTACCAGGAATAATGTCTAAACTATTTTCCCGTCGACACAATTTACATTTGGCAATATAATTGTTTTCAGATTTTCCGGTTTTACCCGGATAAGTTTGGGATTCGATAACATCATGCCATTTATCTGACACTTCCCCACAACTAGTACATTTCAATTTTAACAAGAACGAGTAATTTGGATGGTGTGTGTAAAATTCCTCAACACCTTCCAGAGTCGCTTTTATCTGCAAGCTTATTTTCCCCATTCTTTTCTATTTACAACTCTTGTTTCGTCTTACATCGACATAAGAAGACAAGTGTTTTCGTAGTTACAAGAGAATAAGAAATAAGTGAAAATTGATAATTATCCTCACTTTTCAAATGAAAAAGCAACTCGTCAAATGACACCAATTCTACTTTTGACATGCTGCAGGTTAGCCAACTTTGTAAATAACGTCGTGGCAATTTTTTACATCGCAACAATGACGTCAATAGCCAATTTTGCCAAAAGAAGTCTGTTTATAAGGTTCATGGAAATTTAAGTAACAATTGAGTCACATATCCTACATAACTTTTATTAACACCTTGTACATTTCAGATCTAGTGAATAATAGATATTGTACACAATACGTGGTACGAACTAGAATTAAATAATATACGTAGTTGCCACAACTGCTATGCCTGCACGTTAAAAACAATGCCACAATAAAAAAAAGATAAATACATACATATACAATAAAAAAATTGTAAAAATTAGGAATGAAATTATTATTTATAAGTAAATTCTAATCACATTTCAATTACGTGACAAGTATAAAAAGTATACTTGATTACATTGACATTTAAAGCTTAATAGAAAAACAGAAGTCTTTCTTGGTGACTTGCCGATAGCATGTGCCAGCCACGCTTAATACTTAAATACTGCAATATAGCTCGAATACATATAATGAGACCTGAAAAACAAATATGTTTATTAGTTTCAGAGGATCATAGAAAGAAGACGATTTGTGGTAGGAAATGAATAGAAAATAATGTTGCATATGAACATTTTGTATAGAATAAAGAAAACTCGGAGTACGATAGAATTTTCAGACACGCAAATGCAACGTCTGATATCTTATAAAACAGTTTTGTGTCGGTAGGTAAATATGAATTTTATACAGCACATTTGAGGAAATAAAATTTTATACTTTTAATGGTTATAATAGTTTTTGATGACACAAACTCATTTATAATTTTTAAATAGTGTATGTATTAAATTCTTACCGAACGTCATGATCAACCACCACAACCAGCTATTGTCCTTTGACGCTAGCTCAGTTGAGTGTTGCACAATGAAGGTCCACTTGGCTAGGGACAACCCAAAGCCGGAAAGAGCGCCATACCTCGAAGCGATTGTGTGGCAAAAACACATCAACAGTAAAAATCCTATCCAGTTAAATATAAAAGCAACTAAAAAAGTTTATATTGCATTTGTATATTACATAGTATACGGCATTACAGTGGTATACCTGTCTGAATATATTAAACTTACCGAAAAAGGCAATGTAAAACATAAAGTCGGTTCCTAATAAAGATGTATCTACGTCTTCTGGGTTTTCACTTTCAATCGTCAACACTCTTTGGCCAGGCTGTCGATATTGTACAGGCTTAGGATAAAATGAAAGATATTAATGCGATGTTTTCACCCTCAGAAAACATTTTGTTTCATGCAAATCTGCTTACCCTAGCTGTAGGGGAGTTGATAGGAATATCCTGCTCCTCCAAGTGCTTTTCTCTTTGTACTTCTTCATAAGTAGGTAATTTAGTACCTTTAGTAGCCACTTCATATGGAGGTGGAGCATAGTAATCTGCTTTTGGTGGCGGAATGTCTTCGTTAGAGGAACTTGTTGCAAGAACAATATTGATATTTGGTACGGGAACTGTTGCCAAGGGTGTGATTGCGGGTGGGCTCGGTGGATTATTGTCTACAGATATTTCTTGTGTATTATTCTGAAACACCATTAGAGTGGACATTATTGACACCAACGAAATATGAACGAATGATTTACCATATCGTTGTTGTTACGCGGATCGGGCGGAGTAGGTTCCATTTTGTGATTAATCGAATATAAAATTTTTCACAGTATTTGTTTATTACTACTTTACAAAAAAAAGTAACTTAGCATCCATCTTACACAATTTACATTGACATTTGAGAAAGTCGATAACAGTTTATTCACGTCATGTCATATGGTACCGCGTATGTACTGAATCCAATTAACCAGTAGTCGTTCTGACAGAAATTCACCAATAAAATCCACTGATTGCTGTAAAATTACTTTCTCGTAATCGTTTCAGAACGACATGTAATTCCGGTACCGACCGAGCATCTCTTTAGTTTGATTGGAGGCCACTACAGGCGCTACTTTTAGAAAATATTTTTTAACTATAAAAGCAACAGTTGACAGTCAACTTCTTCGGGGGATGTGTGCGTGCGTCGTGGTATTAACAATACGGAATTCGATTCTTTAAACAAACATTAAGAAATATGTTTTAATTAGAAATAAGTTCCTCAATCACTTGCGTTTTAAAAACTGTGTTAATATCGTTTTAAATTAATTTTTGTATTATCGCCTTTTTGTTGTTTTGAAGAGTAAGTAATTTAGTTCAAAACTTGTTTGTGATTGTGCTAAGGATTATTATTATGGAACTGTTTTAAGGTATGTTTGACCTTTATTTAGACCTACTTTAGTAGTTAGCAGTTAAAAGTTCAATTTATAGAACGTTGAAGATGAAATAAATCTGTCTGTCGGAAGGCGAAGTAAAAAACGTACCCGCTTCTTTCCTTATGTATTTTCTTTTGCGTTTAGGGAAAAATGACACCGGGTCATTTAAAAGTTCTTTCAACTTTTTAAGAACCTCTCAAACGATTACTATTTTTATTTATACAAATATGGTAATGGAAAATGTTTAAAACAAAAGATTGTGAATTATCGTGCTCCGTTGAGTTCCTTGCTCTGGTTGTATTTCCATTTAAATTATTTATGCCAGTTTTACGTTTCAGCGCCCATTTGCAAATATTTGTGGCTTTTTGAAGTAACGAAGTAACAGTCGCTGAATAGCATTTGTAATAAATAACTTATAAACAACTTTTCAAATGCAATACCTAATTTTAAAATACTTACATTCTCGTAATTAAATCAACAAGCACTTATTAGTTAGTTTTAATAGGTATTATTGGGTGGTATTATTTATTACTTACTAATTAAATATTTTTTTACTGGATATAAAACTAATAATCATATACATAGTTCTTAGAATTTTTGTTTCCATTGTCAATGCGGCTCATAATTGTATTTATTTTGACAAATTTTTATTACACTAATATCGGTATTAAGTAAATAATAGGGCTTATTCTGGGGCTCGGGTTTATTACCCGTAATATGAGGTACACTTATGGAATTCCTTGTAAATATAGATTCCTATAGATGACCTAACAGTAAAATCGATTAAATTAGTAAAATAAGCAAGATTATTTAAACTTCTAATATGCACGTTATTTTAAAATTAATTTGAAATTTTGCCAAACATGCGTGAATGAATGAATAGGTATAAGGAAGCAAAACAAATTGAAATACTTTCCTGATCCTCAAGTCTGAACATAAACAAATTCCTATAACAGAATTACGATTTTAATACTACTGTTCGTAATTAAAAACTATAGATAGGTACATTGATATAAAATCAATTAAACGAAAAACAATAAATTCTTGCCATGAATTTCAAAAGCACTTGTTCCTGAAACTTTTGGATTTGCTATAATTTTAATGGAATAAATGACAAACAAATCCTTTGCATCTCTTGAAAATATGTCTTTTTTACTTCATCAAAAGAATCTGACTCAAATTCAAACAACGACGAGAAATCAGATTCCGAGAGCACGAAGATATTTAATAAATTGAATCATTCCATTTTTTTTTTATTTTTGAAAAGATATATATTTTATCACCATTTACATATGGTCGAAAGTAAACATTTGCTTAGGTGTATCTTGTTATATACAGGGTTTCTCACGGTAGCCGTTCGTTAGAAGTTTTCGTGGTTAGAAAAAACTTCTGAATTTTCGGACTCTAGGATTATTCAAGATTCTCTTTCATTTTGAAATATTTTCAAGGTCATACCACTTCCGGTTATCCCGGAAGTCGCCAGTAACTTCCTTATTCCATCAGGTTTCCCTATACCTATTTTCAACTGTTTCTTAGATATCTCGATTTTTTTGAAAATTTTGAAAGATGTAGCCTTATTTTCAACACGGTAGATGTGACGGTAGATGGAATGGCACAAAAATGGTACTTTCGAAATCCACATTAACAATTAATTTATCTCAAACAGGGTGTCCAAAATTTTATCACCAATTACATCATTTTCAAAGTTGAAAATGTTCGTTATTTCAAATGTGACACTGTATATTATTGGATGATCGGATGCAGAATTTGATTTTGCATCGATTCGCTATAACTTTCCCTATACCTATTTCCAACGGTTTTCTTGTTAATCCATATTTTCTATTCTAATGTGATTTTTGGCAGAAACCGAGACGTCGTTTGTTTTTCGAGACAAAATGAACGTGACTGAAACGGCAGAAATTCACTTTAATTAGAACATGAAAACAAAACAGGAACATAACAAAATTTAGAACGTAATAACAAATGAAAAATATAAAAAAAATGGAACATAATGACAAGAAATAATAAATGAATGTAAAATTATAATAATTGTTCTATATGACCGCCATTTTGGTTCAAACACTGGATAACTGTCATATACTCCTCGCGAAACAGAGTCCCGAAGTTCGTCAGGACTTAGATTAGTAAACGCATCGTGAACAAGGTTCAATAATTCCTTTCTAGTTTGTACAAGGCCTAGAGTACACTAGTTCTTTTATACGGCCCCAGAGGTAAAAATCCAAGGGCGTCAAGTCGGGTGATCTAGGTGGCCAGTTCCAGGGTCCCTGTGGGCCAATCCACCGATCCTCGAACATCAAGGTCAACTGCTGGTGTACAGCTATAGTGGAGTGTGCTGGAGCACCATCCAGCTGATACCGACAGTTTGCTCTGTCACGTGGAGGTAGAGCATTTAGGAAATCACTAACAAACCCTCTGAGTGCCTCCAGATATCTAGCTCCATTCAAATTCTCTATTCCTACCTCTCTTTCCTTGATTACATATTAATAAATATAAAACGTTTACAACTACTAGGTATATTCATTACAATTTTGATTTAATCGCCTCCGTGCGATTTTACGTCAATATACGGTGTTTTCGAAAAGTAATGAATTAATTATTTAAAAAATCAAGGACTTTCTGGGAAACATTCTAGGACCTGTCAAATAGTTGTGCGTTTGTTAAACCACAACTTGAACATTTAATTTCGTTGATTTCTTAAATAATAATTTTCATTAAATTTAGTATTTTGAAATAGCAAAATCGTTTTTCATAATGGTTTTTACCCTATACATACTTCCTATACGGACCACCCTGTATATATTAATTATATATTTAAAAAATGCGCAACTAAAAATAAAGTCTGACAAGTCCGAAAGTTTTTCCGAAAAGTTATTCCTTGAATTTTTAACGAATTTATTCATTATTTTACGAAAGCACTGCATTTATTCTGTTATACACAAACGATACAAGTGTGCCCTTTAAAATATGCAGGTGTAGATAACAACATAAGTTTAAACAGAACCTGAATATTGCCCACATCTGTCTGCCGCAATAGGATTTTCAGCTTTATACAATATGTTTACAATATGACATTATTATGAGATTACACTTTATTTTTGCTCTATTTTGTAATTCTTAACATTAATTTTATTATAGATAGTGTATATTATTATATTTGTTATATCATATCACTACTAACAGATTCTTCGCTATTTCTTTATTTTAAATAATTTATAGAATTATTGGAAAAAAAAACTACCCCGACCGACCTTGAGATATTCACGTAAACAAACCAGTTTCTATTGTACCATCGACGTCCGGCGTGTAGGACAGCACATAGGGTCATTTAAATGATTTAAAACTACCCTGACCAACCCTGAGGTCTTCACGTAAACAAACCAGCTTGTATCATCGTCTAGCGCCGATTTTATACTGTTTTACAAAATTTAAAACAACCCTCTATATTTTCACATTTTTACCATACACATTCATCTGTAAGTAATTATCAGATACAGCAATTCTAGATACAATATATGTACATGTAAATTCATTGTCCTGATAAAACAATGTCTACTTAAGAGCCAAACACGGGGATCGACGTAATTATATGAATGACGTTGAAATTATTAACAAAGATGTATGATCAAAATGTAAACATTAGAAGGATTATTTTCAAATTATGTAATTGTAAAAGGCCGCTCTAAAAAAGACCAAGAACTGGTTTGTTTACCTTAACGCCCGAGGGACTAGCCCTCTTAATTTTTATATCTCTCCAAAGCATTTTTCGTCACAATTCTCAGCAATATTTCTTTACTCACTAAGTCTGAAAATAATTAAATGCTGTAGAGGATTTACATAAGTATGTATATGTGAGATGTATCTTCTATTATATGTGATTTGTATCAATTATCTTGATAAATAATGATCGGCATAATTTTTTATTATATACAATATTTCCGAAAAATATTTACTGATAACCTCATAGTTCAGAATAAAAATGTATTAAAGTGATCTTGTACTGATCATCCAATTTGATGATCAGTACAAGATCAATCAAATTTTGGGTGTTCAAAATTTGATCACCAATTACATCATTTTCAAAGTTGAAACCCTGTTTGCGATAAATTAATTGTCAATGTGGACTTCGAAAGTACCATTCTTGTGCTTCCGTCCACCCCAAAAGTGCTTAGCACCAGTCAAAAATGGGTAAAAGCCACAGTGTTGAAAATAAGGCTACGTTTTTCAAAATTTTCAAATTAATCAAGATATCTAAAAAACAGTTGAAAATAGGTATAGGAAAAACTGATGGAACTCATGAAATTTTCTCAGGAATCCAAAAATGAAATAATATACCGAGTGTTTTATTTAAAATAAGGAAGTTACTGGCGACTCTCGGGATAACCGGAAGTGGTATGACCTTGAAAATATTTCAAAATGAAAGAGAATCTTGAATAACCCTTGAGTCCAGAAATTCAAAGTTCTAAGTTTTTTCTAACCACGAAAACTTCTAACGAACGGCTACCGTACCGAACGGTCATCGTTGAGTCGATGAATGACGTTTTAACGTAATATAGGAAATTGCGAAAACTATTCTTACCTGACTGTGGTGTTGTGACCTTGGAGATCACACCCTTTACGTCTTACGTTGGTGGTCATTAGAAATAAGTTGTATTTTTTCATGTTCATAACATACTAACGTAATTGACAAAAAGTATATCGATTGCAACAGATGTCGTAGTTTTGCTGTAATTGCAATAGTTCCGCCAATGATGCTAACCTGATTGACGAAATGCTCCTTCAAATATATTAATTATACCGCTACGCCACTGCAACCGATAATAGTTTATTAAGATCTCCCGCCATCCCTTTTTCATATCATACATAGAAAATATATCACCTCATTTTCTTTATATGTACAAAAAATCTGAACCTTAAGATTTGCCAGGCGTTTTTAAACGATGAGACGCGGCGAGGATGAGAGTGTAATGTAGTAGTGATTTTTCTTTGTTAATTCGATTGAGTTATCTTTTAACTAAATCGAAAATATGATCAATGTAAATATATAGTGGGTGTGCATAAACAATTTTGTGGACATATTTTGTGATTTCTGTGATAGAAACTGGTCTAGACGACTGGAATTAGGGAAGGAGTTAAATAGCTAAGTTACATAAATATTTCAGTACTTTAGTTTTAATTAAAATGCTAAATAGTTTTTGAAAAAAAAATAGCAGTCGAACGGGATTTTTTTAAATTGGGGATAATACATATATCGATACATATATTGCGTATAAAATTTCATGGAGAATGAATATAATGATTTTCTTTGTTAATAAAAAATCATGACTGACTGTTGTAAGTAAAATAAAGTGATTTAGTTAAATATAATATCAATATATGAATAAAAAAGCCAACAATCAAAGTAATAAATTGTGTTGGTGATATACTGTCTATGAAGTAATTACATACAGGTGTATATAATTTGTTCTGGTTGTTAAATTATAAGGTGTATATAATTTGTTAATGAAGTTGTTAATTAAGTAAAAATATATGTACGTTTCTTTGCAAGCTTCCGAACGATCTGGACACCGTTTTTGGACAAGGTAAGTTTTCTTCCTGTAATAGATAGTGTAACAGATTGAATAAAAGAATTACATCGAAAAACCACTATAACTGCAGTAGTCGATGCACTTTTTGTCAATTAAGTTAGTATCTGCAAGGTATGAATTTGAAACAAATACAGCTTATATTTAATGGCCATCAAAGTATAAGATGTGGGTTGTGACCTCTATAAGAATAATTTTCGCAGTTTCGTTACGTTATTTGTATTACGTTAAAACGTCAGTTAAGGACTCAACGTTGCGTTTATTTAAAAATATATGGACAAATATGAAAAACACAAGAAAACTACAATTTATGTACGTGGGACTTATTAATATGACCAATCTATCTAGGTCTAACCTGGTCTAATATATTGCAACCGACTTGGTTGTTACGAAAAATCACTTAAATATTATAATAAAGGGCGTATATATGAGCTAAGGTTATAATAAGCTTTCATAGACACAGGTATGTATATTATAATAATAGAATACGATCAAGTGTAGTACTTTGGTTAGAGAATTTAGTTATTGTTGATTCCCGAAATAGGTAATAAAAACGAACATGATAGCAATAAGGGGTTACCATGTGTAATAATACTTTTACTATTTTAGACGAACCTGATGTTTGATTTAGTTCATTTTTTATATCATAATTCCCAATAAATTTAGTATTTTGAAAGTGCGAATACGTTTTTTTTTTCATTATTTTATATCTAACGAATATTCACGAGAATAATAAAGCGCCGGGTGTAGATAAAATACAGGCGGAAATTTTGAAATGTGCGGGACAGAAAGTAGTAAATAGGATGTTTGAACTGGTAAAATATATATACGAAACGGGCGAGATGCCGGAGGATTATAAGAGGAACATTTTCGTTACTATACCGAAAAAGAGAGGAGCCGACAAATGCGAGAACTTTAGAACGATTAGCCTAACTTCCCACGCGTTAAAAATCTTAACCAGAATAGTGCAGAAGAGGATGGAAAATAGAGCGGAGGAAATACTAGGAGAAGATCAATTCGGGTTTAGGCGAAATAGGGGAATTCGCGAAGCTATTCTGGCGAAGAGTAATGTTAGAGAAAACAATAGAAAAAGGAAAGAACGCTTATATAGAATTTGTAGATTTAGAAAAATCTTTTGATAATGTAAGATGGGAAAAAATGTCCGAGATACTAAAGAGCGCGGGAATGAAGTATAGAGATAGGAGAGTAGTACACAATCTATACAAAGAGCAAACTGCTGTTATAGAAGTAGAAGTGGAAAGAAGGGAAGTAGGTATTAGGAAAGGAGTAAGACAAGGATGTACGCTATCACCACTAATTTTTAATCTGTACATCGAAGAGGTGATTAATGTGGTAAAAGATAGAGTGGATTTCGGGATTAAAGTACAGGGACAGAAACTAAAAATGCTGAGATTCGCGGATGATATAGCAGTATCAGCATATAGTAAAGAGGAATTAGAATCAGCGTTGAACGAAATGGAGGCAGTGTTGACAGAGGAATACGGAATGAGGGTGAATAAAAACAAAACTAAAGTGTTAGTATGCAGAGGGCGCGAGAGCAGAGCAAAAACGAAAGTACAAATTAATAATGAAAGATTGGAGGACGTTAAAGACTTCACTTATTTAGGAAGTAAAATAAATTGGGATGGAAGAAGCGATAAAGATATAAAGCAAAGAATAGCGCAGGGTCGAGTAGCTTTTAACAAAAAGAAAGCACTTTTATGCTCGGGGTAATAAAGTTAGAAACAAGGAAGAGATTTTTGAAAACGTATGTATGGAGCACGGCACTATACGGTTGCGAAACCTGGACGGTAGGAGAAGCAAGTAGGAAGAAATTAGAAGATTTTGAGATGTGGTGTTACCGAAGAATGATGAAAATACCGTGGACTGATAGGGTGAGAAACGAAGAAGTATTAGAGAAAGTCGGTGAGAAAAGAAGTATGTGGAAAAACATAAAGAAGAGAATAAATAAAATGGTAGGCCACTTACTGAAACATGGGGGAATAGTCCGCGATATTTTGGAGGCAGAAATAGGAGTGAAGAAAGGCATAGGTAGGCCTAGATTAGACTACTGCTCGCAAATAGTAAGGGATGTGGGTTGTAGCACAATTAGCGAAATGCGTAGGTTAGCGTCCAACCAGTCTTAAGACTGATGACCTCATGATGATGATCAATATTCACGCTAATGTAATTATTACCATAGCGTAGTAAAAATATTCTTTCACACACCGTATTAAGAAACGGAATTACATTAAAAAAATATATCGACAATGTCACACCTTCTGCACGAATCACCTTGTATAGTTTATTTCATCGCTATTTGCCAAATAAAAAAATCTCAAAACATACCGTAGTTTGTTATTATGGCTAGGCTCAGGTAGACTTTTCCGTTTATCGGCAAGATAAGAGAGTTTTTTATTTGGCAAATAGCGATGAAATGAATAGTATGTATTAATTATATTTTTAAAAATGCGCAACTAACAATAAAATTTGATGAGTTCTTGAATTTTTCTCAAAAGTTGTTTCTGGAAATTTTAACGAATTTATTAATTTACTCTGCCAAAGCACTCTAAATGTCATATATTGATTTTCTATTTTAATAGATTTGGCATCGAGTGTTAATACTCGTAATACGCATAATATTATAATAACATCAAAATAGCTATGGCAAAAATAGTTGTCTGTGTTAAAGAAAAACAGTTTCTATAAATTTTCGGTTGAAGTTTTTTTGTCAAATGTTTAAAAACTATGGATTAATAAGAAGAGCATATTGAATATGCGACCTATTTTTGAAAACGTTAAAATAATTTTTAAAAGGATAATATCAACTTGCGAGGAAAATAAAGATGTAGTTTAGGCAATAAAGAAATTTTAGATAAAACAATACATTAGAGAATATAACGGGAAGTTTTAATAAAATAATTTTGTACAAATTCTGTCATAAGTTTACCTAAATTGGGTAACAATAAATTTGGTGTTCTATTCTTCAGTGTAATGTATAATCTCAATCGTCTTTAGATTACCTAATTTAAATTCTTATCTAACCACTTAACTCAACGTTATACTTCTCAAAATTATTTTAGCCATAAAACCATTCTCAAAAATATATCTGCAGTTTCATACATTTAAAACACCTATCTGTGTTATAATATTTATGTAGACTATTTGTTAATTAATGGCGGACAAAATATACGTAAAGTGAATTTACCACAGTGTAGAAAAGAATATTACATATTTGCCAAGCAGTCGTCTGGAATCCTCTTCAGCAGGCACAGTTGTCAAAAGCAAGAGTTTCTCTAAAATGTTGACAACTGATTGGCCTCGCTGGCGATTAAGCATGAAATTCGATACATAAAAACCTCGACAAAAACTTTAAAACTATGCAATGAACATTGAACTCGAGTTATTTAAACTGGAATTTGCAGTATTTCCACGATTAATAAAGTTGCACAGCACCGGCTTGATTGGTCGCACTGTGTGCGAAACACCAGAGAAATATGTTTCTCATAGGTGTCCACCGAAATTGTCGATTTCATCAGATGTCTTGTCGTTAGCACTACGTCGGTAATCAACCAGTGGCGTATAATGTAAATTCTATACTTACAGAGAGGTAATATAGAAAATGTGCAACCCAAATGAATCGATCATTTCAGAAACAGCACAATACATGTCAATTTTTTAGCCATTTTGGATTTGTCTCAGAAACGTAATATTTACAGGTAAATACATCATTCCAGGCAGTAACAGCATTTGCCAAGCAAAATTTCGATAAATCCTGAATGCCTATATATCGGATTGCATTCAGAAACAGCACAAGTCAGTGGACTCTGAATATACTTAATAATGGAGTATACTGGAATGATTGTAAATGCAACAAGAAAATCACAATTTTCTGTAAGAACTGATGATATTGTTGATTATAAAACATGGTGGCCGCGCTTTTACAAACGAAATAGCCTATCTTCCTTTGGGAGAGGTGTACCGAGAGAACAAAAACAAAGTTTCCAGATAACAAATTTTTCCTTTTTTTACTATTCTTCAGATGAACCAGGGGTAATCCAAGCCTTTGACTTTATAGATGGATTTACGAGGCATAAATTTAGACTTCCTACATCCAATTTGGTCCCGCTGCCTCATCCTGTACGAGACCGGGTTTATTCAGGGGGTTGGTTTGGTTCCCATAAGTTAAAAAAAACTTGATAACATAAAAAAATTGGTTTCTTATGTTCCTGAAGAGCATCAGGACTTTTATAGTGAAATTCTATGTTAGCCGACAACGGACAATGAAGAAAATAATGAGTAAATTGCCCTTAATAGATGTTTTGTACATATTTCTTGTTATTTATAATAAAGTTTCTTGAAACATGATATCCGTCTCTATTGTTTAATTGTTTATTTCAGAAATAGCACACGTCGACATTTTTTCAATGGCTGTCTTTTTTATTTTGGTTTTTTGTTTCAAAATTCTGCTTCTGAAACTGACTGATTTAAGTCAAAACAAATTGGAAATTTGTTTTGATTTGAATGGAGAAAACAATTCACCCATTCGTTTATGAATCCACTTTAAACCAATGTGCTATGAAGTTTAAGTATTTTGTAAATCGTTTCAAATTATCCTTCCTATTCTTCTATTATATATTTATGTATACATATTTCCCTAGAAGAGAGTTCAAACTTTCGATGCAGCATTTTTATTTTGAAAATTCGTTATATACGGTTTCAGGATAGTTCCTGGCATAACTTTATATATGCATACCTCAGATACAAACAAATACAATAAAAAATAACTAAAGCGCCATACGAAGTAAAAGAAGTTAACATCCATAACAGTAATTAACATCCTTGTGGCTCTCTTCCACACTAATGATAACATTCATAGTAACATACTCAACATCACAAAAAGTGAGTGGGTCATCTCTTGTGATGACTTCTGGGTTAGTGAGGGTCTTGGTCAGAAACATCAGCCTGTGTCTGTTGTTTCAATTCCATGTACGCTCTCAAACGGTTCTCTGTGGCCATTGGAAAGCACTCGGAGGACACGCCTTGCCGCGATGCGTCTCATTTTCAAATCTTGAGTTAGGATTTTTTGATATGAGCTCTAGGAAATTCCAGTTATTTTCTCCAATTCGTATGGACTCCAATAATGGCACCGCATACTTTGCGAATATTTTTATTCCTTTCTGGACGTTGAGGCGCGACCCGAACGGGGTTCATCTTCAAGTGATATTTAACTACTTCTGAACCGGACAAATCATTCGTAAATTCTTGCCTAGCTTACAGCTTCTTTCCTACAAGCTTCCCGGAGCATTAAAATTGTATCTGCCGCTGTTTTATGTATCGGCAAACAGAACTTGATGTTCGCGCGTTGTTTCTTAAAGCTTATCATTACAAAATGCAGAAAACGCTGGAACGGGGTTAAATAAAATCATTCCGTCCGCTACGATGGTTTCATGAACGATACTTGGCCAACCGAGCAGGGGGAGTGTCTAATACGTTAGATACGAAGGGGAGTTACGGGAATAGATCCGGATTTCCATTAAACTAGAAAAAAAATCTCATAAGATTCAATGGAGAAACAAATATCATCAATACTTCAAGGTTAAATCAAAAGCAAATCAAAACTTCCTTCCTTAAATGGAAAGAACTGTTTTCCTTAAATGGAAAAACTATGTGAACTTCTAATATGAATGAATCGAAACTAATATTTTTAATGGAAGCATTTAGTCTCTTGCTTCCATGCCCTGCACGCCGCTGTATTCAACGGTCATATTTGCCAGCATCCCCGTACAGCCCGAAACATCGCGTCATGCAGCTAAGTATGTTAATTGCTCTAACAACATTTCTGTTATTGAACATGCCTAAAAAGGAAATATAGCCCGTGAACAAGTTATCTACTTTTACGAGATACTAGGTATGCAGCGTCCGCCTCGGTTGCGGAGAGCCTCGTTGAGAATGCCACGGGAATTTTTTGAGTAAACAGAAATGCAAATAGTAACTATTCGGAATTAGAAAGCACGTCTGGTTACCGAATTTTGGTGGTAGAACGCGGAATGGTTAGGCTTGGGTAGATTTGGTATATTTAAAAGTGAAATTTCGAGTGTATTTTTTTCTTCGGTCAGTTCTTTTATCCTCCGTTGCATCTCACTGAATATATAGATGAATTAGTATATCATTGGTTATAACACTTTCTCATATGTACACGGGATGATATAGAAATATAAAAGAAGATATTTATTTTTGTAGATATAAAAAGGTATATACGAAAATTGTGTATACTTATTGTTTCATAGTTTTTAAATATTTATCAATAAAAAAGTAATAAGTCGGACTTCAGTGTCGCTGAAAAACTCAACAACTGAATGTTGTGGAATAGTTTTATATTGTATATTAAATTAAAATATGAAAAATTAAATTTAAAATTAGTGAACCTAATATTGTATTTGATTTACTTAAATTTGACTATATTTGATTATCAATTACAATTGGCGGGCTATTATGAAAGGGATACAATTATTTTATAGGAAAAAAATTCAAGATGATTTTAAATTTGTTATCGACATTCATACATATTATACTATTCGATGGGATTATATTATTTTTTCTTTATAATCTTCATTATATTCGATGGGATCTGCTTTATAATTAAAAACTCCTATATTGGTTAAATAGCGAGTTTCATTTTTAATAAAGTTTCGTTCATTTTGTTTCCCAGACTTTTCATAAAACCAAAAATTTTAATCCTCGCAGTAAAACTTGAATTTTTATGTTATTTCTGATAAACTAATGGCACTTATTCTGTGTAGCATTTTTTTTTTAGTACTTACGTGAGACAATTCTCTCTAATTTTAATAATACTCTGCACAGAGGAATGTTATAGAAAAATGGCGTATACAAATTTTCTTTGACTTCTGGTATTTGCCCAAAGGGGATGGAAACCGCGTCCGCAGATTTTATCGAATCTATTCCAGACTTTTCTAACGCACTATATGTAGAGGCATATTAGTACACTGATTCATATGAATTAATTCTGTGTCATACAAATCTCATTCGTTAACAATAACATTTAGAAGCTATGTGTACAGGGTGTTAGGCAGATGGTTTGCCAAACTGAATGGTGGACACGTGGGGCTATTTAAGAAGTTATTTAGCCCTAATGAATATTCCAAGTCTCCCGATTTCAGAGATATTGTTTTGTATTTGTTTTCGAAAATTTTCCTAAAATGAGACTATTAGCATGTATAACTATCTTCTTTATGGTTGTAGTAGCTCAAAACAATTTTTATTATTTCCTGCAATATATCTCTGTTTCAGTAAAATCATGTGGAATGCTGAGTAAAAAAAAAAAATAATTATAAGCCAACAATATACCCAGAATTGGTAGAGAGAAATAGGTGAAATTTTTCTTCATTTGGAAAAAGGTGAAAAACGATCAAGATATTCAAATGCTTTCAAAAACTTCTCGTTTTAATGCCATTTTTAACTGTATGCCACATGCAATAACACATGGACATCCCAGGATAATTTCTTTAGAATCCAAGGATATCCAAAGATAAAAAATAAAAAATATTTTGAAGTGTTACAACCATAAAAAATAGTTATACATGTCAGAAGGCTGATTTTAGATAAATTTTCAAAAGCAATAAAAAAATATCTCAAAAACCGTGATACTTAGAATAGAGATCATTAGGGCTAAATAACTTCTAAATGGCTCCACCTTTTCACCATTCTGGTTTGGTAAACCATCTGCCTACACTAACAACAAATTTGCAACATTAAAAAATATATATAAACGACATACAGCCAATTAAAACAAATTTGTACTTTAATGATCTTACTCAATAAATGATGTATTAAATAAGAAATTGGTGACTTGAGTGGATATTTTTTTATAAAATTACCCCTCGTATTGATTAATCGATGTCGATTATTAATTATATATTAAAAACCCGCCTATTCTACGCTCTGAATCAAATCAATCTTTGATGTCATCTTTTATTTTGTAATTTTTGATTCTTTCAATTTGGTACCGTGGAATTCACTTTAGTAAATTACATAGAACGAATATCAGATAGCCATTTATATAAAGCGATAGTCAAGTAATGGCCGAATAATACATCAACTACGTATTTTATGATGTATAATCATGTTATATTTTTTATTTTAACCCGCGATTATGTTAGAAAATATGTTTTATTTAAGACCAAAATTTTGTATGACTTTCCGAAATATTTTTCTCGAAATTTTGCTATTAGATTTTTCAAAATCTCATCTATATTTCCACGATCCAGAGTAAACAGTTTCTAAGACACCGTGTACGCGTATTATAGTCCAACCAATAGGGAATGACCCGGTCACGAATTGTAAACAGCAAACAAAATTGGAGCATATAGAAAATAAAATTTCAAGAAACTTACAGTTTTTTGCTCTCAAAATGGCGGCCGCTAACATAACCTAAAAAATTTGCGAAAGTCAAAAAAACGGTTTTTCGTGAATAAAAAAGAAAGTTGTGCTCGGATTGGAAAAAGTTAAATGAGAAAGTTGTAGATAATGAAAAAATTTTTCGATTAAATTTTTGTGAGCTCGAATCGATTCATTACTTTTCGAGATATATCGAAAAACCCGTTAAAAATTGGGTTTTTTGTTTTTGCTCTAAAAATTACAATATTTGATGAATACATTTAATAATTTCAGAAAATGTAGTCCTAAGTGAGACGAAAACAATCGTTTTTGTACAATTAGAAAATATATATATTTTTCAAGGTTATAGCTGTTTATTAAAAAAAAGTGTTTTCGTAAAACGGCTTTTCCATCGAAACGGATGGACCTAGAAGTTGTACTATAAATATATTTTCAGCAACAATCGATTTTTTAAATTTTTTGTATAAAAAATCGCGTTTGAAAATAACGTAATTTTCGTAACGAAGAAAATAAGCCCTCGAACAAGTCTGTAGGACCATCTGTTTCGATGGGAAAGCCGTTTTACGAAAACACCTTTTTTTACGAAAACAGCTATAACTTTGAAAAAAATACATATTTTGGAATTATACAAAAACGATTGTTTTCGCCTCACTTAGGACTACATTTTCTGAAGTATTATGAAGTAAATGTTTTCATCAAATATTATTTTTAGAGCAAAAACAAAAAAAAAAACGCAATTTTCAACGGTTTTTTCGATGTATCTCGAAAAACAATGAATCGATTTGAGCTCACAAAAATTGAATCGAAAGATTTTTTCATTATTTTTTCTCATTTAACTTTTTCCAATCCGAGCACAACTTTCTTTTTTATTCGCGAAAAACCGGTTTTTTGACTTTTGCGAATTTTTTAGGTTATGTTAGCGGCCACCATTTTGAGAGCAAAGAAATTTATGTTTCTTGAAATTTGATGTTCTATATGCTCAAATTTTCTTTTTGCTGTTTACAATTAGTGACCATTTAACATAGGGGCTTAGACAGATTGATTGGACTATTAGTACGCAATTACCGTTACCGAACAGATAAAAAAAAAAACAGAATTGCACCGCAACGATTATATAGAAGCAAGTAACTGTTTGTTGTGTCGAACCTATTACATTCAGACATTCATGTTAATAACACTTTAGCTAGACGAATACGAGCAACCTTTCACCGTTTTCTAGTACATAAGTTAAGTGGTTTAATTTATAATCGCAGGCGAAAAAGTTATTATTCAAATTGTTGTTGTTTGTCATCGTCAAAAAATAGTGTAAGACTAATCGAGTGAAAAATCTCTTACCTAAATAAAATTATCGTTATAGCGACGGTTTTGACAGACCCGGATATTAAGATATTAATTGTTATGTAATCACTTGTAGCTAATGACAAATTGAGAGATGAGAAACTCGAAATTAACATAATTTGTAGGTATGAGTTAGATAAGTATATAATAACATGAAAAGTGGTTAAGCTAAAATGTAGTTAAGTTAAAAAGTTGTATTGATGTATAAATACACTATTCAAAAATCTATTCATAAATATTTTAAAAATACAGTCACTCACAGTGAAAATCGTCCAACCTTTTATGTGTTTTATACCTGAATTTTTGTTTTATAATTATTACTAATTCCCGGTCTGGTTCAGCATATATACAGCCTACTACCTACATATGGATACTTTTTAATAAGGCGTATATTATGCGTATGGAGTTGTTTCCCAAGATATATGCAAAACATTCTATGAGTATGTAAATATAGGGTCACAGTAAAATTCGTCCACTTCTAGAATCGGGTGATTGCCTCACCATCATTTGTTAGTAGTCATTTGTTTTGCAGTGTTATACCTTAATCAGTGTTGCACAGTGTGTGTAAACCGCTATTTAAATTATTTCGCTCAAAAATGGAAGCTAAAAAGCAGACGAGTATTGAGGTATGGAAATTAGTGATTTCTCTTAATAAAATAGAAAGTCTCAACGGTAGATTGCAGAAATTGTCAACAAAAATCGATCTACAGTTGAGTACATTATTAAAAGGGACAAAACGGAAGATTGCATAAGTAATGAGAAAAAAACAGAAGTACAAAATAAATTCTAAACGACAATGACGAAAAATAAATTCCACGCCAAATTAAATTGAATTAAAAAAAATGTACCACAACTGGCGAAAGAAGTGGAAGAACGTTTGAATAAGAAAGTACATCCCGAAAATACAAGAAGATTTCTTAGGAAAAATAATCACCATGGTCTTTATTGCTAGACAGAAACCTTTTATTAGCGAACCAAATAAGAAAAGGAGATTAGAATCTGCTAGAAATTTTTTAGCGAAACACTTTCGCTACTGGAAGAATATAATGTTTACTGACGAGTCCAAATTTAATGTGTACTGGTCAGATGGAAACGAGACCGTGTGGAGACAACCAAATAAACAGCTAAAACCACAACATTTAACGCCAACTGTCAAACATGGGGGAGGCTCCATTATGGTATAGGGTTGTATGGCGGTCGTGGAGGTCGGGAATCTTAATTTTTTTGAAGCTACCATGAACCAGTGGATGTATTTAGATATCCTAAAAAACAATATGGCAAAGTGTCGAAAAATTAAGTATTTTGGACACATTTGCCTTTTACCGAGATAATGACCCGAAGCATAGAGAAAAGAAAGTACAAGAATGGTTGATTTATAATTGTCCACCTCTCGCATCCTTCACCCCAATCTCCTGACATTAACGTCATAGAACATTTGTGGCAACATCTAAAGCTTAAAATGAAAAACACACAATTTCTAATAAACATGACTTAAAACAGTCACTGCAAGAGGAGTGGAACAAGATTGCCCCTGAATATACAAAAAAAATTATTCAATCAATGCCCCGTCAACTACAGGCCGTAGAATCTAGTAAGGGAGGACCAACGAAAAATTAACCTTTTTTTATGTTTGTATTATAAAGATAAAAATAATGATAATTTTGTTAGTGGACGATTTTTGAAGTGAATACTTCTTTGGCGGCGTTCTGATATTTGACGAGAATGGAGAGTGAATTGGAAAAATGTAATGTTTCCAGATTTCGTTACACGAGAGAGAAAAAAGATATAACGTAGAGAGAAGGAGAAAGAGAGCTATACATCTAGAGAGGTATACCTAAAGCACAGGCTTCGTTACAAGACAGAGTACACAGATATATAACATGGGGAGAAAGAGAAAGAGAGCTATACATCATATATATATATATATATATATATATATATATATATATATATATATATATATATATATATATATATATATATATATATATATATATATATATATATATATATATCAGTTTAAGCTATCCGCATCTCCCTATTGTCACGCATGCGCGCGTTATAGATGTACGCGTCCAGACGCTATATATTAACAGCTGAAGCAGCACGCGTGTGTACCAAATATTTATCATTGTGTTTTGTAATTATTTACGTTATTTACATCTGTGTTCTGTGATTATTTGATAATATCCTTGAACCGTTTAACTTGTTAACATCTGGAAGATATAATATATTTCATTCACCGCTCCCTACTGGTTTACAGCCACACAGGTGCAAATGCACTTGGAAGAGGCGAAGACAAAATCCCTTTGATTCTCGGGGGAGATTTCAATGTAAATTTCGGATCCAATGGTTCTTTGACGTTGATTAACTTTCTTCGAGAAACATTTGATCTACTTATAAATAACAATCCCAAAGAATCAACAACAAAATCCGGAACAACAATAGATGCAATTTTTACATGTTATCTAGAAAATATCGAATCACGAACATATATTTCATATTTTAGTTATCACAAACCAATCATATCAGTATTACCAATTGAATCACCAGCCGATGATAGTGTAGATAATGAATGAACCGAATATTTTTTACACAAATTTTATATTGTTATATTTCTTTTGAAATTATCCCTCTCCCTTTATCTCTCTCTCTCTCTCTCTCTCTCTTCAATCTCTCACTCTTAATCTCTCTCATTCTCTATTCTAAAGAAGTTTTCACTTCTATCACGTGTACTGTGCTGCACATGATATTTTTTTTACTGTGAGGTGGATTTTGTATGTAAAACAGAAAGATATATATTTTTTTACTTCTAAAGTGTATCTATTTTACAAAATTTCATGAATCATGATTAATAAATATATGGGCAATAAACGCATATACGATTTCTTTGATTGCTTTCTTGGAAGCCTAATCATTTACAACTATATGATGTTATAAGTGGGTGGACGATTTTCACTGTGAGTGACTGTATTTATTTTTAAAATGCTTTTAAAAAGTTCAATTGATAAGGTTTAACATATTTTTAGGAATTGACGTTTATAGATCCATATTTTTGGCACACACAAAGACAATGCTGAAGGAAAACTAAATATATTTCTTTATATAAAATATAATTTAAAAAAATATATTTTAAAGAGTCAATTTGAAGTCTACTTTTTAACACAACTAATTAAAAAATGGAAATTCTTTTAAGGGGTAACACTGTAATAAGCTAAAAAGGGTTTTTTTTGACTTTTTTATGGGAGAAATGTCGCAAATTTGAATCTGGAAAAAAAATTCACTTAATCTACATGTTTATAGCTAGTTAAATACGTAGGGGATTTTGAAAATATTGATTTTTGTGTGATTAACGAGTATGTAAATAAAAAAACTTTTCGACAAAAAAGGGCACTCATTTGTTAATAAATAATGTTTAAATTAAATTATCGAAAATTCTTTACGTATTTCACTTCAAAATGTTATTTTGAAGATTTTGTTAAACATTGGCATGAATAGAATGAAAATTGTTGAAGTCAAGCTGCGTGCCGTTTTAAAAATGATGTTCCTTGAGAAATGCGTTTAAAGTTTTGAAATGTGTTATAGGCGACATGAAGAAATTAAAAATCCGTCTATTTAAAAAGTTTTACCATTAATCTGCCATCGCAGGAACATAAGGGTGCCCTTCTGTATTTAAATATTCTTCCTCATTATCTTTCCTAGAACATTTAATGTTAGAGCTACATCTGTTGAATACATCTTGGCGTGCTTGATCCACTTAGCATCGGCTTCCAGACAAGAATTATATTATTGCATGCCAATATCCATGTCCAAAACTTTCACAATTCGAAGAATATTAGTCAGACCATCATTAAAGGTGCACACAGCAATATCAGTTGCTATATTCAAACTTGTTTGCCACTTGAATAAGATTTTGTTGCCAGTTTTTAAACAGCAGCATTGAAATTGTCATTAATATTTTGCGTGTAGCCTCCCAAGCAACAGTTTAGCAACTCGTCTCGGCTTAGGTCCTCATAAATCGATTTTATGACTTCTTTAGAAAGTGGCGGCTTATGATGGAAGGTGCTCAAAAACGACATTCGTCATTTATAGAGAGAGGTATTATGCAAGTTTTCAAATCCATCCTTCTATTCGCGATGCGATCATTATAGATATAGACTGAGATATTGATGATCAAAGACAAAAGCGTAATTTTTTACTCAACCACCGATATCTCGGCAACAAATGGGTCGTACAGAGTCCGTTAAAGAACCAAATCAAAACTGAATAAACAGGCTAATCGGCATTTCCATTGATTTAGTTGGAAAAAAAATCCTAAGCCCGGGGACACTCGTAAGAGAATGGAACATTCTTGTCTCGTGGTATCTCTTTAGATTTCGCGGTAACCGTAGCTCTCAAGATTTCAGAATTAGAAACTTCAAGCTTCAAAATGGTTTTTTTCCATCTCGATACGACTATTTTTCATAAAATTAGTCTTTAAAAAATTACTGAAAATTTTTTCAAGAACTTTTTTGTTCCCTTAATTTTCTTGAGTAGTGTATATTAAATGAAATTTAATGCGAAAAATGCAATCTCGCACAATGTTATCTGACGAAATAGTTTGCAGTCATCCGCAATAAAAGGGGCCCCCAAAATAGATCCTTGTGGAATACCCAAGGTTCCAAATATTGTGGAAGTATTTCGACAAAACTAAAACCATGATATTGAACAATTAGCCTTTTACTATCTAAAATATGTATAGTGATCACTGATCACTATAGTTTGTGTAGAGACTATAAAATATGTATCTAAAATAACCACTGTTTTACAGCAGACGTAATTCAAATGTAATAGTAACAACTGATACTAATTCAACATATTTGCCATTAGAGAATGTAGGAGGATAAATAAGTCGAGGATCAAATTAACTTGAAATATTCAACTGAAAATTCCATATATTTTTTTTGTGGAATAGTTTGCACTAAATACAAAAAATACTGTTTTATGGCAAGTATGCAGAATGTAACTGCATAAAGAGGTAGGATTGTAAAAATATAAAATTATTACTTTTCGCCTATCGGAAAGATAATAAATGTTTGCCAGTTATCGCAATAGGTTTAATCATCCATATCGGGCAATTAAAATTTATTGGCATTAATAGAATTTTTATTTTAAACGTCATAAATAAGTAGAAAATTGAACCACCTATTTTCAGCCAAAAGGAAAAAGAACAGATAATAATTATAACATACAATTAGAGTTTATTTGCAGAAATTACGAGGGGCACTATTTATATTTTCAGCCTTGGAAACACTGTTGTCAGACGTTATCTGACATTTCCAATGGAAAGTTTGACATTTTTGATCAGAACATTCTATCATTTAAGCGCGATTTGTGTTGTTTACAGTGACTTAAAAATTGCATCTCAGCGAAAAAATGGAATTAACTCATGAAAGTTTTCGTGCAATGATTTATTATGACTTCCGACGTGGATTATCAAGGCAAGAGTGCATCGATCAACTTACTTCCGCTTTTGGCGATAAAGCCCCATCCTTTGCCACTGTGCAACGCTGGTATAACGAGTTTAATCGTGGCCGCCATTCAGTCACCGACAAAGTCGTGAAGGTCGTCCAAGATCAGCTGTTGTGTCATAAAACATTGATGCTGTGCAAAAAGTGATAATGGAAGATCGCCATGTGATGTACTGTGAGATTGAGGCAACTTTAGGCATTAGTTCGACTAGCATATATAAAATATTGCATGATCATTTAGCTTGTCAAAGGTTTGTTCTCGTTGGATCCCACATAATTTGAAAAACTCTCAAAAAGATGCTCGTGTCGATTGGTGCAAACAAATCTTCAAGAAATACAATGGCGGTGTTTCAAAATACGTATATATAACATTATAACAGGTGACGAATCATGGATCTATGGGTATGAGCCGGAAAGTAAACAGCAGTCGACTGAATGAGTGGAAGATGAATCAAATCCAACAAAATTTGCGCTCGAAGCACTCGAATCAAATGGTGGCCTATTTTTTCAGAAAAACTGGTCATGTGGCAACAGTGCCTTTAGAGAAACGTAGAACGGTTAATTCTGAATGGTACACAACCATTTATTTGCCGGAAATCTTCGGTGAAATAAGAAAAACATGCATCGTCGGATCATTCCTCATCATGACAATGCGAGCTCTCACACATCTCGTCTAACAGCCGAATGTTTCAACACTCAAAAATTAAGGGGTCATCCGCCGTACAGTCTTGATTTGGCACCCAATGACTTCTTTTTGTTCCCGAACGTCAGAAATAAATTGCGTGGACAACGATTTTCGTCGGCAGAAGAAGCCGTTGATGCGTTCAAAAGCCATGTTATGGATATATCTCAAGCGTAATGGAAAAAATGCTTTGACAAATGGTTCGAACGCATGCAAAAGGGTATATATCATGAAGGAGAATATTTTGAAAAATGATAAAGTAATGTTCAATGACAAAATAATGTTTTTTGTTTACTATTTGGCTCAAATTATAAATAGTGTCCATCGTAGAAGCAACAGATGCCCTTCACTAATTTTATTTCTTAAAGAATTCGACGGTGTTTCTGTAAACATTCCGCTTTATTCTCGGGTTTACTCTTCCCCCAATAATAATCCGCGAAGGAAACGTACCAAACGAGTTTTAAATATAGACTCTCCAACGAAAATAGTCGCATCTTTTTATATTGCCCTTCGCGATAAAAGGGAGCGTCTGTAAATTCAGCTTCGTGTCTGGCTAAGTGCTTCCAGAAATAACCGCAACAATGGTTCACTTGGTTAGCGAGGTGTACTTATTAACCTTCATGTCCTCGTGCTGAACGGCGGAAAAAATTTGCGTTTTATGTATTTTTTTTTCACATGCAAAATCGGTAAAGTAATTATGCCGACCGTTGGTTTGCGTCATACGTTGGATCGAAACTGTTTACTTCAAAACTTACTATTGTTTATTTTGTTTAATAAATAAACTTTTGTCGCATGTTTATTATTATTTTATCTCGTTTCTTGTTTAAGGGTGTCTTGTTATTACTCGACTAAATTTTTTAAAATATGGAACCAAAATGTTCCCAGTACTTTTTGGTTGCATAAGCAACAGCAACCTTCAATTGGAAAATTATCAGTTTCAGGTACAGCAAGATATTTTTCGCTATTCTCTAAACATGTACAGGGTCGCTTTTATAACTAGAGCCTCTCGATTTTGTCAGCGAAGCCGTGGTATGTACGCATACGTGAGAACGGTGAGTTGTTGAATCAGCGTCTTCGCTCTGTCGACAGACTTACGCAGTAGTTGTTAAACATATGTTTAGTGGTGCACTTTGCATTATGTAACGAATGTTTTTGCATAGTAAAATGCTAGTTCATTATGTCGAATGTAAAGGGTCTTTCAATAGGGACACTCGAAATTTGTTAGGCTATAGCGGTCATGTTCTTAAAGCAACGTCTGTCAAATTTATTGTGAATTGTTTAGTAGTGTATTGCAAATCACTATGGAAGGTTATCGCTTTCAACAACATGTCCAAATCATCAAATGTTATTTCCAAAATCAGTGCTTCGTTCGAGAAATGTTCTACGCATAACGTGATTTTTATCCTCGCCACGACCGTCCTGCCGAGTCGACTATTCGACGTTTTCTGGCCAAATTCGAGTCAGCCGGTTTGATAAATAATCAGCCAACACTCGTATGTCTCTGAAACGCAAGATCTGCTGAAAACATTGCTGTTGTGCGTAAGAGTGTACGGGAAAACCCGAGGCAGTCAATTTCTCGTCGTCCACAAAAACATGGCCTCTATGCGTCTTCAACTTGGCGAATTTTGCGTCGGTACTTGGGTCTGCACCCGTATAAAATCCAACTGACCCGGGAACTTAAAATGACCATAGACAACGCCATCTGTTCGTTGATTGTGTGCGTTATGGGCACATAACGAATATGAAATAAATGGCCTATGTATAATCCCACTATGAAGTTACCATCTCGGAAAATATTGTAGATGTATGTACCATCTGTGCGGGAACAAATTGAAAATAATAGGAAATCTGAATTACATAATAACAAATTGTGGTTATGTGTAGATACTGCATGATGGTACTACAACAATGGATTCTGTAGGCCATTGTCTGATAGATAAAGAGCGTAAACTTCTTACAGCTTACGTACTCGTATAAACTTCATGCATTACACTTGCGGTTGAAGAAATTCAAAGATATTCAAGTGTAAAGGGATTGTCAGGGGCGGCTGGTGTATAGGTGCTGCAGAACTGCCGAAAAAATTAGATATTTGTATATTTTCGCGACATAATAATTACTAAAATTTATTAATAAAATAATTTGGTTAGTTGGTGCAGGTAACCAAATTATTGCGTTAAAGTCGCATTCTGCCCGCCGGCGCCGTCCTCTATTGAGTAGTAGACCAGATGAATTATCTGGGTCTCTACGCGAGCGCGTCGCGGTACATTGAACTGGGCCACACGAGGTAGTTCTCAGCACGGCTCGGCACACCCGTCCTCCCCCTCAACTCCCGCGACAATCCACACTTGGCGCTCGTAAATGCGCGAATTTACACGGTCAGTGTGCTGTATTTTTTCCAGCTAAGGCAACATCAGTGAATGTTTACTCCTTCCTACTCGGGCGGGCGTAAATCGTATCTATTTCGTATTTCGTGTTAATTTGAGATTTTAAATACTGTTTTGTGAATTTGTGTAGTGATTTATTGTACCAATTATTAATATTTATATACTGTGATAGTGACAATGGATTTAGTTTATAAATTAGTTCATGTGAAGCGTTTTTTTAAATACTCTTATGAAGAAAAAATTGATTTAAAAACAATGGTAGGCCATTGCCCGATATTGTTAATGAGACTGCAGGTGTTAGCCGCGGAAAAGAAAAGCATATAAACGTCAATTTAATAGAGACATTTATTCGAAGAACAATTGGATTTGTGGGTGCAACAAAAAAAAATGCATTATTTTGTTTTCCTTGTTTAATTTTTGGCGGTGATAAAGCATGGACGGAGGTAGGGGTGACAGATTTGGTGCACTTAACTGAAAAAATAGAAAAGCACGACAACTCCAAAAGCCATCTATAATACAATCTAATCAAGCCATACATAATACAATGGAATTAGCTTTGTTAGGAACAACTAATATTAAAGCGCAGCTAGATTCTGCTTATTGGATAAATGTGCAAAAGCATAATGATAATGTGACAAAAAAGAGCTAGGTTTTGTCAAAAATTATAAACTGCATAAAGTTTTGTGGGGCCTTTGAACTGGCGCTGCGAGGACATGACGAAGCTGAAACCTCTCAAAACCCGGGGATATTTCGTGGTTTGATAAATTTTTCTGCTGAGCTTGATGTAACTTTAAGCGAGCATCTACAAAATGCTTCAGTATTTAAAGGAACCTCTAAAAAAATACAAAATGATGTTTTAGACTGTATATTAAAAGTACGTCATGAAGAAATAATTAAAGAAATTAACAAACCTTCATTTTTGGCAGTTATGGCAGACGAAACAACTGATGTATCTGTAAAAACTCAGTTAGTGGTAGTTTTAAGATATATTCTCGATGGTGAACCGATTGAACGTTTTTGGACATACCTGAAACCTACAAAATGTGACGCTGAAACTCTTTCGGAAAATATTTTAAGTGTTATAGACCCTCTAGTAGAAAATTCACCTTACAAGCCTTTTCTCTTAACCAAAGAATATGACGGAAAACATGAATATTCTTCAAAAAGGCAATTTTTTTCCGGCCCCTACGGCGCCAGTAGTTTGGATACGTTTGAAATTTGCACGCGGGCGGCCAATACCTTAGGATCGGCCCTGTGCAGAACACCCGTTTCATTTCATCACGAGGCGCCACTGGGGATTGTCATCTGCAGAAGCAGTGTTTCTCAGAGCTCCTAAACGTATTCGAGAATTTTACAGACAGTATCCCGACATCCCTGAATCCCGACAGCTGATACTTAGTCGCTGGGGAAGATGGTTGCAGGCAACACCTTTTTATTTTTAGCATGTCTACAGAATAAAGTCTGCGGTGTAATAATTTGATCCTAAAAGAGCAGCTGCTATCAAGGAAATACAAGCAATATTTCAAGATCCTCAAGTTGCAGCAGATTCACATACTATTCAGTGTGTGAATGATATGATGAACAGGCCATGATTTAAGGAACGCAAAAAATAGTGAGTGATATAGGAAAGTTAGATAACCTTTAAAAAAGATTCAGATGTTGCCGGTTTCAAGCAAACGTACAGTGTTTCCGCGTCTACAGATATGCTACATAATGGCAACAATTATTTTAATAATGCCAATACTCGTATTACATCACTATTATCGAAGAATTGATATTACATCGAACCTTTTTTTTCCGAATGATCAAAGTTTTGAAAAGAATTAAAGGAACACGATTATGGACATCATTAATGATTAACAAGGTGGAAAAACAATTTTTTTTACCTTGCTTACAATTTTTCAAATGTTACGGCCTTTAGAAAATGCCTCAAAATATTTCGGAATTTTTTTGTTCCCTTAATTTTTTGAGTGATGTATTTTAAAAACTTATAAACAGCGGATAAGTAAAATTAACCGTTAAATTTGTATAGCCTAACAAACACCAGTAATCAAGTAACACAAAAGCAAAAGAAAATCTTAGAAGAGAAACAAAAAATCTGAAAATTAGTTCAAGAAAAATCGCGGAACGTGAAAATACTAACAACATTTAAAACAACAAGTAGAATTCTCAAAAAAGTAACTACAACCAAACTCGGAGCGGAAAGGAGATACATGCCATAAGAAAATTAGAATTTTTGAAACAGTTATCATGTAACCTACCAGTGGCGGCCGGTGTAATTTTTGTCTGGGGGTGCAATCGATAATAGCAGATGAAAAATTAAAATAAACTTACTCATGTCCAAGCCTGAGATTATTTATATAGAAAATCTATTCGTCTGTTCTTGGAATTGGCAAGAACGTCAATTACAAGATCATTAAAATCCAGATTTTAATAATCTGGAATCGCTTCAATTAGCACTTTCTCCGTACTTATCATTCAAAGTGAATTTTAGTCTGTCTCGCGCCATTGTATTTCTCAAAAAGTTTTTAATTCGTTTAAGCGTCGAAAAACAGCGTTCACTCTCAACACTTGGATATAGTATAAATTAATTTCAATAATAAAACAGCATCACTAAAGCAGTCCATCAGGTCTCGATCTATAAATAATTGCAAAATTGCTAAGCAACTTGCTGCTTCACGAAAATCTTCCCTGCTATATATAACCGTTAATTCACTTTTCAATTTAACTTTGTCCAAAAATCCGTTGTAGTCCAAAAATAGTTGTCCGGATTTTTATAATTGCGTCTTCAAAATTATTCAAATAACTGCTCATCTTGACAGCATCCAATGATCGAGACTGAAACCCTTTAAAACGGATTTCACAATGAGGCATGATCTTGGCGAAAAATGCGAGCCAGTATTTAAAGTTATCGTTATTTAAATAACTGAATAACATTTGAGCCTCATTTTTTGTATTGTAATAATTTCCCGCAGTGTCAAAAATTCTAAGTAAAACCGCCACTGTAACCTACTACAGAATTTGATTAATTCACTCGAAAATTGGTCGATGGATACATTCGGGGATACAAATAACCCAACACCTGTTTTTCTATATATTTGTGTTTTCGTTCGCGTTTACTATCGTATTGTATTTTATTTTGTTAAATGAATCTCCGTGTTATTTTAAATAAATAAACAAGATATTTAATGTACACATATTTATCTGATAGATATGTTTGCATTTCCTATCTTACCAACATGCACATACATAGGACATAGACATGCGGCCATAAACTCGATTGCTGTGGGTGCTTTTATTATAGAAAGTGGAAAAGGCGGAATCACGAGCGTCTAGGCGGGTTAAAGGTTAGTGAAGTTTACGAGTTTAAGTATTAACCTACTTTTGAACCCGAGAAGTATCGATTTAAATAGCTATCAAAAGTATATACCACCTCTTATTCGTTGCAATGTTCTGTTTCTTTTATACGACGACATTTTACACCAATTAGTGCAATTAGGTATTGATTTAGCTCTAGATTTACTTGTTACGCCTGAACTTCGCCAATTACAATGTTTCAGTTTATTTTGAACTTGAATGTCATTGTTTTTAGTAATTAATTTAGTAGACTACTAAGAAATTGTAAATTCGTTTGTTTTTTACAATAATTATCAAGGAGAGTTGACTTTGAGAAGGAGAGTTGAAGGAAATAGAGCCGCTCGTTTCGTCAGCGTGCCAGAGGCGTCCCCTTCACGTAATGATTCAAATAAAATAGATAATGCTAAATAGTAAAATAATGATATACATTATAATTTATACAACATTATAAAATATTTACCTTCCTATACAGCATTTTCAGCTAAATTAGCTGAGTTAAACATCTGCACCATTCAGTATGTTTCAAATCGTTTCAGCGAATGACGTTCCTCGTGATGGAAAATGTTGTTATATGAAGAGGACCTCATATGATATGGAGTGCGCCACTAAACCGATGTTTAATAATAATTGCGGAAGTAGAACGATCCAGCGGAGACGCTGATCCAACGACTCACCATCCCCACGTGTACGCACGTATACGACGGTAATGCCCTGCTGATAAAATCGAGCGACTCTACTCATAAGGTTTTATTGAACCGCAAAGTTTTATGTTTGTCTGAGTCTATTTTTTTACCATATTCTATTTGATTAAAAATGATTTACATGACTTGGTTGCACTGCACTTCTTAAATCTTAAAATTTTCAAATGAAAAGTTGTAATTAATTAATTTTTCTGTTCAACCATTATCAAAATTTGTTTTATTTGCTTTTTAGTTAATACGTAGATCTACTTTTGCCTTATTGGTTTACAGACATATTTGGAATTACATAGTACATAGGGTACTGTCACAAATAATATAGTAAAAAAATAATAGTATGATGTTACAGTCAAATTACATAGGTAAGAAATAAGTGCAAATATGCTAAAAAGTTGACAAAACGAACATAATTGACTTGTTGAATTTAATTTTCTAAACACAAAAATGTCTATTTTTTTTCCTGTTTTAAGGCATATTGTATATTTACCTTCTAATTCTTTATATCGGTTGTGCTATTGATATTTTACACAATTTACTGTAGGCAGTTTTAACGCATCAACACCTAGTTGCAATATAGTCGATGTTATAAAAAAGAAATTATATTATATTTCATATATCGGACACGAAATACGTACTTTCATATTTTCTTTAATGAATTTTCTAATAACACATTTACAATTTTTGGCTATACTTAAATAGTTGATTGATGGTTGATACGAAATATCGCAAAAAGAAGTATAGGCGGGTTCTGGTTAAATTTCGACTACGGTTAAAAAAATTTAGATTCTCTAATAACATTTTGATTAAGTATAACAAAATTGAATTCTGTTGACGTCTAAAGTTAGTTATAAAGTGGGCAAATATAATGAGCGAATTTGTTTATGTTCTATAGAAAATTTAAATAAGGATTTGTGTACATTTTTTAAAACTTATTAAATTGTATATTTTTTTTGTAAATATTATAAAAGAATAATAACGTGGTGTCTATTATTGTGACAGTTGATGATACATTAATTTAAGCTCGTTATAAGCCATTCTTCTGTATTTCCCTTGAATATATAGTCTTCTGTATTATATCTTTGTGAAAGCCCTAAAATAATTTATTTAAAAATACTTTTACGTACCTCATCTACGTAGTATGAAAAATAACTAATAAATAATACGTATGTATTATTTATTATGTATTAATATTGTCCCACTATTTTTAATTTATTTATATATTTTTTTATTTTATGCCATTTCTGGGACTGAATAGTAGTATCAAGTCTAAATATAGACGTATCTGACATTATTCTTTTATTTAAATTTCACCTATTTATTTTATTTTTTATCTTGCATTAATCTGAACAAAAAGCAACGTAACAATTTAATATAACCTAAAACAATAGTTCCCTTTTGTATATCAGATATGCTTCTTTATTTTTTAATAGTTTTATTAATATTATTATTTTTTTTTTTGACAAACAACCTCATAATTTTATAGGAATAATGATCTTCTGGTTTTATTATACGCAGTTTTTTTTATAAGTTCAACACCTTGAAATACACTAGTCAAAAAAATTAAAGGAACAAAAAATCCGAATTTTTTTGTTCCCTTAATTTTTAATTCAACCAGCGACATCTCCGCAATAAATGGTCGTACAGAGTCAAATGGAAATCAAATTAAAGCTGAATAAACAAGCTAATCCGCCCTTGCATTGATTTAGTCTGAAGAAAATTTCTTGAGCTCGGGAACGCTCGTAAAAAAATTGTATTTTTTGGTAAAAATGTTCGTCTTGTACTTCATTGGATTGCGCAGTTATAGTTTTCTGAGTTATAGTTAACTTAGAAAATCTTTGTTTCTCAAAAAATTTCAAAACTAGAAACTTCAAGCTTCAAAATGTTTTTACTTTACGCACTCAACTATACTAGAGCCTAAAAGTAATGTAATCGTGTAAATAAAAATAAAAAAAAATTTTTCTAGCGTTTATTTTTCGTTTTTCGGCCTAAAAACAAAAAAAAAATGGTTTTTACAAAATTTGTGTCTGTGTGTGTCGTTGTCATCGGCATTAAAATTTCTTTTTAGCACGGTAACTCAACTAAATCGTGTCGGATCAATCGGGTTTTGACTGATTCTGATGGGGGACGTCTCCCAGACGACACCTATTGATTTTGAGGTGCACAGAACACATTCTACCATGTTCAAGGATCATGAGAAAGCACAATAGTGGACTATTTGAGATTTTTTTTTGTTAGTACGATCACTCAATTAAATCGTGTCGGATCGATCGGGTTTCGACTGATTCTGATTAGGGACATAGGGACGTCTGCCAGACGACGACGGCACGATGTTAATGTTTATGTTCATTCTGAGATTTTAAACATAAACAGCGTTGCTGATTTTGAATTGAACGAGAAAACATATATTCGGCCTGTATCATATACGAATGAATGAGAAAAAAAAATAATTACGTTCGATCACAAAGGTATTCACTGAAGCAATCGCCAATAACTAATAGTAAAGTAGATAGTAAAACTGTCGCATAAAACACATATTCTGCATGTATGTGTTGGTTTATTTTTTCTCGACCACTTAAGTTTGAGATAGAGATGTTCTACGTGCGGAAAAGTCCGTTTTAAGGTTTTAAAACTTTTTATTTTTACCTTGATACGACCAATTTTCATAAAGTTACAGCCTTTCAAAAATCACTGAATTTTTTTTATAATTTTTTTTTGTTTCCTTAATTTTTTTAAGTAGTGTATAAAAATCGGATTCGTAGACAATTCGTAGGAAACTTACCATCTTTTGCAATTATATCTCGACTCTGTTGCAATTAATAATCTGTAATAATGCACCATGGAGTTGGCTCATTCATGTGGTCGATTATCAATTCAGAGTTACCAATATTCCAGTAACAAGGACTATATTAATATTTTATTTATCGGATTTAAATATGAATGTGTACCTAATAAAATATTAAGGTATAAGTGAGCTAAAAAGATTTTATAGCATCTTATTTATATAAATTTTATGGGTACAGTAAAGGTATTAAACATTTTATATTTTAACAAATAACGTTGTTATTAATAGTCGAATTTCCTTGAATTAAACGCCTACGCTAAATGATTTCATTCAGAGTTTTATTTTTGGCACTGTTTCAGTATCTTCAGTTTATATTTTATATAAAAGTTAGTCGTGAGTTTAATGATTCACCAAAGTTTTGACCTCATTTTTAAATAATGCAAAATAACATGCGACCAATAATTTTAATTAAAAGTTGTATTTTTGGGCAAGGGACTTTTAACCGTAATTTCACATTATACGGTATCACCAGAAAGTTTACTCGTACATATAATGATTCAGGTTTCCGGTATTTGCTACTCAACGTCTTCGTTATTATGGTAATTGGAATTGGAATTGGAAAATTAATAATTTAAGATTCTTAGAGAATACTCCCGAGTACTTTTACAGTCAATCTACGTTGGATTTATTTTAATAATTTATTAAGGTAAGAAAATAATTTATTAAGAAATATTGAAATAATTTTACAACTATCAAAATGATTAGAAAATATTGTACGTATAAATAAGTGACAACAGAAAAATACATAATTCTGCAATTTTAAATAAGAATAACCATTACTTCGATTTGTTGTGTTTGTTTTGTTGCAACTGTTATATTAAAAATATCTTCCAAGAAAATTGCCACCTTCAATCATTACTTAATTCAAAGCCACCAATTGTTCAATGTAATGCGTGATCGCAAACTTAGCCAGCAATATATTCTTTATTTGAGCAAGTTTTCTTTATTAGAAATGTACACTAAGCACAAAAATTGAAACGATGTAAAGAAATCCTAAATTATTAGGTGATTTTCAAAGGGCTGTAACTTGGAGAAAAGTAGTCGTAGAACAATTTTAAAACAGAAAATTGAAGCTTCAAGGTTCTAGTTTTCAGATATTGAGTTCAAAATGTTTTTATCATCAGCAGTTTTATCATGTGAGTAGTCATAAGAAAATGATAGGAAAAATGTTTCTAAATTTATGCTTGCCTTTCAAAACGTTCACGGACTTCTTTTCAGTGATTTCATTATAAAACTTTTTTAGACAACTTTATCCCCTTTAATTTTAGCGGTCTTAAAGGCTGTGTACGATGATTTTTCGCTAAGTTATCGTCGTCCAAAGCAAAAAAAATTCAGTCAGTTTTGACATTGGTAATTAATTACTCGGGAAATAAAAATCGTACAGAAAATTCAAGTAGGGTTTTAAAAACTGCAAAATATTCTTTACAAGTCGTAGTTATTGGCTTTCGATAAAAAAAATTCGGTGCGAGAACGTTGATTGAAAAAGAAGTAAAAATTGACTATTTAGGGATATTCGCTTAATTTGGCATAACTTTGCAAATGACTGTTGACTGTCTCCTCAACCTCAAAGTAAAATCCTCAAAATTTCAAAGCGCTACGATTTTTTTTAGTGTGTTCGGCATTGACGGTCGTTTTTGCTGAAAATCAATTTCAGGATGAATTTTTAATTTTTTATTGATTCTTTGAAGCTGAAGATTTTTTAACAGTAATCCATATTTTTTTTTATCAAAAGTGTTCTAAGAAAAAGAACGGGAAAATTTTTGTTTAAAAAAAAAAAATCAAATCTGACTTTTGCTTTGAACGGCGATAACTTGAACGGTGAAAAACCATACAGGGCTTTTAGACGGCTCAATTTAAAGAGGATAAAATTATCTAAAAAAATTATTTTAAACTTTATGATGCAATTACTGAAACAAAGTCCCGAGGACCTTTTGAAAGGCAATATAAATTTATAATTTTTTATATCCGATGGTTTTCTTATGATTACTCAAAAACTGCTGAACACCGAAATATCACACGTTTCTCGACGCCCGTTTCGACAACCACGCTTGCATTTTCGGGACGTAATTCTAATTTTAAATTACCTCTAATTTTTATTAATACCAAAATTTGGTTCAAGTATATTGTCTTGCTTTTGTCTTCCATTATCAGACTTACATATGTGTTTTTCAAAAACAGTTAAATATAATGTTAATATCTGAAATATTATGAAGGTATTTTTAATATCGAAATTAGAAGAATTATCAAATGGAAATTGATATGGCGATGAAGGACGCGGAATACTAAACATATTTAGATCAAATAAAGCACATATATAGAAAATAAAAAAAATCCCCCAATAAAACTTAATTCACGTTTTACATCGTATTAAAACGCTTGTGAAAAGGGAAATGCTTTATTTTTTTTAATAGTGAATAGAGTGAAGACAACTTAACCTATCTAATGGTCTTCCAGGGGCGTAGCGTAAGAAAATAATCTAGGAATGTGATAACAATTTTGTAAGGGGAAGAGGTACAGTCAGATGTATGGTAGGCCATATGAAAATATGAAAAATAAAAAAAGGACACTAACCTAAAATGATTATGCCGAGGTATATATCCTAATTTTTAAAATTAAGATCAATTCTTCGGTTTTTGTTTATCCAGCGAAAACGTCTATCACTGTTTCTTCAAATGTAGGAAACAATCTCACATCTTCTAACAAGGCACTTTCAATATTTAGTAATGCTAAAGCTGACAGTCTTTCTTGTTTTTGAGAATTTCGCAGATAAGTATTTATTCTCTTTAAACATGAAAATGATCTTTCCGCGGAACTGCTTGTGACAGGAATAGTTAAATTAAACGACACAATTTTGATGTCTTCGGGAAAACAAAAGATAATTGAATGGACATAATATATTGGTGAAGCTCAAACACAGTGCTCTTTTTCATATCGGGATCACTATAAATCACTGAAAGTTCACTTTTTAAACGATTTTCGTCAAAGAATGTTCCATATGTATTTACTAAAGAAGAAAAAAGTTCGTCAGGAAAACGTTTCACGAATGAAGTAAATTGTGTGGAATCTAGATTTAAGAATTTCAGTTTCGAAATTTCACTAAATCGTTCACTAATGTTCAAAGTAATAACGTCCCAAATTTCATAAAACAATCGTGCGTAGGTGCTTTTCTTATCTTCTTCAGGAATTAATCCAAACATATTCTTTTACTTGGTGATTGATTTTCTACTGTCAATACGGTTCCAAATGCCACTAAATTCGTTTCTCATTTTTTGGATATGTGATTTGAAATCGGCGATCTTTTTATTGCAGTAACTAATATCTGATATTTTTGTCTGTAGAATTTTAAACAGACTCTCGGAATGTGGGAATATTGCAGATAACACTGCTAAGAAAAAACTAAAATAAAAGTCGCGCAATACAGTGAAAAGGCCTCTAGCACAAATAACGGTTTCTCGATGCCATTCCTCATTTTTATTTTCCACAATTACCTGAAACAGCGCTTCCAAATCTTCCTTATGTTATGGCGACAGTCGCCAAGATGCGTTTACATAATCGCATAACTGAGTCCCGAAATAATGACAACATCCACTCGAGGTTCCACTGTTGACTGCGTAAGATCAGTAACCTTTTCGCCCATCTAACGCGTAACGTGGATGTAACGTGGGCCATCGCATTTCAGCACTGCAGCAAGTAACGCGGGAGTTCAATAATTTCGGGCGCCTTCACGGCCGATTTGAAATAAAAAAGTTCATGGCAGCGTTTAAAGTAAATAATGTATGTTTGCGGTCGGTTTAAAATAATAAAAAAATTGAAATAACTGAATAAAGCGATTGAACTTTTAAATAACACTAATTTGGCAATTTTTTAAGGGATGCGACGCATCACTCACATCCATGTACGCTACGCCCCTGTGGTCCTCCTCCCCGAAATTTCATAGGTCCCCCTTATCGCCAAATATAACCTGCCGTGATCCTCTTCAAATGGGACTTTCCTATACGGTAATGACCAACATAGAAACATGCGTATTGTTTTACAGTCATTAACACACGTGAACCGGTGTTATACGAAGTTCGTGGAGTACGCCATCAGCATTTTTATGAACTTTTATTCCTAACAGTTTCTTTAATTACATTCTCGCCGACTTGTTAACAGTAAATTTCACTAGCTCGTACCGTGACATAATTATTGTGCATTACTTACTATTGCCAAACAATAGGCCATCGTGATTTTCATTCCGAGCAAGTTCTGCCGAGTACTGGGTAGTTCTGAATACAATACGGGAATAATAATTAACGCCGTTTCATTTTCGTCGATCTTGCAGTTGACGTTTAGTAAAAGTCCTTGTTTTGCTTACGTTATTAGTCCAGTATATAAACGAAAATAAAACTTTTTGCTTTTTTTGTTTCTATGTACTAGATTTTTTTATGTTTTCCATGTTCTGTTGCAACATACAAGATCATATCGGATATTTTTTGTACTAGATCATAGAAAGCCGAATAAGAGAGGAGCCGACAAATGCGAGAACTTTAGAACGATTCCTAACTTCCCACGCGTCAAAAATCTTAACCAGAATAGTGCAGAAGAGGATGGAAAATAGAGCGGAGGAAATACTAGGAGAAGTCGAATTCGGGTTTAGGCGAAATAGGGGAACTCGCGAAGCTATTCTGGCGCTAAGAGTAATGTTAGAGAAAACAATAGAAAAAGGAAAGAATGCTTATATAGGATTTGTAGATTTAGAAAAAGCTTTTGATAATGTAAGATGGGAAAAAATGTTCGAGATACTAAAGAGCGCGGGAATGAAGTATAGAGATAGGAGAGTAGTACACAATCTATACAAAGAGCAAACTGCTGTTATAGAAATAGAAGGGGAAAGAAGGGAAGTAGGTATTAGGAAAGGAGTAAGATAAGGATGTACGCTATCACCACTAATTTTTAATATGTACATCGAAGAGGCGATTAATGTAGTAAAAGAGTGGATTTCGGGATTAAAGTACAAGGACAGAAACTAAAACTGCTGAGATTCGCGGATGATATAGCAGTATTAGCATCTAGTAAGGAGGAATTAGAATCATCGTTGCACGAAATGGAGGCAGTGTTGACAGAGGAATACGGAATGAGGGTGAATAAAAACAAAACTAAAGTGTTAGTGTACAGAGGGCGCGAGAGCAGAGCAAAAACGAAAGTACAAATTAATAATGAAAGATTGGAGGAAGTTAAAGACTTCACTTATTTAGGAAGTAAAATAGATTGGGATGGAAGAAGCGATAACGATATAAAACAAAGAATAGCGCAGGGTCGAGTAGCTTTTAACAAAAAGAAAGCACTTTTATGCTCGGGGGTAATAAACTTACAAGCAAGGTAGAGATTTTTGAAAACGTATGTATGGAGCACGGCACTATACGGTTGCGAAACCTGAACGGTAGGGGAAGCAAGTGGGAAGAAATTAGAAGCTTTTGAGATGTGGTGTTACCGAAGAATGATGAAAATACCGTGGACTGATAGGGTTAGAAACGAAGAAGTATTAGAGAAAGTCGGCGTGAAAAGAAGTATGTGGAAAAACATAAAGAAGAGAAGAGATAGAATGGTAGACCACTTGCTGAGGCATGGGGGAATAGTCCGCGATATTTTGGAGGCAGAAATATGAGTGAAGAAAGGCAGAGGTAGGCCTAGATTAGACTACTGCTCGCAAATAGTAAGAGATGTAGGTTGTAGCACAATTAGCGAAATGCGTAGGTTAACATAAGATAGGAGAAGCTGGAGGTTAGCGTCCAGTCTTAGGACTGATAACCTCATGATGATGAGACCATAGAAATGATATAGTAAGTAACATTATGGGATGAAAATGTTGTGTGTGTAAAGACTGACTATTCATATATTTTTAATAATTACACTTAAAATTTGAGAAGACGGTGGCCATTCACGTCAGTTTCCCGACACAGAGATATAAAATTGCAGTACTTCGCAGCCACTATACGAATGGGTGACCTAATTGCGTAGCATGTAAAGTGTAATGTAGGTATAGGCGTATCCCCATTATGTTCGCGCTCCAACAGTGCTCCGCGCATCTGCAACTGCTCCAGTGGAGACGCTGCGATGAACCTAAAAAAAACATCTCTGCTCCGCAGTTTTCAGCCGAACGTTGAGTGAACGTGGGGTCCTCAGCATCGGTAGCTAGTAGAGCGTACATTTACTTTCATTACTTTGTGAAAAAATATAGAATGTCTCCTCGGTTTTGGGAGGCCAATCTTTATAAGAATAAATGCAAAAATAAACTTTTATTGGATCTCAAATCACAATAATCGAGTGGACATTATGGAAAGTTCTTGTAAATGACTTCTACTTATTTCAAATGTTTGTTTAATTTGGTAGAACGAGCGATAAAAAAGACACAATATTTTGTAACGCTATGTCGGCCGAAGAAAGTATATCGGCCTAACATTAAAATTTTTGTATAATTCTATAACTGCTAAGCATTTATCATCTGACCACTCTATTTTTAGTTTATCCGACCGCGGAGCGTGATCCGCGACTCGTATGGACTAAATATGTGATTACTTTCACGTCCAGGAACAAATTGAGCTCCCCTTTGTGTTCGCCAATAAACCGCCAGCCTGCGGAGTGCTTACCATGGAGCGCGCATCGTTGCACGCTCCGGGAGCATGAACGTATCCACTACTGGAGCAGTTGCAGACGCCCGGAGCACTATTGGATCGCGAACATAATGGATACGCACTTTAATATCCGACGTACTGTCCAATTACCCACTGACTTGCCAGTATCTTGTTTATAAACCACTGTGGCCTCAGAATCTGAAAAAACCCTACCAGAAGCTGAATACAGACCTGCTTTTCTGATATCACGCGCAGATAATTTCTTTGGTCGACCTCGAACATTGTTTGCTATGGGAGAATTGCATTTATTTCTAATCCTTTGCACTGTTGACTAATACCGAGTTTCTGAGCAATTTCTCACGTCGACCTTCCTTCCCCGAGTAATTGTTTTGCAGTCTCCACAAAAGCCTTTGATGTTGGTCACCTCCTCCAAATCTTTATAGTCTATGGAAGCGTTTTCAGGAACAATGTCAGAAAATTCCACCCGACTATTGTGAAAATCTTGTCAAAAGTATAAGATAACAATTGATTGCCGTTAAAAGGCAAAAGAATTTTAGACTAAACACTAAGGTTCATATTTAATATACTCGACAAAGTGGTGCAAATCCGAACCAGTTGTTATGACTGTTATTTTTATAGATTTACAACCCATACTGTATTTATTTGTTGAAGCATCAATAAATGTAGTTTTACCAATTTCCACCAATGTATGTTTTTTTTATTAACAGTGTAACATTTATTTAATGACACGTAGAAAATCAAAGTTATCTTTTATTGACTCAATTTTGAGTGTATATGTTAAAATTTAAATCTACCAGTTTTCGAATTTGTGGACCGTCAAAAATCCTTGCTTTTAATTTCTCCATACTCGGTGCAGGAAATGCTTGGCAAATGTATTTAAAAGAGTCACCTGACTTGTTCAGTGCTTTTACAAACTATTTTATTATGGATCAGCAATAAAATCATATAATATTTTCGTTATATCATCGATATTTTTTCGTATTTTCAATAATAAACCAGGTAATACGGGGGTTCAAATTCCAGCGATAACCCCTGTTCCATAATACCGTCAAATTATTGGTGGATACGATTGCATATAGGTTTTATTACCAACTGATCCGCGGACATAAATAGATTGATTAAAACACTATAATCATTATCTCATTAACAGGCTTATCGCTCAACCACAAATATATACACATATTAAGCGATGATTTAAATCACATATGCCTCAATAAACATTTATGACATGATTGAAATTTTCTGTCGAACACTTGTGACAAATCCATTATTAATAATGGCCCTGATTTAAAGTTTGTACAGATTAATATATCTATTCCGCTTATAGACTACGAGTACATTATCGATTATTGGGCTGGTGATTCGTCGAGATTTATACTTTCATGATGGGATTAGCGGTGTCAGGAAAATCGATCGACTATTGTTAGAAATAATCCGGGATATCAAAATAGTGATTAGATAATTCTAGTTTTTGTTTCGTGACAGATAACGCTCGTTAATTTCGTGAAGAGGTATTTCCTAGTCGTTTCTGAGCCGCACTAAATAACAAAATAATAAAATAACACTTTTAGAGGAGAGAAAACGATGAGTGATTTCTTTATATATGAAAAAGCACCACCGGTATACTCGAAAACATTTAACCTGGTTATGGTGGTAAACCGTTATAGAGGGCGTTATTTTATATTCCGCCAATATAAGCCGACCGGAAATTGATATAACTGCGCCAGTGCTATGTACCTGTCTCTCGAATTCCCTGGTATCCTGGGGGCCAGGCCTGCCCGTCACCAGGCGGAACAGGCCGTGCCTCATCCCAGCTCTCGAAATGGGATCGATGCTGAGATTGCTGAGCCTCACGAAGACGTAGATCACCGATATTCATTGGCATGCGTAATGGTCTTGATTTGTTTGCAGCAAGTCGAGCGAGATTACCGCTCTTTACTCGCCCATCGTGTAGACCGGGACCATCGTGCGAAGGCGAGCCGAACTTTGCTTGGATCTCTACGCGAGAGGCAAGTGCCGCCCGCAAACGAGACCCGCGCTACTGGCAGCGGTGCGCTCCCCTCGGCCTCCTTTGGTCCTGACGTCTTTAGTCCCGCTGACAGGGACTTCTTGATCGCTTCGCCAGCAACAGCCCCCCGGGGGTGTCTTGTCGTGGGCGCCGCGCCCGGGAAATTAGGTCGTATCAGGCGATCTTCCACGACAATGCGGACGAACCAGGCGTAGATCTTCCGCTCCAAGAGGGTGGCCTGCGACCACCGAACAGAAATTATAACAAGAAAGTTCACTCTAAACTCCGTCCGCTAAATTTTCTTCCTTACCCCGTCCCGTCGTCCAGCGAGAATTAGCTAACTAGCACGTGCTACTTAATACGTGTTGAAACGCCCTGTATGTCAGTTTAATTTCCATTTAAATAATTATGCAACAGAAAAATAGTTTCATGAAAATCTATACAATAAATTATGTATTAGTGTTGTTTTTCCTAGTATTTAAATAATGTGAAAATTATGACGTTTATCTAACAATTAAATACAATACATAGCTTGTACATTACACACGCAATTTACATAAAACTTTTCTACAATAAACTGTAATAAAATAAAGGATTAATAACACTTAATTGTATTTAATTATAATGTTATAATTAAACAACGAAAAAACATACTAAGCTAGTGAATTCCATGCTATTACATAAAATTTCATACCTCAAACTCGTATCGTATTGTATTAAAAATGTAACAATTAAAATCTAACATTTCTAACGCTAAAGCAATTTTAATTCGATTAGTAGTAATTTAAGTAATGCAAACGTTTGATCTAATAATTGGATCGGAAATATTTCAGTTGTACACGCTCGAAAGAATGCACAGTATTGCCAGATTTATAAGGCGCACGCTAAAATTATTTTTGAAATAGTGGCATTCCTAAGTGTATATTTTACTTCATTTATTCGGTTTTTATCAATACTTACCTTGTACATTCCTTATGGAATGTACAAGGTAAGTATTTATGAATGTACATCTCCTACTAACACAACTTGTAAACAAACTTTGACAGCATATAATAACAAAACTGCTGTTTTATTCCTTTGAATTTGAGTGTCATAGCCAACATAAAAGAAATAAAATGAAATGCACATTCCCAAATTCTATAATTTTCTGATTATGTGTTCCATAATTGAAAAGTGAATAAAAATGCTATCGGATTGTAGAATAATCCAATATGACGTACATACATATAATTAAACAAAAAATTAATGCCACTTTCTCAGAAACAAATGTCTGTAGATTTTTGTTGTTAAGTGTCTTTAAAAAGTACCTTAATAATGTACTTTTCTTGTCAAATACGATAGCAATCTCCGCTTTAAGGCAAATTATGTATTTTTTCGAAAAACCGACGTTTTTTGGAACTGCAGATTCAAAGTAATATCTTCGAAATGCATGTCTACCTGAAGAACCTCTAGCTGGACATGCATTTGAATGGATGAAATTTATAGCAACGATTACATTTGCCAAGACGATATTGAACAACGTTACGTGCTTCAATACAGTATTTTTGACGTAATATCGAAGGCATTAAATAGGTACCAACCAGTATACAGATTTTCTTGATGGCAGTAATCAATCAGTAGATTCACAGTGATCATTTTTGGGAAGTATGTTGGATAATATGAGATGTTGGATTTCAAGCCCTAGTTGAGAATGACTTTCTCTTTTCAATGATGTAATTTCTGATATAAAATGTTTGTGCTGTACCAATTTTATTAAAGCACACTGTATTTTTGCATATCAGAAAGGTGGTTATGCCAGAACTTCGTGCGAAATTTTAAGAAACTTCAATACAAAAACAATGATTCGAAGTAAATGTTTCCAAGAGGAACAAAGATTAACCAATATATACAAAGAATGGGGATCAACCATGATAGTTGCAACAGAAATCTCGTTTCTTTGTTTAAAGTTTCTGTTGGTTTCGATATTGAAGTAATAGGCCATAGATTAGTATCAAGTTTTAACCAATCAGGTCCGGGTTATCCAACCGTTGCTGGCAATAAGATGTTTTGGAGTCATATCACGTGATAGAGTCACTTATATTTTTACCTTGAGGTAAACCAACTGGAAGGTGCAACTTGAGATTGAATTTGCGCCACTCTATTGCCAACGAAGATCTATATGGTGGATCTATATGGCATGGGTATGGCTACACGGTATGGAAAGATCTATATGGTGGAGACACAATCCAACCAAGTGTCATTGTGGAGTCTGAACAAGCATAATTTTTTTCAACGACTAATCGGAAAATTTAACTTTTATTTGGCGAAATTTAATAACTTAGATAACAATAAAGCAGCACACAATTCTAATCTTCGTTCGGAAAACTGGTCTGTTTCTACTCGCATTTAGTATAGTAATATTAAAGTTGGCTTTAAAAAATATGAAAACAGTTATTTCTAAACTTTGAGGAAAATTTATCTAAAAAGGCATAGTATGACGTATGACGTAGAAAATGTTGGGAAATTAATTTCATCAGCGATAACTGGAGATAAAGTCCTACAATGACTTTTCCTTGGGATATTTTTTTGATGATTAAATTTGGATCATTCTATAGAACATTATAAAGAATACTTGTTTGAAAAATCTCATGAAAGCCCTTTATATATATATATATATATATATATATATATATATATATATATATATATATATATATATATATATATATATATATATATATATATATATATATTGGTTTTTCTATGAAACGGAATTACTGCACAAAGGAGTGATACTAACGTAATCAATTGTAAACTTTTAAACCACCTGGCAACGGTGGCATTAAAATATAACTACTATAATGAGTGAGCACTGTGAGCAATCATGCACGCAGAACAAAAGCAAAAAATCCAGACTGTAGCGAAACCGTATGAAACTGAAAATACCGATAATATTACTACTATTGTGGATGTGTCATAGACTGCTTGTCTGATCGTGACTCATAAAATTATCTCGACGGTATTTATTTTAAAATAAACAGACCGGGCGACGACAATAAGATAGATCGGCGCTGTTCTAAACTAAATGAGAGCACACAAGACTTCAAGTTTCGGTGTCTAAAAATACGCGATTTTAAGAGTGAATAGTGGAAAAATAAGGGTTTCATATTGTCATTTCCAGAAACTGAGAAAATGGATTGTGACACAACGTAGAGTCCATTATCGCAATAAGATTCATTATTAGGTATATTAAGATTGTGGTAGTCTTTCTTTTTTGGTATGTAAGTTCTCGGGAACAGTTTGCTACGTTCTCGGGAATTTTATCAACTGAAGATGTGAATAAAAACAATGTGTAATATTTTTTACTTGTTTTTTACGTGTGTAGTTCACATGTTTTAATATATACGAGGGGCACTATTTATATTTTGAGCCTTGGCAACATTAAGTATTGGCAGGCGCCATCTGACGTTTCCAATGGAATGTTTGACATTTTTAACCATAACCTTCTTCAGAACATTTTACCATTTAAGCGCGATTTGTGTCGTTTTAACATTGCATCTCAGCGAAGAAATGGAATTAACTCGTGAAAATGTTCGTGCGACGATTAATTACGAATTTTGACGGGAATTACCAAGACAAGAGTGCATCGATCAACTTACTTCCACTTTTGGCGATAAAGCCCCATCCTTTGCCACTGTGAAACGCTGATATAACGAGTTTAATCATGGCCGCCATTCGCTCACCGACGAAAGTTGTGAGGGTCGTCCAATATTAGTTGTTGTGCCAGAAAACATTGATGCTATGCAAAAACTGATAATGGAAGATCGCCGTGTGGCATACTGTGAGATTGAGACAACCTTGGGTATTAGTTCGACTAACATTTATAAAATATTGCATGATCATTTATCTGTAAAATAGATTTGTTTAGAGGAAGAGGAAGTGCAGTGTGTTTAGAGGAACGTAAAACGATCAATTCTGAATGGTACACAACGATTTGTTTGCCGGAAGTCTTCCGTGAAATACAGAAAACAAACAAGCGCCGTTGAATCATTCTTCATCAAGACAATGCGAGCTCTCACACATCTCGTCTAACAACCGAATGTTTGAACATTCAAAAAATCGAATTTGTGGGTCATCCGTCGTATAGTCCTGATTTGACACCCAATTACTTCTTTTTGTTTCCGAACGTCAAATATTAATTGCATGGACAAGGATTTTCGTCGACTGAAGGAGCCTTTGATGCGTTCAAAAACCGTGTTTTGGAGATATCTCAAGCGGCATTGAAAAAATGCCTTGACAAATGGTTTAAAACGCATGCAAAAGTGTATAGATCATGAAGAATATTTTGAAAAACGATAAAGTAATTTTTAATGAGAAATTAATGTTTTCTATTATGCTCAAAATTTGGCTAGGAATAGGCTCTATCTGAAATCTGATAATTTCAGGTTTTTTTTCTTTTCATAAAAAAATTAAAAAAAAAATAACGCTGCGAAAATAACTAACATGTGTACTTGTGGCTGCTCTAACTAAGTAAGTATTGTCAAGATAAGGTACTATCTTAAAATTCCACTTTTTATGTAGCCCAAGAATCTGTCGCTAGTTAAAGAGACCGAATAGTATAAATCAATAGTCGATAGTACACGGAATATCAACGTTAACTTGGTTAACTGTGCTCACCTTGAACCCAATAATTTATTGACCTGAGATTTTTTATTATATTGCCTTACAAATTAAATTTTAGTTTCTCTGGTAGGGGTCTACTACCCTGCATAAAATCACATGCCAGAAACTATCCTGAAACCCTGTATATATGTGGGGGTTATGGCATTAGGTATCACAAGGAATTAGTCGATATTATTAAATATTACTGGGTGATATCAGTAGGGATCAGTATACATTACGGGGGAAGGGGAATTTATAGTATTTTTGTAGAGAATATGTGGAGTTGCTGAACATTTCAGAAAAATATTGTTGTTCATTAAATAAGACAAAGTTTTGTCAGCCGTTTCCCCTTCGACAATGGTAGAATATATAGCACTCTGAAGCTGTAGATGACACGAGACACCAGAAACAAAAAATTAAAAAAATCTTTTAAAATTAGTGGATACAATCACCATGTTTAACGTCTACTGAAATTAGTAATCTTGCAGGTATATTCGTTATGGTTAGAATCGCTCTTGCATCAAGTGTATTTTGTTTTGAATTATACATCCAAGTTTATACTTAAAGATTCGCCTCATAAAAATAGTTAATTAAGATGAAAGTTCACAAGTTTTAATTAAAATCCAGGAACGTGGGTATATACATACATATTTAAATAAAAGTTAATGGATATTATTATTTTCACACTCGGGAGACCACAGTTGAACAAATCGAATCCGTATGTGTATGTGTATAACGAACTTCTGTCTCAATCAATTACATTTTCATAATCACCATTAATTATAACTTCGCATAATTCACTCAAATTTACATTTTATTTTTAATCTTGCCGAAAAGAAAAATAGAAATTAGCGGAGCATCGACCTCAAACTTCGTATTCCATTAATAATTAATTCCACACTATCCCATCAAGGTTTGTTAAACGTTTCAGTTAGTTTTGTAGAAAAACTATTGCGAAAAATGAGTTTTGTTACACGAATGAGTAATTCTAGATTTCACTTTTGCTGGATTAACAGTAATAATTCGTTGTGATATACAATTTAAGAAAATCTTTATATTACCTGTGAACAGTCAATATCTACTTATTTCAATTAACATTTCTATTTATAAATACTAATTTATCGTGTACAGTGTCTCAAATATATAAGGAATTACGTTTCTCAATTCGAGATAGCACTTGTTTTTTCTTTTTTAAGTTATGTAAAACAGTACTTCTGCAAGCAATTAATATGATCTTGAATTCAGTGAGAGAAAAATTATTTCTAATAATTTAAAAAATTATTAATGACTACAACTTTCAGAAGAAAGACGTGGTTGCCTGAAAATAATTTAAACAGAATTTCTTGACATTTCTGAACAATTTTTCGGAAAATGAAACTATTTTTTTTCTCAGATTGTGTAAAATAGTTTTTAATCTTACATTTCGGTTGTGATAACCATCTTTAAAGCACTATAATAATTAGCAAAATGTAAACTATTGTATTTTTATAGTTATATCCGTGTATTGGTCACATGGATATATTTAATTATTTATATTTTAGTCTGTTATGCGTGAAGGTTGAGACGCATTTGTGTCTAGTTTGATGTGCGATTATTTATGATATTGATAAGAATAGTTTATGTGTATATTAAACATTGATATTTTCTTTAAGTAATGTGAACAGTAAATAGGATAATTAGGTTTTAGATATTTCTTATTTACTAATACATGATATATATGGAATTACGTATAATTTATCTATAATTAATTTATTTAACATAGTAAGATTCTCATGTAAATTATCTGCCTTGTACTGCCTATCATTGTATGTATATATCTTCGAATATAGTTTATATTTTATGGTCTTAAAATCGAAAAGGAAAAGATTACATTCATTTTGTTTTAGTTTGTCCTCTCCGTAGTTTAAAAGCTACGGAGAGGGGCGGTTACACATATAGACTAGGACAAACACGCCCATGCTTAAGGCCTTTGTACACTCTTAAGGTTTTTTTGTCGATCTTCTCTGACATCAGAGCTGCCAGAGACGTGTAAACTCATGGCAGAGTAGTGACAGAGGTAACGCCAGATGCCGATGACAGCTCTGGCAGCTCTAATGTTAGAGATCTGAGAACAAAGATCTAGCGTGTACGAAGGCCTTTAGGCAAAGGTGTCAAACTCCCCCCGTTGCGACTCGAACCCCAGCAGGCAATATCCCTCTATAATATGATACGTTACCTATCCGTGTCATAGCAAGCAAAGTGCTACAATTTTTTTTACACAGTGTCGGGCAACAGACCTGAATTCCCATCGTATTCTCTTCCGTATGTACCATAAGCAACCAACAATGTTGCAAAGCATATATGTAAATGATTGTTAGGCAATCAAAATAGGCAAAGTTAACAAAATGGGTAACGAAAAGTTTCAAAATGATTGGGGATACGGGTACACAGTTGAGCAGCAATTAATAATTAATTACACTAAGGGCCGGTTGTACAATCGCCAAGTTCAGTGAACACTCACTTGAGGTTCGGTTCTGTTGAACCTCGGCTCAACAATAGATTGCGTTGTACATTTGTCACTGCTACGGTTCAGCTGAGCCTAGATTCATTTATGTTGGTATGGCTCAAACATGCGCAGTCTAATTTTTATCATAATACCCGCTTTTTTCAAAGCGTCTTTCTGATGTCTGGTACTGCTCGTTTCTTTTGTAGTGTTGTGTTATATTGCAAGTAATCAAAATCATAATCGCAAATTTGTTGCGGCATTGTTGTTAATAATTATTAATTAATTACATGTTAATAATTATTGTGTGTAGAGGTGGTGTCGGTAGGTAATGGTGTTAATTTGGTTTTGGTGTTGGGCATTTCAGAAACAAAAATGGATTAGGAAAATAAGAAAAGATCGGCAAATTTTAGTAAGAAAGAGGAGTCAATACTTCTGGCATTGGTGAAAAAATATCGAACAGTGATTGAGTGCAAATTAACAGATGCTACAATGGCGACTGATAAGAACAACTGTTGGAGGAAAATTGAAATTGAATTTAATTCCATAGGTGGTGAAAGTCATCGCACTGAAAAGGTACTTCGCAAGAAATACGAGAACCTCAAAAAAAGAACTAAAAAGAAGTTTGCGGAGGAGAAGTGTCATATGCGAGGTACAGGTGGTGGCCCCCCAATAGAAATGATATTCACAGATACCAATAAGGAGGTAAAGGATATTCTAGGAGCAAGGATTGACTGTCTTCCATCAGAATTCGATGATGATGCTCGAGGTGACCATAATTACTATTATACTTACCTAACTTCTGAATATGTGGTAAAATAGACAAGATTTCACTGATCGGCTCAAATGACAAGTAGTCTGTAAGGTAGCAATGAATTTGGGATGGAATTAACCTCTTTAAATTTCAGGTGTAAATACAAATGCTAACGGATTGGCAAATTTTGGGCAAGCTGAGAAAGTTCATTTGTTTGATGATGGTAAGTTTTTCCGTTGCATTTGACATTGTAAATAATTTAACATAAATATTATATAGATGTAATGCTGCAGCAAATGGAAGTGCAAGTTGAAAGTCCATTTCTATTCAGTCTTGAGGATCACGGTAAGACCTTATTGGCTTAAATTAACTGTGACGCTGAACTGGGTACCTACTTATTTTTAGATTATACCGTGAAATGCAGTAATGAAAATCAGGAAAGAGGAGTTGATCAAATTATAACAACAAAAGATGAGGAGCATAATTTAAAATTAGAATTAATGAAGGAGAAACATAATGTTGAAGTGGAGTTACTAAAACAAGAATCAGCAAAGAGAGTGTCAATTTTGGAAGCAGAACACAAAGTTCGCGCTGAAATTTTGTATTTACAGAGAGCCAAATTAGAGATTCCCCAAAAAAATTGATATATGTACTTTAATAATAAAGTGTTTGGTTTTTCTCACATTCTTTAACCTTAATGACTAGGTGGGTATACAGAGTTCCTACAAAATCATTTACAATAAAACATTTATTATACATCTTATCTAAACTACAACAACTCATTAAAATAGTTTATCAGCTGATGTCTCACAACGTTATTGACATTAATCCCAGCTACATCTCTTATAACTTCATTATTTACATTGTTTACTAAATCAATAGCCACTTGTTCTTCTTCGTTGACTGCTGGTAACGGGTCTTTTAGGAGGCATGCTATATTGTGCAATACTCCTGTGGCTATTACAATTGCTTCAACTTTGTGCTGTTTTAAGCGTATTCCATTTGCTAAAATTGGAAACCTTCGTTTCCACACACCAAAGCATCTTTCGATGGGATTTCTTGTTCGAATTTGTGCTTCGTTATACAAATTTTCAGCTGGGGTTATAGGATTTGCAAGTGGTGTTAACAGATATGGTTTTATAGCATAACCACTGTCTCCTACCATTATAAAATTCCTATATTTATTATTTTCAAACTCCGTTCTAATAGCACAATTATTAAAAATTCTTGAATCATGCGTAGAACCAGGCCATCTACACACAATATTTATAATTTTCAGACTGGCATCACAGATAACTTGGCCATTATAGGAAAAAAAGGTGTTTCGATTTCTAAATATTTCAGGCTCTTCTCCCCCAGGTGAAGAAATCTTTACATGTGTACAGTCTGCGCGACAAACAGTATACACTATTCTACTTCCCGTCGATTTGTCAATTCCCATGAAATCGGACACAACTTGCAAAAAAGCTCCCGTTGCCAGAAAACGCAATGTTACAAGAACCATTTCTTCTGGAATTACTGCATGATTTCTGTAAATAACAGTAATGTAGATATGCCAACATCATTTACTATTTATCCTTACCTGTCTGTTGCTGTCGATATTTCACTTTGAATGTTTTCTACAATAAATCTGACAGCGTTTTTCGATAAACGAAACATTCTAACAAATTCAACATCATTCCATATTTGGAAATGGTTTTGCCTATGTCTGTATGTTTTTGGTGCTCTTGGGTGTTCAACATGCTCTACTAGGTCAAGAAAATCTTCATCATCCGTTAAAATACTAACAAATTCTTCCATTTTTGTATTTTTTAGAAAACAAAACTTAAGAAAATTTCTTATGAGCTAACCACAAAAACAATTCACGTACATTTGCAATCTGACATCTGACCCTTCTACGCATGCTCTAGGTTTGAACCTGCTTTGAGCGGACAACCAAGCGTGGCTCTACTGAACCGTGTGATGAGCTCCGCTCAAACGTTGAACTTGTCTTGTACAACGCAAAACGACAGCTTAAGGCTGGTTCAAAACTGAACTCGCGTTGAGCTCGCATTATACAACCGCTTAAATTCCTGCTCGTCGTTAATTATTATTTTCGGGCTAATGCTTGGCATTTTTTATCTTTATGTTTTATTTCCTTTAAGTCTTCATACTATTCTGACGATAAAATTCACATTTCATTTTTATCTACACAAAAATATAAATGGAAGTAAATAAAACTAAACCATTGCAGTATGGATTGGCCATCTTCATATCCACAGATTATAGTTTAAATATATAGATAATGATTAAAGATATGTCAAAGATTATGAATTACAATACTGAATACAAGAGGAATGTTAATCCTATACATGTAATAAAATTATAATGTATTTTTTTCAATAATATAAATAACGATATTATAAATTTAAATTAATTATATTCTGTTTTACAAGTTTTTGATTACTACACCACTTAATGAAAAAGATAATATCAAAGATTACAAGCGTGCTAACATGCTTCAACTACATGACTAACATGATCTTCACATGGCATGTATTATGACCACAAAAAATCGACCATACCTGGACCTGAAAGCGAGATTTTGCAAAGGTATAATAATATACGAATCAAAGCGATATGTATGTGCATGCAATGGAAACAAGAAAATAGCATTGATTCAATAGGCCAGCCGCCACAGTTACCCGATGTTAATGCCATCGAAAATACTTGGCATATAGAAATAATCAGTTCAGTGAAAATTGAAAGAAATTAATTAAAAATTTCGTGAAAATTAAATATGGATAAGATAACCATATAAGTACAATATGGAGAACTTTATTTAAAAAATATGCTGTAAATTTAGTGGAAATGATTAGTAAATTAATTATTGTAAAAAAAAAATCTGTACGATCATTATTTCCCAAGTAATTAATTATCAAAGTCAAAACTGACTTGTTTGCTTTGAACTCGGCGATAACTCAGCGAGAAATCATCGTACAAGTCTTTTAGACTGTTTAAATTAAAGAGGATAAAATTATCTAAAAAAGCTTTATGATGAGATGACTCAAAAAAAAAATTATTGAAGTCCGTGGATCTCTGCTTTGCTCTGCTCTCTCTCACTTTCTTTCTCTTTCTTTCTTTCTTTTTCTTTCTTTCTTTTTCTTTCTTTCTTTCTCTCTTTCTCTTTCTCTCTTTCTCTCTTTTTCTCTTTCTCTCTTTCTCTCTTTCTCTCTTTCTCTCTTTCTCTTTCTCTCTTTCTCTCTTTCTCTTTCTCTTTCTCTTTCTATCTCTCTCTCTCTCTCTCTCTCCTCTTGAGACAAGCAAAAACTTGTATTTTTTCCGATAGTTTTCTTATGGTTACTCAAAAACTGCTGATGGTAAAAATTTTCAACTCAAAATCTGAAAACTAGAAACTTGGAGCTTCAATTTGCTCTTTTTAAAATTGCTCTGAGATTACAGACAGCTTTTTGAAAATCACCTAAAAATTTAGGACTTTTTACATCCCTTAATTGTTGTGCTTAGTGTATTAGCAGATAATACCCCAAGTTGAATCTGAATGTTGAACATCAGTGCAGATTATATATGGTATTTATCACACAAGATAAAGATCCACCAGGTACGAACATAAAATAAAGTACTGTTACCTCAAGTTCTTGATCAATGTTTTAGAATATTTAAATTTACTTTTTCTGTTGAATTTACTCTCTTTTCTTAGACTTTAGTCGATGAAATGTTGAGTATTTAAAAAATACAGATAAGGATAAAGTGTTGCTAAACAATTAAAAATCCGATACAAATATTACTCTGGAAAGGGACTCGAAATATATTTTCGTAATTCCTTTAACAATAAACTTCTTTGATTCTATTTAGTAAACCAGAAGAATACGCTGTAATTTCCCTTACTCATTTCCTGTACGTAATCTCAATGTACACGGCAATAAAATTATTTAAATTTATCAAAACAAAGAACTTCTATCGTGAGTTTTATGCTAATGGTTTAAGCAAGAATAATGCTAATAAACTTTCTCATTATAATAAATGGTTATTTTATTGTAATCCATTGTTTATGCCTAATAATGATTTATCGCAAATACATAATGCATTATGTTTACTACATTTGGTTCTCGTCTGGGTATTATATAACAAAAACCGTAAATTGTGTTTATTGCATTAAGACAACATTATATTTTTAAGGAAGTCGTGAATGACCTGAATTTAAATTTCGTATAATATGCAGAAATTATTTTAATTAAAAAAACTATAAATGAATCTAATTTTGAAAGATGTAATAATATTCATTGTAATTGTTTGACTATTTGTCTAATAGAAAAGTTTTGTTTTTCTTTTCCAATAAATTAATTAAAAACAATCGTATCTCAGAAATTATCCAACCAAAATAGGACACATTAAACGTTAAACGCCACATTGTCTGAAATGTGAAGTAAACATCATAAGGCCGTGGTAGAAGCCCTACTGGAAATAAGAATTATAATTTAAATGGTGTAATAATTAAGTGTTAAAGTAGGTAATGAATAGTTAGGTAGTCAAGAATGTATCCCATTATTATATTCATTATTTAATAGTTGGGCCTAGAAATTCTGTCTATCACACGAACAAAGTGATTAGTGTTATGTGGAGAGTGTCGCCGGACGCCCATCTACTGAGCAGCTAAGTCTAGATATTGAAAAAGTTGTTAGACATATTTAATTTAATTACAAAGTTCAACGACCTCGGGACGTTTTCCTTTAAAAAAACAAACACCATAAAAATAACATAAATATAATAAACATAACCAATTGATTTACCAACACATTTTCACAATATTCAGTTAGTATAAGATATTGCCATGAGTATGACAGATCTACAATTTCTCAATTTCGATACTTCATATTACTGTTTATCTTGTAAATTCCTAAAATTTCCGCTTCTTTCAAATGAAATCGGTGCGTATTTTTCATTATTATAACTCCTCGTAGCAAAAATTATCTATGCAATCCACATTTAATAGCTATTAAGACCCTCGAATTCACTACGATACTCACTCATCATTCTCATACTCATTCTCATACTCATTCTCATACTCATTCTCATACTCATTCTCATACTCATTCTCATACTCATTCTCATACTCATTCTCATACTCATTCTCATACTCATTCTCATACTCATTCTCATACTCATTCTCATACTCATTCTCATACTCATTCTCATACTCATTCTCATACTCATTCTCATACTCACACTCATACTCATACTCGGGTTTTAATAGCTAATATTAAATACTTTATCTAATAAATTTCATTGCACGTTCTAGGGTACTACAGGGTTCAGTTTTGGGACCATTGTCGTTTTAATATATTCCTATGTGACAAAACCACAATTTACGGATAATCAACTCAATTGAATGCTTAGCACCAGCCAGCTTCAATAAACATAGAAGTGTGGTGTAACACAAACACCTCCATTCAAATGTTAATAAGTGTTTTATAGTAAAACATCCAAGAAGACGAAGTAACATAGTTCTCTATTATGCCTTAGATAAATACTTATTGACAAGGTGTATCAACCTTCGAGACCTTGATATTACTTTCAATTCTAAATAATCTTTTTCTTGACACATTCAGAATATGTCGAATGATGCTCATAAATATCTGACTGTTCACAACCCTCAAGATTTCAGTCCAGTCACATACATATATTGTATGTGACAGTAAATATAGTATATGACTATATACAGTGAATTGTTGTATTATATTAGATACAGGCTAGAATATGCTATATTAATCTCATGGTCTCCGTTTTACAATATAATATACACAACAATACTTTAAAGTACATCCACAGACGTTTTCTTAATTTCCTCTTAATGAAGTAGATGACGTCCCGCTATGAGTACTTGACATGAAAGATCTTTAGAACGATTTTCAGTTCCCTTGAGCATTGAAAATTAACTTCAGCCATAATTATTCTTATGTATGTATAAACTAATACATGGTGAAACAGACTGTGGAAAATTGTTTGTGTTGCCAATTGTAAATGAGTTATGTTTTCTTGTTCCTAGATTGGCTTCCTGTCAAAATGTCACTTTCTCTCTGTCTTTCGCTAGGACTAACATAAACATATTCTAGTGATGCTACAAATCATATACTTAGATATATTTAACTGCAGTATCAATCTGTTTGTCATTTTCATGTTTTTATAAAATAAAAAAATATTTTTTCAATAATTGTTGGTTGTACCTCTATAGTAACTATTTATATATACTTCTGCTGGTTTTTTACAATTTCATGTAATTTCCTATCCTGTATAAATATATCTTTGTGTAATTAATTAAAAATAAAATAAATTAAAATAAAATATACCGTATGATATATTTCATATCAGGGATCAAATATTGGGTAATTAATTAAATACTATTAAATTATTTCAATTCCTCAGTATATAGAGAATATTTTAAATCATAAGTTACTTTAGACTGTGTAATTAATTGAACACAATAATTATTATACCATTGCCACAAAAGATGCTGTCGAACATCGAAACCTATTGTATCTCGAATTTACAAGTTTCTTTCCGCGTAGGAGAGACAATTGTTATTCTTCGTAATTGTTACAATATTGTTATATAAATACGAAATAGTAATGAACGTTTAATCCCAAGGTCTTGATTCTATCAGCCTATATTCTATTCAGCTATTTATAGGTTATTAATATAAGTTAATTGTTCGTTTCAAATAATTTTAACGCCCACGAACTTAACCCACGATTTCTCTTGTGGCAGTAATTATAAAATTATTCCTATAACCAGCAGACAGAAGGTATGGGTGGGTATATTTATTTATAATGATTGAGGCACCATCAAGCATTCAGTTAGCTTCATCTTCAGAATAAATCCAGACTAAATGATGAATTGTTTTCTGTGTGTGATGATGTTGTATACAATAGACACAAAAATTAAGGGATGTAAAAAATCCTAAATTTTTAGGTGATTTTCAAATAGCTGTAACTTGGAAAAAATAGTCGCAGAACAATTTTAAAAAAAGCAAATTGAAGCTCCAATTTTCTAGTTTTCAGAACTTGAGATCAAATCATCGACTGTTTCTAGTAATCATAAGAAAGCCAGGGAAAAAAATGTTTTCAAATTTTTGTTTGCCTTTCAAAAGGTTCACGGACTTCAATAATTTTTTTCAATCATAAATCTTTTTTAGAATATTTTATCCTCTTTAATGTGAGTGGTCTCAGAGCCTTGTACGATGAGTTATCGTCGTTCATAGCAAAAAAGTTTTTAATTTTGGGAATTAATTACTCGGCAAATAATGATCGTACAGAAAATTCGAGTAGGGTTTTAAAAACTGCAAAGTATTCTTTACATGTCGTAGTTATTGGTTTTTGATAAAAAAAATTCAGTACGAGAATGTTGATTGAAAAAGAGGTAAAAAATTGCATATTTTGGGATATTCGCTTAACTTGGCATAACTTTGCAAATAATGGATAAACTAAGGATGTTGAATGTTTTTTTTCAACCTCAAAGTATCCCAAAGAAACCTTGAAAATTTCAAAACTGCGATTTTTTTTTCATTGTGTTGGGAATGATTGAATTTGTCGTTTTTTCTAAAAATCAATTTAAGAATGTATTTTTCATTTCTTGTTATTTTTTTGGGTTAAAAATGTTTTTTAGCAATAATCCATATTTTTTTTATCAAAAAATGTTAATTATTGTAAGAAAAAAAAACTAATTTTAATTTTTTTTTGCAAAAAAATTTGGCATGAAAAATGGCATTTTTCATTCAACCACCGATATCTCAGCAACAAATGGTCGTAAAGAGTCCGTTAAACACCTAAATTAAAGCTGAATAAACAGGCTACCCGGCCTTTTTATTGATTTAGTCCGAAAAATTTCTTGAACTCAACGACGCTGTTAAAAAAAGAGTTTGAAAAATGTTTGTTTCGCGGTATTTCTTTGGATTACGCAGTAACCGTAGCTCATAGAGTTTTTTTGTCCGAATATTTTAAAACTAGAAACTTCAAGCTTCAAGATGTTTTTCCCATCTCGATATGACCATTTTTCATAAAGTTACAGCCTTTCAAAAATCATAAAATTTTTTTGGATTTTTTTTTGTTCCCTTAATCTGTTTGAGTAGTGTAGATTTAAATATAGAGGAACTAAAATTATTCCTTGTTGATAAATGCTTTTATTATTTTAATGACTATTGGAATATTTAGTTTTTAACTTACCGGGACGATTCCTATATGCACAGTTGAAGTAAAATAAATATTAAATATATAAAAAAAATTATGATTACTATAACGTTTAGAAAAGAATAAATAAAATTCAATATTTTTCGTTAAACAGATATTTAAATGTAGACGGTTCCAACTCTGTATGTCTTTCACACAAGATCTACGTACAGTGCTATTCAAAAGTCCCCTCCCCCCCTCTTATCTTTGGAACGATTATACATAAACTAGTGAAATTTGGTAACTGAATATTAAGGGTTGTAAACTTCCCTACTAGTGCTGATAGATGACGTATGCGTCAAAGATGACGTCACAAGGTCATTGTGACCAATAATTTTAAATGGAACCCTATGGCAAGCGACACCTCTTTTAAAAGGTATCGAAAAAACCTATTCAATGATACTAATATTGTGTCTGTTTACGGCAGTTTTGACAACTGGCTTTCAAAAACCGCAAATCTGTGATGAATTAAATCAGTTAATAATAAAATTTAGAATTCAAGCTCCGCCACTGGATAGTTGGATAGTAAATAATCTGACGTTTTTGCAAGTCTCCCCAATTTAATGTTTTTTTAGTTGTCAAAGTTTTTATACATTTAATAATTTGTGTATTGTTGATCGAACGTTTAACTGTTTTAGTACCTTGTGGTAATTTTAAAATATTTGTACATTCAATAATTTGTTAAACTGTTGTGAGCTGAACGTTTAAGTGCTTCAAGAAGAGAAATGGTACGTGTTTTAGGTGATAAAGTAGCAGCGATCCTAATACTTGGTGAAACTGGAGAAAATATTCATGCAGCAGAACGCATTTTTAATGAAAGGTTTCCCGATCGCCCAGTTTCGAGGACTTATTTGAGAGAGCTTCTTCGTAAGTTTAAAACAACGGGTAGTATAGTAAAACGATCGGGCAGACCACAAATTTCTGATGAGAAAAAAATTGATATACTGGCAGAAGTAATAGTAAATCCTACTTCTTCAACAACTCAAGTTGCATCAACCTGTGAAGTCAGTCAAAGTACAGTGCACAGGGTGTTGAAAAAAAAAACAAATTTCACCCATACAAATTAAAAATGGTTCATCAACTCTCAGACGACGATTCAGACCGAAGACTGCAATTTTGTGAAAATATGGAGACTAAAATTAACCAACAGCCAGACTATATCAAAACAATTTGTTTTAGTGACGAAAGTACTTTCTATCTAAATGGAAATGTAAATACACAAAACGTGAGATATTGGAGTGACGCAAATCCTCACATGTTTCGTGAAACACATACTCAGTATCCCGAGAAGGTCAATGTTTGGGCAGATATACTGGGAAACCACATCGTTGGGCCTGTTGTTTTAAATACCAACTTAACCGGTGAGGTGTATCTGCAGATGTTGCAAAATGCAATAGAACCGTTAATCCTTGAAATTTTGGAAGATAATCAAGATGAATTCGACATTTTGGAAATAACATTCCAACAGGATGGTGCTCCTCCACACTATTACGGTGCAGTAAGACGGTATTTGGATGAAGAATATCCTGGTAGATGGATTGGACGACGAGGTTCAATGGAATGGCCGCCTCGATCACCGGACCTCACACCTTTAGATTTTTTCTGTGGGGGTATCTTAAATCGAAGGTTTACGCCACTCAGCCTGACAATATTGATGTTTAAAACAACGTATTGTTACAGAATGTAGGGCTATTTCCGCAGACACATTTGAAAAAGTACGAGAAGAGTTTCGCAATAGGATGTTTTACTGTCAGGAAGTAGATGGAGCTCACTTAGAACAATTACTATAAGTAGGTACTGATTCTTGAATCTGTAATTAAAATTATTATCCAAGTTTACTGATTACTGATTTAATCCATCAAAACTACTATAAATACAAACAATATTAGTATCATTGAATACGTTTTTTCGATACCTTTTAAAAGAGGTGTCGCTTGCCATAGGGTTCCATTTAAAATTATTGGTCACAATGACCTTGTGACGTCATCTTTGACACATACGTCATCTATCATCACTAGTAGGGAAGTTTACAACCCTTAATATTCAGTTACCAAATTTCACTAGTTTATGTATAATCGTTAAAAAGATAAGAGGGGGGGGGGGGGGAGGGGACTTTTGAATAGCACTGTATATATACATTGATCTGATAACGATCAATTGCACTATTCTATTACTGTAACTGTTTTTGGCTCATTACAACTAACAGCAAATTTATAAAACGGGAAGATAATAGTTTAAAGTTATACCGTATACATGTATTCTTTTTTTTTTTTTTTGTAGTGGATGAATCGCCACGATTTTATTACAGTATAACTACTCTAAAAGTGTCAAATCAAATTAATATTTTCTAAGGAATTTTTCAAATAACTCGTAGTTTTGGTCGTCTGTTTCTTCGTCATCCATACAGACAGCAAATACTAACTTAAAAATGTATTACTTATTTAATAATTAAATACGAGTACTTATGAAATACTTAAAAATAAAATACGATTACTTATGTTGTGAAGATATTATTTAGAAACGACGCGACGTGTTTTTGCCTAGCAAACGAACTGACTTATATCAACGTTATTCAAGGATATTATAAAACAATCAATTTAATGACATAACAACTTTCACGATAGCGTTATATATTTACATAAATGTGCTAATTCGAATTTATCATTCCATATGCTTATTTGTTAATTGGGAATACGACATTTGGTTTGAACATGCCTTTGCTGAAATTCGAACATCTGTACACTGCAACAAATAAAAATAAAAACAAGAAGACGTAATGGAGCATATGATGGGAAATAAGCCGCCCTAGATCGTAATTTCAAATCGTTTTCGTTTTTGTTTTGTCACTTTCTCAACCGAGAATTTGTAGTTTGCGTAAAAATTAACTCAGTAATTAACCACTAGCTCTCTTCGTCGTTCGATCCAGCTTTCTAGTTTACATCTGCCAATAACTCCGTTGAAACTGTAAACAAAACTCGTTTTAATTATACCTCTTGTTACGTGTTTTAATGGATTTATCTGGTGTTGTACCAAGTTGTGTTAGTGATATAGTGACATGAAAATGTACTTTTTTACCCATGTCGTATTACTAAGTTTATTAAAAGTATTTTTCAGTAATAAATATATAAGTACCTACTGGAAAATAAAATAAACACTATTACATTGTGTATAGGGAGTAATATAAATAAAGTACACCTTGGAACGTAGTAAGTAGTCGAAAAAAAAAGAATACCACAACAAAGTATCATCTTTCATTCTGACCATAAAGGACTTTAGCGAATATCATAGATCACTTAGACAACTTTTTACAGGATATACACCTGCCTGGGTATTCAAGTACGTTTTTTTATTAGATATTAAGTGTGCGGTATTCCTTTCAATTGATATCTGTTCTTATGCCTATATGATTTTGTTCTGCAATGTATTTTATCTATATATTTTCCATACATGATAAAACAAGTAAAAAATACTGAGTACTTAAACATATGAACCTCCATCGGTATACCACTGCTTTTGTATGTCCTAATCCTTACAACCTCCATAACATCTGTTATTATTGCTTACATTTTTACGTGCAATTAAAATTTATTTATGTGAGTAAATTAATTGAAAACACTATTTTAGACAAATATGATAAGAAAGCATCAAGTATGTATCCCTCTGTACTTCACAAATTTTGTGTACACTTTCTGAAATAGGTGCAGAATTTTACACTAGTTGCACATCAAACCAAATCAAGAATGTATCCGATCGATTTTTTTTATAATTGACCACATTTTTTATAAGATTAATGTATTATTTTTATTAGTACACAATAAGAATGACAAACATAATATATCACAATTACCTATCCAACGAAATAAAGATATAACATATTTTTCAGACATCTAATATCTATTAGTTTTAATAAACTTGGCCATAACAATAACTATGTTTGTTTCATAGGACAGACAAATCATTTGGGCATGAGTTTATTATTCAAAAATCATAAATAGGTGCCATTGCTTCAGGTTCAATTGTTAATAATTCTTCTTATTGGGATTTAGTTCTCGCTGAAAATAAAAATATAGTAATAGCCTTAGTAAAATTTATTTCTACATTATTATTAAATAATAGACAATAATAGAGAAATGACAAATACAAAATATGCATTTATATTATCTTGTTTACATCATCGTCGCGAAACACAAATAGGTTAAGGATACATACATAATATCTATTTGGTGAAATCTTTCAGCGACTAATAAAATTCTACACATTATTCAGCCATCTTGGAATTTTTTTTTCCTTTTATAAACTTGGCCAACACAATTAATATTTGCTTCTTAATACACGTAACAGCATTTGGGTATAAGTTGGTTAATTACAAACAGCCACATTGCCTCGAGTTTCACCAGAGTCAACATGATGACTACATGGATGCGCTTTCTAGAAGGGATCATAGTTTACTCCACGTAGAGTAAAGTGTACTATATTGTGGTGTATTTATATAGTTTTATACCTAAAATGTAAAAGTTTTATACCTAAAATAATTATAGTGGTGTAAAATTTTACTAATTACACCGGTGTCATTTTCAGTAGCGAAGCGTCGATTTAAGCTGAGGGTAGCCTGTCCTGAATTAAGCGAGGGAGGGGGGCTGCTCATTTTTAATGCAATATATATGTATATATATATATATATATATATATATATATATATATATATATATATATATATATATATATATATATATATATATATATATTGAATAGTTGATTCGCAAAAACAACTTACCTATATTTTTTTGTATATCAGTTTCATTCGTCGCGTTTTTTTTCTGCAAAAACATCTATGGTTCTTGAAATAAATTGGTAGATTTATGCCGCTTTAATTTTTCAGTTTATCTTTTAATGATAAATTATGAAAATAACCACTTTTATTAATTAAAAAGTCTACTAAATCGGCATTGTCTAAGGCTCCCATTATCCTTAAAAATAACACTAATCACTACGACTAACGACAGGTCTGTTGAATTACTACTTTTATCTGCGCTTTATTTTTAGTTGTTTCTTAAATGAAACTCTTGAATGCAGACTAAACAAAATATATTTATTTTCTATACAACTACTACTATCATCAAAAGAACATACACACTGATATATGGCCCCATAGATCATAGACTTAAAGAACTGAACTTAACTGAACTGAGCCAACCAGAGATCACTTCTTCTAGCAAGGTCAATATTATAGCCACTGTATTACGCAAACTCATCGATCAGGCTATCTAAATTGCATATAATATTTCGCGTACTCCCCTCTCCCCCCGTGCACCGCGGATGTCCATAAAATCCAAGGCGGTAGAGAGTCAGCCCAGATTCTCAGTGCGCAGGCCTGCCAAGGCTTGCGCACTGCCGGTTGCCGGCATGCTGGCACTTCAGTTTAAACGGAAATAGGTATGATAATATGAATAGAAAATGTTTATCATTCTGGCAAAGGCAAGTGGCAATATAAAAACGGAGTCTACCATCTAAAATATATAGAGTAGGCTGCGCCTTACAGCCTTAATGGACGTTTCGCCATTGGTTGTTTTATACCAGAAATAGTGAAACTTTACACCATTAAAAGTGGTATACTTTTACCACGGCACATTTTCCACTGTGTATGTAATCAATGCAATCGATTGAGGAATTATGGGAGTTCTGTTGAAACTGATTTAGTATGATGACACTTGCAGTTTTCATCGGTGTTTTAATCATCTCCTGATTATGTCAACTTGGTTAGTGAAACGTGCATCCAGTAAGGTGTAATCTTTCGTAGAAGACTGGTCTCCTGTTTTTTTAGTCCCAAATTTTATTATAAATCGCCTCTTTTAAATCTTCAAATGTGTAAACGATTCACATAGATATATTTGTTTAATTATCCAAGTAAATAGAAGTCTAATGGTGTCAAAACGAGACCATGGGGTGTCACATGTTACAGCTAATTGTTCGGTCATTAAATTATTGAAAAAATCATAACAGCACCGTAAGTTATGTTATGCCATTTTTTCCAATCCCTGGCTTCGTCCTTTGGGTGTCTTACTCAGATCTTGTTCAATTCGCCTTTCACTGCTCATATCCAAGTTGGTCTTGGTCTATGTACCTCTACGCCTCTTGCGTGCTAGTGCTCTCATTCCATTATTACACTTATCACATCTCGGTTCACTCTCCGCACATGTCCCAGCCATCTTAGTTTTTCCTCCGTAATTATTCCTCTTATATTCTCCCCTTTTAATTATAGTCCTATTTCCAAATCGGCTCTCATTCTGCATTCTCCATCTGCTGTTCGTATTCAGCCTAATACTACTCTCATGATTTTCCTTTCAACAACTTTTCTCCTTTCCACTTCCTTTTTCTTCATGGTTATCGCCTCTGCTTTATTGGCAAATATATATTTTTTTCTTAATTCCAGTTGATTTATATCCATTACTGGGGAATATGCCTCCCAGATATCTCAATCTATCCACCTCCCCGAATTCATGGTTTCCTGCTTAAATTGGCTACCTTTCTAGTTTCTTTCCCATCCTAATTATTTTGGTTTTACTTTTGTTTATTTTCAGTCCAATCTTCTTACGTTCGTCCACTGTTACTTATGCTGGTCATACTAGTCATCTGCGTATACTATAAGTTGGCCTCATCTCGATCCTATTATACCTTTGCTTATTGCTCGTGTGATATGTTCTATTGCCATATTGAAAAGCAACGCAGATAATGAGTCTCCTTGTTTAACGCCTTTGTCGATGTTGACTTCTTCAGTTTTGTGTTTTCATACTGATTCTAGTTTCTCTCAAGGTTGTATATATGTCTTCGGAGTTTCGCTGGTAAATCTAACTCGCTCAGGGCAATCATCAGTTATTTTCTATTAGCCGAGTCGAAAGCAAATGTTGGAAGTCTGCAAATAGTGTTTCAAGGTCTGCTTTATATTATTTTTCGATGATTTGTTTCATTACATGTATTGCATCCGTTGTTGATTTTCCTTTCAAGAAACCAAATTGATATTGCCTTGCACTGTTACTTGACATTTCAGATATTTTTTTTCTGTATGATTGAGGGGATACTTTTGTATGATGTGTTTAACAGCGTTATTTCTCTATATTTTTTTTACATTCGTGTCTGTCTACTGAGCTTATATACGTTCATTGTAAAATACCCATCCACGTTACATCCGACAAATATTTCGGTGGCATAGAGTGCCCCCATATGCAGCTGTGTTGCGGATATTCCAACATCTGTCCTCCAATAAATGCCAGCAAAAGTAAAAACAGACGTCTCGCACAGGAACTACATATATAATGTAAAAATACGATAGAATATTTTATTGGTACCAAACGTGCTAGTGACATTAGAGCCGGGTCGAAGAAATAAATCCACAGTTAAATTCACTTTAGTTCGCTTCCAGTTCTGCATAACCCAAGAGACGATTTATTTAACGGCGTTGTCAAACAGGAACTGCATCGTTTTTTAGATAAGATTTACTGCAGATAATGGTTGATTTATTGCTAGAACAATGTGTGTTAAGGTCGACACTTGACGAAATCCTACGGATGTGCTATTTTTACTTTATGGGTTTTTGGGAAGTCAATATAATGAAGGTAAAATTAACTAAAAGAAATCTGAAATTTCTAGAAAGCTTTCTAAACTTTTCTCTCCATTCGTAGGGTTTGATATTTTAGTTTGTGTACGTTATTATCACCGCTAGACAGAGGTAGCTATAACCAAAGACATGTATACCAGATGTTAACGAGATCATGTATCAAGCCGCTATTTTTTCTAAATTAGATAACTTCTAGAACGCTTAATGCCGTATATAAATTGAAAACTTTCGCATGAAAAGTAAATGGGCTAATTTTGATATACACATATTATCAAACCACTTCCGGTTTTACCGGAAGTTTAATCAATTTTGAATTTATAAATGAAACCTGTAATTTTAACCTATTCGTCATGAATTTGTTATACTCTAAATCAAAATTTTTAACATTTCCCTGAAATATCATGAACTTAATTTATTTTTATATATATATATATATATATATATATATATATATATATATATATATATATATATATATATATATATATATATATATATATATATATATATATATATATATATATATATATATATAAATAAAAATTAACTGAAAATATTTATACGATAGACATATTTACAAGTAGAAATTGGAAATGATAATATTGTCCGTTTTTAATTTATTTTTATATGCAATTTTTCCTGATTCTCTGGCGACAATAATTTGTCGCCATTTGTTGTTGAAATGTTTTTTTAGCGAAAGGTATTATCTTCTTCCTGTTTTTCCTATCTAAGGCAATAAAACAATTGTTGCCCAAAAGTCGAGGGGAAATATTATAATTTTTTAAAGCAAACATGTATTTGTTTCATATGCGTTAGTTTCAAATTTGAAGATTTCAGTGCAATTTAGAAATAAATAGCGGGCTGACGATGATCAACATGAAATCGTTGAGATCTGATATACACTATCACATAAAAATTAAGAAACGTAAAAAAAATCGTATATTTTTTGGTGATTTTCAAAGGGTTGTAACACGAAGAAAATAATCGCAGAGCAATTCTAGAAAATGCAAATTGAAAGTCCAAGTTTATAGTTTTCAGATCTTGATTTTTGATCTTTGAGTTGAATTTTTTTACCATCAATAGTTTTTGAGTAATCATAAGAAAACTATCGGAAAAATATCCAAATTTTTCCTTGCTTTTCACAAGGTCTACGGACTCCAATGAATTTTTTTCAGTGATTTCACCATAAAGCTTTTTTATATACATTTATCATCTTTAATTGGAGTTGTCTAAAAGCCTTGTACGATGATGTTTCGTTAAGTTTCAAAGCAAAAAAGTTAGTTTTGATTTTGGTAATTAATTACTCGGGAAATAATGATTTATTTATCTTACAATAATTAACATTTTTTGATAATAAAATATGGATTTTTCAATCTCAAAAAATGAGTAAAAAATTAAATATTCATCTTTAATTTGATTTTTAGCAAAAACAACAAATTCAGTCATTTCAAACACGACGAAAAAAATTGCAGCCCTTTGAAATTTTCAGGGTTTCTTTGGGATAATTTGAAGTTGAAAAGAAACAGTCAACATCCTTAGTATATTATTTGCAAAGTTATGCCAAGTTAAACAAATATCCCTAAATACGTTTTTCCCAATTATTTACCTCTTTTTCAATCAATATTCTCGCATAATTTTTTTTCTTCAACAGAAAATGAATAACTATATCTTATAAAAAATACTTTTAGTTTTTAAAACCCTACTTCAATTTTCTGTATAATAATTATTTCCCCGAGTAATTAATTTCCAAAGTCAAAGCTGACTTTTTTGCTTTCAACGACGATAACTCAGCGAAATATTCAAATACTCATCGTACAAGGCTTTTAGATCACTCAAATTAAAGAGGATAAAATCGTTTAAAAGAGCTTTATGATGAAATAACTGAAATAAATTTATTGAAGTCCATGGACCTTTTGAAGTGCAAGCGAAAATATGGAAAAAAAAGTTCTGATAATTTTCTTTCGATTACTCAAAAACCGCGAATCGTAAAACATTTTGATCTCGACATCTGAAAATTAGAAACTTGGAGCTTCAATTTGATTCTTTTAAAATTGCTGTGTGACAATTTTTCACCAAGTTACAGCTCTTTGAAAATCAGAAAAAAAATTAAGATTTATTTACATCCCTTAATTTTTGTGTCTAGTGTATAAGAAAATACCGATACGATTAATGTTAAGAAAAGTATCCATGACATCCCAGTTTTCCAAAAAGAAAGAACGTAAAGGATTGGAAAACTATCCCAATCATGTGAATAGAAATTCTTATTAATATACAGAACAGATACCTACATATACATATTTCACATGTGCTGTATAATTTAAGTACTTAACGTACCATTAGAGACGAGAGATGTTAGGACCTACTCTTTTATTTTTTTTATGACGGGGTGACATACTTAACGTAACAAATTGGAATAATTGATATACAAACTTCGTTTCATGGCATCGTTCGAATATTTTATGGCCCATAAATTTTATACTCTCGAATTAACGGTTCAGGCGATATTCTAAAATAGCGATTCATAAACACGTTATAATGAGATAATCGACCGTTTTGCATAAAATCTCGTACACGCGCGTGTATCATGGGGCAGACAAATTTTCCGTATATTTTTATTGTTCACGCATACATTTTAGAAAAGGCACAAAATGTGTGCAGAAAATACGTATTTAGCAGTTATAGTAATGTTTATAACGATTTTTATGTTCTACATGTTTGGAACTTTAAGGAGTATGCAGTGAGCACGTGATGGTAAAATTGTTACCGGGCAAATAGGTAGTGTCGATAATAACACAGTCCTACAAATTTTGACATTTTGAAAGTTGATTTGGGTTTGATGATTATAAGTGAGTTATTTACGCTGATTTCATGTCTACCTTCCATTTTTGCCCCTCGCGTAAGGTTTTTGATCAACTGAATGATCAGAATAAATTAAAAACTAATGGAAAAATTACATTTATTTTATAATATAAAAATTACATAACGTTATATTTAATCATCATCATCATGAGGTCATCAGTCCTAAGATTGGTTGGACGCTAACCTCCAGCTTCTCCTATCTTGTGCGAACCTACGCATTTCGCTAATTGTGCTACAACCTACTTCCCTTACTATTTGCGAGCGGTAGTCTAATCTAGGCCTACCTCTGCCTTTCTTCACTTCTATTTCTGTCTCCAAAATATCGCAGACTATTCCCCCATGTCTCAGCAAGTGCCCTACCATCTTATCTCTTCTCTTACTTATGTTTTCCCACATATTTCTTTTCTCGCCGACTTTCTCTAATATTTCTTCGTTTCTAACCCTATCAGTCTACGGTATTTTCATCATTCTTCGGTAACACCATATCTCAAAAGCTTCTAATTTCTTCCTACTTGCTTCCCCTATCGTCCAGGTTTCGCAACCGTATAGTGCCGTGCTCCATACATACGTTTTCAAAAATCTCTTCCTTGTTTCTAAGTTTATTACCCCCGAGCATAAAAGTGCTTTCTTTTTGTTAAAAACTACTCGACCCTGCATATATTATATTTAATAAACATTATAAAACATAGTAAGAACAATAACACAAGTAGTTTTGAGTCTCTAATTTCCTTTTTCTTTAAATATCTCTCTTTTTAACAAAAAACTTCGTTTTGTAGTTTTTCGTGTGTAATAATTTGTTGGATGTTCTTTTTTCAGCATCCAACAGTATTCTGTCATCACCGCCACATCTCATCGACCCTGGTACCTCCTTTCCATCTCCTTTATGTCTTGATACAGTCTTTCACCTTGCTCCTCACTAAGAGCACCAACATTTTCTGGAAAGTAGTCGAGATGAGCATGCAGAAAATGAATTTTTATGCTTATATTACAACCAAGTTGCTTAAACTTATCCAGCATTTTATTGACAATTTCCGCATACTACGGATGTTTATAATTTCCTAAAAAAATTTCTGTTACATTTTTAAAGCATATCCAAGATTCGTTTTTAATTTCTGTCATTGTTTCTTCAAACTGTTAGTCCTGCATTCATTTTCTTATTTGTAGTCCTACGAAAATGCCTTCCTTTAATTTTATTTTAGAAAGAGCTGGAAACCACATAAGTACTTAAAATAATTCCCATTTTTATCTATAGCTTTTACATATTTATAACAAAATATATTTGGTGTATTTTTGTAACTTCTAGACATTTTGAAAACAAAATAAAAACACACGATGCGATCACGAGTAAACGTACACACATTAAAAATGTACTACAGCGACTATGTAAATCCCCGAATAGTGTAAAGCCAGAATATCTCCATAGTGCTAATGACTAATAAATTTAATAATTTTAATTTGTATTCCCATCTATATCCAAAATATTACATCTAAAAATAAATAAACTGTTACTCATTTTATATTTTTCTTTAAAAATTGTTCAAAATGTTATATTCCATGATTTTCAATTTGCAGTGTTCGATTTTTTGTTTAATTTGCATTGGGGCAAAGTTCAATTTTCAGTATTTATGAATGACATATAAATATGGCAACACAATCATATTCCCGTTTTACCAAGTACTACCAAAATCTCTGGACTATTACCGTTAAACTTACCAGACCATGAAAAGGATACCATACGTTGTTCAGCTTGAAATCTTCGATTTGACGTCCTCGAAAGAATTTCCTTTTCAATTTTTGTGTGGAGTTATGACAGCCTGAACTTGCTCCACTTGCGCGTGACATGATTGTGTGGTTATTGTTAATAAGATGTTCGTATAAAAAATACCAGTTTTCCACGAATACTGAAATATTACATTTTTCTCGATGTGCGTTTCGCCAACCAAATTGACATATTCGGGAGATTAAATTTTAAACTACCTCTAATTTCTATTTATACCTAAACATTTTTCAGGTTCAGTAAACCTTTATGAATATTTTCCGACTTCAACTTCGACGATTTTTCTTCGTGGTCAGTGAGTAGGGCAGGAACAATTTGTTTCGGTTTCCTGTACCTCTCCTAATACCTAATCCTTTATAGCTACCTCCATCCATGGTTAGTGAACCGCAGTGAGGTAAACCTTCGCTTCATTGATTCATTAATGTCGTCATTGATGGTATCAACCAAAACAACGGACTGTTAGGTATATGGTCCTTGTCTCTGTCCATTCTATTATCACATTTAGTTCTTATATTTTCCATCGCACCCAACAGTATGTTATTGGTTACACTTTTTACTGATATTAAGTTACTAGAGTCTATTCTATGACGGTTTTCGAAAGAATTTTGGGCAACGAAATATTTTTATAATATACTATATTTTAAATGAGCCATATGCTCCTTAAACTTAATTATTATTTTCCTTTTTGTCTGTCCAATATACTTTTGACTATAATTTTATTTCATAAATCCTGGACCTTTCGTATGAAGCTGAAATTTGCTTCACTGGAATATATACTTAGCGTTGTTATATAAAAACCATTTTTGCAGTGCGTACGAAGTTTGCATGTCGTCAAAACATCATTGTGTGTTAGTAAGACGCATTTTATTGTGTGTTTTCATTGTGTGTAAGTAAGCAGTATTTTGTTGCATGCAGCTGGGGATAGAGTTTGATAATCAACTAGTTTTTAAATAATTCTTCAATAATTCTCTTTCCGTTTCCGGTGTAAATAGCGCGGACTCACACAACTGACACAAAGAGATGTTTTTCCTCTTGAACAAAGGAATATTTAAATCTGTTGACACGCCCACGCAGTAGAACACAGCCGATAATGCATTCCACGTTAATGCTCATTAGTATTTTATGTACGTGCATACTGTATGATTACTTGTTTATGTGAACTTATTTTGAATGGACCCACTTACTAATGACAGGCTCGTTTCTTTCAGGTTTACGATGGAACTTAAGCCGTGCGAAAACGTGTAGTAAAAGTAACTTGAAGTAAGATCCTTCTTATAGCATAATATATTAGCTAGAGGTATGAAAGTAATCCCATGGGGAATTTGATGGCATTGTGCTGCATTTTTTATGGCCTTTGTGGACTATGATTAATAGGTGAACATGATATTTTTATCTCCAACATTTCTTAATCATTTTTTTTTTGGTGTCATAGCACCAAAGAGGACGCAAATAGAGTGCCAAATAAGGATTCACATCAAGGAATTGGAAAAATCATGGTCTCGGTCAGTATTCGAAAGCTTAAAGCTGTCGGCTCAATAGTGCAAGCAACTCCTGTTTTAATGTCTTAACGCTGCTTTAAGTGTTTTGTAAAATTTTACACTAATTTCACACCAAATAGGGTATATATACGAACCTGTTTGGTGTGAAATTAACTCCGCAAGGCTGTGGTAGAATTTTGCCGTTTGCTGGTGTGCAATTTCATACCAGCAATGGAGTAAAATCAACACGACGGACGGAAGTCTGTAAGCTCCACCTTTTGGTGTAAGCTTCATTTTATTTTTACACCTTTTACCGTCCATATTATACAATGAAGGAAAATAAAACACCTTTGAAACATAATACACTTTATTATATTTTTCTTTTTAATATACAAAGTTTATTTCTTTATTACATTAATGAAATATTCGCGTATAAGTCTACAAAATATTTATATTCGTATATATATACGTAAACAATACAACCCAATTCCTAACTTCACACTACGCTACACTCGATGCGCATTTCGGCAACAAAGTTTGCATCATCTTGAGATGATCAAAACTCTCTCTCTCTCTCTCTCTTACACCAAAGGTTCCGACCTACTCCAGTAAATTATAACTTATTATAAGTTATTTTATTACTTCGTACCTGCCCATAATCTTACGCGCAGGCCTATGATACCCGGACTATTTTGCCCTTTCTATTGACCACACATACAGAGTAAATATGTAAGAAATAGATATTATTGGGTTTTTTTATTATCCAAAAGCTAAAATTTGTTTCTTATTTTTTGAACTCTTTGTATTTTTAATTCAACTGTTTCAATATCCCTGCCTATATATTCAGGCAGTGAATCACCTGTTGTGGTTCTAGAGCTTTGTGTCGTACATATCGTATACTAAACTAACACTGTATTATGAATAGAAACTGTGTCACACCGGTGTTTGAATTGGTCGCTTCTTCGAAGGGTCGATAACATTTTAGGGGTGTTTGCCTATTGTTTGTATTTTATTGAAATAACAGGAATATGTCGAACAACTTGTAAGTGGCTAGAAATATAAAGGAAGCTTTGTGAACATAACTGTACTAGTCAGATAAATATTGGATATTATGTAAGTTTTTGTGAACCATTTTATTAAATCAGATGATTATTTTGCGGAAATATCCATCAAAAATTTACGCTTACCTAGTTTTTCTTTATATATTGCGCGTGTTTACATTAATTCTATTAAAATTAGTATTAACTTCTTTTTGCAGCAACGATGTTGTCAAAGGAGATATTTTCTACAAAATTTATTTTAGAGATATTTCTCAATAGCAGTAAGTAATCGACAGTTGTAATTTTTTCGAGTGGTGTTTATTAAATTGCGTGCTGAAAGAAAATTCGATTACCAGGATATTACCAATATCTTTTAATACTTTGCAATGTTCTCAGTTTTTCTGACTATTACAACAGAAAAGATCCGATGGAAGTATTGAGGTGAGGAACAGTATTTTTTAATACGCTATAATTTCTGCGTATAAGATTTCTGCGTCAAATTCGATATTTTGGCGGTTTTCCTATTTCCTGTGGAACGCATTCTTTTGATGTTACAAGTTTTATTTTATTTATGACACTGTGTTACCGAATAATCATCTTGTACTATTCCTTTCATAGCTATTTGCCAAATAAAAAACTCTTACCTTGCCGATAAACGGAACAGTCTACCTGAGCCTAACCATAAAAACAAGCCACGGTATGTTTTGAGATTTTTTATTTGGCAAATAGCGATGAATTAAACTATAATTCTTTTTCGTCTAACTCATCAAAGTAGGTATTTTGTTATTCAGCCTTAATTTTTTGTACCAATCTTCTTTAATATGCTCATGTATTAAGTTTATCTGGCAAATTATTGCTATACGGCCGCAAGCATTGTCGAACGGCTCAAAATTAGTAATATTAAAAATGACATTCACTGTACGCACCAAGAATATGTAGATATGCTATTAGTTTACAGTTTATGTAATGGAAATAGTGAAGTAGATACAATTAATGCAATAGAAATGCAATAACATTCCCAGGGCTAGTTTTAATTTTAGGTTGATTTAGTCGGTGTTTCGATTAATTTATTCGTTTATCTCGTCGAAATAGTAACAGAATTAAATTAATCTCAGATTAAAACAGTTCAGTGATGTAAAAAATACAAGTCCTTAACCAATTTTGAACACCCAGCAATTTGAAGTTGACAGGTTCAATTCTGTGTTTCAAAATATGGGGAAAGTATTTTTTTCTTTTCACGGCAAATTAAATCAGCGAAAATAATTAAAATATGCACTTCTTTCTAATGTTGCTGCTCTAACTGGATCTACACTAGATTTATAAAAGTACTATCAATATAAGGTATTAGCTTAAAATTCCATATATCAAAAACGTTGTCGCGTTTAGTGGAAAAGAGTGGTTTGTTAAAAACCATAGTCGATAGGACACCGAATATCAACGTCAATTGCACTAGCTCTATTCGCTCCGAATCTAATAATTTACTGGGATATGGATGTCGTAGGGGATGTGAGGTTTTTTTATTTTGTTTGTTTATTTTAACAAGTGATATTGTTTATTTTAAATTACACGAGGTTTGGGATAGGAAACTATCCTGACTATTTTGCTTTATTATACATTTTTTCCTAAATTATTTTCCACTAACGCCACATGCATTATTTAAAATTTGTAGACAGCAAAAAAACTGGGTAACAAATACTTGCTACAATATTTACGATATTAACATATGCAGAAAAGCTTTATTGTATATGATGTTTAATTTATTGTTTAAATTCATTAATTTTTTCATTTCTTTCTTCGAAATCTACTGAACCCTATTTATTATTCAAATTCATCTCAAAATTAGTGTATTTTTCAAATGCACCACTCAAAAAATTTAAGTGAATAAAAAGCGTAGCTCAGAATTTGTTTTGCCAAAATATTTCAAAACTAATAACTTCAAACTTCAAAATGTTTTTTTTTTCATCTCGATACGACCATTTTTCATAAAGTTCCAGCCTTTCAAAAATCTCAACATTTTTCGAAACTTTTATTTTCTTAATTTTTTGAGTAGTGTAGAATTCTGATATCAAAATCATAAAAAACATGACATAAGAAACATATATATTTATATGAAGTATTACACTATTGATTGATTAGTTATTTATTATTTTTCATACTGTTATTATCTATGGAAGTATGTTATAGCGGCAAAAAAATATCAAATTTATTCCGTGCTTTTCGCAACCACTGTATTGTGAAAGTAGCTTATGTCTAATTTTTATTTTTCAGCAATATAACAATAACAAAAATTTATATTATTGATCTTTTGCTCAACAAAAAACAATACATTCATGTACAGAAAATGATATTCTACCCAGTTCATTATAATTTTGTATGTTTTTCATTACTTTTTTTCTGAACATGTAAGTCTGACAAAACAAAAAATATGCTTTTTTTACAAACTCTCTATATTAATGACAAAGGCAAAACATTCTAAATCAACTCTGGTCGCATACCGTAAACTGGAACTAAAATCTATATCTGGAGAGACATTTCCTGTCCCACTTACATGCACGAGCGTTTCACACATAAATATTCCGTCTCCTCTTTTATTATATAATAAATTTTCGATTAATTAATAAAAATTAGTCAATATGCACGTTTGTTTGACAGTGCCAGATCAGTTTCCTGTAATTTGCGGTGTATTAACCTCCATAGAATATAAAATATTTAATCAGTCATTAGCGGTGTCGATCGATTTTATGTAAGATTAGTACCTCATGGAAGTCGCAAATAGTTGATAGACCCAATTAGGGGTTATAGGTATGAAGACGAAGCATAATGTGGTGATAAAATGTCGTTGGATTAACTTTAAATCTATTTTATGTCTTAGAAAAATCTTAAGAATATCTTTTATGTCTCATACTAAATCCAATAATTTTAATACGATCTAATTTTCCCTTGTTGCATTTTTTTTTACTAATAGAATCAATAAAAACAATTTTTGATTGTTGTAGATAAATAGATATTTTTATTTATGTTTGTATGTATTTTTATGAAAAGTTATTATAGGGTCATTAAAAACAGTTTAATAAATATCTACTAATTAACATGTTAACAAGATACTATGAGAACTTTAATCATACTAAGATAAGAAATCAAATATTTAAGGCCTACTTGTTGTTACCATTTCACACCAGAAAAATAGTTTATTTCTGATGAAGAATAAGTTTTTATTTAACCTTAATGTATTCGACTTAAATATTAATTACATTAATTGCAACATAATACAGAACTATGTTTATGCCCCACTATAATCTCTAGCTAAAACTGTGTGTAAGTCTATACAATGTAGTAATCTCTTATCAAAAAACTATTATTTCTTAATTCTTATAATTTTACAAACTACAGAAATAAGGAGATCATACTCCAACCCATATGCAAATGCCTTATATAATAAGGACTATCCGACTTATATGTTACTAATAAGGACTAAACAAATTAGGTCAAAACAGCTATTCTCCTGGCTATATGTCAAGCGCCGAGCGCTGAATTACTGCACTGCACTGACGAGACCCAAGATAAGGTCGAAACCGGTCTGAAGTTAACGATATCCTGAGATAGGTGACACTTTACATTTTCCTTGTGGTTTTGCAACAATCTGAATCACTGTATTTTAGTGCTAACTCTGTTAGACAAAATACGGCAAATTTTGTCATGTAATTTAGCGCTCGGCGTTGTTTCTCGTTTCGTTTCTCTGCCTAAAAACAAAGAAAAAGATTTTTAAGAAATGTTTGCTCTGTGTCGTCGGCATTTATTCTTGTTAGCACGATAACTCAACTAAATCGTGTCGGATCGATCGGGTTTTGACTAATTCTGATTGGGGACGTCTCCCAGACGACACCTATTGATTTTGAGGTGGATAGGACACACTATACCATGTACATGGGTCATGAGAAAGTATAGGGTGTCCAGAAAGGGTAGGGGGTATTTGTAGATTCAATAAAAAAAACTAGAAGTCAGAAAAAATAAATTTTTTTGTTAATTTTTAGACAAGGTTTTGGAAAATTAAGTACTAAAGATTATGTTCTTCAAATGTTGACCCTCATGCTGCTGGCACTCTAACCGTAAACGGAAATTAGCCACCACGCGTCTACACATCTCTCTGGAAACGGCGGCCATTTCGATGCGAATGTTGTGCTTTAATTGCACTAAAGTTCGTGGTTTGTTTACATACACTTTCTCTTTAAGGTATCCCCATAAGAAATAATCAAAAGGTGTAAGATCAGAAAATGGATTCGAATGTTTGAGAATACCGGTTCGATTGTAAAAATTCGCAATCCAGGTCGCCCGTGCTCTGTTCGAACCCCACAAGCGATTGAGGAAGTGAGAGTTTCAGTGCGTGAAAATCCTTCTCAATCAATTCGCAAACTCGAACATTCGAATCCATTTTCTGATCTTACACCTCTTGATTATTTCTTATGAGGATACCTTAAAGAGAAAGTGTATATAAACAAACCACGAACTTTAGTGCAATTAAAGCACAACATTCGCACCGAAATGGCCGCCGTTTCCAGAGAGATGTGTAGACGCGTGGTGGATAATTTCCATTTACGGTTAGAGGAGTGCCAGCAGCGTGAGGGTCAACATTTGGAGAACATAATCTTTAGTACTTAATTTTCCAAAACTTTGTCTAAAAATTAACAAAAAAATTTATTTTTTCTGACTTCTAGTTTTTTTTTATTGAATCTACAAATACCCCCTACCCTTTCTGGACACCCGTTACAACGGTGGACTATTTGAGAAATTTTTTTTGTTAGCACGGTCACTCAATTAAATCGTGTCAGATCGATCGGGTTTCGACTAATTCTGATTAGGGACGTCTACCAGACGAGATCTATTGATTTTGAGGTAGATAGGACACACCCCACCCTGTCCATGGGTCATAAGAAAGCACGATGGTGGACTATGTGGAAAAAAGTAAAACTGTCGCATAAAACACATATTCTGCATTTATGTGTTGGTTTATTTTTTCTCGGTCACTCAATTTCGAGATGTTCTACGCGCGGAAAAGTCCTTTTTAAGGTTTTAAAACTGTTTATTATCCTTGTTTACTAACAAATTTGGCTAAACCTATATGCGAACAAACCGTTTCAACCTTCTCATGCAACGCAAGTCATGCAGCAGCTGTGTTTGATAATCACTGCCCCTGTGGGTAACTCACTAAGAATACCGCTTTGTATTTTTTTTTTGCCTAAATAGCCCTCATTATATTCAGCGTGAATCTATCTCATTTTACTCAGTCCTACAGACGGTGGCAGGCAATTCACAAGATATATAAAATCAATTTCCGTCACGGCACGTGTGGAAAAAATCGGTCGGTCATCGGCGCAATCCACCAAATAAATTGAAACGATAAATCGCCGACCGCGTATTACTCAAGATGGCAACCGATCTGTGTGGATAGCCTGTTAATTTAAAAAAAAAAACAGTTCTCCGTGCAATATTAGAACACATTGAACACGAATCGATACTTTCACAGACATTAAATCTTCATCGACGTCGCTCTTATATGGGATTGCAGGAATAATTCTTACATCACTGGCACAAATAAACGACTCCCGTAATTGCATCGTAAGATTATTTATCGTAGTATCTTGTTGAATGCAGCTACACGACGACGTAGTTGTTGTTTTGTATTTCGATCCTTCGAATAAATTATCATGAGAAATGCAGTTGGAATTGATAAATACCGGTGAAGACAACTATATCACGCGTAATCATTGTTTTGAAATGCACTATGGAGCAAACAGTAGCTACACTCCTGGACAAAATTAACTCATCATCAGAAGAACTTCATTATTTATAATTTTAAATCCTTAAGCAATGTATGTATGTATGTAGGTGGCCTAGGATATCCTCTGTCACTACTGACAAACAATTGCAATTGTTTGATAGATATAAAGTAATATTGTGTAATTGCTTATTAATAATACATTCAACGCTGTTTAAGTAATTAGTAAAAGGCCATAAGTTCAGTTACCCTAGTGATTTTTTTTTAATTTAATGTCATACAGTGAATGAAGTCCTTTGTCCAGTACACTTAGAGTAGAAGAAATGAATCGTCCACGCAACTTGAGAAAAGATCAAGCAGTGTAACTCTGGTTAACGAGGGACATAGCCAGCGATATGTGGTTAATTTTTTAGGAGTTAGACGATCAACAATGTGTCGAACTGTTAAACGCTTCAATGAAATCAGAAGTTACTGTAGAACCCCAGAAGAAGGTCGTAAGAAGTCTACAAATGCAAGGTATGAGCGATATTTTATGTAAGTTGCCTTAAGAAACTTTATAACGCTATGATGGAATTTAATATCCCAACACACCTGATTAAGTTAGTGAAGGCAACCCTTTCTAAAGTTGATTGCAGAGTAAGGATACAAAGCAACATGTCAAGACCCTTTCAGACACATACCGGCCTACGCCAAGGGGACAGTATCGTGCCTGCTGATTAATATCGCACTAGAAAAAGCCATAAGAGAATCAGGTATAGCGACTAGAGGAACCATAATTAATAGGAGCGTACAAATCCTAGCGTACGCGGACGACATTGATATAGTATCCAGGACAAAAAGAGACTTAATACAGCTACAAATTAACGTAGCTAAAAAAAAATAAATGAAAGTAACCAATAGCACGCAATTAGCGCCACCCGAAGACCTGGTAATAGGAACATATACTTTTAAAGGCATAAAAGAGTTTACATATCTTGGCTCCCAAATAAGCGAAAATAACAGCATCAGTGCAGAAATCAAGAGAAGAGTTTACTTAGCTAACAGAGCCTACTTTGGGCAAAAAAAAGCTCCTAACATTATGCATAGTAAGCAAAAAAGCCAAGATATTGATATATAAATCACTTATTGAACCAGTACTCTCTTACGCGTCAGAAGCATGGACTATGACAAAAAGCGATGAAATGCTGCTAGGATGCTTTGAAAGAAAGGTCCTACGTGACATATATAGAGGTGTGCAGGAGAATGGGATGTGGCGGAGACGCTATAATTTTGAGCTATACCGCCTATACGAAGAACCTGACATCGCACGGTCCATTAAAATAAATAGGGTAAGGTGGCTTGGCCACCTAGAAAGGATGGACGATATGGGCCCCCCAAAGCAAATATTCCAGCAAACACCGGCTGGACATAGGAGGAGAGGAAGGCCCAGAATCAGATTTAGGGACCAGGCCGAAGAAAATCTACGGATACTAGAAGTAGGAAATTGGAAAACCAAAGCAAAGAATAGGAAGGAATGGAAACTGATACTAGAACAGGCCAAGACCCACCCTGGGTTGTAGCGCCAAAGATGATGATGCCTTAAGAAACAGTCAATCTACCAGTTTATAGCTAAGCAGAGCCCTAGCAGCAGCTCGAAATATATCTGGAAGCGGTCAGGAGAAGGTTTAATTGAAGAAGTATTGAACAGTAGAAGGCCAGCTATTGCACCACTGCTCACCAGAGAACATAGAGTTACTAGACTGCGTTTTCCAAGAGAACACGTACATTGGACCATTGACGACTGGAAGCGAGTTTTGTTTTCAGACTAAACAAGAGTCTTTATTCGTCACATGCGTGTTAACGAGCCTGGCGGAGGCAAAAGAGAGGTTTGCTACCTGCAATATCTCCGAGGATCCCATTTCGTGGTAGATCAATAATATCTTAGAGAGGAATATGTTTCGATCGTTGCACGGATTGATTTTCTATACGGAGAATCCATGAATGCACATTTTTACGTAGAAATCATCGTATGCGGACATATGATGCCATTTGTCGGGGACAATTTAATTTTTATGCAGGATAACCTTCGACATCACGTTGCTAGAGAAGTACTGACTACCTTTGACTTGTGAATATTCCAACTAAATGGTGAATATGGCCACCAAAAACCCTAGATATGACCTCCATGGAACATCTATGGGCTGCACTAGACCGAGCAGTTAGGCACCACACACCTGCCCCTATGACTTAGGGAATTCGGACAAGTCGTTCTTGCCGAATGGGAGAATATACCTCAGAGAACCATTCACCACATAGTCAATAATATGCCAACAGGAATGGAAGCGCAGTGATAAGAGCCAGAGGAGGATCTACACCCGACTGAATTCAAATACCTACGATATAATTTCACCTCCAATTTTTTCCACTCGTAGGCAATCTGCATATTTCCATCACCATAATGCGACCCTATTATCTGACATAGATTTGGTTACTCTAAATGTTACATATTAAAATTTCCCATTTATTTTCTTATTTATTTTTTAATCAACTTTGTAGTTAGCTTGAAAGGGGTTATGCGAGTCATAAGATAATAATGAACTTACGACCGAGAATCTTTATAAGTTAATCCTCTTATTAAAGGTATAAGACGTTTGGGGCGACAACAGTAAATAATGAAGGTATAATCCCTTACGTAAGGATTCCGTCGACGTCACACATTCCGCTATGAGACCACGTGATAATGCATTTCATTTGTATGTTGGCTACTTATATTATCTATTTTGTGCATACGAGGTCTATATAATAATGCGTAAAAATATCTACTTTTAATGGGTTCTACATACATCTTCATGGAATACATTGAAGCGTTTGTCTTCAAAAGATGACATGTCCACAAATTTAAATTTTTCAGGAGAAACATAAAACCAATTAAATATGGAATTTAAGGGCCTAAATTTGCAAAGTTCACGTTAAATTGCAAGCATTGTCGTATTTATTAATTTATTATTTTTTGAGTTAGTTTGTCCCACCTGTTGAATCACAGACTCGTAGAAACCAACTCGTATATACCGACTCGTATATGTCATGTTTTGAAAGCAAATGGAAGCTAAATGAAAATAAAAGTAGAAATAAAATAGAAAATGATATGTTATCCAACTGAATGAATGAAATCTTTGGAGTCGTCAGCTCCACTCGTTCTCGTTTTCATTTCAATCTTTCAAAAGACTGAAAGAACTTTAAGCTTCAGAATGTTTTACATTTCATCTCGATACGACCACTTTTCATAAAGTTGCAGCCTTTCACTGAAAATTTTTCGGAATTTTTTTGAGTGGTGTATTTGATATGTTATAGTTATCAAACAATTATTTGAAATATAGTTTTCTCTATAATCTCTATAATTTTCTTTGTCAAGAAATATCTTCTATTAAAGAAAATTCCAGTTTGCCAACATCCTGTATATTAAAACGTAACGAAATATTATAAATCATTCCTAGCTTAGAAGTTATTTTTGGAAAATACATTCCATCTGAATGTGTTAATAAAGTTGCCTTTATTATATATTTATATACATTCAAAATTTATTTTTCAAAAACCTTAGTATATGTTCAGTACTTCGTAAATATGAAAATTGTCTTTCTCTGTTTAATATAGTCTCCAACCTATATAAGCTCTGGTCAATAAATAGATTATAATTAGCATGACGGTGATCTTTGTAGATATTTCGTTACAAGGTCTGCGTGTAATGGGGCAGAGAATAAAAATAAAAATTTGGTCAGTGTTAGAGTCGCTTCTCTAACCTAGAAACCTTTATATAGGCGTTGGTTATATGAACTTGAACGTAGAATTAATGGTAGTAGTAGTAATCGTTTTTTTCCTGTAATTGCGATTTGAATCGTTCTTATAAAAATACTGAATACAAAAATGTGGAAAATTCTTATTTGCGACTTTGATTTTACTAATGATTGTTTAAAATATTCAGGGGTTTTACATAAACCGTTCATTAAACATTTTTCAGGTTATTGTTCAAACTCTATTTTCTATTTTGCAAAAGATTTTCATTTTCAACTCGCTTCTCTTAAATTATTTTTAAATTTCAATTTTTTTTTATAAAAAATTTCAACCAGACCTTCAGATGTGCAATATCATAAATATGAAGTGAAATTCAATGGAGCCAAGGTTCCATTAAAAAATACTTTACTTTAAAAATTTACAATTTGGTCATTCAATTTTGAATGTATGTATATGAAAATGTGCTCTGCATCGAACAAAAAAAAGGAGTTACTATTAAAAAAAATGCATCCCCTTTGAGCCAGCGAACATATGACACTGTACATAGAACTAAAGTATTTAAAAAACCGGCTTTAAAATACTTTTTGACACCTTCGAACATTTTTGCAAAAAAAATATTTTGCGAGCTTTTTCGGGTGTTCCAGACTTCTTTCTCCTTCGGGTGTTCCTCAGTGTATATATTTTTTGTACTTTATAGGGAGCTGTTCATATGTATGGTATAAAGATTGTCCTTTCGTGATAATTTTTAAAGAAAATCCTGCCCTGAAATATTGTTTTTAAATTATCAATTTTTGACATAAAAAATTACCCCCCACTTTAGTCCCCTCTGAATTACTAATAGCTCTCCAAAAATTTTAAATTTATCTATATAGAGAAGTTCCATTTAAGAATTTTTGTAATATACTTAACAGGTATTTTTTGCAATATTTTTTATTTTGAAGAACAGCTGAAAAGTACTTTCAACTGAGTTGCTAAATTCTTGGATGACATTCTATATGTACTTTTTGAATTTCCTCGATTATCCTATTTTTTAAATCTTCAGTATTTTTTGGTCTGTTAACATGGTTTGTATGTGAGATTAAATAACCCCCCAAAAGTAAACCAGAGGTATCAAATCGGAAGACGCAGGTGGCCATTCAATAATTCCACGTTTGACCATCTACCTGTTACAGAAAAGAAAACTTCAATATCTGTCCCGGATGGGTACCGAACGACAGACAGCTGTTTCAAATTTATTAGTTCTCATCAATGCCGTACACGGTACGCCGGTCCAGGACAAATGCCGAATCAAATCCGTGGGGTATTCATCTAATTCGATACGATTCATGTCCGTAACTTATCAAATGAAGATGCGGTGTAACTCCGTCTTGTTGGTAACGAATATACTGTATTTTTCATTTAAAAACATCTAAATAAACATCAACTGTATCGTAAAAGAACAAGGGCCAGTAATTTAATTACGAACAATGTCCATTCCCAAACTTTCACTTTTTTTGGGAAACCTTTGTATGTGAGCGTTCATCATCCGGATAAAGATTTCCTCTGCTTCAGTACCCGCAGTTCTGTTTGTCAACCATGCCGTTCTAATGAAATGTAGCTTATGAAAAAAAACTATTTTGTTTAGAAATTGCAAATGTGCCTGTAACTTGTTCATTAATTGACATATTTGGAGACTTCGTTGTGGATCATCATCATCATCATCATCATCGCTCCTGAACCATCCGAGCAGTATCAGAATGATACTTTTCTTTTTTAAATGCTCTTAATCGATGATTAACTTACATCGTTTTCGGCTGCAGATTATATGGTTAGTTTATGCGGATTTTCTTCAGGATTTTTTTCAGCGGTTTTGTGGATTTTTCTCAGTATACATAATTGGTTTTCATCAAGTTCTACTTAGTTTTTGAATCTTTTTATATGTTCAGTATCTCATTTTAGACCATTTTACTAATTGTAGATTATGATAGTGATACCGGGGTATTTATTATTGAATACTACACACATCTCTTTTCGAGTGCTTTCTTTTATTACCGAATTTAATCATAATCAGAATGTGTATTCCAAGTTTTTAATAAATAGATCTTAATAAAGTAAATAAATATAGAAACTATATTAAAACACTGACACTTTTGGCGTATTAATGCAGTGTTAAGTAACGGATTTATACATGGACCACTTCATAAATTTTCTAAATTAATTTTGTCACTTATAAGTTCTCCAATTGAAATAAACTTTGTACTGTTAAATATTACAATCAAAATCCCTTTAAAATGAGATGTCTCACGACTCCCTTTCGAATTAAAAATTTTCGAGAAGGCCAAAAATTTATAATTTAAAAATCAAACCGGTTTATTTCAGGAAGTTTCTTAAAAAGTAACGATTGAAATAATTGTTTCCGTATTTTTAGATGCAGTTTATACAAGGTGTAAGACGTATATCAACCAGCATTTACAGTTGATAGTTTGGACATAGGTTTATATATAAAATAGACAGTTTTAAAACCTTAAAACGAACTTTTTCGCACGTAGAACATCTCTATCTCGAACTTGAGTGGCTGAGAAAAAATAAACCAACACGTTTTATGCGGCAGTTTTACTTTTATCATTGGCGACTGCTTCACTGCCGTATCAATACGTCTGTGATCGAACGAAATTATTTTTTTTCTCTCATTCATTCGTATATGATACAGGCCGAATATATGTTTTTTTCGTTCAATGTAAAATCAGCAACGCGTTAAATGTTTATGTTCAAAATCTCAGAATGAACATAAACATTTACATCGTGCTTTCTCATGACCCATGACAGGGTGGGGTGTGTCCTATCCACCTCAATATCAATAGATGTCTGGTAGACGTCCCTAATCAGAATCAGTTGAAACCCGATCAGTGTGACACGATTTAATGGAGTGATCATGCTAACAAAAGAAAATCTCAAATAGTCCACCGCTGTGCTTTCTCATGACCCATGAACACGGTAGAGTGTATTATATACACCTCAAAATTAATAGGTGTCGTCTGGAAGACGTCCCTGATCAGAATCAATCAAAACCCGATTGATCCGACACGATTTAGTTGAGTTGTCATGCTAACAAGAAATTTTAATGCCGACGACAACGACACACACAGACACAAATTTTGTAAAAACCATTTTTTTTTTGTTTTTAGACCGAAAAACGAAAAATAATTGCTAGAATTTTTTTTTACATTATTGTTTACAGGATTGCATTACTTTTCCGCTCTGGTATAGTTGAGTGCGGAAAAGTAAAAATAATAATCCAAAGATCGAGTTACGTCAAAACCTCTGTAGCTCATTTAGTATTTTCAGGAGTTAAATGTAAAACATTTGATAGCAATTTTCGATAATATTTAGTAACTGTCAACAGTGTTTTATTATATTTCAGCGTTTACCAGACAAATTACTCTTTTAAACAAGAACAGGCGGCGTGGCTCAAAGACTATGAACTGCAGACTTGTTATATTTACTTAATCTCTCCACAAACACTCGGTATTTGTAGATACTCGTAATTTAAGGCCTCCGTGTCAGTTACTAGCGGGATTAAATGGGATTGTTCAATGAAGTATAAACTGTAAATCCTCCAAATAAAAAGATCTTCCGTACGGCGTGCACTGGCCTACTTCGACTGCATGAAATGTCAAGGTCATCGAAATTTCATGGCATAGCCATAGCAGTACTCCGGCTCTTTGTAATGTTGCGTACGTACGAGACGCTCGGGGAGCATTCCTGGTTATTCCATGGGTGAGCTATAAATAGGTAAATTTGTTTAACTCCTATATTTCGTGACGGGAAATTGGAAGGGTGATGTTCACTGGGTAAGAGTGTATGCATTATTTACTAATTTTAAACGCGGAATGCCTGCGGGCGAAAATAGCTTCTGGAATGGTTGACACAATCTGATTAGTCCTGACGAGAGCCGGTGACAACTGGCGGATGAATGATAGAGCGAATTGGGAGAGTTATACTCCCTTGTTATCTACCATGCATACATACCAGGGATATTTAATGATTTAAAGCCTTACTTTCTAAAGGAAAGTTAAGGGAAGATGCATATTAATAACAGTAATATTCTGGTTTTTGCTATGATTACTCGAGAACTGCTGATGGTAAAAAAAAAAGTTGAACTCTTTTCTTTCTCTAAAATTGCTCTGCGACCATTTTTCTCCAATTTACAGCTCTTTGAAAATCACCTAAAAACAACCTAAGAATTTTTACATCCCTTAATTTTTGTGCTTAGTGTATATTTAGTGAAGAAATATATTCTCCTCGTTATTTTCCTAAATTGGAAGAATTATTTATGTTCGTGCATGTTCTTAAGCATCCTTTATGGTATCAAATATCGAATAGTACAACAATTCATTCTGCGTTTGTAAGTTTTTGAGAATATCCTTTCTCCAATATATTTAAAACCTTAAAAAACGTACATCCTATGCCTTTTTCTTATTCGGTCATATTCTTGCCAGATTCAAATTTCTTTATTTAACTGAGCAACACCAGTTAAACAGAGGTTTTTAATAACATCCTAGTAACTAAATATTACTTAGTACAAATTATAATTCACTTACAAAGTTGAAACTTCGACTGCCTATTAGATGTTTATATTGGGCTTTAACTTTATTTATATATTATACACATAACGCTCAATCCTCGAGAGATCTCTGGTATGCGGAACAGGAGTATTCCATTAGATCTATCAACATTTTGTAAGATGTGTATATAGGAATCCACATTAAAATGTGGGTACATTACTGGTACATTAAAGTCACGGATAAAAGGAATGATCTGAAACACGTGGACATTGTGACTCGTCTACGAGATATTTTATTTAACACTCAAGATACTGAACATTAGCTAGCAACAAGGAATTTTTTTTTACACATAGAAGAAGGGTTTGTTTTATTGTAAATTATTATTATCGACTGTAAATAAAGTTTTTTTTTTATAGTGTGTCAATAGTTTGACCTAATAAGTTCATAATTCGGTTACATTTAACTTCTTCTTATATTTATGACTTCAAAATCAACAGTACCCTAAAAATATGTATAACAAATCGCTAAACCATCTATTCCGAATAGAGATGGGCTAACAATGGGTATACTGCCTATGTCCGTCTGTATAACAACGGCATTGCCACCACGGGTTACACAGAGGCCCTGTTATGGCGTTGTTTTCATCTCATACGTATTTTATTGTTTACACGTCCCTGCGGATCATTGTGTTTGAATTTTTGTGTGTTTTTTTTTGTACTGTAGCATGAAAATGAACATATTATGAGTCAAAAATCCAGACCAGAATTACTGCAAACTCCGATTGATACTGATAGTCCAATCAATCTGCCTGAGCCCCTATGTTAAATGGTCACTAATTGTAAACAGCAAAGAAAAAATTTGAGCATATAGAAAATAAAATTTCAAGAAACTTACAGTTTTTTGCTCTCAAAATGGCGGCCGCTAACAACCTAAAAAATTCGCCAAAAGTCAAAAAAACGGTTTCTCGCGAATAAAAAAGAAAGTTGTGCTCGGATTGGAAAAAGTTATAGAGAAAGTTGTAGATAATGAAAAAATCTTTCGATTCAATTTTTATGAGCTCGAATCGATTCATTACTTTTCGAGATATATCGAAAAAACCGTTGAAAATTGCGTTTTTTTGTTCTTGCTCTAAAAATAACAATATTTGATGAAAACATTTAATAATTCCAGAAAGTGTAGTCCTAAGTGAGACGAAAACAATCATTTTTATACAATTCCAAAATTTTTTTTCACAGTTATAGCTGTTTTCGTAAAAAAGGTGTTTTCGTAAAACGGCTTTTCCATCGAAACGAATGGTCCTACAGACTTGTTCGATGGCTTATTTTTTTCGTTAGGAATTGTACTACAAATATATTTTCAGCAACAATCGGTTTTTTTATTTTTTATATAAAAAATCGCGTTTGAAAATGACGTAATTTTCGTACATCGGTTTTTTGGTAATAAATTCTTCTAATAAAACCGATGTACGAAAATTCATCGTCATTTTCAAACGCGATTTTTTATATAAAAAATTTTGAAAATCGATTGTTGCTGAAAATATATTTGTATTACAACTAACGAAGAAAATAAGCCCTCGAACAAGTCTGTAGGACTATTCGTTTCGATGGAAAAGCCGTTTTACGAAAACACCTTTTTTTACGAAATCAGCTATAACTTTGAAAAACAAAATATTTTAAAATTGTACAAAAATTATTGTTTTCGTCTCACTTAGGACTACATTTTCTGATATTATTAAATATTTTCATCAAATATTGTTATTTTTAGAGCAAAAACAAAAAACCGCAATTTTCAACGGTTTTTTCGATATATCTCGAAAAGTAATTAATCGATTCGAGCTCACAAAAATTGAATCAAAAGATTTTTTCATTATCTACAACTTTCTCATTTAATTTTTTCCAATCCGAGCACAACTTTCTTTTTTATTCCCGAAAACCCGTTTTTTTGACTTTTGCTAATTTTTTAGGTTATGTTAGCGGCCGCCATTTTGAGAGCAAAAAACTGTAAATTTCTTGAAATTTTATTTTCTATATGCTCAATTTTTTTTTCTGTTTACAATTAGTGACCGGGTCATTCCCTATTGATTGGACTATGACTTGAAGTTGTTTGTGGACATATGTATTAGAGGAATTGATCTATTTTGTAATATGTATGGACGGCTTATTAATTAATTATTAAAGGAGTAATATAACAACACGTGGGAAAAATCGAAAGATCGGGCTTCGTTTACCGGTCACGATAACAATGACTATATTTTTCTATGACCTCACGGTAACCTTTTTGGCAAGTGTTATTCCATTACATAAACTGAATAACCTGCTATGCCAGTTTCTAGCAAAAAATATGAGCCGAGAACTCCGTAATCCAACTACACTAAGAAAGAGATATGTTGAGTAGATATACGAGGATGTATTGCAAAAGACTCAATGTCACGTTGAGGAAAAATTTATGTACTTCATTATAGGTGAAGCAAGTGACGCATGTGGACGTTCAGTGGCCATTTTTTTTTATTGGTGCATTAAAACCTAACTGCTAGTGGCTTCTAAGATATTAGATAGAACGTACCACAAATCAATTGTAGATTTTGCGACTGAGTACTTTCACTGTGTATGGTGAATGCACTGAATGCATACATGCGAAAAGCAAGAGATTAATTGAACTGTTAACTGAAGCTGAAGAAAGTGTTTAACGAAAAATCCTAATTGATCAGATCAATTGTTTATATGTCTTTTTTCTCAAATGAAGTTGATTTTTTATTATTTAATTTAGTCTCTATGTTGACTCGCATTTTACATTGCGAGCTGTGTGTCACAATTTTATCCTTATTGGAAGTATTTAGTGTAGTTGATGACACCAAATTAGATGGACGTTGCTTTATAGTTGCTGAAAAAATAACGTTGCACTTTAACTAGAAATTAAACATAGCAATATTCTGTTGAAAGTTTACATTTAATTTTCACATTTAGTCATTTCATTTAGTTATAGCTATAGTAGAGAATTATCAAAGAAGGAGCTATAACATTCCTCATCAAAGCATTTTTGGTATCTCTATGATTCTTCTGATCTATCAACAATTTACGAAACTGCCACAATTGCAATTATTGCAGTTTAATGTTTTTTTAATATTTATAAATAGTTTGGTTTGACTGAAATTTCAACAGTTACTATGCATTTTTTTCTCATTATAGCACTAGTAGTATATTGAATTTCATTATAGTCTTAGTACTATAATAGTAAGTAACCTTATGATAGTAAAATATATCATTATAATGCATCAATTATGATATCTAGCAGATAATTTTTGTAACGTATTTAACAAACTACTATTGCAACATGAGACTTTATATAAAGACATTTAGATACTTTAGACCTTCCATTCATTTATCTTTTTTTATTATTATTTATTTATTTATTATAGTCTCATCGAGACAACTTTGAATCACTTTATAAAAATTATTTTGCTTTCTAAGAGAATCAGCAATCACTGTAATAATTGTTACAATTAAAAAAGTGATTTCTTGGTGTAGCATTCCGAAGAATTTTTTTTCTTTAGCTGTAACGCGCTTTAAAAATTACCACTTCCGGTCATCAACTGCATATGAAGGAAAATAATATGAGTCGTTGAGCGTCTAATTATTATTTTAGTAACATTTCTAAGTATGCTTAGTGCGCTGTGAGTTATAAATAGTTGTAGTTCATGAAGGAATTGGACTAATGGAAGTAACTAGATAGGATTCCGAGAACAGAACCGTAGTAAAGAATGCAGTTAGTTTTACAAAACAAATGTATACCCAGTTTGTAGAAGGTTTAAATTAACTATATTTACACAGTTGAAGAAAAAGTTTATCGTATTGCTAAGTCGACTAATTTATTATACAAAAGTATTATTTCGCGAAATAAATTGAAACTGACGTCAGTTAGTCGATTCTATATTGCGTTTTACGCTGCTGTTCGCGGTAGCAAGGCAATAGCTTACTTTATTCAGAAAAGAATTGTATATTATTTTTATATTTTTAAGTCTTCAATAATTTTCTATTCAGGTTTTTCCATTTTCCAATAGACAAATTTTTAAGAACTCATGAAACCTATATAACAGGATAGAAAAAATATTATTGAAGGCATATGTATTGTGCCAATAAGAAAAATTAAAAAAATTCATTGAGGACTGATATTACAGGGCTATTTTCCAATATTTTTATTAAACGTTTAACACTACTTTAAATTAAACTTTTTTTCTTTATTAAAAAGTACGATAGAGATAATTGGGAAGTTGGTGGCCTCACATGTGGTCTATTAAAATTTTAATGCATGTCCCAGGTGGACAAGTTTCACAAGTTCTGGTATTCTCGACCTTATTTCTAGGGAAATTTAATGGCGAATACCAAGGATTGGCTATCATTTCGGTTTAGAGAGAAATCGTTTGCACATTCTTAAGGTATTTTTCTGAGTAGAGTAAAATTATCCATTATTTGCAATACTTTCAAACATTCCTAAGTGTGTTATATACACTAGGCAAAAAAATTAAGGGATGTACACAAAATCCTAAATTTTTAGGTGATTTTCAGAGGGTTGTAACTTGGAGAAAAACAGTCGCAGAGCAATTTTAAAAAAAGTAGTTTGAAGCTCCAAGTTTCTAGTTTCCAGATATTGAATTAATTTTTTTTACCATTAGCAGTTTTTTATTAATCATAAGAAAACCATCGGAAAAAAAAATTGGAAATTTTCGCTTGGCTTTCAATAGGTCCACGGACTTTATTTTAGTGATTTCCCCATAAAGCTTTTTAGTTAATTTCATCTTCTTTAATATGAGCGGTCTTCAATTTGACGACTTAAAATCTAAAGATCTGCCAGTACCATACCAACAACATTGCTGTGCAACATCTTCAGCATCCTCAGTATATATCCCATGCTTATTAAGATTTTCGTTTAATCTACCACTAATTAATTTCTTATGTAGTTTTTTTTTCTGGATAATTATTAAAATACATCTGGGATGCAACTTCACAATTATAATTGCTTTGAATGAAACACCAACATTTTGAACTTTCTTAATTTTCATACACCTTGTATGGAAATATTGTAAACAATAGCCAAATATCCAACAGTTAAACGTTTTTATTTGTATTACTAAGTATAATTATTGATATTCTTCAAAATGACATGCAGAAATTCTGAATAACATCTTACCTTAAAAATTGGGACACACATTGAAGAGTGACCCGACATGCGATATGTACCTAATTGACATTAAATGGTTTTCCTTCTTTATGTAAATGACAATTAACTATGACATATTTAAAAAATACATATTATGATATACAAACAACGTGGCATAGAGGAACACCATGCTTTTACATTAAAATTATTACAAAATATGCTACAGCAAGAACGTAGATGCAGATTTTATTATAACACTTTTAAATTAGTTGCGGAAAATAATGGCACTCAAATATTGCCCTTCTTCCTGGACACAAATTTAGAGCCTCTTGAAAGTTGTTCATCACTCCCATAAACATTTCTTCTGGTATTCCTGCAATTTCTTGGCGAATGACATCTTCTAGTTATTACATCGTGCAGGATTTATTTCCCTACGTTCTAAACTAAAGGTAATCCCACAAAAGTAAGTCACAAGCAAATAAATCTGGGGAGCGGGGAGGCTAAGAAACATCGCCGAAACGGGAGATCACATGTTGAAGAAACGTTTGTCGAACACATGCCATGTGAGCTGTGGGACCGTCTTGTTGAAGCCACAGTTTCCCATATTCACTTGTCGTCGTTGGTGTTATAACATCCACCTTCGACACTATGCACATATTACCAAAGTAACTGTTATCTCCTGCTTCTACTGCTGCTAACTGGTGGTTAGTGCTGTTTTCTCCTCTTCAAAATAGTAAGGGCTAACGATCCCTAATTTGGGATCGCTCCGGAAACTTCACGCACACTGTAACTTTTCCACTATGGAGGGGTTCCTGGTGTAGCTCTCGTAGATTTTCCGCCGTTCACTACCTACAATTTTCCTTGTTTGATTACCCATTTACGTAGAAATGTGCTTCATCAGTCATCATTACCACAGCATTAAGGTAATGGGCAAATGGCAAGCATTCTCTGACAAAGCTCTCTGCGCTATACGAAAAGCCTTTCGGTCTGTTTCTGAACAATAATTCTAAGGATGAAGTTTCAACTCGTTATATTATAGAATACATTGTAGAGGTCGACCGGATATACCGAGAGCTGAAACTTGACACCTAGTGGATCCTCCTAAACAATCGTTCTCACTGTTTCAGCATTTTCTAGTATCCGAACGGAACGAGGAAGGCCTCTTCATGACCGATTTTCGAAAAGCTTCGACCCATCGGCATATCGTGTTGCGATCTGGAATTGCCTCTCAACGCTCCACGGTGCCAAACTTTCCTTCGTGATATACTCACTCAGTATAACCATTCGAAAAACATGCGTTTCCTCTGCGCCACCCTGTATATTAAATATTTTAAAAAATGTTTTAAGGCATCTTATTCTACTCAGAATAGTGCCTGAAGAGAAATAGAATAGGTGTATAAATTTTCTCTAATTCCACGAAAAACCGAGTTACCGACATGTATCGGAAACTCAAAAAAAAACTTATTTTGATTTAATTTGCAGACCATCCGAGATAGCTAATTCTAATTTTGATCTTTGACTTTGCATATTCAATAATAAAAATTAAGAAATTCACCCACACATTCACTGAAACTCGATATTTTATTATTTCTATTACAAGCGCTACTCAAAATAGTACCTAATAAAATGTTTTGCAACAATTTAATGCAATGCGCTTCATTGAGAGGTTTATTCGTTTGATAGTCCAGATACTCGAATTATATTAATGGCAGTAGTGGTCTGAATGATTAATATCCGCTCTGGCCATGACCGTACTTCAACAATGACCCTTCCTGAGCTATATCAACAAGTGGAAAGTTCAAAGCACAGATAGTGGATTGAATATTAAATTAGCTGTATAAAGATAGCTGTTTTTACATGGCATCATTCCATATTATACTTCAAGTTTTAGTTCAAACGTCCTAAATGAATGTTTGAGGATTTGGCTTCAAGAAGACGAGAATGATTCAGTTACCGTGAATCACCAAACTTACATCAGCTTAAATAATTCAACCTGTTTTCAATAAACGTTACCACACTCTTTTGTTTTACCTCCAGTGAAACCGATATAAGATGATACCTACTAGATAGACATTAATGCCAAGTTACGTTATGAGAAAACTGGGGCAAGTCGGACGAACCTCGAGTGAACTGTTTTTTATATATAATTTATTGATCTGCGACCTTAAATAATACTTACCAACATGTGGATAGAGTTTTTGGTTCACGGCCACTGACCACAGCGAATAGGAACGTGTTGGTGTTATGTTTTGGTTATATTTCGCATGAATTAATAATAAGCAATCATTTTTAATTACAAATTATTAATATGATGGACGTCGTTGTTGATCGGATGCCCTCAAAAAGTAAACCGTAAAATGTTCTAGTGTAACGGTATTTGATACGAGGCCTGATAAAAAAATACGGTGAATAATGTTATTATTAAGATTATTATTAATGTTATTATTATGAACAAAGTAATAAGTTCACTTCAAATTTGAACTAAATTCCTTCAAAGTACTGTCTTTGGTTAAACGTTGTTTCCATGATTAGAAGGCTTCTTTCGGAAGGGCCTGCAGCTGATTCGTCGTGGCCCTCTCAGTGTCGGTAATGGTGTCAGAACGTTTTCTTTTTAGCATGGCTTTGATTTTTGGAAAGAGCCAGAAGTCGCATGGTGCTAAATCCGGTGAGTAAGGCGGATTTGTACAGACAGAAATCTCTTTTTCAGCCAAAACCTCGCGGGTCAGAAACGAGGTGTGATACGGCGCATTGTCGTGATGAAGGAGGAAGTCATTTGCCTATTTTTCTGGTTTTTATCTCCGTATATTATTTTGCAAACGTTACAGTCCGCAATTGTAATATTCGGAGTTTACACTTTGCAATTTTTTCGTCTGTCTTTGAGGTCGAAGGACGTTCCGACTGTTGCTCGTCTTCAACCAACTCATATCGACTAAGTCGCTTATACCACTTGTAAACAGCCTTGGAGTCACCACATTGTCACCATACATTGATTTTAACATTTCGTTTTCTTTGGCACTTTTTACAACTGAAAACAAATCTTATTGTCAATGCGTTGTTCGAAATCAATGATGTGCAACAGACACGGCAATCAAGTCCTCATTATTCCAGTTCTGGATAGCAATTGACAAGTCACAACTTGTTCAAAGTTGACACTGACTATCTCAAAGGATCAGGCTATCGGACGCATCATTTCAAACGGATGTAGCCTCAGCAGTTTCTGTTATAAAACTCGTTCACCGTATTTTTTTTATTAGACCTAGTATATTTTCCACATTTGATATAACACTTAATTCACTCCGTTAAAGGAACTTACTCTATTGGAATTTCTGATCGTAACATCGTAATATGTTACTCGTACATGTAATTTGTTAAGGGTAACAACTCTGTAAAATATTTTACATCTAGGGGTTTGAGGTATTTTTATGAAACGTTATTTGATAGTGATTTAAGATATTATACTAGAATCACAGTCGACTATTTCAAAGGTATTAGAGATGGCATTAAAATACAAATATCAACATATGTTTTTAATAATAATATCTTATTATTTCAATCAGGCTTTTGACCACACCATTGTACTATATATACTGCTCTTTTACATATCTCAGACGAAATTCTTAAGGTCACTGACAACACCTTAACGACATGTTTGGTATCTTTGGCATCTTGGACCATAATATTTTATGTAATAAGCTTAAGTATTTTGGCTTCTATATCAGCTGATTCTTACATTTACAGATAATTAATTAAGCGCACACAGCAAGTCGTTATAGACTCTAATGTGTCTGATGTCTTGCCCATAACTATGGAGTTCCTCAGGGGTCTATACTAGACCCTCTATTATTTTCCATGTATATTTCTTATTTCTGTAAATATCTTAAAAGCTGCAAGGTACATAACTATGCTGACGACTCTTAAGTTTGCCTTATTGTTAGTTTTACTGATAATGACACATCTATTAAATGAAATAATTAATAATACAACGTGGTTAATTTTTCATGGCACTTTCAATATTAAGATATGTAAGGTATATGTAAGATAGGTAAGTCGAATACTAGTCTTTTTGAAATATGCTGTTCGAAATTCAAAATAATTTATTACTGCACATTTGCGCTTGAAAAATAAATTTACGTAACATTTTAGACGATAAATTTTTAGTTAATCTAATAATTTTAATTCTTATTTCATCTGCTGTAGAAATGCATGAGTTTAGGGGCATTGATCACCGTATGAATGGAAACGAGTCAAATTCGTTATTTGAAGGAGGCATAAGATTCAGAAGAGTTAAAGGACGACAAACGCATTAGAGGGCGGCAAGGTTGCCGTCTCCAATCCATCTACTCAGCTACTGCGAATCGATGATTTAATGACGATGGGGATCCACTAACAATGTGAACAATATACAGACTTTTACCGTTCTTTTAATCTCTTATTTGTCCATAATACATCTTAGTCAGCGATCACAGTGAATTAGAGAAAAAGTCCAGCTGAATGTCGAATAGAATGGTATTGTATTCAATGATGGATCTTGTTTCTGTTTGTGAATACGAGCATACGATATAAGTGAGGACATAGAAAATACGACATATCCAGTATTCCGTAATATAATGTTGTATGTAGAGTGGCGTGGAAGCGGCGAGTAGCTAGTGGACTGTTGAATTGTATTTTTATTGTTGTTGTTGTTAATTCGCTACCATAGGTGAAAAACCATTCCACGTCACAATTAGCTCAGGGTTGAAGAATTGAAGGACCAGTTAATAAAACTCGGTATTAACAACAGAGTATATTAACAAAAAAGAGTTCGTGGTACAGGTGCTACACGAGAGAACGAGGCGTAAATTCGTTCCAGAAATTCGTGCGACACTGTGTCTAGGTTGTATGAGAAACCGAATTAAAGTTTAGTTCTATTACACTTGAAATGAACGACACTGACGCAATTATCAGATTGACTCGTTGAAAAGTAGAATGTTTGAAAGAAATGAATTCGCAACAGCTTCTGGTTGCACACGATAACTTGAAGAAATAATTGTTCACGGTGAATAAAAGACAGCTTATACACTCGCGAACTTGAAAGAAAATCACTGTACTTTGTACTAGAAAATTGAAATATAGGAATTAAGCACACTGCGTTAATTTCCTTACTAAATACGTCCGCGTACGGAGCTACAAAAAAAAGTTGTTTTTTTTTTCTTTTTCTTGTTGTTAACTGCTATGCGCACTTGACTCGACTAGACTGATGACTGATACATACTGGTGGAATAACTGTTGTTTCTACGTCGTATATTGCAACGGCTAGCCACGTGCCAAAGACAGAGAGGGTGACTTGCTTGTTGTTACAAGAAATTATTTCAAGCGGGACAGGACCGGCTTTTAGAATTTGTTGACGTACTCTTGTTGGAATGTGAAATTCCAACATAGAGCTACGGTCCAACGTAGAGGAATATTCTATAACCGTCCCTTCTTCTGTTTCTCAGGACGTTACCCAACCCTGTACACCTTTAGCAAGATAATGTACGACCACAGGTAGCCAAGCTTCTTAGAAGCTTTCCAGGTCAATCTACCATGACCATCACGATCCCCCTACCTTTCCCCAATTGAACATGTATAGAATATACATGCTTCTTAACGTTCATAAATACATTTTATGATCTGTGATCTTATACAATTAATGCTATTGAAAATGGGGTTTTTCTAAAAACATTAGGAACAGATAAAACGTTTATAATGTGCCTGTGAAAACTGTCTTCATTTCATACTGTTTTTTCCAAGTCTCAAATTTTCTCTTTCTGTTTTATTTTGCCCAAGCCTTGTAGGACTGTTACTTCTTTCTAAACTCGTAGTGTTACCGACAAACCAGACGCAGTAATAAATTCCAGAGTTCGTCGTTCTTTCCAGCCCTTTGTCAGCGCTCGCTTGCCAAATCGATATCATTTGACCTCGACCGTGAATACATGACCTTTATCCTGGCTTTACGCATCACTTTTCACGGCATTATAGTCAATTTTGGAAAGCAATCAGATCTCCAGTATTCCTTTAACTCTGTTGAAAACCTACCACATGTGGTCTGTGATAACTTTTATCACTTTTATCAGCAACTGCAACTTTATAATATAATACTTAAATAATAATATCTAAATTATCTGTAAACCTGGACAAGCTGGCAGATTTAATTGATATACTGACTTGTGATTTTAGCCAAACCTGTTTCATAGGTTATTTAATTTAAGCAACTCATACATAAACGACCCGCCTCTTATGTACACATCAGTTTACAGTCTATGTTGGTATGGTTAATAGTTCCACTCTTCCGGATTATAATATTTTGTTTATTTTTTTTAATTATTGACTTGTAAGATACCTAAATCTAAGGTATCGATTAGGTTTCGATACTCTAACATTTTCAACGTAGCAAAAATGTGAAAGGATGATAAATTATTATCAGTGTCTTTCTAGCTCCACCCTATAGAGCTGGCGTCATTAGCATGTATACTGCGTAATCGCATTTTAACATTGAACCAACTCCTTTTATTCACCTGACATTAGCTCTCATATTAGCTGTTTCCACAGTTTAAAACGTTTATGAAATGGCTACCGTAGCCCTGGAATTGGCTAGATTTCTGCGCCTTGTTAGAAGTCCAAATTCAGGATGGAAATGACCAAGGGATCATTTCATGGGAGTTGGAGAAAGATGGCGAAGAGATGTTTCATGGGATGTGTAAATTGGGGAAAGTGGCAAAAGCTTTCGTTGAACAGCAGAGCAACACAAATACGCAACCTAATTACAAAAACCTGTTATAAAAAATCATTACTAAATACTACTTGTAAAAGAAAGTGTTGTTGACTCTTACATTAAAAACTATGATATTAACACAAATACCGTTATTAACTACTCATGTAGGAATAAAACAAACCTGTAATTCTTTCAGTATTAGCCTAATTACACCGTGACATGATCGTCTACTGGAATGTCGTTTGTCAAAAGGAACTACGCAAGTTAACATCTCTAGAATTCGGAAATACTTTTCATTGTTAACTAATGCTTGAAGGTCAATACCTGACTTAAACCCTGAACTACAGGAAAGATCTTATTATACTGAAACAAGGGACGTTATAGTTTCAAGCATGATAGAGTTTTCTATAGCCACTTATCAATTTATAACAAATCACAACCAACTTAAGTTTAGACACCTACAGAATGCAAAGTTCTTAATAATTAATTATGTGATTAAGTATTACTAATGCATTGTTTATTTAAAAAGAATATCGCGTTATAAAATTTATAAAAATACTAACATTTAAAAAACACGTAGAAATATTATATTGGCTATCTTTAATATAACATATTATAATTTATTTCTTTATAGCAAATTGAGCGATAATTTTTGTTTTCCATGTAAATTTGAAGGAATTTAATAGTATGTCTGACCCTTGCCATACTATTGCATCGAGCTAAGTGCGCTATATTTGTTCTCGCAAAATTTATCCATCGTACTTGACTGTGTTTCCAAAGCTAAACCATGAACATATGAGGGAATACCCAAAATAAAGCGAGAATTATTTTCTATAGATAAGTGGGTTGAAAGTGCTGCCATCTCCCGCTAGGTACGTTTACTAATCACTCCCCCTGCTCCGTCAACCAAATAGCTTCCATGTGAAACCATCGCAGCGGAAAGAGTGATTTTTTTCCTAAACATGTCCCAACGCTTTTGGCGATTATTCGATGGTAAACTTTAAGAAGCACCGCGCCAGTATCAAATTTTGCTAAAAAAAAAACGGCTGATGCAGTTTCAATGCTTCGGGAAGTTTATAGAAAAGAAACTCAAGAATTTATGAATGGTTTGCCCCTCAGAATGTCACTTGTAGATGAATCCCCTTCGGGTCGTCCCTCAACGCCCAAAACAGACGAAAATGTCATGTTCGATCGTCGCGGAACTGTCGACGATTTGGAGACAATAACTGGAATTTCCTGGAGTTCATGTCGAAAAATCCTAGCTGAATATTTTAACATGAGATGCGTCGCGGCAAAGCTTGTTCCACAACTGCTTTCTGATGACCAGAGAGAGAACCGTCTGAGAGTGCGCCAGGAATTGAAAGAACAGGCACAGAATGACCCTGATTTTTCGTCAAAAGTCATCACAGAAGATGGATTTTGGTGTTATGGCTCTGACCCTGAAACAAAACAACAGTCCAGCCAGGGGAAGACTCTTTCATCACCGAGACCAAAAAAAGTACGGCAAGTGAAAACAAATTTAAAGTCCATGGTGGTTTGTTTTTGCCACATCAAGAGAGTCGTTCACGTTGAATTTGTTCCTCAGGATACCACAGTGAACCAAAATTACTATCTGGAAGCGCTAAAGCGATTGCGTGAGGCAGCGAGAAAAGAACGACCTGAATTGTGGAGATCGGGGACTAGTTTCTTCATAATGACAATGCACGTGCCCACACAGCGTTGAAAATCAACCAGTTTTTGACAAAAAAAGGCATGACAATGATTCCGCGCCCCGTTACTCGACCGACCTAACCCCGTGCCACTTTTTCTTATTTCTAAGACTGAAGAAAAACCTAAAGGGAAATCGTTTTCAGAATGTAGAGGAGGTTAACTAGCTGCATCCACCTAGAGACATGAAAAATTAGTCGATTTTCGGGATGAATTTTCTTGGGAACTATTAATGATGAACATTTTTTTTAAATTTAAGATAAATTTATTGCAAACATGGTTAAGAGAACACAGTTTAAGAATCTTTAAAACCGGAAGAGGTATGCCCGCCGGAAGTGGAGCGTCTATTTTCCTACCCGGTTTGCGGTGCCCCGTCTGCTAAAACTTGATCATCTGAAATCAAATACAATAAGTTATCATGAAGTTAACTCCATACGAAACAGATTGACGATCGCCGTTTCCAAAAATTATTCATAAAAAAAACGGCATATGGAACTGAAGTACGAAAATTCCGTAAAAAGATCAGTTATTATCGCAATTTGTGTAAACAATTTGTTATTTTTAAAAAGTGCTATAGTCATTCTGTTAACAACGGCTTAGAGCGTCAGTGTGTCAAATTTCAAATGAATTGTCGATCGGTTCTCGAGATATGACGGTCACCGTTTCGAATTCAAAGAACGTTGCCGTTTGCTCAGAATGATGAATTCTTGTGCTTGTTTCACCTTTCTTAGCGCGAGAAATTTTGGGCGTGTACATTACTACAATATAGTAGGAAAACAAAATACATGAAACAATGATTCGTCAAGTTTGTTGCTGATTAGTTAAGTCGATCGTTGTTCCGCGCCCGACGAGGGCGCTCATTGAGGGGCGCACGTAGCAGCATTAGCCTCCCTCTACCCCGTGACTGAAAGCGTTATATCTCTGTAAATTTTAAGTATATCGACTTGAAACTTTCAGAATATATTCTTAAGCCTTCATACTATAATATTATACAAAAAAAAATATCGAAAATTTTGAAGATTTTAGGTGGATGTAGTAGATGTTGAAGAGAAAATCGCTTGAACCACTTAGCATTAGTTCAGAATGATTTCAAAAGTGTTTGGAACAGTGGAAAAACCGTTAAGGCAAATGCATATCATCTAATGGGAGATATGCTGTTCCCCATATGATATGATATGATATGGGGGAAATAGATGTTCTCAAGGTGTTATTTTAAATTTAAAAAAATTAGATAAATAATTCTCGATTTTTTGGTACCCCCTGATATAATGTGAAATAGGCTTAATATGATGAGATATATCATTACAAAAATTATAAATAATAGGTGACTATACTCCGGTTTCCAAATAGTGGGCAGTAAGGTATAGAACACTATTTTTATGAGCTGGTAGTACGATTCAACAATTCTCGTGTCTGTTTTACGTGTAGATTGTAAAGACCACTCCCTGCACTCTGTGATCTCTGCTCTCTTTAACCGCGCGCGAGACAAGTCACGCGCCTTGTCTGTTTGCCTTGTCTGGTCCACATGTTGCGAATTACTTACTATACTGCCTACAATTTTGAAACCAGACTATAATATGCTATCTTGTAGATTGCCATCACTAATAGTAATTATCTCATAATCAGTCTTTAAGTACCGTTCTTCAAGAATAGGAAAAAGTTATTATATTCCTTTAGGTGTGCGTAGAAGAAAGAGTGAGGCAACATTTGGAGCGAAGAGGATGCACTTTACGCGCGGCCAGATCGAATCCTGTGTACATTTATATATTCATCGATATTCACTCTGCAAATGTCCCAATTCGACTGAATAAAGACCAGACCATGGGCGTAGTCAGGACTTTGAACAGGGGGGGCAGTGGCGGTTTTAGGATTTGGTCTTGGGAGGGGGGCGCGTGCAAATCAAGAAAATTTTCAAGGTAACGCGTTTTCATGACACTTCAGAATTTCAATGATAAATTCACTTTTACAAAAATATTGACTTTCACAGTAATACTTTTTGAAATTTGTTACCTCTTATATAATATAATATAATATAATATAATATAATATAATATAATATATATATATATATATATATATATATATATATATATATATATATTATATATATATTTGTTACCTCTTATATTATAATAATAATAATATTTAATTTTAATGATAATAACAATTAAAAGCTCCTTAATTGAGGTAACCACTGACTGTAATAGTTAAGCTGACTTTACAATAGCAACAATAAAGCAAACTGCAGAAGCAGGAAGAAGCAAATGCTTTTGTGCTTTTAGAAATAAATGAGACAATCAATAGCGTGCATTTGCTGCTGCTACGGTTTGTATTATTGCTGCTTATGTAAAGTCAGAAGTCTGCGCCCTACATTTGCAACTGCTGCAAATGTATCAGACGCGCGGGAAATTCGAAGCGCGACGCCTGGCCAGAGGGGGCACGTGCCCCCCCTGCCCTCCCCTGGTTACGACCTTGGACCAGACTATTTACTGCACACCTCATGAGCAGTCCGATATCGCAGTTTGATACTTGTTCCTATTCTTGATGAGCTGTATACAAAATCGTATCCACTACATTAATAATTTGCATGGTGATTTGGAGTTGCGTACTAAGAACATAAAAAAGTTAAGATCCAAGGATCCCACGATAAACGTTGTGTACATCTGGGAATATTGCCCACCATTCGTACAATCTCTGCAACAACAGTTTATTCAATCCCGTCACGTACTGGATCCTTATTATCTGAATTAAAGTGAATCATTGCAAGAATAAATGATTTACATCTAGCGTTCACCGCTGATATTACGCATGCTGGAAGAATAACCATCTCGTATGCGTCTCGAATATGCCATTATTTAATTTTCATATCTCTACGCACATCGTGTATTCTTTAGGCCGCATTCGCGTATTTATTTCTTAATCTTTTTTTTTCTTTTTCAGATGTCGTCTGCGGCAGTCGGGACACACTCGGGGGCAGGTCCCCTCAGTTTAATGTCCTGCGTGCGCGAGTCATCTCCGCTGCAAGATTTCGACTCCGACAGTGAGAAAAATGGTAAGGAAAAGTTAGTACTTAGTAACCTCCCAAATATACAGAATTAATCGTTATATTTAAATACTCCTTATGACCACTTATGAGTACAGTACACAATAATTATTTATGCATTAATTGTCCTTAAATAAGGGTGTTTGTTTCACGAGTTACATAAATTGTGAGTAAGACAACACTCGCCTCACCCCACCACCACCAAAGTGGCTATCGCTGACTACATAACACTTTAAGAGTATAAGTACAGCAAAAAACTATAAAGCGTTTCTAGCGACGTTTGTCACGATACCGTTTCATCTTTTTAAAAAATGTTATGATTGAATGATAAAATTGTTTTTTTATGTAGTATATGTAATCCCTCCCTTAGATTCGCATCATTTTTTTTTCCCGTAAAAATAAAAGCGTTAAATTAGGGAAATGCATATAATTTTTGGCGTTTTCATAATTTCGACAACTTGTATATGTTCGCATTTATGCAGGTACTTGAGGGGTACTAATGAAAGCGCCATAATTACTTAATATATTTGTATGGTGGTCTTCAGGATGCTTGTGTAGTTGTGCAATGATACTAGTGGTTATGTTGTTGCTATGGCTGCGTTTATTTAGAATAAATAAATTAAATAGCGAGCAAGGTAGTACCGAAAAATGAGACAATGTTTCGGGACAAGATGCGGGAATAGACGATGGGCTTTTGCGATAAGTTTAAATCAGTTTGACCTGGTGCGGTTAGCCAGGCCTGATCGCATTTTTACCCCTAAGAAACAGATATACCCTGGTTCCGAGGACTAGCTAATATATAAGAGTTTCTACTTTCTAATATTTATAAATGTTAAAATTAATATATACAAATACCATCACGGCTGTCAGACGTATGCGGAGCCACGTGTGCCCACACTTGTCTACAGAAAAGAATTCTCGTTTTTTAAGGTATTTTCTATCATTTTCAATGAGTTTCTTCAAAATTAAACCTTGATGCTATTTTTTCGCAATAATATTTATTGAAATTAAAAATAGAATTCTCATAATATTTTCGAAAAGTATTTTTTTGTCAACATCATAAGAATTATTAATATTCTTAAAATAATGTCAGAAAAGTACTCATTTTGATGGAATGTTGCATTACTTCCGATAATTTTCAAAATACAATATTTGAAAAGCATTAAGTTAAAGGTAAATCAATCAATCAAAATAGTTGATATTAGTTATATTTAGACGTATGACCACATCATTAAATTCTCTTTTAATTCTGATAAATCTGACGTAAAATGAAACTTTCTTACAATTAGCTACAGTTTATTTCATCGCTATTTGCCAAATAAAAAATCTCAAACATACCGTGGCTTGTTTTTATGGCTCAGGTAGACTTTTCCGTTTATCGGCAAGATAAAAGAGTTTTTTATTTGGCAAATAGCGATGAAATGAATAGTACATCATACTGCTTGTTTCATTTAATACTCAGTCATATTACCAAATATAGAATAGATATGAAGTTAACATTCATTCATTAATATTGCAAAGACTGTCTTGTTTTTGTTTTTTCGTTACACATGTTTTATTAATTTTGCTGAACAAAGGAACTTTTTCTTTGGGCCAAATTTTTTTTTCTAATTAAAGAATGCTTTCTCTCCGTGTATCATAAAATACGCTTTAAAATGAACGATTCGCATAAAATTGCAGTAAATTATTTATTGTGTTACAGGATTAAGCGTATTACTATCGGTCATAAAAAGAAAACGACAGTAATGCACATATCAGTATTATATCAGGTTTTTATCTTATATTGTCTAACTCTTTGTCTAGCCAATTTCTTTGTATCGAACTTCTTTTATCTCGTAAGATTTTAATACACGGTTGATTGTTGCGGTGAATATATATTTTATCTCTGAGCAGAAAAATGGAAAAAATTATATATCTAAACAAATTGAATTTACTTAATATAGATTTACTTAATATGAATTTGCTTAATGTAGGAACCGTAGACAACAGTCATACATTTATTTGTGTGTATATGTTTTGTAATAGAAAACTTTTAACATTATCATTTTGTGGCAATCTTTTTCGAGTATACCACAGCAATTTTAAATGCAAGATTATTTTAAGCAAATGTTTCTAGGATATACGTAAGCCTGTGATTATAATAATGAATGCAACGCTATTTTAAATGTCCGTAATACTGTAAGAAATAAATTCGTTAAATGTACAATCTTTTTTGTTATTATTTCGCTCCTGCAACGAATATTTTCCGCAAAAAGTGGCACTGTAATTTATGGTACCATTAAAATACTTCTTATGATAAATTTATAAAATCGAATTTTATTGTCTTTGGTCGGAGTTCAATTAAAATGTAATATCAGAATTGTTGTTAATTGAAAATGATAGATATGCAACCACAATCACGTTCGTAGTTTACGGTTGCATAATTCCAATCCTTTCTCCGTTGGTCGTGGGTAATGGTTGTTTTATACATTTTTTAATTCAGCACACTAGATGATTTTCATATAATTACTACAATATCAGAGTGTTTTGCAGGGGCGTAGCGTGAGAGAAGAATCTAGGGATGCGATAAAAATTCTATAAAAAAAAGACACTAACCTAAAATGATTATGCCGAGGTATATATCCTAATTTTTAAAATGAAGATCAATTCTCCGGTTTTTGTTTGTCCAGCGAAAACGTCTATCACTGTTTTTTCAAATGTTGGAGACGATCTTATATCTTCTAACAAGGCACTTTCAATATTTATTAATGCTAATGCTGACAGTCTTTCTTACTTTTGAGAATTTCGCAGATAAGTCTTTATTCTCTTTAAACATGAAAATGAAAAATGATCTCTCCGCGATACTACTTGTGGCAGGAATAGTCAAAATTAAACGACACAATTTTTATGACTCCGGGAAAACGGAACATAATTGAAGGGACATAATATATTGGTGAAGCTCAAACACAGTACTCTTCTTCATATCGGGATCATTATGAATCACTGAAAGTTCACTTTTTAAACGATTTGCGTCAAAGAATGTTCTATATGTATCTACTAAAGAAGAAAAAAGTTCGTCAGGAAAACGTTTCACGAATGAAGTAAATTGTGTGGAATCTAGATTTAAGAATTTCAGTTTAGAAATTTCACTAAACCGTTCACTAATATTCAAAGCAGTAACGTCCCAAATTTCATAAAACAATCGTGCGTAGGTGCTTTTCTTATCTTCTTCAAGAATTAAATCCAAACGCGTTTTTTTTTTAATTGGTGGTTGATTTTCTAACACAAATCTGTACATACGGTCCCAAATGTCACGAAACTCGTTTCTCATTTTTTGAATATGTGATTGGGAATCAGTGATCTTTTTATTGCAGTAACTAATATCTGATATAAAAATATCAGATATTAGTTACATATATATATATATATATATATATATATATATATATATATATATATATATATATATATATATATATATATATATATATATATATATATATATATATATATTTTAAGCAGACTCTCGGAATGTGGGAATATTGCAGAAAACACTGCTAAGAGAAAATTAAAATCAATGTCGCGTAATAAAGTTAAAAGACCTTTAGCACAAATAACGGTTTCTCGATGCCATTCCTCATTTTCATTTACCTGAAACAGCGCTACCAAATCTTCCTTCTGTTATGGCGACAGTCGCCAAGATGCGTTCACATAATCGCATAACTGAGTCCGGAAATAACACCCACTAGACGTTCCACTGTTGACTGCGTAAGATTACTGACCTTTTCGCCCATCTAACGCGTAGCTTGGATGTAACGTGGACCATCGCATTTCAGCACTGTAGCAAGTAACGCGGAAGTCCCATAATTTTGGGCGCCTTCACGGCCGATTTGAAATAAAAAAGTTAATGGTAGCGGTTATGGGTAAGGTGTTACCCCTTAAGTTTTCTGTATACTATACAGTTCTGGAGAAAATCCCACCGAATTTAGACCACCCTGTACATATAAAACGAGTATCGAATTGGTAAGACGATCTCCAGGCAGTTGACAGGAATAAATTATGGCATAATACGATACTCCTGAAACATGGTGATAAGCACAGAAGCACCGACTCTTGAACTCATTACTGAAACGGCCCAGCCAACCGCTGCTAGGAGATAATTCATTAGAACCACACATGATTACGTTAAAAGGGTTCATTAGGATACTCCACCGACAATAGTGCAAAAACCAACAGGGCCGAAACTCGTTTAAATGTAATCCATACGTTTCCCAACTGGAAATGTGTTTTAAATACACAACCGCTCCAGTGAATAATCTCTTGGAATGTTTCCAACTCTATAAATACAAATAGCAGTCAACATTTACATTGAAATGCGGAAATTTGTTTATAAACTTCGTATTATAAATTATTCGATAGGTTCTTCGCAAGCGAGTTCGGACGCAAGGACGATGATTAAAATTTCACAATTTCAAAGTTATCCGACGGTGTAAAGTGAAGCAGTCGCCGTACTTATTCTCGAATGACTGGTTTAGCTGATGTACATAACGTACGAAGGCACGTTTTTGCGGAACGGTCTCATGGGGGATGGCGCCATCGAGCTATTCAATTGGCTCGTCAATTGGATATTTTATCCTCATTATAGTAGATACCTTTGCTGTTATCGGAGAAGTACTAGATGTACGATCGTCTGGAGCAGAAAAAGTCGAATGCCAGTTAGAGGTGACTTTTTAGAATGACCGCCTACCGTAAGTAGAATAAATGCCATCCAGTTTATTGGAATCGTCTGATATTATAGAGATTTGTTACTACGAAGAATGTTACAGTGTCTTAGTAAAAGCGTGTCAATGATTGTTTATAAAAGGTGCCTGAAATAGGGGAGGGCTTGACAGGGTCCGAGGAGACCAGGGGTGACTAACTTGTGTTGCAAACAGAATTCAATCGGTATTCTGGAGCCCGTCAAAATAGGTTTTATTTAGTTGTTGTTTATACGACTCGATTCGAGGCAGCGGTTTTTTTGGCACATCCTTGTGGGTCTATAGAGTGCTGTGAAAAAAATATAGACTCACCCTTAATGAGTAAAACTCAAAACTGAAAATAATTTTATGAATATATTGGAGTGGTATTACGTGAAATCGGTGTTTTATATTACGAGTTTCTAGGATCTCATGTATTGATGAATAATAGAGATTAATGAAAAAACAGATCCGTAGTTTGTGAAAAATTATAAATTCACTAGTGATTTTATATTTTACTTGGACTAATACTTAGTCCATATGTCCTAATTTCTTGTTATATTTAATAAGCATTCATACATTTATGAAATTGTTTAAAGTTGCTGCTCTTGCCGTAATCCCCCATACATTTTCTATCGGGTTAAGATCAGAACTTAATGCTGACCATGATATAAGGTCGATTCAGTGCTGTTGAAATCAGTTTTTTGTTGACCTTGCATAACGAATATCAATGAATATCTCCCGTTGAAATATTGCACCATCATCTTCGGTAAGGGTTAATAATGGTAACAGGTAATCTTCTAACAGGCTTTGATAAGCAGTCGCATTCATTCTGCCACTTTCAAATGCCAGTTGGTTTTCCATACCCTTTTTGAAAACCGCCCATATCACAACAGAACCAACTATTTGAGCGATATCCTTAGTTTCTTCTGGTTTGTTGTTTTGTGTATGTCAATCATACACTGACATAGTTTCACGTTAGAAATTCTTTGTGATGATTCTGATCAAGTACAAAAATTTTGCTTTCCAGACTTCTACTACGACAATACCAAAAAATTCAGAATAACGCTACTGAAAACAGGAGAAAGTAATGATTTGTTGGCTAATGGTTAAATAAGAAATAGAATACAATTCAAAATTAGTACCAATAGGGTATTAAAAAAAAGGTTGTTTTTTTTGTAAATCTATCAACCAGAACTTAAAAAACTATATTTGAAAGTATATTTTATTGTTATCAAATATGTGTTAGCCAATGGAAATTCTTCCGCAATTATGTTTGTTAAGAAAAGATGCAGGATACTAATGACAAACAATACTGGTGGATGAGCGAACGTTGGGTCTTCCTGTTATCTCCGACTCATCAAGCGACACCGGGCTCGATTTTAGCTAGTAGAGAGCAATCGCCACAAATTTATCATTGATAAAAATAAGATATGGATTTTGATAACTTTGCTTAGTGTACAATATACGATTAAAAGTAAATGTCAGCGAAGTAATGCTGGACCTGAATACAAAACCAGCAACGTCGTTTTTCATGACAATTACTTAAAGCCCAAGTTGTTGCTGCAAAATCGCATTTTAAGTTGAACCCCTAATCCCCGTTAGGCCCCCGAACTATAGTTGGAAGGTATATTTTAGGGGATATGCAAAATGAGGGGTGGTAATTAGTCCAGCAGCAAAAGAATTACGTGTTAAGTTGTAAATTTCATCAATGTTACTGAGCTACTTTCCAGAACAATTTTATCCCGCATTTCCCACAGCATTATTTTTAGCAACTAACTGAACGTTTCAATCTTCATATGCGTTACAGTTAACATGAATTGTATAATAAATTGACTAGGATAGAAACGATGATCTACATAACAACAATAATTTATTTTTTTATAAATCTAGCACAATCAATACCGCAGTTTTAAAACGAACATGATACGCTGCGGATGCGGGTATCCAGCAAATAACCGTCGATACGGCCTTAGGTCACATCACGGCCCATATATATACATGTGTACCAACCACCCACATCTAGCCTTACCGTTATAGTAAATTTCTCACAGTAAAAGATATACCGTTCGCGTAGATTCATCAACCTGCACATTGTGATGTGTCCGTTGATATAATTTTTGAACCGTTAGAATTCATAACAACGTTGCAGGCGCGCAAAAAAGAATTATTACGATTTAGAAGATAAGTATCTTGGGTTATTTTTATATGAACTATGAATCTAGATCTGACGAGATCTGAATTTAATGGATATTTTCAAGTGACTGGCCTGGATCCACCTGTACCTGTTTTTAACTATAGCAATCAATATCATGGTAGAGTGTTATAGTTTATGTATAGGTATTCGGTAGGAGGATCGGTATTAGAACTGCATTTTTAGTTCATGAAATACAGTTACAAGAGAATTCCCATTTATTAGTACCTCGAAAATACGCATGGAATTCCTTGTGTATATTTTTGTTTATTTAAAATTAAGTAAAGTGCTTGCTGGTGGAACTACTAATACCAGAGGGAGCTAGATTGCGTCTGTGTATTCGTACTATATATCTGACCCAAATAATAAACGATAACGCTGACGATCAGAAGTCACTCTTGTAAAAATATGTTACCAAAGAAATAGCTTGTTATAGAGAAATATTAAAATTTAAATTATATGGATATTAAAAATTATTAAAAAATATTAAGAATTTTATAATTGTATAATACACTACTCAACAATATTAGGGGAAACAAAAAGTTTCGAAAGTTTTCTGTGACTTTGGAAAGGCTGTAACTTTATGAACGATGGTCGTATTGAAATGAAAAAAAAAACCATTTTGAAACTTGAAAGCAAAGATTTTTATTTCATCTTGCTAATTATTAAATAATGTTTCAAAGCAATCTTGTTCTTTTAATTCTTTTCAAAACTTTGATGCGTCAATAATCTTAACCAGAATAGTGCAGAAGAGGATGGAAAATAGAGCGGAAGAAATACTGGGAGAAGACCAATTCGGGTTTAGGCGAAATAGGGGAACTCGCGAAGCTATTCTAGCGCTAAGAGTAATGTTAGAGAAAACAATAGAAAAAGGAAAGAACGCTTATATAGGATTTGTAGATTTAGAAAAAGCTTTTGATAACGTAAGATGGGAAAAATGTTCGAGATACTAAAGAGCACGGGAATGAAGTATAGAGATAGGAGAGTAGTACACAATCTATACAAAGAGCAAATTGCTGTTATAGAAGTAGAAGGAGAAAAAAGGGAAGTAGGTATTAGGAAAGGAGTAAGACAAGGATGTACGCTATCACCACTAATTTTTAATCTGTACATCGAAGAGGCGATTAATGTGGTAAAAGATAGAGTGGATTTCGTAATTAAAGTACAGGGACAGAAACTAAAAATGCTGAGATTCGCGGATGATATAGCAGTATTAGGATCTAGTAAGGAGGAATTAGAATCAACATTGAACGAAATGGAGGCAGTGTTGACAGAGGAATACGGAATGAGGGTGAATAAAAACAAAACTAAGGTGTTAGTGCGCAGAGGGCGCGAGAGCAGAGCAAAAACGAAAGTACAAATTAATAATGAAAGATTGGAGGAAGTTAAAGACTTCACTTATTTAGGAAATAAAATAAATTGGGATGGAAGAAGCGATAAAGACATAAAACAAAGAATATCGCAGAGTCGAGTAGCTTTTAACAAAAAGAAAGCACTTTTATGCTCGGGAGTAATAAACTTAGAAACAAGGAAGAGATTTTTGAAAACATATGTATGGAGCACGGCACTATACGGTTGCGAAACCTGGACGGTAGGGGAAGCAAGTAGGAAGAAATTAGAAGCTTTTGAGATGTGGTGTTACCGAAGAATGATGAAAATACCATGGACTGATAGGGTTAGAAACGAGGAAGTATTGGAGAAAGTTGGCGAGAGAAGAAGTATGTGAAAAGACATAAAGAAGAGAAGAGATAGAATGGTAGGCCACTTGCTGAGACATGGGGGAATAGCCTGCGATATTTTGGAGACAGAAATAGGAGTGAAGAAAGGCAGAGGTAGGCCTAGATTAGACTACTGCTCGCAAATAGTAAGGGATGTAGGTTGTAGCACAATTAGCGAAATGCGTAGGTTATCACAAGATAGGAAAAGCTGGAGGTTAGCGCCCAACCAGTCTTAGGACTGATGACCTCATGATGATGAAAACTTTGATCATTCGGGAAAAGAACGGTTCGATAGATCAGTTTGAAAATTTACAGGGCTATTGAGAGTATAATAGGCTATAAAGACTTGGCAACATTAGCGTTTTCCTCAATATTTGCAAAGTGACTAGTATTTTTTTTTTAAGTCAGAAACAGTTTTCTTACTTTTTCTAATTAATAGCGAAGGTAAAAAAAATGTTGTGCTCAAAAACAACATTCGTTATTTATAGAGGGTTTACGTTAAGTTTTTAAAATCATCCTTCGATTTGCTGTACGACTATTAGTTCTTGCGATATCGATGATCAAAGACAATAGCATCATTTTTCATTTAACCACCAATATCGCAGCAACAGATGGTCGTACAGATTTAGTCCGAAAAAATTTTCCTGAACCGGGGATTCTCGTAAAAAAATTCAGAAAATGTTGTCTAGTAGTATTTCTTTGGATTACGCAGTAACCGTAGCTTAGAACATTTTGTTGTTGAATATTTCAATACTATAAACTACAACCTTCAAAATTGGTTTCTTTTCATCTCGATACGACCATGTCTCATAAAATTACAACCTTTCAAAAATCACAGAAAAATTTTCAGAATTTTTTTCTATTAATTTTTTTAATCTATTACGTATTTTTTGTATTGTAAAATAAAAGTAAAAATTATAAGAAATTTATTATATGGTATTTCATCAATTACACTGTTCCAAGAAAAGACCAGATATATGATGGTATGGTATTATATGGTAGTTTTATAATAAAAATTTCAGTAGTCTAGTGCAGTGTAGAAGAAGACTCACTGAAATTTTATCATAGTATTTATAAATACTGTAAATGTATAGAAAATATCTCTAAACCATAGCAAACTTGTCCTCGGTTATGTTAACGAAATAATTATTCTGTGATCACATACAGATTTTGTGTCTGGTCAGTAATGAAACAACTGTTAACAGAAAATTTCCTTCTAGAAAATTGTAAAAGCGTTTCCTGTATTTTAAAAGGAAGCGCATATGCATATAATAAATTGTTATAGATAATGTGAAATAAAAATGTTGAGTGTCAGTATGTATTAGATAGTTTACATCAAGTATTATAGAGGGTTTCAGGATAATTTCTTGCATAACTTTAGCAGGATAATAACCCTACTACGAGAGGCCTAAAACTTAACTTGCAAAGCAATTTAATAAAAAATGAAGAACCTCATGTCCCCTATGACAGAACGCCACTGTGCCGGGCCCAGAAATTGTTCAGGGCGAATACAGCTAACGCAGTTGACGTTAATATTCTGTGTCCTGTTGGCCATTGTTTTACACTAGTCTCTATTAACTAATCGCCACAGCCTTTTTATATGTGGAAAATGGAATTTTACCTGTATAAGTCTTATTTTGATAATATTCGCCCAGTTAGAGCAGCCACATTAGACCGAATGACAGACTACAGTTATTTTCGCAGCGTTAATTTCTTTGTGTAAAGAACAAACACTTTTTCTCACATTTTAAGAGACAGGCTCGAGACAGTAAGCTTCAAACCTTTCTTCCTCTTCTAGAACCTCTTGATATTTTCTATCGATGAACCAGACACCCCGTATAGTTGATAGTTTAAAACTAGATGACTCAAAGTAGAAATGTAATGAATTTTTTACAAATTATTAGAATTATATCGCATTTGTTTGCCCCTTTCATCGCGAACTCACTATATTGACGACGAACCGAGAACATTGATGTATCCGTCATGATGTATATTTGTCACGATGGCTATAAATTGAATACTGTTTCGTAAAATTCCAGTGTGGAAGCTGCGAATTTATGAGGGCAGTAAAATGTTGGGGAATACATTTTCCGATATGGATTCTGTTAAATCATGTTCGTGCGGAACGAGATAGACTGCTTCTACGATGTAGCTTACCATTGATGTATTCTTTATAAGCTTTACTTTATCTTGCGTTAGCTAAACTAATGTACAATAACGTGAGATGAATATTTAACTGGAAGAAAGCACAGATAAGTTGCGATGATATTCGGTAAAATGGCGAATGCGTCGGGAACATGCAAAACACCCAATGTCGAATTAGAATTATCCAAATTGTGTTCTTAATATTATAATCTGCAAACACACTCTTCATGGTGGTTTAATCATAATATTAACTGATTTAGGACCAGTAAAAGAAATATTGTAGGTCAGTATTTCAAGATACAAATATTACTTTAATTTTTGATAAATAATGAGATATTTTAACGTTTTTTTTTCCTATATTTTGGAATGTTTTAATATTGTAATTTACTTTTTATAAAGTAATCGGATAGTTTATGTGTCCTGTTATTTTCCTAAATATGTCGATAAATGTTTTTATCGTATATTATCGTGATTTGATGGTCGTTGTCAAGGTATTAAGGTTTGACAAATGCCTCTCCAATGCGATTTTGAGAATTATTTTTAAATGGAAACGAGCAATATCTTATTAGAAGCTGTTTCAAGGATTTATTTAAACGTTGTTTTTATTTTAACATCTTTAATTGTTGAGGAAAGAACACTTATATAGGATTTGTAAATTTAGAAAAAGCTTTTGATAATGTAACATGGGAAAAAATGTTCGAGATACTAAAGAGCGCGGGAATGAAGTATAGAGATAGGAGAGTAGTACACAATCTATACAAAGATCAAACTGATGTTATAGAAGTAGAAGGGGAAAGAAGGGAAGTAGGTATTAGAAAAGGAGTAAGACAAGGATGTACGCTATCGCCACTAATTTTTAATCTGTACATCGGAGAGGCGATTAATGTGGTAAAAGATAGAGTGGCTTTCGGGATCAAAGTACATGGACAGAAACTAGAAATACTGAGATTCGCGGATGATATAGCAGTATTAGCATCTAGTAAGGAGGAATTAGAATCAGCGTTGAACGAAATGGAGGCAGTGTTGACAGAGGAATACGGAATGAGGGCGAATAAAAACAAAACTAAAGTGTTAGTGTGCAGAGAGCGCGAGAGCAGAGCAAAAACGAAAGTACAAATTGATAATGAAAGATTGGTGGAAGTTAAAGACTTCATTTATTTAGGAAGTAAAATAAATTGGGATGGAAGAAGCGATAAAGATATAAAACAAAGAGTAGCGCAGGGTCGAGTAGCTTTTAACATAAAGAAAGCACTTTTATGCTCGGGGGTAATAAACTTATAAACAAGGAAGAGATTTTTGAAAACGTATGTATGGAGCACGGCACTATACGGTTGCGAAACTTGGACGGTAGGGGAAGCAAGTAGGAAGAAATTAGAAGCTTTTGAGATGTGGTGTTACCGAAGAATGATTAAAATACTGTAGACTGATAGGGTTAGAAACGAAAAAGTATTAGAGAAAGTCGGCGAGAAAAGAAGTATGTGGAAAAATATAAAGAAGAGAAGAGATAGAATGGTAGGCCACTTGCTGAGACATGGGGGAATAGTCTGCGATATTTTCGAGGCAGAAATAGGAATAGAAGAAAGGCAGAGGTAGGCCTAGATCAGACTACTGCTCGCAAATAGTAAGGGATGTAGGCTGTAGCACAATTAGCGAAATGCGTAGGTTAGCACAAGATAGGAGAAGCTGGAGGTTAGCGTCCAACCAGTCTTAGGACTGATGACCTCATGATGATGAATTGTTTAGGCGATTGATTAAACTGAATATTAGTATATCATCATACTTTTTAAGAAGTGCCTCTCTGTAAAAGCTAAGCGTTAGCTTTTCATTTGTTTTTTTTTTTTTTTGCAAAAAGCACTCGATGTCTCGTATTTACAATCCGAATTTTATTTTGTGTACATTAAAAATAAATTCAAGGAAAGCAATTTCCTAATAATAAGATGATAAAAGTAAAAAATAGTACCACATATCTTTGAAGAATTTGACAATAAATTGCTTATATAAGTTGCTCAAGATATGCGCTTTCTTCTTGCTAACAATACAATATCCTGTTATAAAACTCTTCATCGCCCCTTCAAGCCTTTCTGTGTATATTGACGTACATTCTTCAGTAATTCTATGTGTCAAAACCTCAATGTATCCCTAAACATCATATCCCTACTTAGTTTATGGGGCTTAAGTAGCTCAAATTCTTCATTATTTTCTACATAAGACATATAATTTATAAACACGCATTTCATCAACAATTATTTTAAACGCCCCTGGACTCACCATTGTCAAAAATATAATAACACACTCGTCTCTCCCCGCCATCACGTCTTCCACGTTTCTGGGATCGAGATGTGTCCATAATATTATATAAAAGTGTGTAAGGAATCGATCAGTAAATACGAGAAAAATGTACTTTATTTAGTTTCAATGATACGTTGTTCAGAATTAAGACAAGGGGGAATATGCAACATATTGCCTGAGAAAAATTAATTTCTCGAAAAACGACCATTTTATGTCAATACTGACTTTATTATTAAATTCTTCATTATTTTCTACATAAGACACATAATTTGCAATTTTGATAATTATTTTGTCATCTCCCGTTTTGGTGATCAGAATTGGTCGCCACGATTTTGCTATGATTTAACACTATGGACCTTTTTTGTGTTGGGTTTTCTGAAGCCTCAGATTTACACCAACGAACCCACGACCGCCCACGCATTGAAGGCCGAAATTGAACGCTAAATAAACCATATACCGACCCATTTATGGAAAACCGTCATTGAAAATTTCGCCCAGAAGAGTACTCGTGTGCCACCAAAGCCGCGACCATTTACCGGATGTGTTGTTTCATACATAATTCCCAAATATCTACATTATAAACCAATAAATAATCTGCTACAGGAAACAGTCACGGCTGGTGCATGGAGGCCAATGGGGCAGTGCCCCCCCCCCCCCCCTCAACTAATTCCCCAAGTTCTTAGAGTTCTATATTTTATTAATAATTTAAATCAGGTTCTGCGTAAATTTTTTTCATTATGGCAATTGAAGTTCTATTTTTATAATTATTTTAATTGAAATTTAATTTTAATTGGCCGCTTTGCTGGAACCGTGCAATTTGTGAATGAGGGTGTACTACTGGTTACAGCGGGGTGACATACGAAGTAGTCCCGCGCCACCCGGGATGGTCGGAAGTGAGAAGCGTAACGCATGCAGTTAAAGTCCGTCGAATTACGTCATCATTTGGGCTAAAACCAAGTTGCCCCAAGCCAAGTGGCTTTCAGAGAGTGTGCTGTGGCGATCGTGTGTCGCGCTAGATACATTCTTCAACCTACTACATCGTTTCAATTATTGCTGTTTACGAGTTTACGGGACTATTTATTCATGATGAATAATTCAGTATTATCAGACAATATTTTAAAATTAATAGATAGCAATGAGTTCGCGTACGAGATAAAGGTTCAAATGAAAAATTTGGGATGTCCTCAGCCGAATATGACAATTTTCCAGAAAATATCAGGAGCCAAAACTTATACGAGAAAATTTAATAAAAGTAGTAGCAGATTGGTTGTGTGGATGTAGTGTTCGAAATGCATTTTTTTGTTTCGTTTGTTTAGTTCGAAATTCTCTACAAGGCGATCCTTCTTGGACCACTAAGGGAATTTGTGACTTGAAAATATTAAAAGGCATAAAATTAGTGAAAACATTTAAATAATGTGATTGAATATTCGATTTTAGGAAAAGTGAATATCATGTGTCAATTAAATAGTGTATATCGATTAAGTATTATTCAATAAATGAACAGGTAGCTAAGAATCGACATATTCTCAGCAAGTTAATTGATTGGATTAAATTTTGTGGAATATTAGAAATAGCACTACGGAGTCACGATGAGAAAGAAGGCAGTGCGAATCCCGGAATTTTTCGTTCATTGGTAAATTTGCTTGCGGAAATCGACAGTACTATCAAAGAACATATCAAAGAATCTAATAATAGGGTGAGTAGATAAACAAAGCGGGTTCTGGACCGGAAGTGCCGTGACAGCGAAGTGGATGGCATGTGTCCATCGTGCACCCTCTGGTCATTGTCGTCGGGGTGTGCACCCTCTGCGGCGGGGCACCCTCCGTCGGTGGGGGGCGGGGTGTGCACCGGCGGGGCACCCTCCGTCGGTGGGGGCGGGGGCGGTGGTGACGTCGCGGTTTTAACGGAAATCCACATCCTGTAACACGTATGTGATATACAAAGATATGTATACATAGGCGGGGTACTAGGTAATAAAACTTAGGATATTTAATAAAATTTAATAATAATATAAATATAAATATATTTCTTTCTACAAATAGAAAAATAACCTATGATTTTTCGTATAATAACATTTTTTGGAGAAGTATTTTTAGTTGTTCATATAAAGATAAGTTTGGACAATCAATATTAAAAATACTTAAATTAATTTTACCGCTATTTTGCAGTGATCCTGTGAATTCACTATATTCAAAGTATCGACCATCTTGGAAGAAATATAATAGTCCATTAGTGTATCTAAAAACGCCATTCATATTGGGAGGAATACCTTTAAAGTCGCGAGATACGTAACCATAACTTTTTGCTTGCATTGAGGTTTCATCTATTTCGACATATAAATTATCTTCAAAAAATAAGAATGTTTTTCCTGTATAAGTATTTACAGCTCCTACTAATTTATGTTCGAACGGAAGTTGGAAATGTTTCATATCAATTTGTTTGCGAATTTGATAACTCGGATAGGTAATAAAATATATTTGATTATTTACAAATAAAACTATTTCATCATTAGGTCGTTGGTATACAGCCGTTATCGAGTTAAATTTGGTTCCTATATGTAAAACGTTATGTATGTTTAAACATTGTGTTGTAATATTACGTGTTTCGAGGTTCATTATCCATAACCACGTTTTATAAAATATATATAAATTTTTATTCATGACTAAAAATGATAATTTCTTGACATCTATGGTACATAAATCTTTAGTTTGTTTGGGTTCATTTTGAAGAATTTTCGATGTCGGCTTTTCGATTAATTTTGTGTGAGGGGTTGTTGGATTTTTATTAAACGTTGTTCGAGGAGTTATAGCTGATTTTGTAGATGTAACTGGAGACCCATATAAGAATTGAATTCCGGTTATGTCATCTGATGACAATTTGGTAGTGCTATAAAACGGATACATAACTGACGTATTAACATCAGAATGATGTAATCCTAAAGTGTGACCAATTTCATGTACTAAAACTGAATATAAATTTGTTGACGTCGTCGAGGAAGGTTCATCAATTTTTAAATCCCATTGTTCTCTTGAATCTAAATGGATTTCGAGGCATGTATCTTTATTTGGAAAAAAAGCATGTCCTAAAACTCCCCCCTCCCCATCAAAAGGCCAAGGACATTTATCTTTAAAACATTTACTATGTCCTTTATGCCAAGAAATTTCATTAGACTTAGTCATAGATATAATTATATCCGGGTTGTGATAGTTATACTCAAAACTCAAGCTACATACATCCTGCCAGGTTTGAAATGCATTTTTTGCTATATTTTTCATTTGCACATCTGCCGGTGAAAAATACCACCCAATTTTACGTTTCGTCCATTTGTCTCGATGTATTGCGAAAGTGTTGTCCGAAATACCACAACGAGGCGTTTCCATTAATTGTAAAGTTTCCATATTAGGCTTTCCATCTGTCGGTAAGTTGTAGGTTAATTGAAAGTTCATTAAAGCCTCCTCTATCTGCTCCTCTGTCACATCTGTTAAATCAGTCTCGGACAACGTTAGGTATCCATATTTTTGCAGATACCCAACAAAATCTTGAGCATGACATAAATAAAATAAAAATAAAATAAAAAGCATGTTTACTATTCGACAGCTCTTATACAACTATATACATCAACATGAATTTCATATCTTTATAGGAAAAAGAGCATCGAATTTGAACCAATGACCTATGGATGTCTTATTTCCACTACCACCGCTCTACCAACTGAGCTATTGAATATAATTTGAGGAAAATAAAACAAAAATATAATTTTATAAAATTTATTATAATTTAAATTTTTATAGGGACATTATAGTAGCTTCTAACTGCTGATTACAAGTCATACATTTTTTAACCTTAAACCCACATTCACCACATACATTTTGATGATGACATGGAAGAAATGTTGTGTTAATTTTATTCACAAAACAAACCTTACAATATTTTGTATTATCTTTACACAGCTTGAAAATTTGCAGCAACAGGTAGAGCAACCTTACTTTATAGGCAAAACTGCCTACAGAATCCTCTGGAGCTGAATATGGAAATATCTGAATATGGGCGTTCATTGTGGTTATGTTTTAACAATACACCCGATACTCTTTTGTCCAAGCCTAATGAGACACTTTACGAGAAGTATAGATGTACACACGGTTATATAGTAGATTAATGCTGATAGTGGGTCTTGTGGATTTGGCTTTTCATTAGCAATAGGTGGACATGCTTCATTCATTTGTTTCCAACCTGTATCACCTACGGTGTTATCTTGAAACCGTATCCGAAACTTGTATTGGATTGTTCCGTTCAACAGGGGGGCGACAAGCGTAGGCACATTATTATTAGCGGCATATGGCGTCATTCTTATCCAAGTTGATGGCCAGCTATCATTTTTACTTCCGTTATTATCAAAACATACTAGAACTTCACGTGAATTATACGGTTGATGTATATATAGAAAATTGCTAAATATCGCTTGCAATATTATAAAATGAGAACTTAACATTACCATTTTCGATTTAAGACTGACATGTATCACACTGATCACTTAATTTATATTGGATATTAGTACTTTTACACTAAATCATGATACAGTGTATAGTTTTACTCTCCTACTTTTGATGGGGCTATTATTCCTGCGCAATCTCAGTAGGTTTTTAAATACTTTTTCTTCCCATAACGCTACACTAGGATCCCATTTAGTTATACATAAATTGGAAAAACTATTGAACATATTCTGCTTATCTTCATACAATCTTATATCTTCTTTTAATAGTTTAAACTTACTAACATACTCTTCTAACCTCACTTTATATAAGTTATACACATCCATTATTAAAAAAAAATCAAAACACACAACTGGTTTCAACGCATATGAGGAGAATACTGTTACTGAAGATTAACTAAACCTAAAATTATAATCAAAGTAATAAATAAGGTAGTGGGGAAGATCATTAAAACGTGGTGATATTAGATATATTTATTTTGGTATACAAGAATATAACCAATTATACAATTGTGTACAATTCTTTACACTACAATAAGCTTTAGAAGTATAATGATTAAAACAATAAGGTATAGTTTTATTAAATAGAGGAGGCTGTTGAAAAGCTTCATTATTGATTAAACTCTCCACATTAACTATAGTAGGGATCGACAATGGGGATTCCTCTAATTCACATAATTTTCTCTGAAGAAATTCTTCTTTCTGATGACCCTTTACATACACCATATTAGCACTCCCATTTAGCAAGTGCTTACGTAATATATCATCAATCATATCATAATCTACACATCCATCATTATATTTTAACCCATGATGATAATGCTCCAAGTACTTTACTTGTTTCTTCAAGTCTCCGCTTAAGGAATTGAACGGAACTGGAGGCTTAAACAGATAGTGGGCACTTTGTTGAGCACTCATAAATGAAATTTCTTTCGGACAAAAATCCGGTAAATTAAAACCTTGAATATCGACAACTAAAAGCTGCATCTTAAAAGGTAAAACTAATACTGACTGAAATATATACCATACATCATTATTTTATAGTTTATTTCCCCCTCTTCTTTAAAACGCATCTCTAACGGTTCCAAACATTACTCGCTTGTAATCGTGAAACAACCCAAGCAGATGGCGTAACGGTATTCGCATGAAAAACTTTGTAGTTGTAGGATCATAAGATACTAGCCGGCCACTAGGATAATTCCACCCAGCGATAGTTAACGCAGGATCGTCTTTACTATAGCAACAATATGCTTTTATCGCACTTACGGTGCCGGGGTCTCTTACTTTATCCAGCTCTCTATTATGTAATTCATAGCTAACAGATTCGAATAGGTAGGCGCCCGCATTATTAGTAAACTCGACTATACCAGTGCCTGCGATGTTCTTTGTCAAAGTTCCCTCGATACATAACGCTGCTTCGTACATTAGTAGTAGTAAAACATCTTGTTGATTAATTGTGATTTCAATTTCATCACTATTTCTGAATGATTTAACGAAAGGTTGATATGTCCGAGTTTCTTCTCTGATAATGGAATCATCGAATTGAGGGTCGTTGTACAGCTGTAGTTCGTCTAACATTATAACCCAAAGATTTTAAGAATAAAATATTTGCTGGTGTTAAGGATGACGTAGTAACCTTCTGTTCCAAACGCTTAACTGGTACTGACTGTACTTTATCGGGGCTGTGAGCGTATATATACTTCTTTGAATTATTAATTATCAAGCCCATAACTTTTTTAATTCCAATCTCGCAATAATTTCCTCACCTCTAAAATTAACAGGTTCAGAGTTCTGATCCAATATGGTTAATGTAATATTATGTATATATCGCTTGTTGATTAACGGAAGAAATAACAGATTTCTCGGCTCGATGTCTATAGCGTATCCTGGATTAACAGATGGAGCAAATTCGAAAATCGTATGAGATGGTCTATTATTGTAGAATGCGCCGGAAGTAATGTTACAATCAATGTGTACTGTAACAACCTTTACTATCTGTACAGATAAATCTGATTGATGTAAAATATTCGGTTCCAAATTTTTCTCTGAGAAACCTAGTAATTTTCCTAGCGAATCCTTGGGTGTAAAGTTAATTTTGTGCTTGCTCTTGATTTCACACTTCAACGTATTGTTATTAGGTTTCAATGAAAAATAATCTTCAATATCAGATTCTTTCGTACCTTTTGGTATAACTTGCTTTCTCAGATATGATTCAATATCGGTTATTTCATAAGATCCCGTAGGGATGGCTACAACCTTTTCATGTGTCTCACCAAGTTCCCAGTAGTAGAGTTTATTATTTTTTCCTTCTTCAATATTAGGAATACTGTTGTAAGTATGAAAACCAATTAGAGCCAACCCGTAATCGTATTGAGGATCTAATTCTATTGGATTTTCGAAATTAATGGAGAGAACAGCACTCCGACCTCTTATTGTGAATATCTGAGACATAATGAATGCATCTCATCTAAATCAATCGCTTTTGTAGAGAAACTTTAAACATAAATGACCACAGTTCTTTGTATCATATTTTTGAAAACTATCAGAGTTATATAAAATTTTATATTTGTTACCGAAATAACGCACGAGTTCTACAGGAGGTTTTAATGCGCCGAAGCTATCGAAGTAAAGAACTTTATCATTAATTTTTTTATAGGCTACCCAATGTGTTCCAGGACCAGTTTGATCATCAAGGTTAATAATTGCGCTTTCGTATCTCCAAGGAGGGTTTTTAGGTAGTGAATCTCGCATAAAAACACCTCTAAAATGTGGAATTTTTAACTTTTTAGCATATTTTATTAAATCGATGTCGTAAAGAGGCCTAGATGATGAGGGTAGCCTTATAGGGAGTTTTTTTGTTTTTTCAAATATAAGCCATATCCTTTTCTATAAGGTTTTATGTAGAGTCCGGATCCTTTTTTCCCTAACGCTACTGCCTCTAAAACTTTATTGTGTCTCTCGTCTTCTTCCAATTTTTTCTTAGAGTTTTTAGCATCTATTACGGTCTTCGCCACTGCAGCAGCTCCTCCCGACAGAGCTCCTAATGCACTTAAGCCAGCAAAAATTGGTAGTAAAGGTAGTATACCCCCAGTCTTGGGCAATGGTATGATGCGTGGAATATTAATATTTTTTCTACCACCGTCCTTTACTACCTGTCTCGCTGCTCTTAAAGCTAAAGTAGCGTTTTTACGTAAACTGTTTTTATCTGATGTTTTAGTTAATTTTTTAACGCCGCTGACTACACCATTTTGAAAATTTATTTTACGATTTTTATGTCGACGATTACGGATACCCAAACCCATTTTCCTTTTGGCTTTCATGACAGTAGTAACAAACCAGGCTGCTGCTTTTTCACCTAAACCAGCGTCCTTGGATTTTACTCTTTCCCAAGCACGTTGTTCGAGCTCGTAGTCGGCTTTGTGTTGGTCTTGTAAATTTAAACTTTTACTATACGCTATATCGTGCGCTCGGCAACTTCGGTCGAGTTCGTTAATTCCAGGATCTCCTCTTGCTAATCGTTCACGGAGTCGAGTATTTGGCCCGCAATATTGGTAAGAAGGGAGATGAAGCTCCCGTTTCGTTAATTTACTGATAAACGAATGTGCACCACCACCACCTTGTTTCAACCACAACATCTGATGGAACAATGACACTAATTATGCTGTGGTACTGTATATAACCAACAATAAACTAATAAAATAAAGAGTTTACAATGCGTCTTACAAGACAGCAGGTGTCTCTTCCCGTAGAGAACTTGGATGCATTAACATCCGTCTCTGGGGAGGCTGTGAGTATTAATAAACATGGAACTTTATTTCCTAACACTGTAAGGGCTATTATATGTGGACCAAGTGGAGCTGGTAAAACCAATTTGTTGCTCAGCTTATTATTCAACCCAAATGGCTTGTGGTTTGAAAATGTATACGTTTATTCAAAGTCATTGTACCAACCTAAATATAAACTGCTTGAAGATGTAATTAAGAAAGTGAAGGGTGTAGGCTATTTTCCATACACAAATAATGATGGTGTAATCGATCCGTCCGAAGCTAAATCTAATTCAGTGTTTATTTTAGATGATGTTGCTTGCGATAAACAAGATAAAATTCGAGCATACTTTTGTATGGGGCGACATAAACTTGTTGACTGCTTTTATCTCTGTCAGACATATACCCGCATACCTAAGCATCTTATACGAGATAATTGTAATTGTATAGTGTTATTTAAGCAGGATAGAATGAATATGAGACACGTTTTCGATGATCACGTGACCCCAGATATGACTTTCGAAGAATTTGAAAAACTGTGTAGTGAATGTTGGCGAGATAAATACGGTGTGTTGGTAATAGTGAAAGATTTTGATTTAAATAAAGGACGTTATCGTAAAGGGTTTGATCAATATATAAATGTGAAATAAAGCAATATCTGTTAATACTAGTTCACTTGTTAATAGATGAAGACTTGTCACATTATAAATTATAAGGGTTGAAAAACTATAAGGTTGTACCGTACAAGGGCTATAAAACTACAAGGTTGTACCGTACAAGGGCTATAAAACTACAAGGTTGTACCGTGCAAGGGTTGTAAAACTACAAGGTTGTACCGTACAAGGGCTATAGAACTACAAGCAAGGGTTGTAAAACTACAAGGTTGTAAAATATGAAGTCTAAAAGAAATTTAGCTAAGTACAACCCCCCAAAGGTAGCATCACCCAACTTACAAAGGGAGAAACTATTAAAGAAAAAAATTTGTAACGCTTCGAAAGCTATAAGAACAAAGTATCTAGCTTTAAAGATGGGAAAGGCTGAGGAAGATGAAACCATAAGCAGGGTATTGAATCCTATTATAACACCGCTAGAAGATATTAGCAGGAAAGTATCTCACAGTAACATACCGACGACAACAACAACAACAACAGCAGCTCGCGTAAAACCTAAAAAAGTCTATGAAACGAAAAAGCCTTCTGCAAGCTTTTTACCGGAGGAAATGGTAGGTGAAGTATTTTCTGAAAAAGAACCTGATGAGCGTGCTACGGCTGATATTCAAGAAGAATATGAAACTTTACTGAATTACAGCGAGCCTGTTATACGTCAGTTTTTAGAGCAATTCCCACCTCTAGCGAGATATTATATAGAAGGGTTTTTTTCAGATCGAGATAAATTTGATGAAAATTATGGAGCACGTTTCGATTTTAAAACGAATAAATTATCGATCGGTAATAAAGAATTGCTTATAGGAGCTAATAATGAATTCATTATTGATGGTAGACCTTATACAGGAACTAAAGGTTTATATGAGTTAATATTTCTGAAAAAACCTATTGGATATAATGATGCAGATTTAAAGAATTATAAAGAAATTCTAGAAATAAGTAGCGCACACAAACGTAATTATGTACCTGAAGAACGGATAAAAGGAAATAGGTATTTTAAATATGTAAGTGTTATAAAACCTCTATTTTCGGATATTATAGGAAGAACTACTAGAATACAATCGCAATCTAGCATTCCAACATTTTTACCATCTACTCCTTCTTTGAGACGGCGTCAATCATATTCAACGCCACCACGAGGGGGGTTTGGTATGATGGTCTACAACGAAAAACCTATAGAGTACGTATATTGGGATGATGTGAATGAACTCGTTGATCGTTTAAAGCTATTAATAGCTTCAAAGTCTGCGGGTAATACGGATTCACATGATAATGAGATTGAATCCATAATTAGCGAACTTAAAGAAATTGGAGTGATTGCCTAAATCACTATCATTCTCACCATGAGTGTTGATAAGTTCGGTCGATCTATTTCATACACCAGTGATGGAGATACTCCACATTTATTTTCTCCATATAGACATGGATTCATATTTACCAATGATGGAAATATTGATGTCGAAAATTTAAAACTTTGTAACGTTCAACCTCCTACTCAGAATAACGATGTTGCTAATAAAAAATACGTAGATGACATCATAACAATTGAAAATACTAAAATATATGAAAAGTGTAAACAATATGTTGAAACAGATAATATAACGAGTGAGGCTACACGTAAGAAATACATTAATGATATTATATCAAAGTTAAAAGCAGATTTTGCTATAGCTTTTAACAATTTTGCTAATCAGTTTTACAACAGATTAGATGCCTCTGATAAAAAAATTAATGATATGGAACAAATATTAAAAGATATACCTCAACAGAAGATTATATTACTGACTTTAAACTCCGAAGTAGATAATATGAAAAAAATATTACAGGATGTGAGCAAGGAAATAAGGAATATAAAAAGTGAATATGTTATGAGTTCAGAATTAAATGAAAAAATTAAGATGCTGGTAAATGATAGAACAATGATAGTTAACGATTTATCACAAAAACATAACAATTTAAATACTAATGTAAACATAAACGCTTTAAATCTAGAGAAGATTTCCGAAACGCTAGTTCAAATGGAAAGTGATTTGAAAAATGTACAGCAACTTACAGAAAATGTTGAAAAAGGGAATTAAATCAATTTATATCTACAGCAGCAGTAAAACAAATAATGAGCTAATTTTACTTTTTAAAAATGAAGCGAAACCGATAAGTTACATCGTTTTAATTAAATAATTGTAGCATACATGATCATTATCAGTTGTAGTTTAACGTCCGATTGCTATCAACATGAGAGTAAAACATTCAAAAGAAAAAATTCAAGTTGTTAATGAGCTTCATAAGGCTATACGAAAAAATTTCAAACGTAGGCGTACCGTTATAAAAGGTTTGAATGATTTATGGCAAATAGACTTGGCTGAGATGGGTAATTATGCTCGTGAAAACAGAAATTTTAAGTATATTCTAGTAGTGATCGATTGTTTCTCAAAATTTGTTTGGACCAGACCTGTTAAAACTAAATCTGGGGAGGAAATAACGAAAATGCTTGCCGACATATTTGAGAAAAGTAGGAAACTCCCTAAAAACCTACAATCAGATCAAGGTAAAGAATTTTACAATATTCATTTTCAACATTTAATGAAACAACATAGCATCAATCACTATAACACATATAGCGTAAAGAAAGCTGCCATAGTTGAGAGAGTGATAAGAACTCTTAAAGAGAAATTATTCAAATACTTTAGCTTAAACGGTAAATATAGATGGTTAGATGTGCTTCCGGAAATAACTGATAATTACAACAAACAAAAACATAGTACAACTGGTGTGAAACCATGTGAGGTAAATAAGAAGAATGAAAAAGAAATTTTAAAATCCTCCTATAATCACATTAAGTTGGCGACAGGTTTGAGAAAATTTAAAGTTGGAGATATGGTTCGCATTAGTAAGGTTAAGCATGTATTTGAAAAAGGATATACCCCGAACTGGACTGTGGAATTATTCAAAGTTGTAAAAGTTCGTAACACTAACCCAATTACGTATATGTTGCAAGATGATAGAGGAGCGGAAATAAAAGGTGTATTTTATACTGAAGAACTCCAGAAAGCTAAATACCCCGACATCTATCTAGTTGAAAAAGTATTACGTAGACGTGGTAACAAGGTTTTTGTTAAATGGCTAGGGCTTGATAATTCTCATAATAGTTGGTTGGATAATACAAATATGTTTTAGAATTTGTGTTTCGAATTATACGCATTTAAATGATAAAATGTTTCAGACCGCTTGTTGTAACTAAAATTGTATTGATTCTTATGAAAAATACACACAAATCTTTTGTTATGAGGGGCCTTTTGAAATACCGGAAACAAATTTAACTAGGGTTTGAGATAAAAACATAGATAAAAACATATATAAGCAGTACTTTAAGAATGATCATCATTAAAGTTAAAAAATGACTGAGTTAAACACTCCTAGTTCGAGTCCTACGTTCTCCGAAGAAGATTTCGATTTTAACCATGAAATTGATAAAATTACCGAGCGGTATAGACTAGCTGTACAAAATGAAGAAAAATATATATATGAAAATTCTTTTAGTGTAGATAACTCAATATATAAAATAATAACCGGTTTAAGTGAGGCAAGAAACTACATTCCGGCTGTAAGAATATTAATGACTACCAGTGAAATTATCAATAAAACTACTCATGTTTCCTTTAATGAAGAAGAATGGTGTGACTTTATTACTTACCTTAAGGAATTGTTTAATGAATATTTTAAAAATACTGAAACATCAGAGGAGGTGATTGAAATAAAATTTTCAAACAACACCCTCAGCACATCACCATTTATGGATAACAAAATGTTGAACATAACTAATGGCTTTACCACCTTTTATCTATCTGAGAATACTACACAGGAGTTTATAAAAATTGATAAGCTTATTATATCTAATATGTATGTATTGCATAATTTAGATTTTGCTGGATTTTATAATAATTTTTTAAATGTTACTAATAATATATTATGTGAATCTAATTATGAGTTATGTTCAGAAAATGTTATGCAACATTTATGTGATTTATCACCATATTCTACTCACATGTATTGTATACGTGAATGTTTATTTGTAAATAGAAATAAGGTTCTGAATGATTTAGATAGAAAAATTCATATAAAACAGGTTTAAATAAATATAAATAAATTGATATATGTTGTTTTATTGTATGTATATGTAATACTATATTATAACAATATATGTAGTTAAGCTGCCATCCGAGTTTATTTCCACCCTCCTCACCAAATTGGTCCGTGCTGGTGGCGGTGGTGGTCGTGGTGGTGGTGTCAGTGCATGGTCCTCTTCATCGAGAACGCTTTAATAAAAAAAGAGAACTTTGTTAAAACTTGTTATAGACATGCATTTTTTAATTAATATATAGACACACCTACCATATATTTGGATCATTTAAAATCACGCAGTGGAAAGGTGGCTCAGAGCTGTAAAGAAAATAATCATAAAATAACCATAATCATAAATTAATCATAAAAAATATTACCATTCGCCTAAAGGTATCACTTCCGGTTCCGGATATGGTGATGATATCATGGCCTCTTTACAAACTAAAAATTTGTTTTTATGGCTTCTGTGCCACTCTATGCTCCTGGCACAGAAACAAAATATTCTTTGACACACCGAACAGAATTTACTCTCATTCGGTGTATCGATGGGGAGGAGCATCGGAGGAGAGTCTGCTTCCTCAGTAAGACTATAATAAAGGAATTATATTTAAACTATGTCTGTTAATTTCTACTTTTACACACTTACTCATCCATTAATATATCATCTTCCTTATTCTCCCAATCATCACTGTCATCACCATCGACAGCGCTGGCTGGTGAATATGGATTCCTAGTGCAACTGAAATAAAAGTAATTTATAGTCAACTTTTAATACAATAGTAATTACAAATCACTTACTTATCTAAATCTATAAATATGGGTGACGAAAAATTACAATAGCAATACATATGCCCACATGTGGTGCATAGTTCTGCTACATCTCCCTCCTCCTCCATCAATAAGTCGCTATAATAAAAGACATTTTATTTAAACTTAAAACTTCACGTCACTTATCACAAATATTACACACATACACTTACTTTTCAAACAAATACCTCTCCACATCAAGAGGTGGAGTTAACCTGTTAGTTAATTCAATCAGTTGATTGTAGCTGTGAAGCATTTTTTTTTTCACTATTAGGTGTACTGGAAACTGAATGTAAGTAGACATGTTCTACTATTATATATATAACCAGAATCCCCCGCGAAAACAATATCTGGAGACCGGAAAAAAATTTAAAATGGACAAACTTGATAAGCATAACCCCAATCGAGTGATTACAAGAAACGTTAGTTGTGATAAAACTTTATAAAACCCACAAGTAGAGGAAATAGATTATTTTGAAAGGAAAGACCATGATGCATGAATGGCGGATGTGATAACACATTATCTGAGAACCACAAGCATAACAATAAAAATTAATTAGCACTGCTATCAAATACGCGCGCAGAACACATTTTCTGTGCGATAAATAATAGTTTGTTATAATAAAGTCATTTTAACTTTATACAAAGTAAATACCCTCAGATGCATTGAAGAGGTGCAGGTGTATAAATAGTAGATTGCACAACAAAAATTTCATAGTACTTTTCTAACATTAGACCCAACAAGTTGTGCTTGAAATCAACTCACATAACTGAAGTAAACAGTAAGTTTTGTAATTTTTTAAATATTTTATTTATTTTTTTTGTAATATTTTTGTACATTATTTTTTATTATATTTTAGTGAATCTAAGTAAAATTAACGAAGTAACGAATATCCGCAGGAAGAACATAATAAAATTAAAGGACTTACCGGAGAATATTCCCTTGCCCATTATTGGTGTAAAAATAGTCAACACAAAGTATGGAAAATCAGCGTTAACTGAACTCGAAGAAAGCGTAGTATTCTTACCGCAGCGAGCTGTACCTGCTATCGAAGAAAACATTCAAAACTTCGTACCGAAGAAATACTCATTAGTCTTCAAAGGACTAGTTGATTGCAACAAACCAAATAAAGCTGTGAACTTTGAAATACAGGAAACTAACCATTAAACTGTAAATTTTCGATTTTTATATTGCCCTAAGGTAAGGTATTTTAAAAGATATGTATGAAGATATTATTAATATTTTTCAAAAAGCTTTGATTGTACTTACACAAAATTCAAACATAATTGAAAAAGAACGATGGATTAAATTTGCTAAGAATAATATTAGATTACTTAATAGAGCTATTAAGAATGGTGATATTGTTCCTGGTACTCTTAAAAAATTTGAGTCAGCTCTAAAATATTTACGATATTTTCAAGCTAGAGTAAAAAATATTTTATTACCAAACCATATTGGGGAGGGCTTAAAAAAAGAAAAAAAACGGAGAAGTGATTGGGTTAAATGGGAAGATATTCAGTCTGCATTTAAAAATAGAATTCGAACCAGTATTATTTTAAATTTAAAACATAAAGATATATCTAACTTTTTTAGTGATGCATTTTTTCTTTTCAAAACACGAATTAACAATGTTTTAAAATCAATGAATTTAATTAAAGTTAATACAGTTTTTTGTTCAGAATTTATATTGAAAAAGGCTGATAATGAAATTTTAGAAATCAAGTTCTTTCCAACAAAAAATCATATTATTGATCGTGGTACAAATTTACGTGAATGGTTTGATACATTTGTTATCGATAAAATTAAAAATAAACTTGAAGAGTTTCAGGAATCCGGGAGCGGGGGAGCATTTTATAGTATAATTGGGTTAGAAATAAATATTAATAAGTATGAAGTAGGGTCTGGAGTATCATCATATATAAGGTTACCAGAAAAAATTGTTAGAAAAAAGGCTTGTGTTAACATAAAAAATTATGATGATAACGCCTGTTTTGCGTGGGCGGTAGTATCTGCCCTACATCCAATTGAAAAACACTCTGATAGAACTTCTTCATATCCACATTTTTCAAATGTATTAAATTTAGAGGGAATAGAGTTTCCAATGACCATAAATCAAATTTCTAAATTTGAAAAAATTAATAATATTTCTGTTAACGTATTTGCTTTGGAGATGGATTCTAAAAATAATTTTAGCATCGTACCAGTTTGCCTTACAAAACATAAACTTAACAAACATGTTAATTTGCTCATTATTCAAAATTCATATTTACCAAAAAATGATTATAATGATGACGAAACTTTAGATATTTATAATGAAGATAATTTACAAACACAATATCATTATTGTTGGATTAAAAACTTATCAAGGCTAGTTTCAAAACAAATTGGTAAGCATAATAGAAAGTTATTTATTTGTGATAGATGTTTAAATTATTTCGTTACGCAAAACAATTTGGATGCTCATAGTATTTTTTGTGAACAACTAAATAACTGTAAGATTTCTTTTCCATCTGAAAAATTTATAACTTTTAAGAACTACTGTTATCAGGAAAAAGTACCTTTCGTTATTTATGCTGATTTTGAATCAATACTAATTCCTTTTAGCGAGAATCAAAACGTAGTTAAAAACACTAGTAGGTATCAAAAACATGAAGCCTACAGTGCTGGATATTTTTTAAAATGTTCCTATAATAATGATATCTCATATTATAAAAGTTACCGTGGAGATAATTGTACGGAATGGTTTGCTAATGAGATGGATGGTATTGCTAAATACGTTAATTCTATTTTGAAACATACAGAGCCCATGAATGTTAACGTTAGCCTGAAAGATGCTTCTTCTACTTGTCATATTTGTAAAAAATCATTTAAACCTAATGATAAAATAGTTAGAGATCACTCGCATATTACTGGCGATTTTAGAGGTTTTGCTCATTCCCAATGTAATCTGAATTATAAAAATTCATTTATAGTTCCTATTATCTTTCACAATTTATCTGGATATGATTCACACTTCCTAATAAGGGATTTGGCAAAACGAGACCGAGTAACTGTTTTACCAATTAATAAAGAAAAATATATTTCGTTTACTAAACATGATAAAGAAACAAATATTAAGTTTCGCTTCATCGACTCATTTCGATTCTTAAGCTTTTCACTAGAAAAATTAGCATCATTTCTCAATAAAGACAAACTAGTTAATCTTAAAAATGAATTTGCTAATTTAGATGCGGAAAAATTCGATTTACTTACAAGAAAAGGAGTGTTTCCTTATGATTATATTGACTCGCTTCAAAAATTAGATGAAACTAAGTTACCACAAATAGAAAACTTTTATAATCAGTTAAACGATGAAAATATTAGTGAAAAAGACTACATTCATGCGCAAAAAGTATGGACATCTTTTAATTGTCAAAATTTAGGCGAATATTCCGATTTATATTTAAAAACAGACATTATTCTTTTAGCTGATGTTTTCGAGCAATTTAGGCAAAGCTGTTTTGAACATTATAACCTTGATTGTGCTTTTTATCATACACTTTCGGGCTATACTTGGGACTGCATGCTTAAATATACGAAGGCGAAATTGGAAACGATACAGGATGTTGATATATTGTTATTCGTTGAAAGAGGTATAAGAGGCGGTGTTAGTCAGTGTAGCAATAGGTATTCCGTTGCTAATAATAAATATATGTTCAATTATAATTCAGATGAACCATCAAAATATCTAACGTATTTTGACGTTAATAATCTGTATGGGTGGGCTATGTGCCAAAATTTAGGGTACGGCGGATTTGAGTGGGTAAATAATTGCGACAATTTCAATGTTTCTGAAATATCTGACGATTCTCCTGAAGGGTACATACTTGAGGTAGATATAAAATATCCAGAATATCTCCATGATTTGCATCGCGATTTACCACTTTGTCCTGAACACCGAGTACCACCGGGATCAAACTTATCTAAATTGATGACCACTCTGTACAATAAAGAAAAGTATATTATACACTACAGAAACTTAAAACAGTGTTTGAAGAACGGACTTATTCTGGAAAAAGTGCATCGCATCCTCAAATTTAAACAATCTGCATGGTTAAAACCGTATATCGATTTAAATACAAAACTAAGAGCTCTATCAAAAAATGATTTTGAGAAAAACTTATTTAAACTTTTAAATAATGCCGTTTTTGGGAAAACTATGGAGAATATACGGAAACATCGCATTGTAAAACTCATTTCTAAGTGGGAGGGTCGTTATGGTGCAAAAAATTTGATTTCGAGACCCAATTTCCATAGTACTACTATATTTGATGAAGATTTAATAGCTGTTGAAATGAAAAAAACTCATATTATTTTTAATAAACCTCTGTACATTGGTATGACCATTCTAGATATCTCAAAAACATGCATTTTTGATTTCCATTATGACTATATGTTAAAAAAATGTAGTCCAAATGTTTGTAAATTACTTTATACTGACACAGATAGTTTGATTTATGAACATACATGTAATGATATTTATGAAGAAGTTATTAAGAAAGATATTGAACATTTTGATACTAGTGATTATGCTCCAGACAATCTTTATAATATACCGCTGGTAAACAAAAAAGTTGTTGGCCTAATGAAAGATGAAAATAACGGTGCTATAATGACCCATTTCATAGGTTTACGTTCAAAAATGTATACTTTTTTGGTCCAGAAAAATGAAAAGAAAAAATGTATAAAAAAATCTAAGGGGGTAAAAAATGATATAATTAAAAATAAATTAACTTTTAATGATTATCTAGACTGTTTACTAAATAAAACAACTAAATATGCAACTCAAAGGAATATAATATCACATGCTCATAATGTTTATTCCATCAAACAAAATAAAGTAGCTTTAAATTCATCTGATAATAAACGATATTTGTTAAAAGGCTCTCATGACACCTTACCTTGGGGCCATTACTCTATAATGGATATTAATATTAAGTTACACTGATCAATGTATTTTTTTCAGCCTGCTAAATGTATATTTCATAGTTCTGTAATAAACATGTATTAAAATATTTTGTAACAGAGAGAAGTGTATTATAAACTTCTTTTTTATTATTTTGTATAACAAATCATTTAATAATACTTAATGGAATCTTTACCAGACCATGTTAATTTTATAAGTCTAATTTTTGTATTTGCTTTGTATTTGCCATTACTTTAAGATAATAAAAAAAATATATATAACTTTATGTCTTTTTTTATATAATGTTGGGGTTGGGTTTGGGTCTAATGTTAGAAAAATACTATGTAACATATTTAACAATAATAAAATTATAAAACTTTATTGTCTTTTTTTTTTTTTTTAATTTTTAATCTAACGCTCTCCAAACTGAGTTTTCTCAGTAATGTGTGGTAATTTTTCTTAATACTACTTAATCTGTGACGTCACACACTTGAGCAGCCTCCGGGCCTTGAGGATCTAAACTTAAATAACGCTGCAATAAAACGGTGGGTATCGGTAGCCTCATATCTGTTGTTACAGGATGTGGTTTTCCGCTAAAACTGTAACGTCACCGCCACCATGTTCTTTTTCCCTCTGCCATCTTTCAACGTCATGATCTTTTTTTCTAATGCCACCATCTTTTCGCCCGCCATCTTTCTTTTTCCCCGCCTGTGGATTAAAACCGTTCAGTTTTCCGTCCGACTTACGCCCTGCAACGTCGCCGCCCTCTACCAGAACGCCTTTCCCGCCCCCACCCCCCGACGCCATCCGTGGCCGCGCACCACCGCCCCCGCCCCCACCGACGGAGGGTGCCCCGCCGGTGCACACCCCGCCCCCCACCGACGGAGGGTGCCCCGCCGCAGAGGGTGCACACCCCGACGACAATGACCAGAGGGTGCACGATGGACACATGCCATCCACTTCGCTGTCACGGCACTTCCGGTCCAGAACCCGCTTTGTTTATCTACTAGGGTGTTTATGGGTTTGTCAAAGACTATAAAAAATTAATTATTGGATTGTATTTACAATGTTTGTCGTAATTTAATACTGGATGAAATCAACAAAACGCAATATATAGCCATTCAAGCAGACGAAACTACAGATGCAGCTACAAGTTCCCAGTTAGTTTTTATAGTTCGCTGAGTTAAATAGACAAATATATGAACGCTTTATGGCTTTTCTTGAAACACATGGTCACACTGCTGATGACAGAAGCAACATTATTTTGAAGCAAGTTGAAAAAATTAATATAAACTATACTCCCCAAAAGCTAATTAACCAAAGCTACGATGGTGCATCTACAATGAGTGATAGACACAACGGGGTCCAGACAAGTATGGATTTTGTATTCAAGAAAGTTAGTTAAAGCTAAATAGGTATGTACTTAATTTAATAATTTTATTCTGATATTTAAAACCTGGCTTAAAACACTGCGATATTCCTACCTAAAAATGTAACCATGTAGGTGCCTACAAATATACATAAATTAATATTTATTTATTGCCCCCTCAGTTGTCAAATTCACGAGCCGCCACTGACAGTAAACCATGTTTTATTTAAAAATCCACATCTTGCTTTCTTATTATTAACATATTTTATAATACGATAAAACTTGACAATATTCTGACAAAATTATTCCAAAATTCCATTGAACCTAGAAGTGTGGAACGTTCACCTCATATACCGTATATTATAAAAGTTTATTCTGAAAACGTTTTTGATTTACGGTAACGTATAATTTAAAATTAAAATTAGGAAAAGTGTGTTTACTTAAGGTGATCTGTTTGCGTTGGGACGCGCGAATATTATATCAGCACCATATTTATTGTGAACACGCTAGAAAAAAGGTGCAAAATTTACAATAATCTGGTCCGCGACATCAGTATTCCGTGTCGTTTGCCTAAGTGTATGAACGCTACATAAATATTTAAGGCAATATCAATATCGAGCGTTCACACCGCATGAATATTTTAAGTTGTTTAACCTCCGTCTCTTTGAAAAGTTCACTTTATATGGAAAGCCCATTATATTCTGAATATTTCAAGACTACTACTTGTACCGTACAATAAAGAACGTAGAGGCTTTACAGAAGAAAGCTGGATGAAAGAAAATACGAGGCTCGAAGTAAAAAGTATCGCCATAGCAGGGAAAAGCTTGGGATAAATTTGAAATGAGCCAAAAGATATATAGATTTAATAGAAAACAGTATTTTTGTTATCACTATAGATTTGGGTATCTAATTTCCGCGCCACACAGTGGGGCCGAGGTGGAAAAAAACTCATTTTACAAGATGTCCATTTCACTGCCGTAGTATACTTTTCTTACAGTATTTTTCCCGTAGAATCTGGCTGTGATAGTGGTTTTGCCGTAAGAACATTGTTTTTAGCATAAAAAAGGGTTGCAACTTGAAAATTGCGTGTTATCTCTATTAAAAAGGTAAATGCGAAAAATCGTCACTTTCATTGTTGACTAGGCATTAAAAAAAATTTATTTCGTATATTTTATGGATTATAGACCACTATTATATTGCATATAAAACATAAGCACCGGACAAGCTTAGACGTGATAATCGTTAAAAAATTGATTTTCGGGCGAAGTTCTTACTTATTTATATAGCGTTACAAAAAAAGCTCCACTTTCCTACTCTTTGTGGTGTTTTTTTTTTTCGGAAAGCAACGATATTGAATTCATTACCCTATAAATTTCATAGCCACAATCACCAGCATCCGCCATTTATTACAATATTACAAAGGTCGGCAAAGATGAGGACAATCAGTGGTTTGTTCAACCATGATTTGTTTGCTCAAGTGGAGGTGAACGGAGCTCCTCACTGCATTCGACGTTATTATTAGAGCTGTATAATATAGATAAATTTAGATTAAAAGTTGATGTGGTGAAACAAGGTACAGCTACAACCAATGATGGCAACACGTCACGCCGATTTTTTAAAGACCCAACGATTGTAGCTGAAATTACTGAAATTAACATTAGGTTAAGTAAAAAGCTGGGGACAATATTAGAAGTGATTAATAGCCAATTTCCAATCGATATTGACAAATTCAGATGTTACACACACGAAAGTGCCAAACTTGCAATAACCTTGTGTTCCTGGTACAATCTTCCGGCTACTGTCCATAAAATTTGATTTCATGGAGCAGCGATCATAGAGGCAGCAGTTTTCCCAGTTGGAATCTTGTCAGAGGAGACACAGGAAAGTAGAAACAAAGATTATAAGGTACTTCCGAACACACCACACTCGAAAATCATCCCGATCAAATACGAACAGTGACGTTTTCAATATGATCATGATATCATCGGACCCGGTAATCACTTCTTTAAGACCGCTGCCGAGGAAGAAGTATTTCCCTGTAAGCGTAGAATCCAAGGAACTAATGTTGTAAGGCTTTGAGACTGTTAATAGTTTGCAATTTGCCTTATTGAAGTTTTCTGATTTTTACTTCAATCGAACAAATATTGAAGAAACAAAAAGTTTTACCAATGACTTGATTTCCAAATTTTCCCCAATTCGAATAGTATGATTTCTTTTTAAAGTTTGAGACTATCCAACATGTTATTTAGTACCTTATTGAAGTTTCCTGAGTTTCATTTCGATCTGGCAAATACTGAGAAAATGAGAGTTTTTTTTTTCATAAATCCGGCATTTGGTACTGGATTTTGTACAACAATTTTGAACGGGTTTCACTGGTCCAATCAATTCAAAAATAGTTTCAGTGAATTCAGCGCATGAGAAAACATAGAAAACGAGACCCATGATGGTTATTAGTGACATTTTGTCTATTTTTGGATTTTGGACCATAATTTTGGACGGGTTGCTGTGGTCCAATCAATTCAAAAATATATTTATTGAATTCTGCGTATAATAAAACATATAAAACGATACTAATGATGATTATTAGTCACATTTTGTCTATTTTTGGGTTTTGGACCATAATTTTGGACGGGTTGCTGTGGTCCAATCAATTCAAAAATAGTTTCATTGAATTCAGCGCATCGAAAAACTTGGGTATACAAGATATGCGATAGTTATCTTAAATAGTTTGGAAGTTACTGGGTTTTTCGACAATTTTGCGTTTTGGTCCCATTGTGCGCCGTAGGCGTTGCCGACGGGTATGGGGATCAAATAACATCTTGAAAACATCAATTTCCTTCATAATACTGTCCAATATATGATATGCTCTTGTGCCAACGGTTTTTCCACTGTTGGAATAATTTTTTATATTTTTCTGAACTTGTGCTATAAGTGCCTCCGGCGATTTTTCTTAACCTCTCCTACATCCTGAAAAAGATTTCCCTTTAGGTTATTCGTCCTTCTTGGGACTAAGAAAAACTGGCGGGGGCTAGGTCGGGCGAGTAAGGGGGTGCGAAACTGTTGCCATGCCGTTTGTCGTCAAAAACTGATTGATTTGCAAAGCTGAGAGGACAGACGTGTTGTCATTATGAATAAATCAGTCCCCCGAGCTCCATAATTCAGGTCGTTTTTTCTCACTGCCTCACGATGATGAAGGTGTCTTCCACTGACTGGGTTGCTGTTTTTTTTTTTCGAGGTCATAGCGGTAACACCAAGATTCATCCTCTGTGATGACTTGTGATAAAATATCAGGGTCAGTCTGTGCCTGTTCTTTCAATTCCTCGCACACTCCCAGACGGTTCTCTCTCTGGTCATCGGAAAACAGTCATGGAACAAACCTTGCCGCGACGCGTCTCATGTTCAAATCTTGAGTTACGATTCTTCGGCATGAACTCCAGGAAATTCCAGTTATTTTCTCCAGGTCGCCAATTGTTCTGCATTGACCAAACACGATAACATCGCGCAATTTTTGCATATTTTCATCTGGACGTTGAGGGTCGGTCCAAACGAGGTTCCTCTTCAAGTGACATTTCACCCCTTCTGAACCGGGTAAACCGCTCTTAAATTCTTGCCTAGCTTAGAACTTATTTCCCATAAGCTACCCGATGCATTGAAACTGTATCTTCCGCTCGTTTCTTTAACGGGAAATAGAATTTGATGTTGGCGCGTTACTCCTTAAAGTTGCGATCTCAAAATCGCCGAAAACGTGGGGACGGGTAAAAAAAACTCCGCAGCGATGGTTGCACACGAACGGTACTTGGCTAATAAGCAGGGGGGTATCTAGTAAATGTGTCTAACGGAAGAGGGGAGCACTCCCAACCTACTCGTCTATAACAGAAAATAATTCTCGTTTTTTTTATATCCCCTCGTATATCTTATCTATTTTAACGCTAAATAACGCTTGTCTTATAATCTCTATGAAATACCGATATCAATAATTATCTTTTAAAATAATTGTCAGAGCTTATTATTATGATAATAGCTAAAGAATTATGGATATAAATGTATATATATATATATATATATATATATATATATATATATATATATATATATATATATATATATATATATATATATTTGTATCCATCATTTTATTTTATTTTTAAAATTTATCAAGCAGTTCTCATGAAGTTCTCTTGCTGTCGTAATCTTATGCAATTTTTAAATTATGGTTTTCATCATAGAACATAAAATTTACGTGATAGAACTGATGTAAGTGATGTCGTAGTTAATGGAGTTTGGAAATACGGTCAGCGTTTATGTTTGGACACTTTTCGATATCATTTCCGAGATTTAGCAGTAATGTTATTGAATTTTTGCCCATACCTTAAAACTTGTGTTGTGTTGGTGTATTTCACGAAAATACATCTGTGCCTCACAAAAAAATGTGATGGTAGATCAACCATTAGTACGGAAGTTGTTAATGGCAATCGTCAACGTATAAAACAAAGACCCACAAATCCATTGAAACGTCTGTTTCACGAAATAAAAAACTTGGCCGTGCATTATGTCATAGAAGATCCAATCATATCAAGCCTTTTTGTCGACAGACCACCCCCAAACATCAGTCATTCGCTAATAACTTGCCAAATGATGAACTGCTAAACAAGATTTTTTTCTGGCGAAACGTGATTTCATCTTTCGAGGTACGTTAATTCTCAAAATATGCTAATAACAAACTTTTATCGAATTATATCAAAAGGACCACATACGCTAAGATGGGCGTTGTCCATGACCATTTCATGACCACTTTTGACCGAGATAGTGATTTGTATCTCGGTATCCTGTACATAACGATACACTTAAAAAATTACTTGATCCTGGGAAGGGGCTGGAACTTTCGATGCAGCTACAAACACAGGAGACCAGTTTCCCAGCAACGCCGGAAAATTACACGTTTTTCGACGCGCGTTTCGCCAACCAAGTTGGTATCATCGGGAGATAATTAAAACTGGAGCGTCGAGATTATAAATATTAAAAACGTTATTTTCTGTGAAGCCCTTGAAAGTTATAGGCTTGTTGTCGTATCTTCGGCGAATCTAATGTTTTGCTATTTTCACTTCATTCTCTTGAAAGTTTATCGTGAAGTTTTATACCTCAATGATACTAATACTTCTCTAATCACCATGTCTCTTAAGTTATACTTATATAAGAGTATACTCAGACATTTGCAATTGAAGAAATACAGATAATTTTTTAAATTTCTTCAATAATGTTAATGTTAACTGATGTAATAAAAAAACATAGAAAATCAGTATGTTCTGTCCACAGATTGGCATTTTTCCTAAATACGTCGTCAAATTTATGCCAGCTGTTTTACTTTTAGTAATTGTAAATTGTCTCGATTATATTTTTGTACTAGGTATATTAACTATTGAAGATTTCCTAAATCTTTAATGTCATTCGTTTTCATATAGATAAACCCATCTCTTCTACGAGTTTCTACGAGTCGAGCAATTAGTTGAATCTTAAATAATTAGTATTGGTGTGTACCATAGTTTTCAGAATTGAATATTGTGTCTAAAAGTAGAGCATTCTAAGGATTTAGTTTTTTTCCAGAAATAGGCAATAAGTTTTTCTGGAAGTAACACCCTTTCTTTCATCACCAATAATCAAGGGGCTGTGTCGCAAATGTGTTGTAATTTTTCAAGTATATATAGCTACTTACGATCTCTTCAATATTCCGAAGCATTTCGTCACAGTCTATGCTACATATAGTAAAAATAAATGCACTTTTACTTGTAAAATAGTTTGTTGTCAACAATTTATATAATATACAAATGTTAACATTTCTTGACTTCTGATAAACAACCCGTATTCATAACAAGTACATCCCTATTAACCACAGTCACGACCTAGTTCTTGTCGTTCATATTTGTCTACAATACTCAATGAACTTTTGTACTATGCTATCCAGTATGTGTCGTTCCTATAATCGTGTGTATAAAAATTCGAATAACGATGTTGATAAAAATTTATAAAATAATGCCTTTATTTATGTACGTGTAGTATATTTTATACAAACATTTTAAATGAGTAACCGTTATTCAAAGGAGTTGATGTGAAAAACGAAAGAAAAATTAATTTATTTCACAATTTTATATTGTAATAGTATTATATATTTCTACGTAAATTACATAGAGAATTATTTTATTCTCATGAATCACTGTATATGATTAATTACGGACATAAGCTGACAGTATATTGTCAGATGACCGTTATGTGATTACAATTATAGGCATTTAATTATGTTTGAACAACGATATTCTTGTCATCGATAAGCTTACGGTAAAGTAACTTAAGTATTTTTCATAACTATTGCACATATTTATAGTCTGCGCTTACATCTCTATTGAAATCAATTAGCAACTTATACTAAGCTCTATTATCATTTATTTTATGATTTTACGTACACTAAAATTATGATAATTCAATCGTTGAATGCAGCCAAATTACTCATTTTATTCAAATACTAATAGGACAAATAGTACAGTATTTCCCCCTAATATATCTATAAACAAAACATATTTTTACAATGATAATACAGATAATAAAAAAAACAGGCAATATACTGTACTGTCATTAATTTAATTATAGAGGCTATAAATGTATTTATATACATATGTACATGCAGGTATCTAATTATTAAATCTATAACACTAATGAATATTGTAACAAATTTTTATCATATATTATCTATTATTTAGTGTAGATACTGAGTGTTTTTGTGTCCGTTAAATGTAACGATAAGGCTTTAAAAAAAATTAGTAAACATGTACTATTTTGCTACACGTAATGGAATGTTTGTTCAATTAGGTAGATAAATAAGCTGTCGAGTGGCGAAAAAAAACAAAAAAGTATATATCAAAAACGCCTAGCAACAAACTACAACAAAGAGAGTATATGTAAAGTAATTGCAATCCCTTCGATTATCCCCATCATCAGCCATCTAGTTCTGACCATACTCATGAAATAGAAGTAGATTGACATTGATGATACAGTCTGTTTATAGCGAGTACAGCTTATAACAATGTTCAGTCTCACTAGTATTTTGTAATGTTACCAACAATCATTTATTCATGACAACAAACTCCATACATTTTCAGTTCGAATGCAACAAACCCGCATATTGCTAGTACTTGTGTTATGAGGACATTATTTTCATTCCAAAATTGCTGATTTACTTTGTTTTTATCGAGTTGGATTTATTAAGAGCAGAGGTTGTATGCACACAGTCGAGATTACGAGAGAAACAAAACGGTTAGTGAAGTTTTTGAAAACAATACCGACACAGAAATTCCGTAGAACGGTGCTTATTTTGGTTGATACGTATTCATCGTTATGTCGGGTAAAAGTATAGTTTATCCAGTTCTACCATTTCCACTTCAGGTTTCGAACAGGGATAAAATTAAGGGAACTTCAAATTTCAAAATTTACCGTCAATAGTTTTTGAGCAATCATGAGAAACAGATCGCAAAAGTTTTTTCCAAATGGTCCACGGACTTCAATACAGTTTTTCAGTGATTTTATTGTAGAGTTTTTGGATTAATTTTATTCTCTTTAAATTGAGCCGTCTAAAAGCCTTATATGATTTTGCGCTGAGTTATCGTCGTTCAAAGCAAGAAAGTCAGTTTTGACTTTTTATTTTTTTTTCTTACAATTAATATTTTTTGGTAAAAAAATATGGATTATTCCTAAAAAAAGCTTTTTAAACCCAAAAAATTAATAATAAACGAAAGATTCATCTTTAAATTGATTTTCAGCAGAAACGACAAATTCAATAATTCTGAACACAATAAAGAAATCGCAGTGCTTTGAAATTTTCAGAGTTTCGTTGAAATACTTTGAAGTTGAAAAGAAACAGCCTTAGTCTATCCACTATTTGCAGTTATGCCAAATTAAGCGAATATCTCTAAATACGCAATTTTTTACTTCTCTGTGTATTAGTATGGGTAGTAAGTTTCTGTACGATCTTTATTTCCCGACCAATTAATTACCAAAGTCAAAACTGACTTTTTGCTTTCAACGACGATAACTCAAAGTCCGTGGACCTTTTGAAAGGCAAGCAAAAATTTTTAATTTTTTTCCCAATAGTTTTCTTATGAGTACTTAAAAACTGCTATTGGTAAAAAATTTTGAAATCAAGATCTGAAAACTAGAAACTTGGAGGTTTCAATTTGCTATTGTTTCTAATTGTTCTGCTGTTTTTCTCCAAGTTACAGCCTTTTGAATATGACCTGAAATTTTAGGATTTTTTCATCCCTTAATTTTTGTGCTTACTGTATATAAATAAGAGATGTCGTTACGGTTACTAATGATAATGATATTAATACTTTGTAATATAGAACTTCTATTTATGAATACGATTTTAATCAATTATATAAATAAAAATCTATTGACTAGTGATCAATAATTATTAACTAAATCATATTGTGTAAAATAAACATTACTTGAATAACGAATTATTAATTATAACATCCAATTTTGAGTCTGTTAAAGTTTACTTTATTAATACTTCTGTATTATATTCCCAAACCTAATTCATGACCTGAATCTTCTTCATTACCTTTATATAAAGCTTTACCTAGCCTCGCAAATTAATATTGTACTTCTAAATATTATTTTAACAATGGAAAGTATTATCAAAAGTACATTTGCATTTTTTCATATTCAGAATAACCCTGTTAATTGCAGATGACATTCCACAGGTGTAATCGATAATCATGTATAATATCACGCAGAAGAACATCTAACTCACTAACAATCTACCCCCAAAACCTACCTCATACCCTCTCTCCTTATCTCTTTCTGTCTCTATATTTTGTTATTCTCCACTCACCTTCAAATTCCCAACCTTAATAAAAACATTATAGCATTTCGACAACGAGATGCACCACTCATTGTATCTCATTATCAGAATCCTTATCTTGATGTAAACATCATTAATATCATCGCAGATCAGTATTAATTTATTGTGTTAGAGATAATATTAGTGATGGAATTGCTCGTTATGGAATCTTTTATTATATTTTAGACAGTTAGTGTGTGTTTTAAAATGGGTGTACTAAGATCTCGGAGGTCTTATACAGTGACTATTAATATTCCGTTACTAAGCAATCAATGTAAGTAGTAAATAGGATCGTACCTGTGTCAGTGTCCTAATGATTTTTTTATGCATAAATATAAGAAATGGTTTATTAACAGTTATAATAAATGCTGTAATAATATTTTGTACGTTATTTCAGGCCGAATTAAATCAAATGTCAGGTTTACTATATTTTTAATTATTTTTGGTTGAGTTAGTTATTGCTGCCCTTCAAAAATATATTAATCGCGGTACAAAACTATGTTTCCCAGTGTTTTAATATAGAAACCACGATTCCATATTTAACCGTTTCATTTTATCGGTTAGCGTTACTCGACACCCTATAACATCCTCGAATTTAATTAAACCGAGAGAAAATACGTCCCACGAATAATAAATTAGTACTTCGGTACTTGATTAATTAATTATTGAATTGGTAATTGAGAATGCCGATCTGCTACACATATGACCTTTAAATAAAAGAAATAGATTAATTCAATTATCAATAATCTAATCGAACGATTGCGAAATTAGAATTAAAAATAAAATAAGATTAAATACGGTATTATTATAAACTACAATTATTTCTACATAAATCCTTTAATCGGATAAGTATAGTATTGTTATATCGGTTGTTCATTGATTTTTTTTTTTTGTAAGCGGTGTTGCGTATAATTCCGATTTCATTGTAGGCATATTGATCATTATGAGCGCTATTTTTTTTTAGAATTTTAATATAGAAAATGTAATGATGTTGCCATGACGTAAACAAAAACGCAAGGTTTTGATTTCATGTAAAACAGAAGTACACCGGAAAAAGTAACATTATCACCACGAATTTGTTCGTATATAGAACAAATGGAAAAATAGAAAATATAAAATTATCAAAATAGTTTTTGGCAATAGTCTGAGATATACAGCTCCTCAAGAATACGCACGAAAAAGTGTGAGATTTTCATGTATGCGTAGTAAAAGGTGGTCCAACCAAAACGCACGATGTTAATTATAAATAAAACAAAAAGTTTTCAGAGAATTATCTTAATATTTTTTATTATGATAGAAGGATCTATGACAATTATGTGTGAAACAAAATATCGGCCAAATGCTCGCCACGGCTTCGGTGGCATACCTCTATCCGATGGTCCATATTTTCAATGACTCTGAGACATAATTGAGGTTCAATGTCGTTAATGTGCCGAATTATCTCATCCTTTAGCTCTTGAATTGTTCTTGGCTTATTGACGTACACTTTTTCTTTTAAATATCCCCAAAGAAAGAAGTCTAACGGTGTCAAATCATATGATCGTGGCGACCAATTAACATCGCCACGACGTGAGATAACACGGCCATTGAATTTCTCGCGCAAAAATGCCATTGTTTCGTTGGCTGTGTGGCAAGTGGCACCATCCTGTTGGAACCACATGTCGTCCAGGTCCATATCCTCAATTTCTGGCCACAAAAAGTCCGTTATCATATCGTGATAGCGAACACCATTCACGGTAACTGCTTGGCCGACCTCATTTTCGAAGAAGTACGGCCCGATGACGCCGCCAGCCCATAAACCGCACCAAACAGTCACTCTTTGTGGATGCATCGGCTTTTCAATAATCACTCGTGGATTCTCATTTGCCCAAATGCGGCAATTCTGCTTGTTAACGAATCCACTGAGGTGAAAGTGTGCCTCGTCGCTGAAGATGATTTTCTTTGTAAAGTCACCATTCACTTCCGTCTGTTCAACCAACCATTCGGCGTATTGACGACGCTTGAAATGGTCAGTAGGCTTAAGCTCTTGAGTCAATTGAACCTTGTAAGCGTGTAAATTCAAATCTTTATTCAAAATTCGCATCAGTGATGTTCGTGAGATGTTCAATTGTTGGGCACAACGACGAGTCGAGGTTGACGGGCTCTTCTGCTACACTATCGCGAACAACAGCAATGTTTTCCGCAGAACGAACTGGGCGAGCATGCACAGGTGTTTTCACATTTGCCACAGACCCGGTTTGCTGAAATTTGCGCACAATTCTCCCGATTGTGGAAACATTTGGTCGATTATGCTGACCAAAAAAATCACGAAGTGCACGAAATGCATTTTGATTTGAACGCCCATTTTTGTAAAAGGCTTCAGCAATCTTAACGCGCTGCTCAATTGTGTACCTCTCCATGGTTGAATTTGTCAAACACTGAAACAAAGAAATGTCAAATTAAGTTGGGAAAAAAACTTGACGTTAAGGTGTGACTCACAATTAACATCGTGCATTATGGTTGGACCACCCTTTACAACGAGTGGGCAGTATTCGGAGGGAAAAGAATGCACTTTACGGGCGGCCAGATCGAATTCTGTGTGGAATTCACATTGCGTATATAGGGTTCAGCAACAGAATTGAACGGTTTTTAATAGTCCACTGTTAAGAAACAAAGAATATATTTGGACTAATTATTATTAGAACCAAAAACACAATTCTAGAAATTTCTTATAACACTTAGTTTGCAAATCTCACATCCCTAAGATGACCACCGCCTTCTTCTATACATTGCTGCAATCTGTATCTTAGATTGAACATAACGCGTCTGAGTAAATCTTCGTTTATCGAATTTATCTCTTCACGAATCCTTTCTTTGAGTTTCAGAAGTGTTTGGGAACGGGTAGAGTATACCTTGGACTTTAAGAATCCCAACAGAAAAAAATCCGAGACCGTCACGTTCGGTGATCTTGCGGCCATGCGAAGTCGCCAAACCTTAAAATTAGGCGATTCGGGAACATACGCCGTAAAACAGCAATGGACCATCTAGCTGTATGCGCTGTGGCCGTCCTGTTGAAACCATACTTCATCTTGGTCCATTCTTTGAAGTTCCACAGCCACAAATGTTTCCAACATCTCAACGTACCGGAATTAAATGACTGTAACGGTATGGCCGTTTTCTTTAAAAGAGTACGACCCGATCACACCAAATCTGCACACTCCACGCCACACCGTTACCTTTTGGTCATAAAGTGGATGTTCATGCATTTCTCTTGGGTTGTGTTCTGCCCAGTAGCGAATGTTCTGCTTATTAACGTACCCATTGAGATGGAAGTGATCTTCGTCAAACATGATCAGTTTATCAAGAATTCCTGCATTGTTGTTCAATGGTTCAAGAACCATTGTTGACTGCAGAAATTGAGGCGATTAACTTTAGATTAGGCGATTACTTTCAGATTTAAAATTTGTCACATGCTTCGCTCTGAAATTCGCAGTGCAATTGATTGCCCAATTGCAGAACTCCGTTCAACGGCTACTCTGTTTTTTTTCAATATTACCTTGTATACGAACTGTATGTGTACCTCCGACAAATTTTGACTTTGCACCGCCCCTTTCGTCGAAATCTCTTACCCATTTCAAAATTGCGCACTCGCAAATCAAATTCACGGCGAAAACGCCTCTGGGTTTGCACGATGAGCAGGGTCAGGATAAATGATTTAACAGCAGAGACCCGTTGATTAACCGGCCAATTTGTCATTGTAATACAAAACTTTCGATAATAAAATACTACACTATTTGACGTTTGTCAAATAAATAGTATTTCCACAGCAACCTATTCAACACCATTCAATCCTGTTGTTAGACCCGTACATCACACTACAAATGTCTCAATGCGACTGAGTAAAAACCAGGCTATTTACTGCATATCTCGTGGGCAATCCGATATAGCCGTTTTGAGACTTGTTCCTACTCTTGACGAGCTTGTATGTAAAATGTGTTACAATAAGATCACAAGATGTGAATTTTGAATAAAACATAAATTTTCTATCGGAAGGTATTGAAATATTTATTAATTTATAATATAGATATTTGGAAGTTATGTATGGAACAACACATCCGGTAAATAACCGCCACGGCTTTGATGGCACACGGTATAGTTCTGACGAAATCTTCAATAACCGTGGGCTTGTTGGCGTAAATCTGAGACTTTAAAAGCTCACTGAAAAAAGTCCATAGGTGTTAGATCGCAAGATCGTGGCGGTCAATTCTCGTCACCAAAACAGGAGATAAAGAAAACGACCAAGAAAAGTCTCGTGCAAGACCGTCAGTGTTTCACTGGTGCTATGGCCAGTGGCATCGTCCTGCTGAAACCACATGTCTTCAAGAGCAATATCTTCCAATTGAGGCACAAGGAACTGGGTTATCATGTTACGATAACATTCACCATTTACCGTTGATGCATTACATGCTTCGTTTTCAAAGAAAAATGGTCCAATGATTCCTTCAAACCACAATGCGCACCAAACAGTAACACAATGGGATGTATTTGTTTCTCATGATTCATTCGTAGATGCGGCAATTTTGCTTATTAACGAAGCCATCAAGGTGAAAATGGGCCTGGTCGCTGAAGATGATTTTATCTACAAAATCGGCATTCACTTCTTGTTCAATTATCAAATTGGTGAACTCTCTTTGCTGTACATGGTCTGTTGGCAGAAGTTGTTATGTCAATTGGCTTATAAGCATGGATATGTAAATCTTTAGTAAGAATATGGTGAAAAATGGCTGTTTAAATGTCCAATTCTTGTGCGTGATGACGAATCGAGGCCCTGGACTCTCGGCCAGACTCTCGCGAACTGCCGTGATGTTTTTTCTGAGCGACCACTACGAGTCTCGTGTGTCTCACATCAATGACTGAACCAGTACTTTAGAATTTTTCGATTACTCTTTTCACAGTTGATAAATTTGGGACATTATTTCTATCGAAAATTGGACGCACTTTACGAATCGTAACAACCAAACTTTCGCCCTTTTGATAGCAATTTTTAACAATAAAGATGCTATGTTGTATCTTGTAGCGTTCCATTTTTACTAACTCCTTTGTGTCCCCTATCGATCTGTCACAATTATTGATCTATCGATTCATGACAGCCAAATGGCGCGCAATTCAAATCTTGCTCTCTTATTGTAACACCCTGTATATGAGTAATTTTTTTTCGTGGGTTTCACGGCCGATTGCGCAGGTTATCTTTAGAAATTTCATTTATTCTATAATCAGCTATTATTGAAACGATTAATCTCCGACTTTATTAATTGTATGTGATTAGATATCGTTGATCAATAACCAAATACGTACATGCACATATTTTTGGTGCAAGGTGTAAGAGGCGACGAATTTAGCATCTGATTCATGTACTTTAGTGCTTAATAAATGGCTATGTTTGCAATACGTGTATTGTACCTAAAACTAAAAATGAAACCTCCAAAGGATTTGCAAGTTTCCATGGCATCATAATTTTCTTGTTTGCTTACAGCGCACAGTGTATTGTAAGTAAATATTACATACAGTCTGTTCAACAAGAAAGGAACCGGCACTTTTTGAAGAAAAATAAAAGATATTCCTCACTATTTTTCTTGGCGCGATTTACTATGGATGGGTTACGTCGCCATTATTAAGTAATTTCACTGTCGCTCGAAACGCTGTAGTGAACAGATGTTTTTCAAAATGAGTGCTGTGTACGCGAAACGGTATGAGGCAGTCTTCCTGTGCACATACCCGAAAGGTCAATATTATCTTATGCTGCTGCCGCTAAAGTACTCAAAAAGTCGAAGAAGTTAGTTGTGAAATTGGTGCACCAGTACGGACAGAAAGGGAAAATTGAGAGCCATGTCCAGGACAGAATCAGGACTAAGTTATTTTGCAGCTTTTTGAAATTAACCCCACTCTGCGACTGCGTGAAGTAAAAGTTAAAGAGCCGTTCAGACGAGCCGATCCGACCCGATAAAACGGAAGCTCCGCCCCGTCGACCCGAGAAAACGGAACGTCTAAACGGTGCTACCGATCCGATGTTGGCGTGGCGACGTAAACGGAAGGGCGGATGGAATTTCCTTCCGTTCTCGAGTTCCCCCACCCTTTCTTCCTGACAAACGCGCCGTTCAAATGGCCAACGGACCCGATTTACGCATCAAATCACCTGTTTCTGGCGAGATTCTATATTTCCGATGCTTCTTGTTCTAGTAAATCTGTTTGTTATCTGCTGATTGCTTGTTGTTCTTGCGGTTGTGCTCCGATAAGTAGGTAGGTGTATATTATTTATTTAAACTGGATACTCGGCGAAAAGGGGATCGGGAACGGCAAAGGATCGTGTAAACGTACAATCCTGACCGATGGTGGGGGAAACGAGAGGAACGCCCAGTCGAGACTGACGGGGCGGGGCTCCCGTTTCATCGGGTCGGATCGGCTCGTCTAAACGGGCCTTTAACTAGCTAAAAGAGGAATCAACATCAGCATAATACGATCAGGCAGCGTCTACGCGAAGCAGAGGTACTATAACGTTCTACGGACTCAAAATCCCTGCTTTCCGAAGCACACATGTAAAAACACATGAGCTGGGCAACCGAAAATATCGATCGCGATTGGTTGAACGTAAATTTTTCTGATGAAGCGACTTTCAGAGCGTGGGTTCGGGTAAAGCGTGCTTGGTCTACCCGCATTATAAATTTCATTCAGTATACTGTCAAACACCCTATAAAAGTCGATGCCTGGGGATGTTTATCGGAGCGTGGATTCGGCTGCTAGCTGTTCACCAAGAATTTGAACTTATAGAAGATGGCCCAAATTTACAAGCGTGGCCTCCTAAAATCAGCCCACAGTAGATTTGGATCCAATAATAAAGATTAGGTCTTACAAGATAACAATGACCCGAAGCATCATAATCGCTTCTGCAGAGCCTGGGAGGAGGAAAATGGCATCATTACGATGGATTGTCCTTCCCAATCTCCTGATGCCAACTTTTTTGAAAATGTATGAGCCATCATGAAGGGCAATCTTGCAGGGAAGCCTATTTACAATTTGGAGTAGCGTTCAAACATTTTTTGAAAGATATAGCGTTCTCTTTCCACTGATTACGCCGAAAAACTGGTCGAAAGTATGCCCAGAAGATGCCTGACCATTCTCGACAACACCGGCGATATTACTGTCTATTATTTAAAAAAGCGCCTTTGCATTTTCGATGTACTTTATGTAAATAAAAAAATAGAAATAAACATGTTTTGTACTTTTCAAAAATTCTTGTTGAACAGACTGTATATACCAAGCATTTGCTGTAGGCTCCGACAATTCTCATTATACCAACCACTGTTTCCAATCAACAAGTTTGGTCAGACACTTCTTCCAAAAACTTAACGTCTTCACTGCGAATACTTTTACGGCAGAATCCAATATTTTTATTTTTCGGAAACGCCTTTACTTAGCGTATTTTGTATATAATATTTAACCACGCCACTTCGCTTGTTTATTATTCATTTCTACTATATCTTATATTATTTTTAAGTTCAAAATTAACATGTATAATTCACTGTATCTTCAAGAATACACACGATCTTAACATAAATATTTTCTACATTTTGTTTATCCTAAGTAATTTTTCTAGTGCATTGTTCTTGTGTAACCGCTTTATCGGAAAACAAATAAATATTACGTACTAAACGCTTATCGTTTATGAGCGAGATAAGAACTTTGTTATACAGTCTGCATGACTAAGATGATTGTTTTCCTACTGTAGTCAAGTCAATTGTATTTTAAACACAAATCGTATAATTTATTTGCTTGGGGGGGGGACAAGAACGATATGTCTATGTATAATAGTACAAAAGTATGGATAATATCTATGTTGTCTCTTTAAATAGTATCTGTCGATGATAGTTTTGCTTTTATGGGCCCGTTTTCACTTTTATAGAAGTCCACAATGAATTGTTTCAAGTCAACTGAGAAATCACACAACACATTTTAAAATCCTTGAACTAAATGATAACTGCATTTATGAGAATCGCATATTATATTTTATATTGTGATTAAGTAAACATATTTCTTTGCCTACTTTTACACCATATTTTCTAGTTTCCTAAGAGCGTACTGCATTGCTATACATTCATACTAAATAGTTTTTTAACGAGATATGATCGTCAAAAAATATATCTCAAAATATAAGATAATTTCCTACAATTATAAAAATATACTTATATACCGGTGACCACTGGGAGCCGGACGATTTTGAAATAACTGTTACACAAAGAATTTGCAAGATAATAAGGTTTTATTAACATAAGAATGAAGCGTACACAATGCCATTTACGATGTGTATCATGTGTGGAAGATTATGTCATCGAGATGGTGTCCATCACGTCGAATGCAGTTTTCGACCCTCTTCACGAAATCGTGCATGACACGCTCCAACATCGCTCGATCGATACTCATAATTTCCTCACGAATGGCATTCTTCAAGTCGATAAAATTCTGCGGTTTGTTAGCATATACATATACCCGACTCTTCAAGTACCCCCACAGAAAAGAATCACAGATTGAAAGGTCTGGAGACCTTGGGGGCCACGGCACATCTCCAAAGCGTGAAATTAGTCTTCCTAGGAACATGTGCCGGGCAACATTCATTGATGCGTTAGCAGTATGTGGCGTGGCACCATGTTGATGGAACCACACATTCCTTAGATTTGTCCGTTTTCTGCGAAGTTGTGGCATAAAAAAATTTTTGGAGCATCTCAACGTAGCGGTTAGAGTTAACGGTGACGGTACGCCCGGCCTCTTCAAAAAATTAGGGACCAATAATGCAAGTAGGGCCTATGGCACACCACACTGTAACTTTTTCGGAATGAAGGGGTCGTTGATGGATAGTTCGTGGATTTTCAGGGGCCCAGTACCTGAAGTTCTGTTTATTAACCGTTGCATGTAAATAAAAATGAGCTTCTTCGCTCATTAGAAGCTGTAGACCTAAATTATCTTCCAAAATCACTTTCATTCTGGTAGCGAAATCCTCACGAGTTTCAAAATCTCTTTCCTTTAACTGCTGAACAATCTGTAGTTTGTAGGGGTGGAATTTTAAGTCCTTATGCAAGATTTTCCTAATCGATTCGCGATGCAGGTTCAATGCCATTGCATGTTTTCGGGCGGACCGTGTAGGACTTCTGATGAGCGCCTCTCTCACTCGCTCGATGTTTTCAGGGGTTCTAACGGTCCTCTGTGGACCTTGTGACTTTGTGACCTTGTGACCCATCTTAGGATGGTGTTGCGAGACGGAACAGCTGGTAAATGTGGAACAGATGGTAAACAAATTTGAACTAATCAATTTTTTTACCATCAGCAGTTTTTTAATAATCATAAGAAAGCCATCAGAAAAAAATCCAAATTTTCGCTTGCCTTTCAAAAGGTCCACGGACTTCAATAATTTGTTTTCAGTGATTTCATCATAAAGCCTTTTGGGGGATTTTTGTACTCTTTAATTTGAGTGGTCTAAAAGCCTTGTGCGATGATTTTTCGCTGAATTATCGTCCTTCAAAGCAGAAAAGTCAGTTTTGACTTTCTACTTCGATAATGCTACTTGACGGTAGCATTATCAAAACATAATGGTTTGTTGTTGCTGTCAGATAAAAACTTCAATCGTACCGAGAATTCCCAATAAATGATGGAGTATCACACTCAAAAGAAAGAATTCTGGACTCTTCTCTCTAAAATCTAGAATAGGCATGTAGAATTCTAAATCGCTATTTCTTTGACGTGAACCTAAGTGGCGTATAGTTTATTTCATCGCTATTTGCCAAATAAAAAATCTCAAAACACAACCTTAGCTTGTTTTTATGGCTAGGCTCAGGTAGATTTCCGTTCATGAGCAAGATAAGAGAGTTTTTTATTTGGCAAACAGCGATGAAATGAATAGATTTAGAATGAGAATTTAGAAGACTTAAAAGCAAGAACTCGTCATGAAATACAACATAGACCTCCTGAAATTATAGACAATATTCGAATCAGGCAACGGTTTATAATTAATAGTTAATTCTAGTTTTTATATTGGGTTTTCCTTGAAGAAAATGGGCATTGCATTTTCCACGCCCACCAATGCCTCGTGTAGTGAACTAAATTCCTTATAGAAACATCGAAATTCACAACCCACCCCCCTCCCCAGATGGGGGAGTGTCCAACTGGCTTGTTCAAGGCCATTGGCAATCTTTTCCGCCAACTTACTAGTGATCTCATGTATCGATAATATAAATTACTTAACTATAATTGGTATTAAATAAAATGAGTAAGAAAAGAATCGTTCATCTGGTCAATTACCCGAATACCGTCAGTCATGTCAGTAAATTCTGTTGGAAAATCATTACCCAGATAAAAAGGAGTAATTAGTCTTTATGTAAGTCAGCGTGCGCCACCACGAACAATTAACTAACCGTAGAATAGTAACAGAATTTCCTCGAGTAAGCTTTCTCATTTTTTCGCTGATTGCACATGAATCGAAAACATTATGTGCGATGTAAGTGATTCCAGTCCAACGCTAACTATAATAGCGTTATTCGGCTCGGACCGCAGCTACGGCGGTGAGAAAAAACAACAATCGTAACGTCAGTGAGTCACTTCGTAACCGTGCCCGAGAGTTATTGTGTTGTGACAAAAACCTACAACAAACAATAATTGATGTTTGACCCGCCCGCGCTCGATTCGTGCCTCTTTTCCAGCGCGCTGTATCGAAAAATGAGGAGCAAGAGGAAGTACTCATTCGGTAATAAATTCAACCATTGATTGACATTCCTGTTACCCGTTGCGATCAGCAAACGGTCGATCCGTTTTTTTTTGCTAGGAAATTATACGCGTTTACGCTCTAGTTGCCCATCGGCAGTTGTTCTAATTGTTTTATAGTTTATAGTCGTGTAATTATCAATCATATCATTTTATGTAATTCGGTTGCAGTGGCGTCGAAGAAGAGGTTCTGGAATCCGAAGAAGTGGTTCAAGAGGAAGAATAAGGCCGCTGAGGATGCGGTGCCTGTGGAGGTCGCGGAAATCGGGAAGGATGCTCTACGTAGCAGGTCTACCAGCGAGCTGTCCGTGGCGGAAGATACCAGGAGAAGGTCAGTGTCACTTGATTAGTCTTATAGGTCCAAAAAGTCGGAATAAAGTCAACTAGATTGTCTGTAATACTGTTATCCCTACACTGTTTCAAACGTGGTCTAAAATTGTATCTAATTTATCACCAAACGGGATACATATAGGGGCACACACAATGGTAGAATTTTACCATTCACTGGTGTGAATTTTCATACCAGTACGAGGGGCACTATTTATATTTTGAGTGTTGGCAACACTAAGCGTTGTCAGACGCGATCTGACGTTTCCAATGGAAAGTTTTACATTTTGGCCATAACCTTATTCAGAATATTTTATCATTTAAGCGCGATTTGTGTTGTTTACACTGATTTGTAAATTGTATCTCAGCGAAAAAATGGAATTATGTTGTGCCAGGAAACATTGAAGCTGTGAAAAAACTGATAATGCAAGATCGTCATGTGACATACTGTGAGACTGAGGCAACTTTAGGCATTAGTTCGACTAGCATATATGTATAAAATAGTGCATGATCATTTAGCTGTAAAAAAGGTTTGTTCTCGTTGGATCCCACATAATTTGAAACAATCTCAAAAAGGTGCTCGTGTTGATTGGTGCAAACAAGTGCTCAAGAAATACAATGGCGGTGCTTCAAAAGACGTATATAACATTGCAACAGGTGACGAATCATGGATCTATGCGTATGAACCGGAAAGTAAACAGCAGTCGACTGTATGGGTGTTTCAAGATGAACCGAATCCAACAAAAGTTGTCCTCGCTCGAAGCACTTCGAAACAAATGGTCACCTGTTTTTTCGGAAAAACTGGTCATATGTCAACAGTGCCTTTAGAGGAACGTAAAATTAATTCTAAATGGTACACAGCCATCTGTTTGCCGGAAGTCTTCGGTGAAATAAGGAAAACAAACAAGCGCCACTGGACCATTCTTCATCATGACAATGCGAGCTCTCACACATCTCGTCTAACAATCGAATGTTTGAACACTCAAAAAATCGAATTAATAGATCATCCGCCGTACAGTCCTGATTTGGCACCCAATGACTTCTTTTTGTTCCCGAACTTCAAAAATAAATTGCGTGGACAACGATTTTCATCGACAGAATAAGCTGTCGATGTGTTCAAAAACCATGTTTTGGAGATATCTCAGGCGGAATGGAAAGAATGCTTTGACAAATGGTTCGAACGCATGCAAAAGTGTATAGATCATTAAGGACAATATTCTAAAAAACGATAAAGTAATGTTCAATGACATTAATTTTTTTTTATTATTAGACTTAAAATATAAATAGTGCCCCTCGTAATGTAGTAAAACCAAGACAACGTCTGGTGTAATCTTCGCCACCTTTTGATGTAGTCTTATTTCAATATTACGCCTTTACTATCCATACTATACAATGAAGGAAAATAAAACGGCTTTGAGATACACTGATGGACAAAATTGTCGCACCAGCTTAAAATTTTTAGTTTATTTATGTTTATTTTGCAAAAATGTATTCCCATATTTAATTGACCAGTTTGCAAATAGGCTTCAATCGTGTAAATTTTGTGCTCTGTGGTGAAAGCTATAATTCAAAAACTGCTTCAGAATGCAATAACAAGAAAACTTACCAAGAACTACTTGACATTTAAAAAATATTGATATAAATGGGCGATAATTTCGACAGTAGTGATATTTTTGGTTGAATAATTAATGAACGTAGCCAACACAATTAATTTTTGCTTCTTGAGACACATAACAGCATTTGGGCGGTTGATTAATCAGAAATTATGAACAGCTATATTGCTTCACGTTATAATTACCTACCCCTATTATAATATACCCTACGCTTATTACCTACTTACAAAATAACTGAGTAATAAATGTAAGGTAGTATGTTTTTCAACTTAAATAGTAAGCCTTGATCGCATACCTTATCAAAGGCCTGTGCCTGTGCTATGTCCAAGAACACTGCTGGCCAGTAATAATAATTATAAACCTAATTTATTGTGAATCTGCGTCTTCAGATGATAAGCCACTTATTTTTATTGTTGTTAGATTGCAGTGAATTTAAGTTTGTCGTCATCTAATCCTTTTAATATACCTTTGTTTGAAAGTTAAAGGATTGTTATTGACAGTTATTAATTATTCTTTCATTAAAATGTTTATGTAATATTTTGTAGAGGTTTACTGTTTAATCTAAACATAATTTTCTGTCATTCATACATGTTTTCGTACTTACTTACCTGTATTCAAATTAACAATCTTATAAAGCAGAATAAAATCTAAAAATAACAAACATTAAAACTGCTTCTTCATTAGGATATTACATATTTGAGAAGTTGCTTGGTAACTATTATTCCAAAGTGGTCGTACACCGTATAATATTTATAACATATAATTACGTTATAGTATAAACAATACTTAAAATCCTGTTTCCATGGCAACTTTCTTGAATCGGCAAGGTAAACGTCAAAAAATAAAAAAAAATCCGCAATCAATTAAATCCTGGTTAAAACTGTTTCACTTATACGAAACGTGTTTCGCAATTTTCCCACAAACAGATCAGCACAATTATTACGCTTTTCATAGCTGTTTAGTCAGCTTTTGACCATGAATACCTCAAGACATAGATATACTAAACCGTTAAAATGTTTATTATAAAAATATTTGCTGTACAACTAAATTGCATAAGCAGCTTAATTCATATAAATAATTTTACTTGATGTATTTTGTAAAATATATTAATAAAAAAAATATTAACGTATGATATAGGTTGTGTCATTTAAGCATGCGTATGTATAAAGGTGATCTGCCGTTTAAGTACGCATTAGTATACTAGCGTGGTGTACTATATACTATTAATACACCTTGCACTTGGGTGGATAATAGTTCTGATCTGGTTGTATGGTACTTCCTCACGACAGAGTAATCGAGCAAGGATGTTGTAATGCCGTATTCCGGAATCTATCTTTCCGCGACTAGAAAAATAATAGATTAAGAAAGCATCCGCGTTATTACGTCATGAAAATTAACGTAAGAACAGGTTACTACCTTTAACCAAGTGTCCTATCGAGTCACAACAAGGTGTGGTGGTAAAATCATATTCAGCAGTTTTTTGCGGAAGTTTTCAGCAAACTCACTTTTTTATTGCAGCGCGTCGTACTGCTTACGTAAATTAGCCGTGCCTGTGGCATCGCTGGAACGCCCACGCTGACCCAAAATTTTTGATATCACATCTCAGCAACTGCCTTTTTTTAATTCCTTCGACTATTGGCGATAAATAATCTTTTTTTATCATTATTGTATATTTCGTTAATACATTTGAAGGAATTTCCAAAACATCTCTCGATTGCTCGCTGGAACAATACGCCCGATACTCTAGAACCATACAGTACATCTGAGACGTTGCCCTGCCGCATGTCACGAGTTAATTAAATATGTTTCGTATAGTGAAGGTTATGAAGCGACGCCACCTCAATTTCTACTTATGTTTTTCTAATACTGATTACTATCGGTATGGTAGGGTAGTCGCATTATTATATATTCCGTAAATATAATTTCAAAAGGAATGTTCGAAACACCGCATCAAGTGAAGGAAATTTACGCGACTTATAATTAAATTCACCTTTCAAACGTTCGCTAGAACAATATGCCCGATACTCTAGAACCATACAATACAACTGAGACATTTCCCTGCCGCATATCGCGAGCTCATTAGGAAAGAATAATAGACGTCACGTGCATTTTAACCTTATGTTTTAATAATTATCACTATCGGTAGATACAAATTAGTCACCTATTTAAAATTGTTATCTAAAAAATTTTCTATGTTTCACCATATTGTATGAAGACAAAATACGAACCTAGAATGTATGAATAGCTACCGGTATTTCGTGAGGAGGCTTCATTAAAGACCTACATTGAGTATTTCTGTCAAAAGTTTTCCGCCGACACTATTGCAAGCTATTGCAAACTCAGTTTAATAGTTATTATTTAACTTACGTCCTTACAGAGTAAGGATGTAAGTTTTACGATTTAAAGTAAGATTAAATCTATTTTTACACATTTTGATGGCATTGATAGAGATAAAAATATCTTATCGATTTAAATAGAAAATTAGTGTCAACTTATTTTTCTATTTATTTACTGGATATTTGGTATAGAAGGGAATAATGCTTCGTTTTCAATATCAACCTTGAAATTTGCGAATATGGAATATAATATCTTTTCCCAATTATATTTCGCTTGCGTATAAATTTTAGTATATAAAGCCCATTATTTCCACAGATATTTAATTATAATTTCGTGTTAATGGGGCTATTATTTACATCGTTAATAGAGCCATCACGCATATTATATGTGTGGCTTGGTTTATCAATCTTCCTTTCACGTTTTAGCAATTTTAATGGTTCCATTATCATAATTTATAGTACAGATTTTACATAAAGCAGGGCAAAGCGTAGTAAATTGTAGTCAGACATGAGGTTAACCATTTTATGTTTTAATAATTACATAGTCACGTATCTAATTACCTTTTAACTTAATCGATATCAACAGGTAACGGTTACACAATTTAATTCGTATGGTACATACAAATGATATTGCTTACCCACAAGTTTTGCACAATTATTCTAAATACAGGGCGTCATAATTCGCACTGTCAAGTCAAGTAATTAATTATATAATTATGTAGAGTAAATTTAATTTAATAATAATAATTTTGTGTGTAATAATCGGTATTGATTGAGGAATTTGGGAATTGTTAATGATTTAAAACGTTGAACGAGTCCTTTTGAGCCAAAATGAGCGCCGGTGTTCCCTGTATCATATCTCGTGTAAGCGACCAGTTTGACCTACATCGAAGGCTTATATTCCGGACGTAGCAATTTATCAACTCCTGTATTTTTTAACATATTGGTTTAAACGTAATCTAGTAACCACAAATCATGATGCCACAGTACGTTAGCAGTTTTTATGAAGTGTTACCATAATATGGGTATATAACACAATATATGTTATTAGAATATGACCTATCTATATTACAAAAAAAAAAAGCAAATGGCAAATAAGCTAGGGTTAAATCTGACCATAATTCCGTTTCCTACGAAAATTAGAACTGTATAATTGGAAAAATAACGTCTACGTCAAACTCCACTTCTGATCTTAATGTCGATTGACATTCATTAACATTATTAAGTGGGGATTTAATAGTAAATTTAGGTACTCCAGTAGAATAGGTACTTCATCTTAGTGTTTTACTAGAAGAAAATGAAAATGGCATAATTATATAGGTATGTGTATTGGATATTGTGGAATATTAATATATGATAAGGAAGGTATTCTGCTGATACAATGTAAAGCAAGAAAAATAGCATTATTATCAGGTGAAATTTCCTATTCAACGGGTCAATTATTAGTTATTATTAGTCACTTAGTATACTGACCAGTTACAACTCTTCTGACTAAGTAGCTGTTTTATTAAAATTTATTTTTTTTAACTATTGTTTGATAGCTTTGATTCTGAATGAAAGAGTAGACACAAAAGACAAAATAAATAGTGTGAGATAAAGAGTACATGTAATATATAACAAAAAAATAGAAATATTACATTTTTTAAGGTCGTTTTGGAGGTTACGCATTAGATACCTTTGTCTGACTTATTATGCATAGAGATATACGTTTTGATACTAACAGTTTTCTTTATCTACTGATAATAGTTGATATAGAAGACTGGCTAATAAAATATATAATCTAATATTGATTGATTGCAATCTAATATTTAGTGATTGGGAAAAATATTGAGCGTAACATAACAATGCGTGTTGATAAAAGATATACATTTGACATTTTGTTTTTCGTTTCAGCATTTAATTTTCATTCCAACTTTTAATTTTTGTATGAGAAAAACTCGACAAGCCATTTTTCTTTCTACGGCCATTTTTGACCCTTATTTTTACTCTATATAGTTCAAATAAATATAAGCGTAAAATATTACGAACTTAATAGTAAATATTGTCATGGTATTCAAAAAGACAGATGTTATTTATACGATAATAATAACATACACTACTCAAAGAATTTAATGGAACAAAAAAAATTATGAAAATGTTTCAGCCATTTTTGAAAGGCTGCAACTTCATGAAAAGTGGTCGTATCGAGGTGAAAAGCAAAACATTTTGAAGATTAAAGATTCTAGTTTTTAAGTCTTATGGCGCAAAAAAAATCTGAACTACGGTTACTACGCGATCCAAAGAAATACTGAGACGAAAATTTTCCAGTTTTTTTTTACGAGCGTCCCCGGTCCCAGGAAAATTTTATTAATATTATTAATTTGAAAAAAAGTACAAAGAAATTACTTTTCGACTTTGTAAAAATCGCCTCCGCCACTTTGCAAATATTGAGGAAAATATTATTTTTTTTAGCTCACTTCCTATAGTCCTGTAAATTTTCAAATTAATCCATCAAACCGTTTTTTTCTTCGAATGATTAAACTTTTGAAAATAATTATAGCAACAAGATAATAGCTTTAAGGGGAGGTTCTCATCAAGCGACCCAAAAATTGCATAATTTTCTTAATTTTTTTTTCATAGAAGGAGGTAAATAAAGTACTTTTTTATACATATTTATCAAGTATTCAGGTGTACAAAAAAATTATTTTATTAAAACAATGACAGTAATTAGCTATATGCTCGGTGATGTGATCGTTCCAAAAAAAGTTGTCCAATCGGTGGGAAATCTAGCAATTCAAAAAAACATAAAATTTATATTTGTTGGAGCTTATACCAATAAAAAAAAATCGAAAATTAACAAAATGGCGGACCTGCGCATTTTCGGTACCGATTTTTCACTTATTTTTCGCTCTTTAAAGTGGTATAAATAAATAACAGCGAAATCAATGTTTTCTTAGGTATAAGCTCCAATAAATTTAATTTACTTTGAAATAAAAAAAGATCAAGACAATCCGTCAATTAGTTTTTGAGTTACAGTTCCCACCAGTTTAAAAAATCGATTTTTTGGTCGAGTTTGATGAGAACCTCCCCTTAATATATCATTTAATGATTAGCAGGATGGGAATTTTTTTTACTTTGCTTACAATTTCGCCTACAATACTCATCAACAACAGACTTCAAAACCAGAAACTTCGAGCTTCAAAGTGGTTTTTTTTTCCCATAAAGTTACAGCATTTCAAAAATCACTGAAAATTTTTCTGAATTTTTTTCTTCCCATTTTTTATAATACTGTATATTTTTGTTGCCTAATAAATTACAATCCAGTTACATGACAAATTAATTACAATTCCAGATTAACCTAGTATATCTAATATAAAATTAACTACAGGTTCTGCTAAAATTCAATTAAAATGTATATTTAAAAAAATTAAAAAATCACACAAAATTGTTTAAAATATTTAAATCTAAACAGAGCATACAATATATGTTGTAATTATGATAATATATGTATGATTGAAGAAGAAAGTATATTAAAAAAGATGACTGAATAGCACTATTGCGTAATTGTTTTAAAGTTACATGATATATACCACAAGATAAACTAACACTATTTAAATTATAACGTATTCATTATCATTGCATAGTCTTGGCTATTCATAATTGGAAGATTTTTTAGAAGAATACTGTGGTATTCAAAAATTCAACTTACAAAAAATATAACTACTATCAATTTCATTATGTACTCGTATTAACTTGGCCAAAACTATGGCCATTAATAACTAAATTCAGTAATTTTGAACAGTAGTATCGAACAATAAGAATAATATTTATATACAATAGAACCAGAAAATAATAATCAAAATAGAATTTCAGAAGAACTGATAAAAATATTTACCATTCACCAATTCACTCATTCGATATCTAAGACGACATAATAACCCCATAACCCCTTAGAGCATCTATGTGATGCACTAAAACAGTCAGTTATGTGCCACATACCTGCCCCTATGACTCTTAGGGAACTCGAAAAAGTCGTTCTTATGCAATGGAAAAATATTGCTCAGGAAACCATTCACCACTTGATCACGCCCAAGCGAATGGAGGCAGTAGTAAGAGCTAGAGGAGGATCTATACGCTACTGAATGCAAATTCTTACGAATTGATTTATCCTCCATTTTTTTTTTAATTTTTTCATTAAAATCTTTTTATTACATTCGATTATTGTTGATTTGTGTTATTTTTTCCCCGATAATACCATATTAATTTGTTGAATAGTTGAAATCATTTAATTAAAATAAATAAACAGTTTTAAAACCTTAAAATGGACTTTTCCGCACGTAGAATATCTCTATCTCGAACTAGAGTGGCCGAGAAAAAATAAACCAACACATAAATGCAGAATATCTGTTTTATGCGAAGGTTTTACTTTTGTCATTGGCGACTGCTTCAGTGCCTTTGTGATCAAACGAATTTTTTTTCTCATTCATTCGTATATGATACAGGCCGAATATATGTTTTTTTCGTTCGATGCAAAATCAGCAACTCGTTAAATGTTCATGTTTAAAGTCTCAGAATGAACATAAACATTTACATGGTGCTTTCTTGTGGACCATGGACAGGGTGGGGTGTATCCTATCCACCTCAAAATCAATAGACGTCGTCTGGTAGACGTTCCTAATCAGAATCAGTCGAAACTCGATCGATCCGACACGATATTTAATTGAATGATCGTGCTAACAAAAGACTTTTCTCAAATAGTCGACCATTGTGGTTTCTCATGACCTATGAACATGGTAGTGTGTTCTATTCACCTCAAAATCAATAGGTGTCGTCTGGGAGACGTCCCCGATCAGAATAAGTCAAAACCCGATCGATCAGACACAGTTTAGTGGAGTCATCGTGCTAACAAGAAATTTTAATGCCGGCGACAACGACACACACACAAATTTTATAAAAACCATTTTTTTTGTTTTTAGGTCAAAAAACGAAAAATAGACGCTAGAAAAAAAAATCCATGTGTCTTTACATGATTACATTACTTTTTCGCTCTGGTATAGTTGAGTGCGGAAAAGTAATATCACTTAGGTATTACGATATGATGAATAATGTAAAGTTTCACTGATGCCTTAATTTTGTCCAGGAGTTTATAAGCTATTGTTTTTTTTCCTCTCCATGTGCGATGTTTACCTTTCCGTAATTACGATAACGGTGGCATTAATGGATCGCTTAGATTAGATAAGCTCAAAAGCTTAAGATTTGCAAACAAATTTCGTGTGTAATTTTTCAGAAGTTCATCGTCCATGCACCCCGGACTCAGCGTCTCGCACGACAGCGTTTTCCACTCGCCGAACTCCGGATCGGATATGGAGCTGGACGCCGCACAAAGTTCGTCATCCCTATCCATATCACAGCCACTTGTTGACTTAAGATTACAGGTAAGATAAGTGTGTAATGTACCCGCTAACAAAAGTGGATGTCGAATTTTACGATAAGCTATTAATAGAAATCATGCGTTTAGATAATATTTGGATATATCTGTGAACACGTTTATTTGGATTATCGGAATTGTATTAATAATCCCCGCTCGACCGGATTGTTTTTTATTTGAATATTTATAGTAGGCATTATCGCAAATAAATATTCACATTATTCAAAGGGTAGTAGGAAATAAATTGAAATCATTTGAAACTGTAGGATGTGATTTGTGAATAAAACTAATACCCCCTCTGTCCCAAATTAGTTGTCACATTTGGTGTCTAAATTTTGTCACAAATTAGTTGTCACATTTCGAAAAAATTATAAATAAAAAAAGTTAGGCTTACAAAAGCGGATAAATAAAAACTGGAATTATTATTTTTTTAACTAATTTCACAAAAATATTGATTTTGTACTCGTAATTATGGATAATAATTCTTATACTCCTATATGAAGGTAATTCTAAGCTGCTACAAACTAAGTAATATTAAGAAAATTTTTGGCTGTTAAAATAGCTTCAGAGTTACATTTAATGCTATGTGCAAGGCGGTTTTCACGTCTTAATTTTTCTTTATTCATATGTACAATCTTGTATGTATTGCTCCCAGAACACATCATTATTTTTTCCATGCATGTTTGAAAGTTAAAAAAAATTGTCTAATTTCTCTGATATGATCGTATATTATTTCAAAAAAACGATTTTTTCTTCTAAGCTAAAAGCTGCGTGGTATGTTTATTGTGTCTATATTAAGTCACTTCATTAATCCCACAGCCATGTATAAAGGTGGCCTGTATATTAAGTACTATCAACGCTGGTGTGGGTAGTAGTGCATCCTGATAATCGACAAATTTAGTTGCTAACAACGATCACCACAATTATATGAACACTGGTGTTCACCTCGATAAAGGTGTATTCGACTATCACAAAGAGTTAGTGCAAGCGCTAGAAGAAAGCGGGAAGGTTTCCTTCCTTCTCACAGAAGACGTGATTGAACAGAAATATGATGCGACTTACCCAGAATCTATTAAAATAATTGTGGGTGCATCTAATGCAACCTTTTATTGTACAGTAGTTGTCAATGTAAGGAATAAAATCTATTATCTGATGAAATATTTAATTATAATGAAATATGTATCTATAATACAGAGGAACAAAAGATAGTCGAAATATGTATGTGGTACGTATAATAGTGTTTTTTTAAGAAGTTGTTTCCGGTATGAATTATGAAGATACATATTCAGAAATATTTTATTTAATGGGATTGTATACAGATAGAGGCGTAGCGTTTGTTTAGATCTGGGAAGCTCAGAGACGTTGACAAAAGCTTCCGTTTTAGTTCTGTCGGCTTTTTGACGTTAACCCTTACTGAAGTAAACTTCTGATTTATTTTATTTGTATTTAAACATAAAAGGTGCTCGCTTAAAACTTTTATTTCCTGTTAATGTTTAAAATTCACTGTTTGAGTCACGAAATTCGCTAAATAATTAATATTCATTTTTATAACTCGCGATAAAATTAATATCAAAAAGAAATAGTTTTAAAACCTTAAAACGGACTTTTTCGCGCGTAGAACATCTCTATCTCGAAATTGAGTAGTCGAGAAAAATAAACAAACACATAAATGCAGAGTATGTGTTTTATGCGACAGTTTTATTTTTTTCAAATAGTTCACCGTCGTGCTTTCTCATGACCCATGGACAGGGTGGGGTATGTCCTATCTACCTAAAAATCAATAGGTGTCGTCTGGGAGACGTTCCCGATCAGAATCAGTCAAAACCCGATCGATCCGACACGATTTAGTTGAGTTATCGTATTAATAAAACAAATTTCTCAAGTAGTCCACCATCGTGCTTTCTCATGACACATGGACAGGGTGGGGTGTGTCCTATCTACCTCAAAATCAATAGGTATCGTCTGGGAGACATTCCCGATCAGAATCAGTCAAAACCCGATCGATTCGACACGATTTGGTTGAGTTATCGTATTAACAAAATAAATTTCTCAAATAGTCCACCATCGTGCTTTCTTATGACCCATGGACAGGGTGGGTTGTGTTCTATCCACCTCAAAATCAATAGGTGTCGTCTGGGAAACGTTCCCGATCAGAATCAGTGAAAACCCGATCGATCCGACACGATTTAGTTGAGTTATCGTATTAACAAAACAAATTTCTCAAATAGTCCACCATCGTGATTTCTCATGACCCATGGACAGGATGGGGTGTGTCCTATCTACCTCACAATCAATAGGTGTCGTCTGGAAGACGTCCCCGATCAGAATTAGTTAAAACCCGATCGATCCGACACGATTTAGTTGAGTTATCGTGCTAACAAGAATAAATGCCGACGACAACAAAGACACACACACACAGCAAACAATTTTTAAAAGCTGTTTTTTTTTGGTTTTTAGGCGGAAAAACCAAAAATAAACCCAAAAAAAATTTTCTTTACACGATTACATTACTTTTCCGCCTACAGTGGAGTGCGGAAAAGTAATATGGCCTCATTTTTCAAACATTTTTCATACATGTTCCAGTGATTTTCAAAAGGAATATTATTACCAATTTTATCGAATTTACACATCGCTTTTCGGACTTTCGTCGAAACAGATATTTGGTTGGAAAGGTTTGCATTTGGCAATAAATTTGAAATTATATCATATTAAATCCTTATATTTTTTACTTATATACATGTTAGGAGTAATCTAAATTTTCGCCTAAACGCAGATGCTTTTTATTTTTTAGGTGTATTTTTGTGTTTATACTTTTTTTACTTATGAATTTATTTGATTCGTCTTGATTTCATGTTATTCGCTTCATAGCATGAGCAGGGTTCGATTAAATATGGTTTTTCGACAATGTAGTCGATATATGTATGTATAGTGCAAATCATGATTCGTCACAACATGTTAACCAATTACAATACTTTCCATCACTTTTAAACAAATCTTTATTTGGATTCAAGGGCGACATACTGTCGCTCAATAGCCCCATTTTTATTTCCAATAAGAATATAAACTAAGGTTTATGGATTCGACCTTTACCTATTGCGATAAATTGGTTCGTAAACCGTTTAAACTAAAGTGTGTTAGTCATCTTTGTTTTATTACGTCATTTTTAATGGCGAAAATTATTTTTGCGGTTTTATTGAAGACTCAACACGGCGGAACGAATTCAATAGTTGTGCAATATGTTAGTTCGTAAGAATGAATATTAACTTAATGAATTGAAATTCTTGGAAGGCGTGACTGCAGTTTTTTGAGAAGTACGCTCTTATACACAGTGGGAGATTATGGATGTTGATATTACTTTACTTTAAGGTTACTTTTAATAATTCTCAACTCGAACTACGAGGCGGTATCCAAAAGAAACCAAACTAATGTTGTGGTGGGCGGAGTTTTTATAGTACAGCGTTCTGCCGCTAGGAGCGTATAACGCTACCATTCTCGAGTCGGTAAGCCAAGCGTCATGTCATCGCTAAAGGAGGTTACGTTAGGCCTGTGTGAATTTTTTAGTGCGAGTTGTTTTGTGTGCTCGTCGTTTTTGCAATGGCTGATTTTCGTGAACAGCACGCGGCCGTAAGGTTCTGCTTCTTGCTTGGAGAAACTGGCACAGAAATTCTTGAAATGTTAAGAATGGCGTACAAGAATGATGCCATTGGGAAAACTCAAATGTTTCAGTGGTTTTCGTGTTTCAAAAAAGGTAAAATGTCATTGATCTCATTGAATTGTTGTTTTAATCGTGTGCGTATAATTCTAGAACATAAAAATATGATTCCAAAAGAAAAGTCAATTCTGTATTTGACATTGAATGTTTTGTGAAAAGAACGAGTACGAAGTACATTTTCCAAATGTTTTATGATTATCGAATTATATCTAATAAATACCAGTTTAAACTTGAAAATTAATAAACATTTAAAATGTCCTAAGGACGCTATTTTACTCAGAGATTGCCTTAATTAGAATTAACTTTAAATAAGTTTAGAAGTATAACTTAAACTGAATAAATGTAACTCAACTAAAATCCACAAGTTCTTAAACTTGATTAGAACAATCTGTACACAATAACGGATCTCATCTTACATACGTTCTATTCTAAAATGGTATGCAATTACCTTTATCATTATAGAAAACCCTGAATTAAAACTTTTATATTTTCAACATTATTTCATTTTTAAAATAATCAGGTTCCTATGCCCCACCCTGTATAATGTAAAATGTCCTTTTTTATTTAAATAACTATTGCGAAAGGCTACAACTGACAGATCAGTTCAGGCAAGACCAACAAATGCGTTACAAAAAAAATAAATCTTGACTGTGGCATAACTCACTTGATATCTCGATTCACTAATATTCTTGCTACTTTATTTAGACATATCATGTATTTTAAAAGAAAATTTTACCCAGGAATTGTGAAAATATAAAATATGGATACATATACTTCTGACAAGGAGACACCCGCATACGGTAGACCTTCATCGTCTCAAAACGAACTGTATTAGCAAAAACCAGATTTATTTGGGACATCACCTTATTTAGTAGAACAGACGGTGCCTGTGCTGTTTTATTTACAAGTTTAATTCGCATGCCAAATCAATTATTTAACCTATCAGTTAATTATAACTGTAACGGATATTCGAAGGGACTTCCGACAACGTCCAAAATTGAACGGTACCACTATTTTAGTTATTTTAGTAGAACTCTCACTGGTAGATTAATGGAAAGTAGGCATTGCGGACCTATTATTGTGAAAACGAATTATTAAATTATAATAATTAGAATTATTATTGCGACGTACGATAAGCCACCTTCAATTTCTAATAAACACGACAGTACCATGTGGTCAACGATATGCTAGACTTGATATTGTGTTTTTAGATTGTTTATAGGTAACAGTAAATTTTACTTGAGCATTGGAGAAGGGAAATAGAAAAGAGGATCAATCATGAGTATTGATTTGATAAATGAATTTGTAAAGTGTGTCACCTCCAAGTGTGTGGATGATAAATTTCCACAAATGCCTGGTAATTGATGGTAGTGGTGATTCCTCTTGGGTACGGTTTATTAGTACCTTATCAGTAAGAAAATTGTAGATTTTCGAGTGAACGAGGTTTGAATTTTGTATGGCATAGTTTATGCTTTTTATGGCATGGTCTATATATAGTGGGCCAGAAAAGTATTGGCACACCCCATTTTTTTTTAAATCTCAAAAATATAAATGTGAATTGTTTGATACAAAATTTATTGATAATCTAGAATCCAATTATTAATTTTTGGTGGCGATAGATTGAGTGAATTAAAAATAAGATAAGAATAATATATAAGAATACGAATTTCAAGGGTCAAAACATTTTGGCACTGACTTTTTAAAAATCATTACAAATACTAGGTTTAGTATTCGACTTCTTTCAAAATAAAAACTATTTATTCTAGTAACAAAGAATGTTTGTTTCTTATTATATACTATAATAAGAGTCAAATAGCTTTTCTGTTGAAAACTTATTGTAGTTGAAATGATGGGACACATCTTTGCGACAAAATTAAGGCGACTTTTTTATCTCTTAAGTCAATAACAATACAAACTTAAGTTATTCAACAAAATGCTCCGTGGTGTATACTATTCAATACTCAATTGATTTAAAAGAAAAAATAATTGAGGCTTCTACAGCCGCTCGGGTCGTTCACAAAAAAGTATTAGTCAAGTGTTTCCATATCGAAACAAATTGTTTCAACAACTATAAAAAAAATTTGCCTTCGGGGAGCAGCAACTAATCCCAAAAGAGGAGATATACACCAAAAACAACTGTACATACCGATAAACTAATAGAAAGAATAAGTTAATGGGGTCCTAAAATGTTTGCACCTCAGATTTTGGCTGAATTAGATGCTCCGGGAGTGTGCAAAGACAGTAGAATGTCGATTACTGGAGGCTGGATTACCAAGAAGAAGACCAGCTAAAAAACAGATTGTCAAGAAAAAAAGATAAGAGGCTAGAATTTTATGGTGGTGGTGGTGGTGGTATTATTTTCTAATGTTGTGGACGTATATCGCCAACATAATTGGACCAATACCCAATAAATGCCAAAAAGTGATTGACAATAAAGGCTATTGGACAAAACAATAATGTAATAGACATAATTCATAATAAATAAATTGTTTTCTTCGTGTATAATAAATGAAAACACCTTCAAACAGCGGGATACTTATCCGTGGTATTATTACAAGTTAATTGTTGGAAAGTGAAAATTAAATACATAAATCGTTGTTCTTTAACTTTCCACGAAAAAAAAGGTTAGTTAGAAAGTTTCTGCAATAAGACTCATAGTTAAAAAATAAATCAATAAATGTTAGTACTCTGTTTCTTTCTAGGTGCAGTAATTTAATAATAGAACATTAACTCGTTGACAACTTCGTGATTTTACTTGTGATGCTCGTATAACTTGTATTCTTTTTACTTTATATCTACTCGTACAGATTATGAAATGATATTGGAAGACCGGATTTTTTTTATGCATTTTTTAACGCTCTAGTATTTTTTAGGTCTCGAGTGATATAACGGCGAACAAGAGAAAGTTAACTTTATATAAAACTCAAAACCTTGTCTAATTGTTTGGCTAATTAGTGTTCAATTTAGGTGAGACATTAACTTTGTTGTGGAGAAATTAATTAAACTAAATACATCTATGAAATTATTAGATTTGACGTAACGAAACGATTTTCTTCTGGCAAGTTTTTCAATTAAGGACATTAAGTGGAGAATTAATAATCAAAAACGTTGACGTTTAATTGAGTAATTGGTCTACACACTTCATGAGCTATTACCAATTAGTGACTCATACCTCATAATCGGTCATAGGTGCTTACTTTTGTGTGGTTCTGAATAGGAACAAACAATAGAAGCTGAAGGTTATTGCTTAAAAACCGTAACAATTAAGGTTACAATTTACTAGCGCGAAAGGGAAAGTAGATGAGTAGCTACACATTATATACAGGATGAGTAAAATATCGTTTGTAATCGGACTTTTTTTGACTTTTTGGCTTAGCTACATACCATGACCAACTACAGAAACAGTTTCCATCACGCACCAGTATTTGTAAATGTACAATAATTTGTAGTTTTTATAACAGAGGTTCTATAAAGTTAAATTTTGTCTCAATCTTTGCGGCGCCCTTGTGTTTAATTGGGTTAAAACGTTTGGAGTCGGTGGGGATATTCCTGTTTTATACTATTCGGGTATTTACATAGTCGCTGTAGTACGTTTTTAATGTGTGTACGTTTACTCGTGACATCGCATCGTGTGTTTTTACTTTGTTTTAAAAATCTATCCGCAAAAAATTCTTTTGCCGACACTTCATACTAAATTAGGAATAATGAAGCAATATGTAAAAGCTATAGATAAGAATGGGAATTGTTTTAAGTACTTATGTGGCAAATGTCCTCTTTATGAAGCAAAATTAAAGGAAGGCATTTTCGTAGGACCACAAATAAGAAAATTAATGCAGGACCAATAGTTTGAAGAAACTATAACAGAAATTGAAAAAGAATCTTGGATATGCTTTAAAAATGTAACAGATTTTTTAGGAAATTATAAACATTCGCAGTATGAGGAAATTGTTAACAAAATGCTGGATAAGTTTGAGCAACTTGGTTGTAATTCGAGCATAAAAATTCATTTTCTGCACGCTCATCTGGACTACTTCCAGAAAATCTTGGTGCTGTTCGTGACCAGCAACGTGAATGGTTCCATCAAGACATAAATGAGATGGAAAGGAGGTACCAGGGCCTGAGATGAGATGAGATGTGGCGATGATGGCAGATTACTGCTGGATGTTGAAAAGAAAACATCCAACGAACTACAAAACGAAGTCTTTTTGATAAAAAGGGAGAGATTGTCAAAAAAAATAAAATTATAAACTCATAAATATTTGGGGTGTTGTGTTTTACTATGTCTTCTAATGTTTATTAAATATAATGTTTATTAAAATGTAACTTTTCCTTTAGTTTTTAATTTATTCTGATTATATAGTTGATCAAAAACCTTACGTGAAGAACAAAAACGGAAGGTAGATATGAAATCAGCGTAAATAACTCATTTATAACCACTTAAATCCAAAACAATTTTCAAAATGTCAAAATTTGTAGGCCTGTGTAATTATTAGAGATTTAGAAAGTACATTTTCTCACTTTCCATATTTTTTTCACGAAAACCTCAAGCCAGTGATCAAAACCTCATATCTGATAGGAATGGTAAAAGTTTTCATGCAAAATTCTGTGGAGGCTTCGACTTGGAATTTGTAAGGCACTGCTTTGTCTCCTAGCTAAACAACGTGGATTCTATTGAATTACTGCTCTCACATTTTGAATGGTATCTGGAGTTGACACTGTTCAAACAGGACCTGGTGGCTTTTTCTTTAAAGTAGACCACCTGTCGCAAACTATACATCCATAACTGTATAGTGTTACGACTAAGAACGACATGGAACTTTTTATAACTCATTCACCATTAAAAAAAAACTTCTATCACGAACGCACAATACTGTCCAGTTCGCAACTCTATGTCAGCTGAAACAGCATTAGGTGATCTCTCCCCTCCCTCACTCTAGGCACGATTCCGCGTCGCCGGTAAACAATTAAACATCATCTGGTTCCTATGCCCCACCCTATATTTTCTTATAAAGTTGATGTAGCATTTTGAATTCTTCATCCTGAGGTAGAAGTGTATTTTTTTATCTTTGTAGCCTATCTTCTGGCCTAATTTGAAGATGCTAGTTTCATAGATAAAAACATTCTTGAGAAAATGTGCAGAATCTAGTAAATAAACCTTTGATCTTATACAACCCGTGATATTATTAAACTGATATTTTTTTGTAAATTAAGTCATTAGAACTAACTATAAACACCGCCAATATCCATTAAGTGAGGCGATGGACAATGAATGTATGAGGCCGACAGGACTACTGCTCTTTGCCCGTTCTTAACACAAGCTGCCAACTAAATTTTTATCATGAAATAGGCACATATTAACAATCTTCGACTTGATACAATTGTTAAAAGTAATTGTGTACATAAACCAGTATTAGAAAATATTAATTTTATATATATAAATTCGTGTCGATTACTCTGTGAAATATTACAGTTGTATATTTTATATTAACTCAGAGTACTCGTACTTTGTTCAATTGTTAGTTTGTCCGACATTTACGCGACCACCTTTGATCAATGTAATTTTTTACATCCGTATATGAAACACATAAATAAAGGATTCAGTCAAAGCAACAATTCTGTTTTTCTATTACTGATACATATGTTTTGAAACATTGGTTAATCCAAAAAAAAAAAACTAATTTACATATTCTCTCCTATGCCGTTTCTTTACTTTATTATTTGGTTATGAGTTTTTAACTTAGTAAACCATTTTTTAAGCCACAGATTTTGATTAAATATTTTTTGTCAGAAAGTAACGTTATGGGTCTGCTAAGCAAAGACAAATTGTTCGTATATCAAATGTGTCGTATGTCATTTGGAAAGTCACAGGTGCTATTGATATTAATTTCAACTGCCTTAATTTCCTTTTTTTGCAATAAGCCCAGAAAGTTTTAACACAAGTTTTATGCAGTATTCGCATATATTCTCGTAAGTTTTTAACCGATTTATATCTCTTGAAATATGGACTAGGCATCAGGGTAAAATAAAAAAAATCCTAAATAAGTGATAACTCACTAAATAAACTACAGGTTCATTTTGCATTTTAACAAAATTCCAGTATATTTTTAATGTTGGTCAAGTTTAAACACACCTGATCTGTTAAACATACCCATAACGTCAGTTTATGATAAAACGTTATGGAGCTGCAAACTTTAGCTTTTAGGAACCCTAGTCCAAATTCAATTTTAATATGCTACTCAAAAAATTAAGAAACAATATTTGGCGATAGCAAGGATAAAGAGTGTATATGCCTTGACCGGGAATCGAACCCGGCTCTCCCAATTGCCGGTTGGTTGCTCTGACCGCTGAGCTATCGAGGCACACTCATTGCGTCACTACAGTACTCCCTCCCTAGAGACATGGTTTGTCTCCATACAAGTTAACGGAATGTGACTGCGTTCGCCATTCTTACGAACCGTTGTTCGGTAATCCCCGGACTATAGGGCGATGGATAGGACGGGAATCGAATCCGCGAATTTGAGATGTAAGGGAGGTTGGATGTACTGGAACGAATCACATCACGTCGGGGTCACCACTTTGGCGATAGCAAAGATAAAGAGTGCATATGCCTTGACCGGGAATCGAACCCGGCTCTCCCAATTGTCGGTTGGTTGCTCTGACCGCTGAGCTATCGAGGCACACTCATTATCCTTGCTAATGCGCCAATTTAACGCGTCGCCACAAATAAAATTCCCAAAATATTTCAGCGATTTTTGGTAGACTGCAACATTAAAAAGGTCGGATTTGGAAGCTTGGAAACCACTGAAAATTTTTGGAATTTTTTGTTCCCTTAATTTTTTTAAGTAGTGTAGTAAATAGAAAATTATGATCTCGTACCTTCCTGCAGAACAAATCACCCGCCATCGCATCCGTTACGTATACGGACATCTTAATGCGGAATTCCAGTAAATGATCCACAGCTGACATTACATTTTTATGTCAGCTAAATAAAGCATGTACAACTCAAACAAGGCATATCTATGTACGGATTAGACTGCTTGTATTGCAGGTGTTTCATTTCTCTTAATTAATCTGTCATTTTGAGTCGACATATTTTCGCCGACGAAGCATGTTGAACATGGCCTGGATGAGACGGCAGCGGTACATTATGTAAATACCGGAAACATGTTGAATGCTTCACAGTTCTCATAGTCGTTTCCATCGCCTACACTGGTAGAATGATTTATTTATTAGTAGTAGATACGAGTATGTTTATGGCAAAAAAATGCTGATGTTGAATATGACAAAACAAATTCAAGATTATTACTTTTCTGCTCTCAACTATACTAGCGGAAAAGTATTGTAATCGTGTAAAGAAAAATGAAAAAAATATTTTTTTTCGTTTATTTTTCGTTTTTCGGTCTAAAAATAACAAAAGGTTCGTAAAAAATGTTGTCTGTGTGTGTGTGTGTCGTCGTCGTTGTCGGCATTAAATCTTGTTAGTACAATAACTCAGCTAAATCGTGTCGGATCGATCGGGTTTTGGCTTTATTTTGATCGGGGACGTCTCTCAGATGACACCTATTGATTTTGAGGTGGATAGGACACACCCCACCCTGTCCATGGGTCTATTTGAGAAATTGTCTTGTTAGCACTAAACTGAAAAGTTTTTGTCTCGGTATTTCCGGTAATTTCACGGTAATTTTTTTGTTCCCTCCATTTTTTTTAAGTAGTGCATATGTGTTTAGTGTATAGTGTTTTGTTTAGCATATTCAATGTATTGAATATGCTAAACTAAAATTTGTATAATGGATCTTTGCGCGTGCATCAATTTAGTGACGACGTACGGATCACATGCTACACCGCCGCAATTATTATTAATCAGGGGCGGCTGGTGTATAGGTGCTGCAGAGCTGCAGAACTGCAGAACTGCCAAAAAAATTAGATATTTTTATATTTTCGCGACATAATAATTACTAAAATTTATTAATAAAATAATTTGGTTAGTTGGTGCAGCTAACCGAATTATTGCGTTAAAGTCGCATTCTGCCCACCGTCCTCTATTGAGTAGTAGACCAGATGAATTATCTGGGTCTCTACGCGAGCGCGTCACGGTACATTGAACGGGGCCGCACGAGGTAGTTCTCAGCACGGCTCGGCACATCCGTCCTCCCCCTCAACTCCCGAGACAATCCACACTTGGCGCTCGTAAATGCGCGAATTTACACGGTCAGTGAGCTGTATTTTTTCCAGCTAAGGCAACATCAGTGAATGTTTACTGCTTCCTACTCGGGCGGGCGTAAATCGTACGTATTTGGTGTTAATTTGAGATTTTAAATACTGTTTTGTGAATTTGTGTAGTGATTTATTGTACTAATTATTAATATTTATATACTGTGATAGTGACAATGGATTTAGTTTATAATTTAGTTCATGTGAAGCGATTTTTTAAATACTCTTATGAAGAAAAAAATTGATTTAAAAAACAATAGGACATTGCCCGATATTGTTATTGAGACTGCAGGTGTTAGCCGCGGAAAAGCATATAAACGTCAATTTAATAGAGACATTTATTCGAAGAACAATTGAATTTGTGGGTGCAACAAAAAATGCGTTATTTTGTTTTCCTTGTTTACTTTTTGGCGGTGATAAAGCATGGACGAAGGTAGGGGTGACAGATTTGGTGCACTTAACTGAAAAAATTAAAAAGCACGACAACTCCAAAAGATATCTACATAATACAATGGAATTAGCTTTATTAGGAACAACTAATATTAAAGCGCAGCTAGATTCAGCTTATTGGATAAATGTGCAAAAGCATAATGATAATGTTCAAAAAAGAGATACGTTTTGTCAAAAATTATAAACTGCATAAAGTTTTGTGAGGCCTTTGAACTGGCGCTGCGAGGACATGACGAAGCTGAAACCTCTCAAAACCCGGGGATATTTCGTGGTTTGATAAATTTTTCTGCTGAGCTTGATGTAACTTTAAGCGAGCATCTACAAAATGCTTCAGTATTTAAAGGAACCTCTAAAGAATTGCAAAATGATATTTTAAACTATATATTAAAATGTATGTCATGAAGAAATAATTAAAGAAATTAAGAAACTTTCATTTTTGGCAGTTATGGCAGACGAAACAACTGATGTATCTGCAAAACTCAGTTAGTGGTAGTTTTAATATATATTCTCGATGGTGAACCGATTGAACGTTTTTGGACATACCCGAAACCTACAAAATGTGACGCTGAAACTCTTTCGGAAAATATAGACCCTCTAGTAGAAAATTCACCTTACAAGCCTTTTCTCTTAACCAAAGAATATGACGGCAAACATAAATATTCTTCAAAAAGGTATTAAATTCCAAAAATGTTTCTTGTGAAAGTCTATATTTTTGTATAAACAGATTTTACATAAAAATTCTGAAGTATCAGGAAAACGTGTGACCTTGAATATTTTCAAAGTTTTTGCCTGCGGCGCAATTTTTTTTGCGGCCCCTACGGCGCCAGTAGTTTGGATACGTTTGAAATTTGCACGCGGGTGGCCAATACCCTAGGATCGGCCCTGTGCAGAACACCCGTTTCATTTCATCACGAGCCGCCACTGTTACTAATATGCCACAATTACCAGCACGTATGTTTCAATCAACTACGTACGGCATAGACAGTTAATAATTTACCGAACAAAATGCAATTATTAAGTCACGTTTTAGCTTTATTATATAATTTGATTCATTGGCGTCTCAATATTTCTGTAAAATTTATTTCATTTTTGTTGAATTTATTTCATTTATTTTGATGGAAATATCAAATATTGGATGTATTTGTGGAGAACCTTTTCATTACTGTCATAGGTTGACGGATTTGTATTGTACTAACTGTTATCCTAAGGTGTGTTTTCGGAACGACACTGTTCAAAAATGTCAGTTGATTGATTCATACCATTGTTACCTGTGACGCACACGCAAAGAAACATTATACATAGGTATAATAACCATAACATTGAAGACATGGTAATTAATCCCCAATTACACTTTTGGCTTGGGGGTCCGTTAACTGGCAAGATGACGTAAAATCTGGGGAAGTGCGCGTGGTTGCTTCTAAACAAACCCTAATATGCTAATCCCGGGATGGGCTTGAACCTTCGATACAGCAACAAAGATGACTAGTTTTCTATGAACACAGAAATATTACATGTTTGTCGACGCGAGTTTCTCCGACCAAGTTAACATCATCAAGAGATGATTAAAGCGCATCAGTAGTAATAATCTCCCAATGATTTCAACTGGGTTGACGAAACGCGCGTCGTCAAACGTGTAATATTTCGGTGTTCGTGCAAAAGTTGTCTCCTGTTTTTATTTTCCTTGTATGCTAAAAAATAAACAGTTATAGCAGCGACATCGGTCCACTACAAGTGTTTGTCAATCGTGTACATAAAAAATAATTTCATATTATTTTTGGGTTTTAACTTCTATGTTAGATTACTCGTACATGAAAATATCCACTCGTACTAAACACAATTTAAATAAATCTGTTTTTAAAAAAACTAGATATAAAACGGGGAATGGTAGTTAAATAAAAAACTATTAAATAGTAGTTAAATATTCCAAAACTCTGAAATGTTATGCTATTGTGATATATTTTGGCAACCCTGTATAATACCCTCCATAGCATCCAAACTTTAATTACTCCCTAATAACCTCAGCTGCGTCCATTCACTACATGGGTATATTAAATACATTTTTTTTTATTTGGGCTAATCGCTTCGAGTCTTATAAGTCATTATGACTTATATAGCTAACCGTCAGTGGATGTACAGTACACCGTAGGTGTATGCTTATTCCGTTTCTTTTTAATAACCTCTTACTTGCTAATTACAGTTAATAAACGGTTCAACAATCCTCTGCGCAGATTTAGAACTTCCTCATTTCTTATCTCTTCAAACAGGATGGTTGTTTCAAATGATGTTTTGCGATGTAAACAAAGAATATGCGTTTCTATTGAACGAGGTCTCATGATAATCACACAGTTACCGGGTGGCTCTTTCAGCTAAGTAAGATAGCAGTAAAATGCCTGCTATCGTAGCGTTAAAACAAATATGTTTTTACTTTGTTTCTTGTTAGAATTAAATAGGGGTTATTTAAACAAAAGAGGGGTTTTTCGCGCTAAAATATTCTCTGTTATTTCTGGTAAAATTTAAAAGCAACCTGCGCCGTGTGGTCCATGGAAGCAGTGAAATCACCGCCTTGCTTTCATAAGATAAAACAACCATAAAAAATCTAGTTTAAAATAAACCTAAAAAATCTAATTTTGTTTTCCCAAAATTAAAATTCATTTAGTTTTCGCCTGTCAGAACACCCATTTCTAATCCGAATCCAAACCATCGGGACGGGTCGGCCTCCCTCGCCAATAACGTTTTCACTGCGATTAATTTCCGAGCTTCCGTTCATTCGTTTCGGTACACGTACGCTAGCTTTATCGGTGTCCTTTGGATGATTTCCTTTGGTCGAGAAGCACTTTTCAGATCGTAGCATTCATTTGAATTATTATATTTTCATTATCGAAAATTGTACATTAAAACGCATTAAAACCTTTGTTGTAAGCTTAACGGGTAACAGGGTGTCTAATTTAGCAATGATATCCAGAGAAAACGAGTGTGAAGAGTTGTCGCAATATCCAAGGACTTATAAAGACGTAATTGGTAGGTTTACCAACGTGAATAGGATAAATTTATAATACAAATAATTATATTTAACGTTACTATAAATTTATTTATAATAACGATAAATATTTGTTTGTACCTGAAAGAAATTTTTTTAAAATACTGTTCTTCGGTGTCTATCAAGTCAAGGTATGGTAAATGAAGTTATATCATTTTTGGGCGCTTCGCCACATGTATATCTCACCGCACGCCACTGCGCGCAACTGCTACGTCGCGGTGGTGGGGTCCGCGGTCATGAATCTTGTGTATAAATTTCTTTTAATACGATTTCTTAATTGCGAAACAGTTAATGCTAGTATTTCCTCGTATTCTGCAATAATGACTTTGAAACGACTGCAAATGTTGTGAACTATAATAACAGACTGTCTTGCGCGCATGCTAACAAGAATCATGGATAAAGAACATTGTTATATGAGCGGTAATTTTTTTTACTTTCTGGTGAAAGTATCTATAAAGAGATGCAACTATATTTATAAATATAGATCATTAGCGTAATAATAATAGTAATAATGTGTTCTATAGTTCACAATTTCATTAATAATATGGTTAGAACCTCCGATGAAAAAAGAAGCAAATAAAAAGTTTGGTCCAGGATTTTTTTTTTGCTAAAGGGTCTTGGTGCTCAACCTGTTAAACAACTAAACATATGATGAATCGTCAATATTGAAAGCAAATTGTTACCAAATTAGCTTTAACTATTTCCCGAATATGTTATCTTGGTTACCGAAACGTGCCTTCAAAGAATATCAATTCATTAGGACAGTATTAGTTTCCTTACTAGAGCTGCCCACTTGGATACCTTATCAGTGGCGGCGCCATGTATTTTTTCTGTAATACACATACCTTTCTCGTCATTTAATACCTGTAACATTTTTTACACTTCATTTACTCTTTGGGGTGATTCTCTTAACGATAATGAAGTATTCTGGAATTTTTTGTGGTACCCGCTAGTTCTGCGTAATTACTATGAATAATTTTTAAATTTTCTTCCACTGAGCGTCTTGTAATTTTGTCTGGGTTTCTCTAATAACTGATTCTTTAGCATCAAACTATAAAACTAAGGACTTATATTTTTTTAAGTTGCAAATAATATAAGGCTACCTCTAACCATGTTCCCCATAGTGAAGTATCGGTATAAAATTGGCGAGTATGATTTAAGAAAAACCGTTTTGGTGTACTTTTATGCATAAGGATTTCTTAAAAGTTCATATTACAAACTAAACATATTATTTGGCGCCTGTTAGTTAAATTAGGGAATTTCCATGTAAACCTTTTCACATTGTGCGCAAGCAGTCGCGTTTTATTGCAAACTTTCAGCTAAAAATTTACTTTATACGAAAATAACACAGACAAGATAGAAATATGAATATTTACATTTCCACGACGAATGAAACAATAGGTGGCAACAATACTACGCAAGATGAAACTGAATTGACTGTACCTACATCGATTCAAACATTTCAAGTGTAGCGATTGTATCTTGGCTCTCGTAGTTACCCGAGCGTGATGCACCACTCACGGCAGGTAGTTTTATTAATGACACAATGATAACGATAACCCACATAATTGTGCAGATTTTTACAAGATTAAGGAGAGTTTTAAAACAAGACACCACATAAATTACAGTCTCTCAACTTCAAAGCCGAAGTTGTCTAGGTGGAGGATACACATAGAAAATACACTCCATTTCCACCGACATTGCCAGTGCCGGCGCTTGGAATCGAACCAAGAACACGACTGGTAGTAGTCAATCTCATATACGTCACCAACTCGGATACCGTGACGACATATTTACATTAAACGATTTACAATATTATTTCGTTTTTAGTTATTAATATTAACAAAATCAACAGAGTCTGTTTTACTATAGATTTTGTATACACCTATAGGATACAGTTGGAAACAAAATATTCTTTATTAGGCTGATGCACACCACATGTATGGTCATGTCACATAGGTACGGCAAATATTAACGACTTTGAGGAACCAGGCAATTTAAATTATTTAAATTTTAAATTTGTTGCTTGCTGAAAGAATTTTACCCAACAGGGAAAGTCTTTTAATTATTTATGTTTCTTTTTATTTCAAAGTGCTAATAACCTAGTCGCTCTATTATGTAATTATCATACGCGGTGTCCTATTGTCCGTGACTGTACAACAATTAATATAAATATATGCTTCATGAAATACTCATTAATTTTAATGTGAACAAAATAGAATATGATAATTAGATATGTTTATAATGTATGCACATGATTAAAAATAAACCTGAAGACATGCTGTTTTATACTATCGATTTTTTATCGGAAAAGAGTAAATGGAATGTCGTAAAGGGGGATTCTGCTTTTTATATATGCAGTATGCAATTTTGCAACAAGGACATTCGTAAATAACTTTCGGGAAATTTTAGAAAAAGTTATATAGATTGATTTTGTTTTTATTAATTAACTTATTTTTTAATGCCCGTTATTAATCTTTTTTAATTTTGACATTCAGTTAAATATTATTTTATCTTAATACTTAAATGCGTTAAGGTAAAATAATGTGTTAATTAATAACATATTATCACGTTTTTGATGTTGACGTCGCACATAACGTGATCAACTTTGACATAATTCACGGATTTTTCCATTTCATAAGCACCTTTAATCAAGATAATTTTTAATAACGTTACAAAATAGAACAATATCTTTAATACAGTTATTAAACCTTTAAAAAAAGATAAATAGGTTATATAATACATTATTTAATTAAGCGTATTATTTAATGAGTTTTAATACCCTTTCAATAGCTTAACATCGAATTTATTGTAGATAAATTCGAAATTGTTGCTAAACCAGAGACTTTAAGGAACTGGAAAAACATGTCGAATTTTCTAGAAGATTCCCAACAATTCGATTCCTATACTTCCTCTTAGGACTTTTCAATGTGTTGTTTTAGAAAGGAGAAAATGAAAATTGGAAACAGAAACCAGAAACTCCCAGAAATATTAACTATTTCATTTAAAAATTTTCCAAAAATTCTTAAAAAGTTGTCTTACTTTAAATGGCATCCTCAATACATGAAAATACCTTTTTTATGTGGGATTCAGAATTACAACTTATTGATGTTTTCAAACAATAAATAAAATTAAATTAAATTGTGTGTCCACTATGTGAGTAGTATCATTCAATCTAATATCAAAGAATGTTATATTAGATGAAGAATAGAGACTCAAATAAAACTGATCCGAATAAAATGCTATCCCAACACAAAAATAATTAATCATAATCGAAAGTATGGCTTTCGACACAAGTGAAAACACCGAATTACATATTACCCAAAAAAATATGTAAATTTTTTATTCATTTATTTTTTTAACCATACTAATGCAATTGTGAATATTAATAAACCTCGTCCGCATCAGCCACATATTACACTAGGACCAAAAATTAAGGGATGTAGAAGAAAATCCTAAAACTTGGAGAAAAATAGCCGCAGAGCAATTTAAAAAAAAAAGCTGATTGAAACTCCAAGTTTCTAGTGCTCAGATTTTGTGTTCAGTTTTTTTTATCAGCAGTTTTTGAGAAGTAAGAAAACCTTCAAAAAAATTTTCCAAATTTTTGCTCGTCTTTCAAATGGTTCACGGACTTCAATAAAATTTTTCAGTGATATCTTTATGAGGCTTTTTTAGATAGTTTTATCTTCTTTGAGTGGTCTAGAAGCTGTGTACGATGATTTTTCGCTGAGTTATCGTCATTCACAGCAAAAGAATCTGTTTTGACTTAAAGAAAAAATGTGGATTATTGCTAAAAAAAGATTTTCCACCTCAAAAAATGAATAAAAAATGAAAAATTCATCCTTAAATTAATTTTTGGCAAAAACCACAAATTCAATCATTTCAAACACAATAAAAAAAAAATCGCAACGCTTTGAAATTTTCAGGGTTTCTCTGGTATACTTTGAAGTTGAAAATAAACAGTCAACATCCTTGGTCTATCCATTATTTGCAAAGTTATGCTTAGTTAAGCGAATATCCCTAAATATGCAATTTTTTACCTTTAGTTTCATCAAAATTCTCGCAACGAAATTTTTTTTGTCAAAAACCGATAACTACGACTTGTAAAGAATACTTTGGAGTTTTAAAAACCCTACTTGAATTTTCTGAACTATCATTATTTACCGAGTAATTAATTACCAAAGTCAAAACTGACTTTTTTGCTTTGTACGACGATAACTTCGAACGAAAAATCATCATACAAGGTTTTTAGACCACTCAAATTAAAGAGGATAAAATCATCTAAAATAACTTTATGATGGAATCGCTGAAGAACATTTATTAAAGTCCGTGGATGTTTTGAAGGGCAAGCAACAATTTGAACTTTTTTTGTCGATGGTTTTCTTATGGTTACTCAAAAACTGCAGATGGCAAAAAAAATTAACTCAAGATCTGAAATCAAGGAACATGGAGCTTCAATTTGCCTTTTTTTTTAACTGTCCTACAACTATTTTTCTCCAAATTACAGCCCTCTGAAAATTACCTAAAATTTTAGAACGTTTGTATCTGTTTGTATTTATAATTAAACGATGGTTGTAGTACATCCTCCTACAAAACCCACGCGTTTTAAGTCAACTCTTCAACTGTTTCAACTCTTTCCAGCCGAATTGCTTTTTTAAACGTCCAGCAATTTTCGTCGATCCTCAATAGGAGGCCACTAATTGGCTTTAGCATATGGCACGGCAAATTGCTATTCATTCACAATGCAATTTAATTAACGAACCAAATTAGGTTAGAATATAAATAAGGAAATTGCGAAACCACGAATACGGCCTGATTAAGAGACCAGCGTAATTGACGTAAGAGGATGGTGAGGTAATTGCGATACGCGTGTTCCTAGTATATAAATATGAAGGACTCCTGGATACATGAACGCGGAAATTGATATTAAATAAATAAAAAACCTCTTACTCTTTGTATCCCAAAAAAAATTATAAACGAGAGGAGGCAGATCTGGAGACCCAACAGGCCTTTCGTTATACCCTTTTCAGCTTATCCACCTACCACTAATAAAGCTCGATTGTTGTCGAGCACTGAGCAGGCCATACACTTTGTTTTATAAATGTTTTTAGCTATAACGAAATTTATGCAACGTATTTTACCCTGCAAATATCTTTGAAAAATGTTGGAGACCAGAACAAATACTAGATTCTGACTTTAGCCCAATTTTATTGGATGTAAATGTTAATATTTTTCCTGTTTTAATTTGTTAACTGAGAACAGATATTTGGAGAAGCCAAACTTTTACTACTCACCTCATCGGGTTCCTCGAGTCAGCAAAGTGGTATTGGTGGTATTAGCAAGGATCTGGTAAAACAGATCCTTGCAGTACACCTCTTACTGCGATAATAAAACTGTTGAGACCTTTTACTAGGATATATTATTACCTACTACTTAACTAGGAATGAAGAGAACACAAATAATTTAAATAAGTTTTATAATTTAAATTATCAGTAGCTAATATAAATAAATTCTCGGTGTACCTTCAACTTTTATCGGTATTTTTATTATACATAACATTATACCTACTGGCATTTTAATATTATAATTATTTAAGAAGAGATCGCCGTTTATCACGTTCCATGCACTCTCCTATCACAAAGGTTAATATGGCAGAATGAACTATAGTAATAGTGTATACAGTGCTATTCAAAAGTCCCCTGCCCCCCTCTTATCTTTGGAACGATTACACATAAACTAGTGAAATTTGGTAACTGAATATTAAGGGTTGTAAACTTCCCTACTAGTGATGATAGATGACGTATGCGTCAAAAATGACGTCACAAGGTCATTGTGACCAATAATTTTAAATGGAACCCTATGGCAAGCGACACCTCTTTTAAAAGGTATCGAAAAAACCTATTCAGTGATACTAATATTGTGTCTGTTTACGGCAGTTTTGACAACTGGCTTTCAAAAACCGCAAATCTGTGATGAATTAAATCAGTTAATAATAAAATTTAAAATTCAAGCTCCGCCGCTGGATAGTTGGATAGTAAATAATCTGACAGTTTTGCAAGTCTCCCCAATTTGATGTTTTTTTAGCTGTCAAAATTTTTATACATTTAATAATTTGTATATTGTTTATCGAACGTTTAACTGTTTTAGTACCTTGTGGTAATTTTAGAATATTTGTACATTCAATAATTTGTTAAACTGTTGTGAGCTGAACGTTTAAGTGCTTCAAGAAGAGAAATGGTACGTGTTTTAGGTGATAAAGTAGCAGCGATCCTAATACTTGGTGAAACTGGGGAAAATATTCATGCAGCAGAACGCATTTTTAATGAAAGGTTTCCCGATCGCCCAGTTTCGAGGACTTATTTGAGAGAGCTTCTTCGTAAGTTTAAAACAACGGGTAGTATTAATGATGCAAAACGATCTGGCAGACCACAAATTTCTGATGAGAAAAAAATTGATATACTGGCAGAAGTAATAGTAAATCCTACTTCTTCAACAACTCAAGTTGCATCAACCTGTGAAGTTAGTCAAAGTACAGTGCACAGGGTGTCGAAAAAAAAACAAATTTCACCCATACAAATTAAAAATGGTTCATCAACTCTCAGACGACGATCCAGACCGAAGACTGCAATTTTGTGAAAATATAGAGACTAAAATTAACCAACAGCCAGGCTATGTCAAAACAATTTGTTTTAGTGACGAAAGTACTTTCTCTCTAAATGGAAATGTAAATACACAAAACGTGAGATATTGGAGTGACGCAAATCCTCACATGTTTCGTGAAACACATACTCAGTATCCCGAGAATTTCAATGTTTGGGCAGGTATACTGGGAAACCACATCGTTGGGCCTGTTTTTTTAAATACCAACTTAACCGGTGAGGTGTATATGCAGATGTTGCAAAATGCAATAGAACCGTTAATCCTTGAAATTTTGGAAGATAATCAAGATGAATTCGACATTTTGGAAATAACATTCCAACAGGATGGTGCTCCTCCACACTATTACGGTGCAGTAAGACGGTATTTGGATGAAGAATATCCTGGTAGATGGAATGGACGACGAGGTTCAATGGAATGGCCGCCTCGATCACCGGACCTCACACCTTTAGATTTTTTTCTGTGGGGGTATCTTAAATCGAAGGTTTACGCCACTCAGCCTGACAATATTGATGTTTTAAAACAACGTATTGTTACAGAATGTAGGGGTATTTCCGCAGACACATTTGAAAAAGTACGAGAAGAGTTTCGCAATAGGATGTTACTGTTACTGTCAGGAAGTAGATGGATCTCACTTCGAACAATTACTATAAGTAGGTACTGATTCTTGAATCTGTAATTAAAATTATTATCCAAGTTTACTGATTACTGATTTAATCCATCAAAACTACCATAAATACAAACAATATTAGTATCATTGAATACGTTTTTTCGATACCTTTTAAAAGAGATGTCGCTTGCCATAGGGTTCCATTTAAAATTATTGGTCACAATGACCTTGTGACGTCATATTTGACGCATACTTCATCTATCATTACTAGTAGGGAAGTTTACAACCCTTAATATTCAGTTACCAAATTTCACTAGTTTATGTATAATCGTTCCAAAGATAAGTGGGGGGGAGGGGACTTTTGAATAGCACTGTATAACATTAAACGTTGTTGAGAATACTTATATTACAACACTGCAACAAGTGCCATTTAATATTCTTAGTGTGCCGTTAATTAAATTAAACAGTAACATTCACAGGACGCTTTTATTCGTGTTTGGGTAACCGCTTGCTAGAAGAGATTCAAACGAAGAACCCGTTCGGTAACTTTGCATTAAGAACGAATAACGGACTGCCTTGTGACCAACTCATAACGAAATAAATGGCACCTTCGGTTTAATAGATGTTTTCTGTCTATAATGAAGCAATTTTTTGCATATTCAAGTCTGGAGCGTACTGCAATAAGTTACCAAAGGAGTTTCGATCAGTTTTTAATATTTCCTGCATACAGTTGCATCTTTATTTCGAACTCTGTTTCGTTGGCATTATTCGCGAAAGAAATGCATACTCGTATGTGTATTTTATTATTCTTATTAAGTAAATTCATAAAGATCTACCGTTATAAATTACTACAAAAGAATCATCAGGTTTTATGTAGATATATTTTACAATGTATGGCAGATATACGAGGTCTGATCAAAATGTTCCAGGACTATTTAATAGGCGCGCTAATGGACGGTCGAAGGGTGGTATACGAGGGGGTACCCAAAAGACATCAAACTGATGTTGTGGTGACCGGAAATTTTGTAGTACTGCATTCTGCCGCTAGGAGCGTAAAGAGCTACCATTCCCGAGTCAGTAACGTAAGCGTCGTCGCTGAAGAACGTTCTATTCGATTTGTGTGAATTTTTTAGTGAAAGTTGTTTTGTGTGCTCGTTGTTTTTGCAATGGCTGATATTTGAGAACAGCGCGTGGTTGTGCTTCTTGCTCGGAAAAACTGGCACAGAAACTCTTGGAATGTTAAAAACGACCTACAAGGATGTTAGTATTGGGAGAACTCAAGTGTTTGAGTGGTTTTCCCGTTTCAGAAGACGTGAAATGTCAATTGAGGACAAATCTTGCTCTGGTCGTCCTTCCACAACTTGAACCCATGAAAATGTTAAAAAAAATCGCGAAATCATCCTGGAAAATTGACGATGGACCATTGACGAAATTGTGGAATTTTTTGATCAAAAATTGGCGCACAGGCAGGGTTGTGTGTGTCAGAGGCATTATCGTGGTGTAAATCAGTCGTCCAACTGCCACAAATCAGGCCTCTTCTGCCGCAAACTGTTACACAATCTTTAAAGAACTTCCATGTAAAAAGCTTGGTTAACTGTCTAACCCTGTGGAACAAACTCTGAATGGACAACTCCTCTCACATTGATAAAACAAAACAAAAAACGACGAGCATACAAAACAACTCTCATTAAAAAATGTACACAAGCCAAACGGAACCTTCTTTAACGACGACGCTTGACTTACTGGCTCGGAAATGGTAGCTCTTATATAAGCTCTTAACGGCAGAACGCGGTACTACAAAAATTTCCACTCTGTAGGGTACGCCCACTACAGCATCAGTTCGGTCTCTTTTGGGTACTCCCTCCTAATTACTTAGCCAGACTAGCCAGTCTGGTCAACAGTCAAAAGAACATCCAACTTTATAGATAACCTTCTTACTTAAACCATACGGCTACAATTTTTTTGCGTTCGGCGATTTTGAGAAATGAACCAAAAGGAAGAGGAAACAATCGTCATGTTGGCAAAATAACATGGTAAATACACCCTTGGAAAAAACTAACGCATCAGCAAAACTTTTTATTATTTTTTTATAATTTTTCGAATTTCAAATCCTTAAACATTTTATATGGGTAGCCTAGGGTATCTATCCTCTGTCACTACTGATAAACAATTGTTTGACAGATATAAAGTAACATTTTGTAATGGTTTGTTAATAATACGTTTAACGTTGTTTAAAGTTATTAGTAGAAGGCAGTAAATTCAGTTACGCTAGTATTTTTTTTTAATTTAATATCACCAGGTGGATAAAAGTTTTGTTCAGTACACTTAGAGTAAAAGAAATTAAGTAAATTCACAAAACTTAAGAGCAGTAGCAGCAGCTTGATATGTAGCAATTTCTAGACGAGCGGTCAAAAGAAGGCTTAATGAAAAACGATTGGATAGTAGAAGAGAAGCTATTGCACCACTGCTCATCAAAAAACATACACTAAAACCGTTATTTATAACTTTATCACAACGTCACAAGCGATATCCGTATGAACTAAGATGAAAAAATCAAAGTTAAGTGAATCAAAGTTACAGTTAACTGTATTACCGGCACCAAAGGAAACTAAAAAATGCCTTTCAAATAAGTTATCACGGCGACAAACCTTATAATCTATGGACTCAAACGTAAAAAAATACTTTGCAAAAATTATGTGGAAAAACAAAATTTGCAGAAAACGAAACGAGGTTAGCAGTCAGATGTCCAAACAACTATCAATATCTGTCGAAAATTATCTACTGCGTTAGTCAATAGAAGAGTTTCATATTTTTAATCTAATACGTATGTTACTATTTGTCTTCTCACCAATCAGCGTGAAAATATGAACAGTTGTCGATGATATATTCAGACCATCTCCGATGGCCGAAGACACACGTAACATCACTTACCTCTTGTTTACCTATTATAGCAAATACGTTCATAGGGATAACGGGTTGTCTGTGATATTACCGTATGGTGGTGTAAATTAGACCATTGACGACTGGAAGGGAGTTTTATTTTCAGACGAAACAAGAGTAAGTCTTAATTCACCAGATGGACGTCAACAAGTCTGACGGAGGCCAGGAGAGAGGTTTTCTGACTGCAATTTCTCTCCGAAGATTCCATTTTTTTGATGGATCAATAATGTTTTGCGGAGGAATTTATATCGATGGTCCCACGAATTTGGTTCATATACGGCGGAGATCCATGAATTCACATTTGAACTTGTGATGCGAATTGCCTCGTTTATCTGGAACAATTTCATTTGTATGCAGGATAACGCTCAACTCCAAGTTGCTGGAGAGGTAGGTACTGGACTACCTTCGATTTGTGAATATTCCAATTATGGCCTACCAAGAACTTCCGACATGGACACCATAGAGCGTCAATGAGATGTACTAAAACGATCAGTTAAACGCCACATAGGTACCTGCCCCTATGACTCTTAGGGAACTCGAACAAATCGTTCTTGTCGAATGGGAGAATTTTCCTCTGGAAACCATTCACCACTTGATCAATAACATGCCCGAACGAATGGAAGCAATGATAAGAGCTGGAGGAGGATCTACGCGCTACTGAGTTCAATTTCACCTAATATTTTTGTTTTAAAGTTTTTCATTAACACGGTTTTCATTGCATTTAGCATTATTATACCTTTCTGTTATTAATTCGTGTTTTTTACCTATAATACCATTCTAATTGGTTAAACATTAGTTGAAATCATTTAATTATATCACGTATGCGTACTATGATTTAAATCTTAATAATGTGAAGTTTCACTGACGCGTTAATTTTGTCCAGGGGTTTAAACCTAAAGTGAGGAGAACATTTTCATTCCATGTAATTCTTTAATTATTGAATACTCTACGAACAGAACCCATCCACGACCTAGAAACACATCCATCTAAATCAGATGCGGTGTACCATACAATTTCATCTGTCTGCAGACTAACCGGAATATTCAAAGTGTGTGTGTGTAAGCGGCAACAAATGCGTTTACATAACTGGAAAATGTCAGTCGTGGGCCGGCCACTGTGGGTGCCTATTGCTAATAAATCCAAACGGCGGTCTAGGTGATATTTGGAGAGCCGCTTCTTGGAACATTTTATCTGTTGAAAAAAGCCGAGTGCTTCCTATGAAATCGACGAAACCCTAGTTAACTTCCTGTGGTGGCCGGCGATAAAGACGATGACTGTTCGGCGGCTTACTAGGCCTTGTGCAACGAGAAAATGTAGTGGTTCGCGAGTGACATGAAAGTGCGGACTAGTTTGAAAGGTCGATGTTGGGGCAGGACAGGTGAACGGGTTCCCGCGATGAATATACTCCGCAGAATTTGGGTGAGTTCAGTGCGCAGGAGTAATTGCCCATCTTGAAATATTCATTCGAAATGGGGCGGCGTTGTCGGCGTTTTTAGCACGTCGTGTGAGTCACGGGATATTTCCTTGTTGGCAAACAGAAATGGGTGTTTTGTTGTGTTGGGTCCTTATGCGAAATGATAACGCTCGTCTTTGTTTATGCTCGTAAACATAAGGGAAGAATAGCAGTAAATCCTAGTTTTACTCGGTAATAAAAGTTACATCCTTTTCATTCGGTGCGCTGACCTCGACAGCAACTATATCAAAAAGAAAAAAACTTATCTCAATGAGCGTAGATAGTATATGTACGTATGTTCCGGCAGTTAGCGTATATACATACATAGCTTAATATTACTTCAAACTGAAATAACTAATGCGCAACAGAGTCGAACTCAAGTCACTGTTATTACACAGCAGTAGTTCACAGAACATACAAGAACGAATATTAATGAATATTCGAATAAACAGTAAAACAGGAAAAACGGTGTAAATAAAACTTCTGCTGACTGCTAAAAAATCTTATTGGTTTCCGACAAATGCATGGAGACCAATGCCCATAATGAAAGTTTATCACTAGGTACTTTTTTAAATCTTCTACAGTAAAACTCCGATCACTTAAGAGTATTTATCGCAACGAAAAAGTACCTTAAACGTGTACTGTCACCAAAGGACAGCACCTGAAGTTAACTATATATGTATGAACTATATTTTAGTGGAGTGGGAGATAACCCTTGGTGTACATCCTTTAAAAAGGAACACATGTGTTCCAAACGCTGTATCCAGAATATTTCGTCAAAATATATATTTTTTTAAATGACAATACTGACTTTCATACGTGTGTTTTGGTGTTTATTTTTTGTTTAACAGCTTATCTAATACCATAAACTATTCTTGTAACGATAAGCCATATGTTTCCAGTTTCGTTATTGCGATAATTAAGTTGGAATTAGTGTAACGGATATCATCTCACATGCTTGGTAGTTGCAGTCAGTTTTTTCACATTGTCTGACAAAAATGGAGACAATTTCTTATTGTTTCTGCTATTCGGTTAAAAGTTTAAAGTTTCAGTTGATAGATCTTCAACTTTTCGCGTGTATGCAGCTGCGTCTGTTAATATTGTATTCGAAGTATTGCCCATTGCTAGCCAAATATTTTTCCCATCTCTCCACAATTTATACATACCATGCCAAAAAATTCTTGCTTTTTGAGGCAAACCAGTCAACGAGCGATTTCCGTACATTTTCGTAAAAAGCGAAGCCCTGCTCAGCAAGTGCGTGTCCCATCGATGCAAATAAGTAGTAGTCGAACGGAGCCAAGTCTCATGAGTAAGCTGCATGCGAATATATTTCCCAACTAAACACCTCAATCGTTTCCTTGACCAGTTTTGCTGTGTGTGATGTCGCATTCTCATGAAGGAAGATCACTTTGTGTTACCTTTTTTGATATTCTGGTCGTTTTTCGCGTAAAGTTTGATTCAAATCGATCATTTGTTGTCGGTAGCGGTCGTTGGGCCAAGTTTTAGCAGTTCATAATAGACCAGACCTTTCTGATCTTACCAAACACAGAGCAAATCTTCCGTCCATAGCGATTTAGCCTTACAGTCGGTGTCGATGATTCGCCTGAAGTTACCCATGATCTTTTACGCTTAGGATTCTCGAAATATACCCACTCTTCATCACCAGTCACAATTCGATGGAGAAATTACTTTCTTTTGTACCTGGCGAGCAGCATTTCGCAAATGGTTTTTCGGTTTTCCTGCTGTCTTTCATTCAGTTCATGTGTAACCCATTTTCCTATATTCTGGATCTTTCCCATGGCTCTCAAACGTATGGAGACGGCTTCTCGTGTCACATTCAATTGATCCGCGAGATCTTGTAGCGTGTGAGCGTCATTCTCATCCAACAGTGCTTGAAATTCGCTATCTTGAAACTTTTCCGGTGGTCTTCCGCGTTCTTTGTTTCTCACGTAAAAATTGTCAATTTTTAATTTTTTAAACTACTCAAAGCACTGTGATCTACCAAGAGAATGCTCACCGTAGGCTTCGACAAGCATTCGATGCGATTCTGCAGCAGTTTTCTTCAAATGGTAACAGAAAATCAATGCTGTCCGCAAATCGTGGTTTCCAGGCACAAAATTCGACACGTTTAACGCTATTAAAAATATGTTGTATAAAACTTGTATTGTTGTGAGATAAAAACCTTTATCAGATATCAGAACAAAAAAATGGCGCCTATAACGCGGTACGACGTTAACTACATTAGCAGCTAGGTCATCTATGGACAAATTCCGGTTTCATATTTACATACCTGGTATATTACAATGTTTCAGTTGCACAATTTTTCGTCTTATGATCATCATCATGAGGTCATCAGTCCTAAGACTGGTTGGACGCTAACCTCCAGCTTCTCCTATCTTGTACTAACCTACGCACTTCGCTAATTGTGCTATAACCTACATCCCTTACTATTTGCGAGCAGTAGTCTAATCTAGGCCTACCTCTGCCTTTCTTCACTCCTATTTCTGCCTCCAAAATATCGCAGATTATTCCGCCATGTCTCAGCAAGTGGCCTACCATTCTATCTCTTCTCTTCTTTATGTTTTTCCACATACTTCTTTTCTCGCCGACTTTCTCTAATACTTCTTCGCTTCTAACCCTATCAGTCCACGGTATTTTCATCATTCTTCGGTAACACCACAGCGTTTCTAATTTCTTCTTACTTGCTTCCCCTACCGTCCAGGTTTCGCAACCGTATAGTGCCGTGCTCCATACATACGTTTTCAAAAATCCCTCCCTTGTTTCTAAGTTTATTATCCCCGAGCATAAAAGTGCTTTCTTTTTGTTAAAAGCTACTCGACCCTGCGCTATTCTTTGTTTTATATCTTTATCGCTCCTTCCATCCCAATTTATTTTACTTCCTAAATAAGTGAAGTCTTTAACTTCCTCCAATCTTTCATTATTAATTTGTACTTTCGTTTTTGCTTTGCTCTCGCGCCCTCTGCGCACTAACAGTTTAGTTTTGTTTTTATTCACCCTCATTCCGTATTCCTCTGTCAACACTGCCTCCATTTCATTCAACGCTGATTCTAATTCCTCCTTACTAGATGCTAATACTGTTATATCATCCGCGAATCTCAGCATTTTTAGTTTCTGCCCCTGTACTTTAATCCGGAAATCCACTCTATATTTTACCACATTAATCGCCTCTTCGATGTACAGATTAAAAATTAGTGGTGATAGTGGTGATGATCCTTGTCTTACTCCTTTTCTAATACCTACTTCCCTTCTTTCCCCTTCTACTTCTATAACAGCAGTTTGCTTTGTATAGATTGTGTACTACTCTCCTATCTCTATACTTCATTCCCGCACTCTTTAGTATCTCGAACATTTTTTCCCATCTTACATTATCAAAAGCTTTTTCTAAATCTACAAGTCCTATATAAGTGTTCTTTCCTTTTTCTATTGTTTTCTCTAACATTACTCTTAGCGCCAGAATAGCTTCGCGAGTTCCCCTATTTCGCCTAAACCCGAATTGGTCTTCTAGTATTTCCTCCGCTCTATTTTCCACCCTCTTCTGCACTATTCTGGTTAAGATTTTTGATGCGTGGGAAGTTAGGCTAATCGTTCTCGCATTTGTCGGCTCCTCTCCTTTTCGGTATAGTAACGAAAATGTTCCTCTTATAATCCTCCTATATCTCACCCGTTTCGTATATGTATTTTACCAGTTCAAACATCCTATTTACTACTTTCTGTCCCGCACATTTCAAAATTTCCGCCTGTATTTTATCTACACCCGGCGCTTTATTGTTGTTTTGGCCCCCTTAGTGCTATTTCAAATTCCTCTCTCAATATAAGTTTTCCTACATCTTCCCTATCGATGCTAGATTCTTCTTCAAATATCTCTCCTTATTCCTGACCCTCGTATAAATTTCCTAAGTACTGCTTCCATCTATCCGCTTTCTCCTCTCTTCCGATCAGTATGTCCCCCGATTGACTCCTAACGTTTCTACTTATTGGTTCTATATCCCTGAAGTTACTCTTAATTATTTTGTAAGCCTCATCGGTCTTACCTACTTGCAACTTATCTTCTACTTCTTTGCATTTATCCTCTATCCATTGTTCTTTCGCTTTTCTACACTTTCGAATGATTTCCTATTTTATTGACTTATAAGTTTTCAGTCCTTCCTCGTCTCGTCTGTTTTTGTAGCCTCGTCTCTTTTGTATTAAGTTTAATATTTCGTCCGTTATCCAGGGCTTCCTAGCTTCCCTTCTCTCGTGTCCTAAAACATCCGTAGCCGCGGAATCTAGACTATTCTTGATACCCTCCCACTCAGTTTCTGCGTTCTTGATTTCGTCATTACTCGCTTTATTTATTAATTGATCTGTTTTCTCCTGGAACTTATCTTTCATATTCTAATCCCTCAATATGTCTACATTTATACGTTTCTTATTCTTCCGGGTTTTCATATTTTTGAACTTTAATCTAGCTTTCATGACTACCAAGTTGTGGTGGCTGTCTACATCTGCTCCTGAATAACTCTTACAGTCTTTTACTTGATTTCTAAATCTGTTCCTAACCAGAATGTAGTCTATCTGATACCTGTCTATCCCTCCCTCCGTCTTATGATATACTCTTAAAATTAGAAAAATCATTTTTAAAATTAAAATCCATTTTAGACATTTTCAAGAATATGTTTGAACGGATTTTAACATTATAAAACGAAGATATTCTCCATCGTATCTAAAGATCTTAACACCGTTCTATTATTTCCATATGCATAATACACGATTTTTTCTTCAAGTTACCGTTTGAAATCGATTGCATCACTCCGCCGTATGTGCTTGTACGTAACATTGCGTTATTACCGGCTAATAACACACCGTTCTAATTACTCTGTAAGTAATTAATTTAACCTCTATAAATTCAAGCACTCTCTAATTATTAATAAATTTAATTATTCTGCAATATATATATGCCTATAAATTGTAAATGTCCGTGAGGGGTCACTCCTACGAAACAAAATCCCGTCCATATAAGCATGGCAGCATGAATTATTGAAGTAGTTGGACGCACCTGAACGGTTCAGACGTGATTCATCCCTATTACAAGTCTAATGATCAGAAATTAAAATAAAAACAAAAATGGAATTAAATAAATAATTACTTCAGTTGTATATATTAGAGGGTTAATCAATTTTTATAACAATATTGTTAATTATGAATTTGTGATTTTCTTAGTCTGTATGCAGCCAAACTTTCAGGTTATTGTAGCACATAGTGTATAATTGCTATATAAGTTGCTACTGCTGCCATGTGTCCTGATGTAAGTACCATTTATAAAACCATAATTCCGTTCACTTAATATAGGGTGTCTCAGTTGGAACTATAGGATTTGAATTGCCCGCCATTTGTGTTCTGTCAAATATGGGGCGTCAATATTTAATGACTGTCATCTACAAACCATACGACGTCAACTTGCCGCGATTAACAGTTCAATAACGAATAGTTTGGGTACAACTGTTTTATGAAAGTGAGAGATCATTTATAGTTGCATTAAGAACAATCCGCACAAAATTAGGACAAAATAAAGCGCCTTTAGAGTTAACAGTTCATAACTTAATCAAGAAATTTAAAGAGACGGGTTCTATTATTGATAAGGCAACATCAATACGTCCTCGCCGTAATCGGTCAGATGAAAATATTGCTGCAGTGAGTATCTACGGGAGTGAAGCATACGGAAGTATCCAAACACATCAATTCGACGTTGTGCACAACAAATGTATGACGTTGAATTTAATTGTTGTCAACTAAATTGTGTATGCCGAAGAATGTAGATCTTTCTTTAAAATCCGATGCGTGGTGGCTCTTGATAGATTCAAATGACCCCTCATTTCAGCACCGCCTCACAGTCGCTGAAATCGCTTCGGAAGTAAACATCAGTATTGGAAGTATTCATTCAATCATCCACGACGAGCTTGGTTTAAGCAAAATTTTGGCTCGCTGGGTGCCGCGGTCTTCTTTCAGAGAAATACAAAAATCTCGTCGTCTCGTCTCAGAAGCATTTGCCAACGGCTTGTCGCTCGTCATCAGACTAGTGTAGTGCCTTTCTTTAGTTGAATTGTACCTGTGACGAGAGTTGGGTTCATCATTACACTCCCAACGAGTAAGCAGTCGAGCAAAGGATAGCGAAAACAAGGAAAGTCCGCCCCGATGAAGGCCAAAACGCGTTTCTCGGCGAAGAAAATTCGCACGACGGTTTTCTGTGTTTCAAAAGGCGTTTTATTGCTGGATTTTTTTCGTAACTAGAGCAAAATCAGAGCAAAAGACGACAACTCGTCAAGGACGTCATCTTGCTCTAAGACAATGCCTAGCCCCATAAGTCAAACCAAACACGTCGGAAATTGGAGGGAGCGATCTTCTGTGAGACCCTAGAACACCCACCATACTGTCTACATCTATTGTCGTGTGATTTTAACATGTTTACACCATTAAAAGAGGAGGGCAGCGTTTCAACGATGGTGGAGGAAGTGGCTCCATACCCGCCTTACCTCCTTTTACACTTATGGCATAGAAACACTCCCAATTCGATGAAAAAAATGTGTAAACAAAGGGGGATACTATGTAGAAGAATAAAGTATTTTTGGTTAGTTTCTTTGGTCTTCAATAAAACCAAAGAAAAGAAGGAATTCTCGTTTATATTTGAACTCCCCCTGTATCTTAATGTAATTTAAAAAAAAAACTTAATTATTTTAATATATTTTCTATGTAACGTCGTCTTCAATTAATCGGGATCCCTCGGTATATAATTTTCATATGATTTTGATGAGAAGACTATTTCAAATTTTATGAGAATGAGAGCTATGAGAATATTCCTATAGGTATCTTACAGTTAGGAATATTCTTACATTAATCAACAACATGATCAGTATTTGGTGTTAGAACAATAGTTCTGTCATATGTATTTGTATTCTCCTCAAAATCGCTAATGAAATGCCTATGCGGTATTGCGGTATAAAACTGCTTATGTCTCCTCTGAGTTTTTACTTCTAATGTGTCTTTGCGTTTCTGTGGTCTACGGTACCCGAATGATATAATTTCCTTTCATTTTGAGAAATAGAAAATACCAGTATTAAATCTAACCTGCAAGCGTTTTAAAATAAGCGTAATTTAGTTTTCAAGGACGTTTACGTAATACAGGTATTTGCATAAAAGCAACTACTTTATAGAAACTGTACCCTAACAGACATTAAAATATGCGAGACAGTTGAAAGCAGATTCATGTACATTTTACATATTTCATACTTATATAAACATATCCTTATCCTTCGCAGTTTTATGGAAGAGATAATATTGTATCACATTTTGCGGTGTAGTGTGTATAAATAAATCTAACTGGATTATTCATCGTTATGAAGGTTTTTAACATGGTACGCAACCGCAATTTTATTGCAACTTGTTTTATTATGTTATCGCCATAAATATATAACTAATTATTATAGTGTAGGAGAACTTAATGATGTTGTTAACACTTTCGCTACTCCTGGCTACTAAAATATTTCGTATATAAAAATATCCAATACAGTCACGTTTCAGTAGAAATAACAATTATCCATAATACGCATTTTAAGACTTGTAATGATAATAGTGTTGTAATAGTACATGTGTTAAAGAAGGTATATTATAACTTATGTCCAATGATTAGTATGAATATATCTCTATTAAGCAGCCACTTCAAAGATGTTTATATTAATATATGATTTTGAAAATTAGCTGTCCTAAATACCACCGCTCGATTTTACCAGCGGGGCATTGGCGCCGTATATGTGCGCACACGTGGGGACGATGAGTCGATGTATCAGCGTCTCCTCTGGATTGTTCGAGTTTTACAGAAGGTATTAAATATGTGTAATTGTGCACTATGCATTTTGATAGGAATATGTTTGCATTGCAGAATGCTAATTCGTTATTCGAATGTACGCAGGGCTAAAATACGCCCACTTGTTGATCAAGTAAATAAATTTGTCGGAGAACTTACGGTATTAAAATACGGTGGTGCAAAAATAATATGTTTAGTTGACGATAAACTTTTGTTGTGCTGGGACACGGACTGTGAGAAAGATGTAAACAGTACACAGCGCAAATATAAGGGAGTGATCTAAGGCCGAGGACTGAATTCATGTTTGACTTAATTTTTCTGTGGATGTGTAATTTGCCATTATTTAGTTTACTTAGTTGACAGGAATTTAGTCAGTTCTGGCAGAATCATGAAGCTATCAGGCCGAAAAGCATTGCGGACAATATTAAATCTGATTTACACAATAAAAAATTGTGGTTATGTGTGGACGAAACGACAGATTAAAAAAAATGTGTTGTTAATATTATAATACGTACACTGGAATCTCTTAAGCCATCACGTTCATTATTACTAGCCAGTAAGCGATTACAAACATGTTCTGACAAAGCAATAACCAGGGTGGTATTCATTGGAAACATTCCAACTTTCAGAAAACCAAGCGTTCATGTTTGTGACTGATGGTGCCGCGACCATGCATTCTGTAGACCGTTGTCTTAAACAAAAGTGTGGTACCTTCTTACATATGACGTGTAAAGTTCATGCGTTACATTTTGTGGCTTAAGAAATTCGGATATTTCTATCGGCATTTGAAATGCCATTAAAAATACACATTTTTATATCGCTAGTTATTATAATGGGAACTGATCCATTTTCAAAAACATCACCGTCTTCAACTGCTCTCCCGATGAAGCCGACGTTTCAACATATTCAATATCATCCTCAGGAGATTGAGAAGCATAATCGACTTGCATTAAAAACTTCGAAGAGAAGCCATCGTTTCCATGTGTTTAGTAGCATCCTCAAGGAATTATCATAATTACATAGATCAGCATGTATTAAGGACCAAACATTGTGGTTACCCAATCATTTTTATCGCTAGTTTGTTTGGCTTGGTTAGTGTCCTGGAGATTACATAAAAATTCTCTTACTCGCTATCCTCGACTTCCGACGGCTTCCGCGTTCGAATCGGCTTATTATCGTTCAGCAACTCCCAATCCCAAACGGTCTTCTCCACTTTCTTAGTCTTACGATTCTCCTCTTCCTTCTCTTCCACGTAGAAAGAAGTTACGTTTGGATAATAGTCACTACTCTTGGATAAAATATTTGTGACCTTGTCACTAGTGGAGTCACTGCAAATAGTGGATATACAAACTGATACATGACTTGTATGTATCATCATGTAATAACATGAAGGGGCACAAAACATAATAGTGTCATAGCAAAGTTAGACAATGTTTAAAAAAAGATTTGGCCATATTAAAACATGTATAGTATTAATGCGTGTACAGATTACGTAATTACAATGAGTACTTTAATTATGCCAATATTGCATTATTAGATGTCGCACGGTCGTTCTCTTCATATAAGAACTTTTTGTTCTCCACGCGGAACATCGCTCATTAAAACAAATGTGGAAACATACCTAGTGCTGCAAATATTTAATCGAGTTAATGTAGCTAATAACGAGGACAGGAGGATAAATGTTGTACAGTACTGTATGCATTATAAATGTTTATTATTATTTTATTACCTTGTATTTATAGTATTACTTATTTTATTTCATTTGAATTATTATGACCCCGCCGGGGTAATGCTCTTGGTACACTGATGAAGCGAGCGGCTCTCATCATATGTGATGATTAGTTATGTTTTTATTCTAGCTTTATTCTAGCTCACTTAGCAGTAATACACAGTTGGAAAAATGAGTAATATCTCGAAATCGGTAGTGAGCAATGGAATTTTCGATTTTCCCTAAATTTATACAGAGAGCGCGTAAAGGTTGGAACAAATTCAACAAAGTCGTTACCGGACAATTAGAATAAATATACTCAGACAGGTCGGTTTTAGACGCACTTTTTTATGATACATATATTTTTTGCTGTCGTCAAATTCTTTACGTATGGTGCGGAAAATTTGGCGATAGGTGGTAACCTTACAATTATTTTGAGAAATAAAATATGCCCCGTATATGATATCTGTATATTTAAACAAGAATTTAAAGCAAAAAGAGACAGCAAAATATTCGCCGACCACCCTAGAAGATCCAAGGTTTTCTGGATAAATGGTTTAGTCTTTATATTATAATTAAATAATTCCATATCACTGTTGAACGTGAATGAATAAAACATCCTTCTACTTTATCTTAATTAAGACACTATATATATATATAACTTGGGTCTAAATTATATACCCAAGGAAAGGTCTCATTTAAAGGTCTTTTATTTTAATTCACAGTTCCACTCTTCACGATGTTTCCGAAATTAAATTCGCTTTTCGTCGGTTATTTTACATCTAACAACTTTAGAGTCTTTGGACGCGTATCCCTTTTCGCACAGACCCTCACAGGCCTTATTTACGCGACATTTAAATCACTGGTGGAAAATAGCGTTTAATTTTCCGCAGTAATTTTGCTGAAAGCGTGAAAGCCTTCGCCACAAGATGGGCGACAGGCCGCCAAGAGGTTTTGTCCCTGACTGTATACCCGATGTCAACGAGATCATGCACTACATAAAAAAGATAAGGGAACAAAAAAATTCCGAAAAATTTTCAGTGATAATTTACTTTTGAAATAAAATGTATTGCTCATGCATGAGTTTTAATTTTGTAATTTAATTCCAATTAAAGGCCTGGCTAATCACAATCTCGTTTACACCTGGTATTTAATATCGCAACGAGCTCTCCCAGCGCATATGTGTGTACGCTTGTTTTTACTCATGTGAATTTTTGTTTACAGACCGAACTAAGTGAGAGGCTGAGACTGAGACGGGGTCGAGGTGACACCAGTGAAGACGACGAAGGTCTGCCGCACAGCCCTTGCAATTCGCCAACTACCTCAGATGGACTTCTTCTCGATAAGACTGCTATTAAAGTTAGTTTTTTTTATCGATTATATAGTTTATTTATGAACTTGAGGATTTATTTTAAAACTGATCCTGATAGATAAATATTAGAGCGCAAAATGGTTTAGAATGATGAAAAACAATTAACGTTTTGCAATAAACAAATTCTACCATAATTGACACTGAATGTACGCATCATCTAATTAACGATATTGGACTATAGTATATTTAATACGAGGGTGAATCAAATATAAACCAGTCTTTTGGTCCTGGGCTTGCAATAGTAACGCGTGAGGGTTCCCCCTTCGTGGGGTGTTGGGTAGGGATGTCAGGAGAGGGGAGAGGCGACCTCGCTCATTCCTTTCAGTACCCGCCGTGACAATGTCTGAATAGGGGGTGCCTTCATCAATTACGCAATGTGTTATCATCAAGTTTCTCGCCACGGAATGTGTAAAACCATCTGAAATCCTGACGAGATTGACTGCGCAGTTCAAGGAAGAGACACTGTCCCGAGCTAGTGTATTTGCATGGCATAAACAGTTTGTGGAAGGTCGTGAGAAAGTTTAAAATGAGAGCCATGACCGCCGACCTCGCATCAGCATCACCAGCGACAACATCGTCCGCGTTCAACAACTTCTTGAGGGTCACAGGCGTCTGACCACCAATGAGATTGCATCTAAAGTTGGAATAAATTATGGAAGCACCTTTTCGATCATCACAGAGGAACTAGGATTTCGTAAGGTGTGCGCAAGGTGGGCCCCTCGCCTTCTGACAACTGAGCAGAAATTGCATCGTTTTCAGGTGTGTGAGCGTCTTCTAGCGAAATTTCGGGAAGAGGGAGACTCGTTTCTCACTCACATTATCACCTGCGATGAAACATGGGTGCACCACTATACCCCTGAGTCGAAACAAGCGAGCAAGGAGTGGATACGTCAAGACGAGGCTGAGCCAGTGAAAGCCAAGTCAAGGCTGTCAGCAGACAAGGTTTTGGCTACAGTTTTTTTTTTACTAACATGGCTTGTTGCACTTCAATTTTTTGCATGATCGCAGGACTATTAGTTCGGTGTACTACTGCGACATTTTAAGCGAGGTTAGACTTGCATATCGCCGCAAACGACGTGACCTACCGATGAGAGAAGTGAAACTTCTCCATGACAATGCTCGTCCTCATACAGCAGCCCTGACCAGAGAAAAATTGGAGGAATTGGGCTGGGAGACACTTGAACACCCTCCCTATAGCCCCGACCTATCGCCCTGCGACTTTCACCTCTTTGGTCCTCTCAAGGAAGCCATGGGAGGGCAAAGATTCAACAACGATGAAGAAGTTGAGGCCTACGTGCGCAATTGGCTGGAGACAAAAAATTTGATTCTACGAGCAGAGCATTACAAAATTACCTTACCTTACCTACACGCTCGGAAAATGTATGTGTTTCCAGATCAGGAGATTATGTAGAAAAGTGAGCTGTTATTTTTTTTCAAGTTCAAATAAAAAAAAATAAAAAAAAGGCTCGCTTATATTTAATTCACCCTCGTAACTGCGAATTTGACTTGACATATAACAGAACTTAAGGATATGAAGGCGCGAAATGCTTGTGGATAAAGGACGATCACTTTTTCCTGGTATATTTGTCGGAATAATAACAACCAGGGTTTGATAACGTAGTGGTAGTCTTGGAATTCAACCGCAAACTGCACCTTTTCATTGTTGACAAATATTTTACCACCGTGCCATTTTTTCAAGTTTTGAAACAGAAAATAATCCGAAGGGGCTAAGTAATTCTGGCGAATATGGTGTGTGCGGAAGCAATTTGAATTTTGAAAGTTATTGCTTTTGGCCATCGCGATAGTGGATATGTGAGCTGGTGCATTGCCTTGATGAAACAAAACTTTCTTTATCGCCTAATGCAGCCTTTTTTCTTGATTTCATCACTCAAACGCTGCCATAAGTTCGCATAATACTCGCCGTTGATTGGTTTTCCTTTCTGAAGATTATCAATGAAAATTATCCCATGCGCATCCCATAAAACTGACGCCATGATCTTGCCTGCAGGTGGAACTGTCTTCGTCTTCTTTGGCGCCGATTCTCCCCTTTCAGTGCGTTGTTTAGACTGTTTCTTCCTTTCAGGTGTGAAGTAATAGACCCATGTTTCATCCATGGTTATGAATCGACGCAAAAACTCGGCTTTATTCCTGTGAAATTTCGCCAAACACTCGATTGAAGCATCCTCATGACGCTGTTTTTGTTCCATTGTGAGTAATCAATCTTGCGCACAAATCATGTTTAAATGTTCAGTCAATATGTGATGTACAACACTTTTGGAAATATGTACCATGCCTGAAAGCTAACGCACTTTCAGTCGACGGTTTTCCAATACCATTTTGTGGATTTTCTTCGCCATTTCTGGCGTTGTCACCTCATTTGGTCGACCACTGCGTTCGTCTTGACAGCTGGTACGGCCTCGTTTAAACTCTGCCAATATTTTACTGTTGTAAACGAAGGAACAAACTCCCCCCAGAGTATAAGCTAGCTACGCTTTGATATTTTGATATCGGTTGGACTGAGGCCTTTCAAATGAAAGTATTGTATGACATAACTTTTTACCACTTACCAATTTTTTCCATGTTTACAAATTCACTGAGAGCGTTCACTATTGATAGCTGCCAAACAAATACTAAACAGCGTAGCATGGTAAAACTTCAAGCTTAAGCTTTATAAGGCTGGTACTTTCTACCATAGTTATTCTTTTCAAACAACAACCGCCATCTACACGTCAGGTTCATGTATTTTTCTAGAACTTGGCCTAGTGTGGGAGGTAATAAAAATACAGAAATTCAAACATACAACGTGATCCACAAGACCGCGTAAACAGTAAAACCAGCAATGAGATGAAATCAAACGCATAGCAGGCCTCTGTGTAACATGCAGTGGCAATGTCATTGCTGTAGAAACGGACATCAGTAGTGTCGTCATATTGTGGGCACACGTGGCTCCACATACGCCTATTGACCGTCGTGATGGTATTTTTGTATGTATTAGTTTTAAGTGTTGTCCATATTAGAAAGTAGAAACCCTTGTTTAGCTAATTCTCGAAACGAGAGCACATTGTTTCTTATGGGTAAAAATGCGACCATCTCAGGTTAGGCCGTCAGCTTTTGCTATAAATTCAAGACAGCCTATTCGCCATCGAAACATCGGTCCTCCTTCGGTACTAGTTTGCTCGCTATTTATTTATTTTCCGAATAAAGGTAGCTATAACAATAACATACCATGAGTATCATTTCACCACACACAGCACCCCGAAGACTGATATAATATGTTACTGTAATTTCAACAACCATTCAATCCATTCGCTTTCAAAATTAGATTAACCCTGTGGTAATTAATTATGACCCGTATACTTTTAGAAATTTCATTAGAGGTATTAAAAGCCAATAGTAACGAAACGTCAAGTAAACGCAGCACCCCAGTAATTTAATAGCGACAGTCACACACCGGAAAGGTCGCATTTGAGGTGTTTCGGTCTCGGTGGTGTTTCGAGAGATCGATTCGTGTGCGATCTCCCGACTTATCTAAGGATTCCCTGGCTCGCATGGGCCCGATATGAATTCCAACAATTTAGAGATTGAGCCGCTGCGCTGCCCGTGGAGACGTCCTATTCAATTAATCGTATTGGATCCGGGTCTCCGGTGAATTGGCAACATTTTTAATTAATAGGGAAACGCATAAAATAAGTCACTAGGTTTTGCGTCGATCACAAAAAGGGATAATAGCGGGTGGTAAAATAATTGCATTTTATTTTCGGTAATTACTAATTTCGAAAAACGATTTCCCGATTTTAACTGAGATCGTATTTTATCGTGATGGTTTTGACAGTAGTTCGCAATACTAATAAATTAGGCACAAATATTAAGGGATGTAAAAAAACTTAAAATTTTTAAGTGGTTTTCAAGGGGCTGTAACTTGGAGAAAGATGGTCGCAAAACAATTTTTATAAAAGCAAATTGAAGCTTCAAGTTTCTAGTTTTTAGATCTTGAGTTAAATTTTTTCACCATCGGCAGTTTTTGCGTAATCATAAGAAAACCATCGGAAGAAAATCCAAATTTTTGCTTGCCTTTCAAAAAGTCCACTTCAATAAATTTTTTTCAGTGATATCATCATAAAACTTTTTTAGATAATTTTATCCCCTTTAATTTGAGTGGTCTAAGAGCCTTGTACGATTATTTTTCGCTAAAGTCAAGGCAAAAAAAGTCAGTTTTGTCTTTGGTAATTAATTACTCGGGAAATAATGGTCATACAGAAAATTCAGGTAGGGTTTTAGAAACTGCAAAGTATTCTTTACAAGATGTAGTCATTTGTTTTTGATAAAAAAAATCGATGCGAGAATGCGTATTTAGGAATATTCGCTTAACTTGGCATAACTTTGCAAATAATGGATATACTAAGGATGTTAACTGTTTCTTTTTAACCCCAAAGTGTCCCAAAGAAACTCTGAAAATTTCAAAGCACTGCGATTTTTTTTCATTGATAATTGAATTTGTTGTTTTTGCTAAAAATCAATTTAAGGATGAATTATTCATTTTTTATTCATTGTTTGAGGTTGAAAATGTTTTTAGCTATAATTTATATTCTTTTTATTAAAAAATGTTAATTATTGTAAGAATTTTTTTCTGTACGATCGTTATTTCCCCAAATAATTAATTGCCAAAGTCAAAACGAATGTTTTGGCTTTGAACGGCGATAACTCAGCAAAAAATCATCGTAAGTCTTTTAGATCACTCAAGTTAAAGAGATCTGAAAAACACAACGGAAATGAGTAAAACAACTACTAAATGTTGTACCGCTATATTTTCACAGAAAACGCTACTGCAGTTTCGACAATTTTCAATTCATTTTCAAACGATGATTCAACTAAGAATATCTAAAAAAGCTTTATGATGAAATCACTGAAAAAAATGTATTAAAGTCCGTGGACCTTTTGAAAGCAATAAAGAATTTGGAAAATTTGTTTTCCGAGGGTTTTTTTATGAATACACAAAAACTGCTAATGTTAAAAATTTTTGAATTTTCTAGATCTGAAAACTAGAAACTTGGAGGTTCAATTTGCATTTTTTTTTAATTGTTCTGCGACTATTTTCCTCTATATATTTCTAGACTAGTTACAACCCTTTGAAGATCACCTAAATATTTAAGATTTTCTTACATCCCTTAATTTTATGCCTGGTGTATATAATATATGAAGCAATATTTAGGCCTACTCTGACATGTTTTCCGATTCGCTAATTTAAGACCCCTCACTTAAGACTGAATTCGAAAAAGAAAGTACTCCCGATGACCGAAAAGAGAATGACATCATTGATATAATTTGGTTTTATAGTTGTCATTGTGTTGCATAATGTTATAACAATATTGCTGCAAAATTAAAAGGTTTCCTAAAAATTAATAATTTAACAATTGTTGAACGAAATTTACGTTACGTTACAAGGCACATAATATTTAGTTTTGCTTTTCATTTTGTTTTTATTTCATACTCATATTTCCATCCACTTTTCGAAAAAAAAAATTGAAATTGGCTAGTAAAAAGAATATGGTATTCTTTGCGTGTGCGTCACTGGTAACAATCGTATGAATCAAACAACTGACATTTTTGAACAGTGTCATGCCGAAAACACATTTTAGGATAACAGTTAGTGCAATACAGAGTAATGAAAAGGTTCTCCACAAAAACATTCAATGGAACTGATATTTCCATCAAAATAAATGTAAATTCAACAAAAATCAGAATAAATGAAACAAAAATGAAATAAATTTTACATAAATATTGAGACGTCAATGAATCAAACTATACAATAAAGCTAAAACGTGACTTCATAATTGCATTTTGCTCGGCTAATGCCATAACTCTCTATGCCATACGTAGTTGACTGAAACATATGTCGCTAGACATACGTGCTGGTAATTGTGGCATATTAGTAACAATTGCGAGTGGTGTAGCATGTGATCTGTTCGTCGTCACTAAATTGATACACGCACAAAGATCCATTATACAAATTGTAGTTCAATTCCTATTTTTTTTTTTATAGATTTGCCTATTTCTGTATAGATTTCCCATGTTCAGTTCAATCCGAAAACCGATATGACTTTTTAGAAGTTTTTTAATTTATTTATTTATCAATAAAATGCTATTTAAATAATACCAACAATAAAAACCTCAATAAAAGTTAAGAAACATATTCAAAAGTTAATCGTATACGATCTTACGTCGCCTCTAATCCTAAAATAAATAAAAGAGGACATTCAATTAAATTTAAATTTGCACATTTCTTATTGTTAATAATCATTGAATATTAAGATCTCCTTCGGTTAAGACATACCCAAATGCGTTAATTATTATTTTTATTTTCCAATAGACTGGTTCTTTAATAAATTACAAAATAGACAACGGTAAAATAACATCTTTGTTTGGTAATACCTGATGTGAAAGTAATAGTTATCGTTTGAAATAGTTGTTTTTATTCGGCTGCTTATTCTACATGTATATAGAGATAATACAAGGTGTTTCTAAGTATAATGTGGTTACTTGATTCATAAATGTTTTTAACATGCAGTATTTTTAGTGTGATTGGTATATTCTTGAATTTTTGGTCACTGCGTTGTTTGATGAATCATACAATTTATGTGAGGTGGTGATTCTCAAAATTTCAGATATATTTTTACCGGTTCAGTCTATTACGATTTATTGATTTTTTAATAAATCAAATTTTACCTTAAAACATTTACCTTCTACCTTAAAAATATCGCTGTTGTCAATTCAGTATGAATTTCTCACAGTTAGTTAAAATCTACTTTGGCCATTATTTTGACCAAAGCATTAAAACGTGATTTAAAGATTTGACAATAAGGTGCGCTGCATATGTACTGTAACTTTAATCACATACATATTTGATCCAGTAGATCAAAAATGTTATTCAAGATCGAACGCGTCAAAAAGTGGTTCAATAGATTTCGATCTGGCGATTTTTCCGTCACGGACGCCCCAAAGTCGGGCCGACCTAAAGAAGTCATTCCCGATCATTTACGAGCCTTAGTTGTGGCAAATCCTCGCCAAGCCATACGTGAGCTTGCAGAAAAAAACCAATACGTCAAAATCTAGTGTATAGAATCACCTTAAACAACTTGGTTTTGTCAGTAGACTTAATATTTGGGTTCCTCATGAAGTCAGCGAATCCAATTTATTGGGTCGCATCAACATCTGCGATATATTAAGAATTCGTCAACGTAGCGATCCCTTTTAAAGAAATATGGTTACTGGAGATGAAAAGTGGATCATTTACGACAACGTCAGTCGAAAAAGATCGCGGGGAAAGTCCGGTGTACCTTCTCAATCCACACCAAAGGCAGGCTTCACTCCAGGAAAGTTTTGTTGTCGTCTGCTGCTGGTATTTCAAAGGAATTATTTATTTTGAGCTACCCCCGAGGAACGAAACAATAAATTCGGACGTTTACTGCAAACAACTATGCAAAAATTGAGCCAAGCCATATAGGAAAAGCGCCCAGGATTTGTAAATCGTAATAAGGTCGTCTTCCATCACGACAACGCTTGACCTCAGTCTGCAGACCCGTAGGAAATTGTTGGAGTTAGAGTGGGATGTTTTACCCCATCCACCGTATTCTCCAGACCTCGCGCCCTCGGATTTTCACCTTTTCCGCTCCTAACAGTTTACAAAACTTAACATTTGCCAATGACGAGGAAGTTAGACATTAAAAACATTTTTTGCGAGCAACCCACAAAGTTTTTATGAACATGATATTATGAAGCTTGCTGGGAGATGAGAGAAAGTTATTGAAAATGGAGGAATGTACATTATTGATTAAAATAATTTGTAATAACTATAATGTTAATTATAAATACTTATGAAAAAACCGAACGAACTTTTTGGATAACCTGATACAACAAAGCCTTACCTCGTATATGAATAGGTGAATTATTCTACTGATTGATCGTTTACACTTAGAAGTTTTCGCAAAAGATTATTTAGTTCAAAATCTCAAATACTAGTTAGTCCTCAAAGCATTTTTTTTCTATTCATTTCGATCTTATTCTTCCACCAAGAGACTTACTTTATCAAGATAAATCATCTTTTAAAACCGATCTCCAGTTTCTTCAACACCCTCGTCGTTGCATGAATTTAAATGATTTCTTTTAACTAAATACCGACTATAGTTCCGTGGGACCACAGATTATTTTAATTAAAATATCAACAACAATGGATACGTTTTGGAGCGGCAGCGGGCGACTCGAGCCATTAGGAAATGGAAACGTGTTCCGGCTGGTTTGAAAGCGCTGCCTTACACAATAATCTCCCATCTCGACGATGAATGCAATGTTGGATTACAAACGGTTTAACATTACATATTATTTACCGTGCCTATAGAAAGTATAACGTTTTATTATCCAGTTTCTAGTCTAGCGCTGAGCGCCGTGTGTTTGCTGTTAATTTCAGTTCTTCGTAAATGCGGGCGAGTGGTTCGTTATGAAACTGTCAGATGTTTTGTTGTAGCGGAGAATGTGCCCTCAACCGCACCCGGTGGATTAACAAGATTAAGATTTTTTTGCCGTATGATACGTTACAGGTAGATTTATATCTAACATATTCACCTCGATTTAGTGGAAACTTAATTAGAATTTAATTAGGTGATATACGAGCTCAGGCTCATAGTATTGTAGTTCGGCCAGGCATAATTTTACAATAATATATTTAAATGAAAGTAATGACACTCTCAAAACTATTCTATTAAAGAAAAATATTGATAACAGAAAGAAAGTATAAACTTTTAACTTAAATACGATGAAATATCACTACGTTGTGATGTGTCAGTGACAAGTTTGTTAATAAAAAACATTAATATTCGCGATTCAGAATAGTTGGACCGCTTCATCAAAACTGTGTTACATCGCCTTTATTAACAATAGCAGCTTCAATTCTGGCAGGCATTGTATCTACCAGCTTAGCGCACTCTTCAGGAAGCGTGCTGTCTCAAATTTCTTGCAATGGGCAATTTGCATGATTTTTTATTCTGTTGTCAAAACATTCTATAGGTCATTGAATCCATACAGCGTTAAATTTACCACTTTTTGTGCAATAATAGACACAAAATAAATAAATGAAATTTGAAATTGTTATCGGCGCGCGTAAACACAAGAAATGCAAATGGATGTCGCGTGACGTCACTGTATATTATTTTGTTGAGAGATAGATGCGCGTTTAGTGTAATAGTGTAAATCGTTAAATATTCCTTTTTCGGTGTACGAATCTATTTATTATTATTAATATTGAACAGTTGTGTGTAGACTATGGCCCCCAGTTTGTCGCTCAGGTACTGGTTCTCTCTGGCAGCTGAAAATATGAGGTAGAATGCCCTTTTTCAAACTTAACCTCTGTACATTTACAGCCACTCTGTATTGCCAATAATTATTTAAGTATCTATATCTAATTACCTCCAAAACAAACATTTTCTAAATATTCCATGCGGCAAGTAACATGAAAACAGCATACAACGTGAAAGTGGGGTTATGTGGGGTCTTTTCGTCCCTTTTCATTGCTACGTACCATTTCTTCCGCATTCTTTCCTCTTTGGGAACCGAGAAGAATTTTTCGGGCGTTGATACCGTAGTATTTGTACACATTGGCACGATGCAATACTTATAAAATTTGTGTTTTATCGGCTCCATGCCGTTAGGCACTTTATAAAACGCACTTGTTACAGATTTTACAAACTGTTAGCCCTAAACCAAATCAAAACAGTGACCATTGGGATACTTCCCCATACAGTGACGTGGACCAATCAGACTAACTTTTTCGAACACGTGACTTTGTTTACATAAATGAGTGAATTAATTCTATTAATCATGCAAAAACTACAGATTTTGATGAAAAATGACTAATATTCTTCTTAAGTACTTATTATGTGACAGAAGAAATATATTTTCAGGCGTATAGAAGTTTCATGCAAATTACCTATTTGGTGTTTTGTCTTGCAATTTTAATCGTTAATTGAACGTGCTGGATGTTTGCGCGACTGTTTTTTCATTTTCTGTCACAATGTTTCTATTGGCGAGAGGTCTGGACTGCTAGAGGGCCATTCCATAACAGATACATTATGTGCTGTAAACCAAGCTTTAACAGTTTTTGCTGTGTGACACGCAACACCATCGTGCTGGAAAATGTACTGTATGTGAAAATGTACTATACTTCACATAACCAAAATTAACACCTTTTGAAATAAAACTTTAAATTAGTGTTTAACATTTTAGTAGAGATGTATAAAAATCGTAGGGATGTGTAGGGATAGAAATTAAAAAATTATTAAACTATATTTTACTATATTTTCGTTTCCTAAATTATGATCCACTAACAGTACCGATGGCAGTACTAATTACACCGAAAATATATAGGAAATGTCTTCTACCTGTATGCCTGTAATATATACTTAAGACAAAAGCAAGTAAAGAACACATTACCTCAGAAACGTACCTGAATAAATTTAAAAGCAACATTCAGATCAGGTAATCTATAATACCCAATTTTAGCTATACCGTTATTGATATACGATATCCTTTCTCATGTAAACGCGATATAAAAACGCCGCCCTCCATTGCGTATTTCAATTACAGATATTCAGCGCAATGGGTACTTAGGTATAGTTTATTTCATCAATATTATTCATCGCTATTTTCCAAATGAAAAGATCTCAAAACATAACCTTTTCTTGTTTTTATGGCTAGGCTCAGGTGGACTGTTCCGTTTATCGGTAAGATAAGGGAGTTTTTGATTTGGCAAATAGCGATGAAATGAATAGTTACAGATACCTCTTATATATTGTTTTATGCTTCCAAAGAATGATCTGTTCACCGAAATAAATATTAAATAATTCTGATAATAATTTTACAAAGAAAAAAATATATTTCTGTTTCTGAAATTCTGAAAAGTTATCCAAATAAAACTTATTAGGCAATATATAAGTATATATAAGTAAAGACATGTAAATTTAGGTAAATGTCTAACAACCATTTACTTTAAATTTGTATTCAAATTAAAGATGCATTTCCTAGTATAATATGCATCTTTGAAAGTGATTAAGTGAATTTTAATGTTATCTTATACATGCATTTTTTATTGTTATTAAACTACATCATCATCATCATGAGGTCATCAGTCCTAAGACTGGTTGGACGCTAACCTCCAGCTTCTCCTATCTTGTGCTAACCTATGCATTTCGCTAATTGTGCTACAACCTACATCCCTTACTATTTGTGAGCAGTAGTCTAATCTAGGCCTACCTCTGCCTTTCTTCACTCCTATTTCTGCCTCCAAAATATCGCGAACTATTCCCCCATGTCTCAGCAAGTGGCCTACCATTCTATCTCTTCTCTTCTTTATGTTTTTCCACATACTTCTTTTCTCGCCGACTTTCTCTAATACTTCTTCGCTTCTAACCCTATCAGTTCACGGTATTTTCATCATTCTTCGGCAACACCACATCTCAAAAGCTTCTAATTTCTTCCTACTTGCTTCCCCTACCGTCCAGGTTTCGCAACCGTATAGTGCCGTGCTCCATACATACGTTTTCAAAAATCTCTTCCTTGTTTCTAAGTTTATTAAACCCCCCCCCCCCCGAGCATAAAAGTGCTTTCTTTTTGTTAAAAGCTACTCGACCCTGCGCTATTCTTTGTTTTATATCTTTATCGCTTCTTCCATCCCAATTTATTTTACTTCCTAAATAAGTGAAGTCTTTAACTTCCTCCAATCTTTCATTATTAATTTGTACTTTCGTTTTTGCTCTACTCTTGCACCCTCTGCACACTAACACTTTAGTTTTCACTTTCACCCTCATTCCGTATTCCTCCATTTCGTTCAACGCTGATTCTAATTGCTCTTTACTAGATGCTAATACTGCTATATCATCCGCGAATCTCAGCATTATTAGTTTATGTCCCTGTACTTTAATCCCGAAGTCCACTCCATCTTTTACGACATTAATCGCCTTTCGATGTACATATTAAAAATTAGTGGTGATAGCGTACATCCTTGTCTTACTCCTTTCCTAATACCTACTTCCCTTCTTTCCCCTTCTACTTCTATAGCAGCAGTTTGCTCTTTGTATAGATTGTGTACTACTCTCCCATCTCTATACTTCATTCCCGCGCTCTTTAGTATCTCGAACATTTTTTCCCATCTTACATTATCAAAAGCTTGTTCTAAATCCACAAATCGTATATAAGCTTTTTCTAAATCTACAAATCCTATATTAAACTACACTACTCAAAAAAGATTAAAAGAACAAAAAAGTTTCCAACAATTTTTAGTGATTTTTGAAGGACTGTAAGTTTATAAAAAGTGGTCATATCGAGATGAAAAAAAAAAAACTGTTGTGAAGCTTGAAGCTCCTAGTTTTGAAATATTCTATACTCAAAACTACATTCGTCATTTATAGAGGTCATATTCAAGTTTTCAAAACCACCCTTCCATTCGCTGTACGATAATTAGTTCCTGGCATATTGATGATTAAAGACAAGAGCGTCATTTTTTATTCAACCATCGATATCTCGGCAACAAATAGTCGTACAAAGTCCGTTACAAACCCAAATTAAAGCTGAATAAACAATCTAATTGGCCCTTGCATTGATTTGGTCCGAAAAAATGTTCCTCAGTCCATGGATTTCATTCCTCAGCTCATAAAAAAAATTTGGAAAATTGTCTAGCGGTATTTCTATGGATTGCCCGGTATTTTTATGGATATGGCAGTAACTGTAGCTCATCAAATTTATATTTCTCTTAGAAAATTGAAAACTAAAAATTTCAAGGTTCAAAATAGTTTTTTTTTATCTGGAATCGATCATTTTTCATAAAGTTACACTTTCAAAAATTTTTTGAATTTGTTTTTTGTTCCCTTAAATTTTTGAGTAGTAGTGTATATCACAGTAAGTTGGAATAGACTAACGTACTATTATTTAAAAGTGTAAAATCTGCGAACAGTTATTCCATTAGTTTATTCTTAGTTTCTTATTATTATAAGAAACTAAGTTGCCAAGTGGTGTTTTTTAAATAGTACTATTTTTTTTTCGGTGTAGTATGCCAATATTCCATTCAAATAACATTTTTCCGGTATCATTTATTAATAACAAACATAAACAATCGTTGCGCAATTTTGTTTTTCCTTACTATTTGTACCGTATTTTTCAGGATCTCCCAACAAAATCGCATAGTACATGTAGTGATGGATCCCTTCTCAGTATGGGTAGTTATGAAATGGATGAGGTAATCATTTTTTCTTTCTTTCTAATAAGTCCGACTTCCGTGTGTATATCTTATATCGACTTTTTTTTATACAAATTTATGATTGATATGTGATTATTCATAATATAGCACGCGTTATCTTGATTTAGTAACAGGTTTCATATATATAACAGAATTAAAATTAGACGTTATAAATTTAAATCGGTGTAAAAAAGTCACTGTTTATAATTGAATATAAAATCAATCAGTGCGCGGTTAATCTACAACACGAACATTTAGAATGCAGTAAATAAATACGCTTTCTGTTTCTAAAAATATCCTTATATCATTTAATCCGTTTCTTTAACAAGGGAAAATGTTCATAAGTCGTTTTATTTGTAGGATTCCTTTGGGCCACATTCAAGACATTCCTCCAAATTATCATTGCATGAAAAAAAATCTAATCCAGGTAATTCTCAAAATTAACATAATATATATATAACACTAGCATCTATGGCAAAACTAAAATTAAAATTGTGACGAAGTCGCACAAGCTTAAATGTAAAAAACGCCTGTGACATATTCCTGATTATTTTACCAGATTCAGACTTTGAATTTGGACCCAGTTCAACCACAGAACCACTAAATCATAGCGCGGCGCACCACAGGGTGTCAGTAAGGCCGAAGAGGACACATGGGGCGCCGCGAAGAAAAAGAGGCCAACAGGTGAGTTACAATTACGAATTAAAGTAACTAAAAGCAAATAAAAGTGAACACAATTGTCAACACGTCTTTAATTTTAAAACACATTCTTCATTAGACTTTCATATTATTAACTTTATACATTTTAAATTTGGTTTTAAATAGTTTAGTATTAAAGTGAAATAAGTAGGAATAATTTACTAATATCCTTGTAGCTTTCCACAGCGCTGCCGGTAACTCCTGAAGTTAACGAGGAGTCTTCCATCAGAAGCATTTCCCCTGAGATTAACAGAAAAGGTAACTAATTTTTTTTAATTCTGCTTAAATTATTAACTCTATGTGGCATTAATACATTCTTAAACTAACATTTTTAAGGTATTTCACTTTGATTCCTTTATTCGATTATGTTTCCAAATGTTTCACTAAATAATGCAAGACAATAATAGGGTATTATACGAGTACAGTGCTCTCGTAAAATTATAAATTTCTTTGTTAATAATAAAAAAAAGAATAAGTTTTGGAAAAAACTCCCGGACCCGTTAAATTTTATTTTTTGTTTTACAATGGTTTTTTGTGGTACTTATTGATAACTCAAATATAACAGAAAAGTTCTTTATTTAAATTATGTAGTTTTCCATGAATTATACAGGGTGAGTCGGGAGGAACGGACCAAATTCAAGTAGTGTATTGTACACGTGAAAATAATGTAAAAACCACAAATGTTGTCAGCCGATTTTTATTTGTTTTCAAGTTATAGCGTAATTAAAAATAAACAAAATTTCATACATTAACGTTTTGGTCATCATAGCGTTATAAATGTTCAAAAATACCACCATTTACCTCTAGACATTTTCTGCATCTTCTACGAAGGGCGCCTGTAGCTCTCCTGATTGAGTCACGTCTTTGTTTAAGATCGGCTGCAGCATTTCTAATACGTTAAATTAGTGCATCCCGAGTGTCCACTTTTACTTTATACATTTCATCTTTGAACCAGCCCCATAAACAATAATCTAGTGCTGTGAAGTCTGGATATCTTGGAGGCCAACTAATAGGACTACCGCGACCAATCCAACGCCCTGGAAACTTTTCCTCCAAATGTTCCTTGACCTGACGAGCGATATGTGCAGGAGCTCCATCATGCTGGTAGTACATTTGCATTCTGATGTTTAAAGGAACATCCTTTAGTAGTCCGTGTGATTCATTTTGTAAAAAATTTAAGTAATTGTCTCCTGTAGGCGATTCTCCAAAATGAAAGGGCCAATTAAATAACCATCGACCATACCACACCACACGTTTACCGAAAACTTATGTTGAAAATTCCATACGTTTATGATAATCTTCCGGTTCGGGTAGGTGCTGCAGTCTCTGTATATGGTATGGATGTAAGCCTTGCTGGTGGAGTGTGTTCATTAGTCTTGTTTGTGGAATGCCCAATTGAATACTAATTCTTCGTGAGCTGGTCGTTGCATCTTCTGCTACTACATCCAGAATATCTTCTACCTCTTCTAAATCTTGTCGAGTAGCTCGTTCAGATGTTACGTTAACATTGGGAAGCTTTCCGGTCTCGCACAGTTTGCAAACTCTGATAAATACATTTTTATTAGTATGTCTGTGATGTGGAAACCATTGACGATGTTCTTCAACAGCAGCTCTAGTATTCCCATTACAAAAACCATAAACAAACACCATATTTGCATATTCTAAATTTGAATACGTGTGTGGCATTTTGTAATACTGTAATCGTTCAAACTCCACAATAAACCTTAAATCGCTGTCACAATCACTGACACATTGTCAAAACAACAAAGTTAACAAACGTTTTTAAGCCTCGAACGTGGCATACTAGATAAACATTTTTAATTACGCTATAACTTAAAAACAAATAAAAATCGGATAACAACGTTTCAGTTTTTTTTTACATTATTTTCACGCGTACAATACACTCCTGGAGTTTGGTCCGTTCCTCCCGACTCGCCCTGTATTTATAACAAGAAAATAATAATTATCTATAATATTTGAAACAATATTAATGTAGTGTACTTTTATAATATAATAATTGTAAAAGTAAAAAATAATTCTGTAATAAAATACCTGATTTTATTATAGTTATGCCTTTAAACAAAATATTGTCTGTGCATATTAACAACCTGTATAAACTCTACAGATAGCTGTTGCATGTTAACATTTTTCGCATGTTGCCTTCCTTTTAACTGTGTTCATTAATTGTTGGTGATATCCAATAAAAACAGTATACTTATAGCTGAAACATGTTCAAATCGATTCGGAAGATTATGTAAATTGAATCTTTCCTCTTTTATGTAAATTGAATTTTAAAAATTAATCTTTAGCCTATATCCACCAGAATAGTTTAATTTACTAGTACACTTTTTTTAAATTGTTTGAAATATATTAATAGATATTCATTTTTATTTTAAAAACTGTATCGCAAATAGTGCTGTCAAGGATTCTCCGCAATTTAACATCTTTCTTCTTTTTTAAATTCTTTTAAAATTGGTGTGACATGATTTTTAGAGAAAAATTGTAATTTTCAAAATTTTGAACTTTTAGTCTAAATTGTGACGTAAATAGAAATCGTTATTATTATTCAACGTGCCTTAGAAACGTGGAATTTAAAAACTTTAATAGCTTCTTGTTCCTTTAATGGAATTTTAAAGAAATTTTACGAAAACGAGCTTTAAGAAAATTTCCAGGAATACGAATATTGCAAACATTAATCTTTTTTTCGTTTCCTGTTTAAGATAAATCATACAATCAGGTTATTTAATTAACAATTTTCACTTTTTAATAACTTCATTCACTTTTTTCATCATATTTGGCAAAACTATGACATGGACATTTGTTCGTTCAATTTGTAGTATTATACAGCGACTGTCAAAAATGTTGCACCAAATGGAAGACAAACAGATTTCAGATTTAAATTTTTTCCTGAAATAATTTGGGCAGGTCTGAATAAAAATTCATTGCTTGCCAAAAGTAGCGAAAACTTTGTTAACAGTTATTTTTTTATATTCTTTTTTCTGTTCAGCTGTCTTCAGCTCCTAATAACTTTATACTCAGGTACTAGTAAACACGAAGTAACTCTAAAAGTATGATTGCCTATGTTATCGAAAGGATATCATATCGAAAGTGTGGCATTACTTTTGTCTAGATGATACTGTCAAACAGGGGCGTAGCGTGAGAATAGAATCTAGGGATGTGATAAACATTTTATAAGGGGAAGAGGTATAGTCAAATATATGGTAGGCCATATCAGAATAGTAAAAATAAAAAAAGACACTAACCTAAAATGATTATGCCGAGATATATATCCTAATTTTTAAAATGAAGATCAATTCTTCGGTTTTTGTTTGTCCAGCGAAAACGTCTATCACTGTTTCTTCAAATGTTGGAGACGATCTCACATCTTCTAACGAGACACTTTCAGTATTTATTAATGCTAATGCTAACAGTCTTTCTTGCTTTTGAGAATTTCGCAGATAAGTCTTTACTCTCTTTAAACATGAAAATGATCTTTCCGCGGAACTGCTTGTGGCAGGAATAGTGAAAATTAAACGACACAATTTTGATGACCCCGGGAAAACAGAAGGTAATTGAAGAGACAATATGTGCTATTTTTCATATCGGGATTACTGAAAGTTCACTTTTTAAACGATTTGCGTCGAAGAATGTTCCATATGTATCTACTAAAGAAGAAAAAAGTTAGTCAGGAAAACGTTTCACGAATGAAGTAAATTGTGTGGAATCTAGATTTAAGAATTTCAGTTTAGAAATTTCACTAAACCGTTCACTAATGTTCAAAGTAATAACGTCCCGAATTTCATAAAACAATCGTGCGTATGTGCTTTTCTTATCTTCTTCAGGAATTAAATCCAAACGCATTCGTTTACTTGGTTGATTTTCTAACATAAATCTGTCCATACGGTCCCAAATGTCACTAAACTCGTTTCGCATTTTTTTGAATATGTGATTTGAAATCGGCGATCTTTTTATTGCAGTAACTAATATCTGATATTTTTGTCTGTAGACTTTTAAACAGACTCTCGGAGTGTGGGAATATTGCAGAAAACACTGCTAAGAAAAAATTAAAATCAAAGTCGCACAATAAAGTTAAAAGGCCTCTAGCACAAATAACGGTTTCTCGATCCCATTCCCCATTTTTATTTTCCACAATTACCTGAAACAGCGCATCCAGATCTTCCTTATGTTATGGCGACAGTCACCAAGATGCGTTCACATAATCGCATAACTGAGTCCGGAAATAACGACAACACCCACTCGAGGTTCCACTGTTGACTGCGTAAGAACACTAACCTTTTCGCCCATCGAACGCGTAGCTTGGATGCAACGTGGACCATCGCATTTCAGCACTGCAGCAAGTAACGCGGGAGTCCAATAATTTCGAGCGCCTTCACGGCCGATTTTAAATAAAAAAGTTGATGGTAGCGTTTAAAGTAAATAATGTATGTATGTTTGCGGTCGGTTTAAAATAATTAAAAAATTATAATAATTGAATAAAGCGATTGAACTTTTAAATAACACTTGCCAAATTTTTAAGGGATGCGACGTATAACTCGCACCCATGTAAGCTACGCCCCTGCTGTCAAGAATACTAACTGTGTGTTTATACTCTTTTCTTTTTCGTATTTGTATTAATATTGAAAGTTATTGTCAACACCCACTAATGCAATTGTTTTTATTTATTTTATTTTCCTGTTCTTCGCGCTTTCCTATAACCACCTTTTCTGCTTACGCTAATATGCTTCATTTTGCCTTTGCAGAGACCATAACTGAGCTTTACAGCATGTCAACCGCCAGAACCCTTACCGACCCGCAATTAAAGTGTTCTTCTTTGCCCCCCGGCTTAGCAGCACCAGGTTCGGAAACCAGCAAGTTAAGCAGGAGTAAATCGAACGCCGGCAGTAAATCGCAAGACCACGTCTCGCCGCTGCACGAGGACGTCGAGAAGGAGGACAAACCGTCTCTCTTGGAGAGAATATTCCCGCGGAAGAGCGGCCGAAAGAAAAAATCCAAAGAGGAGAAGGGGGCGGCAAAGCAGGAGACAAAAATCAAGGAATCATTCTCGAGGCACGAAGAGAAAAGTAAAGTAGAAGAAGTTAGTAAGGATGAGGGGGTGTTCAGCGTCAGTTCTACCAGTTTCAGCGTAACAAAATCGTATACGGAAAGCTCGACGATACTCACGAGTGTGTCGGGTAAACATGAAGCGTCCAAACCCATAGCCGCCCCACGTACTGGAGCCGCTTCGCGCCAGAGGGTCATGCCGATTGACATTCCGGTAACCCCAGAGGAAGCGAGGAGGGAGTCTAATGTGATCCAACCGAAACAGTCTCCTGAAAGGTCGCTGGCAGGAACTTCGCCCCTTCATGCCGAGTTGGAGAACAGATTCAAACAGAGACAGGTAAGATTCAGCATTTTATTGTAAATTTAGATAATATTAAAAACGTCCTTGCAAATAATAAGCAAAAAAAAAAACGTCAACGAAATTGGAGAGGAAGTGAAGTAAATCACAGAATGAATTCTTCCTTTTTTTATTTCTACGTTTTTTATTTCTTTTTGTGTGTAAATATTTAATTCTAAATCCATTTGTTACATTTTAAAATATGTTTACTTAAACCTCTACTTTCTAGGACCACTGTTCTTTTCCATACTTTTGATTGACCCTGTATGAATTTTCATTTCATAATTTAATATATTTTCAAACTAATTTTTTGTATTGATAAAAGAGAGAGTTTAATGTAAACAATATTTCATAATCAATTTGTTAATTAATAAAGTAATAGAAAAACGACCAAAAAATATTCCCTAATTCTAAAACAGGATGCCACCGATCCGAAGATAAAATTCCGAAATTCGTTTTTATTAGTTTCGTAAAAATATAAATAAAATTTGTCACTTACATATAATTTCAAATTCAGGGCATGTAATCTAACGAATAAGAAACTAAAAATAACTAGTTTTTATGAATGTCATTTATGACACTGCACTAAGATTTTCAAAAAACACTGCTGTTATTCAACCCCCTTTTATTAATAATGGTAAAAAAAGTTAATTTATGAATCCAACTTTGTATATCATTTAATTTCTTTCAGATCTCGCTGTCAACTAGTCCTCCAAGACTCGCCGCGAAGGCGTCTGAGACCCCCCCACAATCACCTAAGAGCCCCAGATCACCACGAAGCGCCATCTTGCCATCTGTGATATCTTCCAAAACTGAAACTTCCCAGTACACTAAGAGTTCTTCTAATACCACTAAATACGTCGAGATCAGAAGCAGAGGCGAAGACATCAGGAACAAAATGAAAATACCCGGTCTGTCTTCTCTGCAGCAACGCGTGCTATCCTTAAACGACGACGAAACCGACAACAGTTTCAAATCCCTAACCGATTTCACGAGCGACAGCGACAGACCCGTCAAACCGATCACAAAGTCCCACAGTTTCAAGACCGCAAAGCAGCCGTTCGATGGCGAGAGAAGGGACGTTTTCGTCGGCCCTACAAGGGATTTTAGTTTGGGGGATCGGCGGGATAATAATAGGATATCGTTTACCAAAGCGGCATCGTTGGACAGCATAAAGAATTTAGAGGAACAAACGCATCAGTCGGAATTGAAGTTCGAGCTGAAACCGGCGGTTCTGGAAACCGCCAAGACCTTGAGTGATGTTAAGACTGATAAAGAAGCCGGCGAGAACAAGGCCGATCCATTGAACGAGTTGGATGCGTTCAGGGACACGATAACGATCTCGGGGCCTAGCCACACGGCTGTGGTTAACGTCACAGGCAATTCTGAAGACTTCACCACCAACAATTCCAAAACAACTTCGAGCTGTAGCGAGAGTGCTATAGTGGAGAAAGATGGTTCAAAGACGGTCTCTATAAGGGAAAGCCAAGTGTCTGTGACGAAGATACAGTTGAAACGCGAAACGACGCAAGTAACACAAAGCACGATAACGGTACCGAAAGCGTCAATACCGGAATTTCTAAACAAACAATTGAATAAAGTCGAAGTGCGACCCAGCAGTAACATAATATTCTCCATGAAGTCGCCGAGAGTGATGGAACAAGAACAAAATCGACCGAAGACATTGTTCAACTTCGAGCTTGAATCGGAAGTGGTGGCCAAGCCGCCGGCGCCGAGAAAATTCAGCAAAGAGAATCTGGAGATCATCGAGAAGGAGGATAAGGAGGACGAACAGTCCCCGAAAACGCCGCCGGTAATTTCGGTGACCCCGCTCAACGTCCAACCGTTGAGATTCAAGAAGAATGAAGGGAAGAACGGGACGCGGAAACCCTCGGTCGTCGCCGTTACCCCCGAGTCGCCAGTGAAGGAAAAAGCCCTGTTCAAGAGCAAGTCGGCCAGCCTGGACTCGGTGAAGAGCGACGTGAACGAGTCCGATCAGTCCTCGCAGGATAGCTTGGACAAGCTCGAGGAAAGACCCAAGGAGAAAATCTCTAGCCCCGTCGGCGAGACGGTCGTGCTCCGTCGGAAATCGCTCGCTAGCAAGAAGAACGATGAGGAACCCGAGCTGATGAAGGTGTTTGCGCGGCGCTCCCTGAAACTGAAGGATAACGACGTGGAGTCGATACAAGAAACCTTGACGGACAGCAAGACCAGAGACAGCGATAAAGAGAACCAAGTGGAGTCTCCGGTGGAGGATAGGAAAAAGTGGTTCGCCAAACCGAAGGAACCCGCCGCCGACGAACTACCACAGCGACGAAAGTCCCTGGGGCGGCAGGAGAGCATCGAGCCGAAGTCCCCCGTGAAAGAGCCCCTGAGCGAGGCTAAGATCCCGGACGTGGTGAAGAACACCCCCAAAGAACCGACGCCCGAGTCTCCGGTTATGCTCAGACGCGCGATGAACAATAACATCTTCATCAGTCAGAGGGCGGTGAGCGTGAACGCCGCCCCCAAGGGAGTCGCGCCGGATTTACTGGTGAAGAAGCAGGCGAGCTTCGCGGATCGCAGAAGGACGGACCAGTGGATCACTCAGTTCAAGAACGAGGATGAGATGAAGGATAAGATGCAGGACACTATAATCAGCAGCGATTTTATAACGGAGCCCAAGAATTTTAACCAGAGGAAGGCGGAGTGGGAGAAGAGGGCACAGCAGGCGCAGAAGAAGAACACACCTTAAGTGAGTTTTTTTTTTTATTGTGAATGTATGGCGTTAAATAAATTTTTGATTTTGAGGTTTTCCATATACGGGGTGTTTCATTAATAATTTTAATAATAAATTTTAACTTAAAATATGAAGATATAGACCAGACAAGTATTTTGAGATAATACCTTTAGTGTGATGCAGGGTGTTACAGTTAAAAATTAAAAACGTTTTTATGAATTAATTTGGGCCTATTTTTTCCAAATTTGGAGCGAAATGTTAATGATTTAAGACGACAAACAGATGAAAAGCAAGGCACTATTGCCAGGGGCTCACAGTATGTGAAATAAAGGAATTTCCCCCCTAATTTGTACGCCACTGGTCAAGCTAATAGGGCTTAACTACAGATAGTATTTTCTATTAAATTGTTACCTTTCTTAACAGTTTTGGGAGGGTTTTGGCATCGCCAAATATGAATTTGACATTCCGAATTCATCAAGAAAATGAAGTTTCCTAAAAAAAATTAATTGTGTTAAATTCGTATTCAACAATGCCAAAAAAAATCCCAAACCCATTGAAAAAGTTCACAAGCTGCTATTCCATAGTTTTATCAAAACATTGTTGGTAAACAATATATTTTACATAATTAAAATTTTCGTTTTGTTTACATCAAATAATCATGAAAATATGTCATGTCATGTCGTGGGTTATCCTTAGGTAGGAAATTTTGATTGGTGTGAATAATAATATAATCACAGATATTCCTTCCTAAGTATTCTAAACACTGGTGTACTTCAACCGCGACCTATAAACTGCGCGTACAGCTATGTCAATAAAAAGGTTTCGCGTACGTTTTCCGTTTTTTTTTTTGCGCAGTGTATTTTAAATATGCTTACCTGACTCAGTGGTCTGTAGTTCACATGAAGGATAGATGGGCGGTACTATACTACACTTACTACGAATTTCGGATTACAAAAGTCAGCCTTATTTTGTAACAAATTATTTTACTAAAATTAATAATCGAGTGGGATTGACAATATAAATTTTCGTTCGTATTTTAACTACTTGTATTTTATAATACGAAATACAATATCATCAAAATACAAAATTAACGATAGGTGGTTAAAATATGAATGAAAATCGACAGCAAATATACTTGATTGTTAATTTTAGTAACACTGTTATAAAATAAGGCTGGTTAGTCAAAACATACTATTGTAATAGTAATAATTAGCAGCCGGAAAGCTAGAAGACTTCCTAAAACTTTATATGGTCATCATCATCATATCTCGATAATGGCAGATGGGACTGCTGTCATATTTTGATGGTGACGATATTCGATTGATTTGTGGTAAAAAAGGAACACAGCAATTCGGAAAAATTTGCGAAAAAAGGTTTTAAAAAATTGTTGCCTCACTAGGATTTCCAAAACAATTTGATAAATATATTGAAAATATTTTTTTACAATTAAGTAACTACGAAAAAATCCATATACTTTTCTGTTTGCCGCTTTTCCCCCCTTAAAGTTTGAGGTTTATAAATACTTTTAAATGAAAAATTTTGAAAAAACAGCCATCAACTCTTCAATGGGCTATAACAATATAACATTGAATAAAGAGACAAAATGAAATAGTAACTTACAGTATAAAACCACTTGATAATTACCCTGACTGAATAAGAGGCGATATTAAATACCCTCACTCAATGCCTATGAGGAAAGACATTCCAGTATGTTTCACTTACATCCTTTCTTTGAATCTCTAATAGTGACGCAATGTGGGCTCTAATGGGTGTTTCAGTTGCTAAGGACAACAATTACATCATTGGGTTCAGATCGTTAATAGGGTTCATGATAGGCATAGCATTTTTATTTTATTCCATACATATTAGATGCGCAATCCTTCCAGTAAATATATTGACGGATCACTACACCGTTAAAAATAAAACATTCAGAAATCACATTTTATGTTGGAAACCTTTTTGTTGCCTTAGCTGTACTTTAGCAGGTCTTTAGAAAACTATTCTGCCCGATCCACACTAATTATTTTTGGATGTTCTCCATCACATTTAGAAGGATATTGGCTCATTTCTCCTAACCAGTTGTATGTATTTTTAATAATTTCATTATTTGATTGAGCTCTGTAGTATATTGCTGGGAAATATATTCAAGAGATGGCAAAAATGCGGTGATTTTCTTGTGCATAAATACATATACTATGTCTCCCATTTTCATATTCAAGAAATTATTATAGCTAGGAATTGTCACTAGAGCTGCCCACTTAGTTGCCGTATCAGTGGCGTTACACGGTACATATAAGATATAATAACTTAATATACGTAGCTGATCAAACATGACGGCAGACACCAAACTGAATTGCTTGTACCTACATCAAATCAAATATCTAAACGTAGGCGTCGGTATCCCAACTGCCGAAGAGTTACCCAAGTGTAAGCACCACTGACTAATTATCACTAAATGAGTTTTTTTGGGCTGCTAAATAATTAAATTGGAGAACAATACTAACGTTTCATAGTTCTAGCGAAGTTAAATATCAGTGGGATACAATTCTTTATAAAAAAATTTAAAATTTTCGAAAAAATTAGGTGGGATAGCACTTTAAGTTTAAAAAATATTAAGAATAACCAAAATACAGGGGGTTGACTTTTATGCGCTTCACCATGTATATATACTGAGAGTTCAAAATCAACTCTTGTGCCTGAATAGGAAAATTGAACAGAAAAAAATATCATGTGCAGCACAGTACACGTGATAGAAGCGAATACTTCTGTAGAATAGAGAAAGAGAGAGGGATAATTTCAAAAGAAATATAACTATAAAATTTGTGTAAAAAATATTCGGTTTATTCATTATCTACACTATCATCGGCTGGTGGTTCAATTGGTAATACTGATATGATTGGTTTGTGATAACTAAAATATGAAATATATGTTCGTGGTTCGATATTTTCTATATAACGTGTAAAAATTGCATCTAATGTTCCGGATTTTGTTGTTGATTCTTTGAGATTGTTATTTATAAGCAGACCAAATGTTTCTCGAAGAAAGTTAATCAACGCCGAAGAATCATTGGATCCGAAATTTACATTGAAATCTCCCCCCGAGAATCAAAGGGATTTTGTCTTCGCCTCTTCCAAGCGCATTTGCACCTGTGTGGCTGTAAACCAGTAGGGAGCGGTGAATGAAATATATTATATCTGCTAGATTTTAACAAGTTAAACGGTTCAAGGATATTATCAAATAATCACAGAACACAGATGTAAATAACGTAAATAATTACAAAACACAATGATAAATATTCGGTACACACGCGTGCTGCTCTGGACGCGTACATCTATAACGCGCGCATGCGCGACAATAAGGAGACGCGGATAGCCTAAACTGATATATGATGTATAGCTCTCTTTCTCTCTATGTTATATATATCTGTGTACTCTGTCTTGTAACGAGGCCTGTGTTTTAGGTATACCAAATGTATAGCTCTCTTTCTCCTTCTCTCTGCGTTATATCTTTTTTCTCTCTCGTGCAACGAAATCTGGAAACGTTACATTTTTTCCAATTCACTCTCCATTCTCGTCAAATATCAGAACGCCGCCAAAGAAGTATTCACTTCAAAAATATGACTTCTTTTGTTGAACACAAACTACATATCCTTAATTTGCACGATTTTTTAATTGATAAACGTCGAAGCTGACCGTATTGAATAATCACTTAATTTCAGCCATTTTCATAATCAATATATAATAATAATTTATTTATTTAATTTAACATCAATCTCACAATTTCATGATTATATATAGATGTTATGAAAATTTCGAGTAATACTACTATTTCTAAATATATATAAGAATTGGATGCAAATAAATAAATAAGATGATCCCCAGAAGTATCACTAAGTTACTTGTACGGGTACAAAAGAAAAGAATATAAATACAACCAAATCATAAATATAAATCAAGAATGTCAACCAACATTTTTTGTTTCAGGGATATCAGCAACGGAAGAATTTAATTATTGTAAAATAGCCAAGAACTAAACAACGTTAATATCTGTAAATATCTGTGTTAATGATAACCATTAATATTGTCTCACATCACGATGCATCCTAAGAACGTAACGTATCGTTTCGTTCCCTGTTGGTGCCATGCGACAGAAGGGGCATCCAACGAAGAGAAAACAGAGAAGGATTAACGTGTAAATGTACATTTTTAATTGTAGATAGTTAAGTGCCTTTTTAAGAATTTTTTATTGTAACTGATACAGAATGTGATGTCTTGATTGTTGACCAATGAGAGAAATAGCAGCCTTCAGAGTAGCGGTGCTTGAAAGAAGATATAAGTACAGAAGATTTGAATTATGTATGTTATACAATATGGGAAATGTATTATAGATATTACTTAATGTTGTTCATATGAAATAATAAAAGTTTATAATTTTTCACATTATTTTATTAGCACTTTCGCCCCGTCACAGGAAAATAACCATGAAGGGTGCATTTTAAGGATCATACTTAACAAATAAACACAGGAGGGATTTAAACTATTTAGGAGATATGAGGAGTATTTTACCTAAGGATGTATGCGAAGGTTAAAGGGGAGTATTCACGATTATTTCCTGGCATTTAACGTAATGCTGGTTGCATAGCTTGAGACCTCATCACTGGAGGGTCTTTTCCGAGCCGCAACAGGGTTGAACTCAGCACGCATTATTATTATTCAGCCATAGTTCACAGAAAATGTATCATAATACAATATTGAATTTAAACAAATATTAAACCGGAAAAATAACTATAAATAAAAGTAATAATCATTGTCAAATATGGTAATTAATCATTGCCATATAAAAGATGGTCCAACCAAAACGCACGATGTTAATTGTAAATAAAACAATAAGTTTTCAGAGAATTATCTTAATATTTTTTATTATGTTAGAAGGATCTATGACAATTATGTGTGAAACAAAATATCGGCCAAATGCTCGCCACGGCTTCGGTGGCATACCTCTATCCGATGGTTCATATTTTCAATGACTCTGAGACATAATTGAGGTTCAATGTCGTTAACGTGCCGAATTATCTCATCCTTTAGCTCTCGAATTGTTCTTGGCTTATTGGCGTACACTTTTTCTTTTAAATATCCCCAAAGAAAGAGGTCCAACGGTGTCAAATCGCATGATCGTGGCGGCCAATTAACATCGCCACGACGTGAGATAACACGGCCATTGAATTTCTCGCGCAAAAGTGCCACTGTTTCGTTGGCTGTGTGGCAAGTGGCACCATCCTGTTGGAACCACATATCGTCCAGGTCCATATCCTCAATTTCTGGCCACAAGGAGTCTGTTATCATCTCGCGATAGCGAACACCATTCACGGTAACTGCTTGGCCGACCTCATTTTCGAAGAAGTACGGCCCGATGACGCCGCCAGCCCATAAACCGCACCAAACAGTCACTCTTTGTGGATGCATCGGCTTTTCAACAATCACTCGTGGATTCTCATTTGCCCAAATGCGGCAATTCTGATTGTTAACGAATCCACTGAGGTGAAAGTGTGCCTCGTCGCTGAAGATGATTTTCTTTGTAAAGTCACCATTCACTTCTGTCTGTTCTACCAACCATTCGGCGTATTGACGACGCTTGAAATGGTCAGTAGGCTTCAGCTCTTGAATCAATTGAACCTTGTAAGCGTGTAAATTCAAATCTTTATTCAAAATTCGCATCAGTGATGTTCGTGAGATGTTCAATTGTTGGGCACGACAACGAGTCGAGGTTGACGGCTCTTCTGCTACACTATCGCGAACAACAGCAATGTTTTCCGCAGAACGAACTGGGCGAGCATGCACAGGTGTTTTCACATTTCCTACAGACCCGGTTTGCTGAAATTTGCGCACAATTCTCCCGATTGTGGACCCATTTGGTCGATTATGCTGACCAAAAAAGTCACGAAGTGCACGAAATGCATTTTGAGTTGAACGCCCATTTTCGTAAAAGGCTTCAACAATCTTAACGCGCTGCTCAATTGTGTACCTCTCCATGGTTGAATTTGTCAAACACTGAAACAAAGAAATGTCAAATTAAGTTGGGCAAAAAACTTGACGTTAAGGTGTGACTCACAATTAACATCGTGCATTATGGTTGGACCACCCTTTAGTAAAACACAAATTACTTTGTTTTTTCCACATCTAATATTGAAAAAGCAGTTAAAATGTTTATTACAGTATTTACCCCTATATAAAAAAAATACTAAAAAATACATTTTGTTGACTTATTACAGGACAATTTCAAAGAATATTGCAAACATATTGTCTAAACATAATCTTTGTGTTAATTTCAAGTCACAGTCTAAACTTTCGCATTTATTATATAATGCTAAAGATAAGACTGCAGATTTGAGAAAATCAGGAGTGTATAAGCTAACTTGTCCAGAGTGTAATGCCTTCTACATTGGGCAAACTGGGCGTTCTTTTGAAATTAGATATGAAGAACATTTTCGATCCTTCGGACTTAAAAAAATGTATTCAATATTTTTTAGATTCAGGACATACTTTTTCAAATTTAGATAACATGAAAATAATTACACACATAAGAAAATGGATATGCATTAAATTTGTTAGAATCTCTTGACATTCATAAATCATGTAGTAACTCTGATAACTGTCTTCTTAATGACCAGGTTGATCTTTTTCAAACTCCATTATTTGATGTGTTTAAATCTTAACTCCCTTAAAAAATCCTAAAGTCCCATTTGTTTGTAACCTAGTTTTAGGGTTTCCCAGTGGCGGCGCGTAAACATTGATTGTATGTGTTCTGCTTAGGGTTGTCACATTGGTCAAATTCAATTCCGGGATATTAAGTCTGCCCGGAGAGCCTCTGAATGGCGCCGCAGGTGAAAATTTTCAAGGTCACGCGTTTTCCTAGCACTTCTGAATTTTAAGGAACAATCCATATGTTATACAAAAATACCATTTCAAAAAAATAAATTTCAAAGTTGATACCATTTTTTAAATAATATCTATTTACGACTTACTGACGGTATAAATAAATTGGAATAAACTAAATGTATTTTATTAAATTATTAAATATTGTTTTTTATAAATTATAAAAAAAAATCGTTTGTGAAGTCTACCAACGATTCAACGAATTTTAATTTTCCTCGTCGTTTTATGCTCTTTTCTTTATCTTTTTTATATCGTCGTACCACGTCCTATTAGGAAACATTATTGCAGCAGTGGCTGTCATTGTTGCAGCCACATTAGTCCGTATCTACGAGCAAAGAGACAGACTCTTTGCTCATAGGTCCGTATCTTCGTGTACTGGGTCACGTTCCTGATTAGCCAATAAAAACAAAGGACGCATCTAACTGTTCGCTGTGCACACATTTTGTATATGAGGTTGCATATATTAAGGGGCGTAGCTCGCGTCGTAATAAATAATAATATAAGCTAGTAGTTTGTTCTTATGTTTGTCGATATTTAATATTATTTAATACATAAAATTTTACGTGTTCTGCAGCTCCGGAGCTCTTATGGTAAAACCGCCAATGGGGTTTCCCCATATTAATAATCTGACAGAACATTCCTAAACAAAAAAAACCCTGCTATTTGATTTTAATATCTGTAAAATTATTCAAAAATTCTGAACCTGCTATATTGCCCCTACTGTATAACCCCCATCTTACCACAATTTGTTATAAAATACTGTTAAGCGCGCTACAGACTATGCGTGTATTCGCGATTCGTGGGCAATTAGCGAATAGTGTATAGGAACGTAGGGGCTGAAAATCGATTCGAAAAATTCGGCCGAAAACAACATGATTCGTGTGTTCGCAGTGATTCGCTCTTGGAGGCGGTAAATTGACGAATACCAAAGGCCGCGCATTAGGCCGTGTTCAGACGGTAGTCTTGTGGTAGACTCGGCTTACGTAGGCTCATGGGGGGCAAAGCGCATCCCGTCTGAACAGCCCCGAGAGTCGAGCCGTAGTCACTTCTTGCTTCCATTCTTCACTTTACGCAGTTGCGAGTAGAGAATGACTCTCACAAAAACAAGGCTTTTGGCAAATTATTTGATTCCCAGAATGATGAAAAGAAATCGACAAGTGTAAATCATTTTTATTACTATTACTTTAATCGTTTTATTGGAAAATTCGCTAGACCCTAGGTCCCGCTGGTTTTCGAGATTATTAGTCTCTCAGTGTCGAAAAAACTCATTTTGTATTAAACGTAATTAAAATTAAAGACAAATAGAAACACAAGAAACAAGGAAATATAGTGTGAACGCGACGGATAACTGTAGGCAAGTGACTACCATCTGAACAGAATTTCGAGGCTCCATGTAAATAAATGGAAGCGGCAGTACCTGTTGACTTGCAGACTAAGCAGAGTAGATGGGTGCTGACTACGTCCCCTCGTGCCTGCGCTGGTCAAGCGCTGCTGCTTTCGTCCGTCTGAACGGTCGCCGTAGGCGCAATGATATTGGCATGGAACCGCTCTCTTTTCTTGACTAGGCGAGTCAGACCATAGGCTGAGACTACCACAAGACTACTGCCTGAACACGGTCTTAACATAGTATATAAACGCATGGTATGTAGGCTCTAATTTGCGAATTACTACGAACTACAACGAACTGGACAAATCACGCATAGCGAATCGCGAATATATGCATAGTCTGTAGCGGGCTTTAGACCCTTTCTAGTAATTTTCATTTTTTGTGAATCATTTTAAAATGGTACACTAAGTGCCGAAACTGCAGTAACGTTTTTATTACATTAACAGTGGTAAAAATCAAAGTAATTTATGTGTTTTACTATAACTATCGTATAAATAAAACAAATTACCAACACATGTCTTGGTTCGTCCCGGTTTCTGACTTGTATGGAGACTGGCGTCGATAATGAAAATATCACTAGGTACTTTCCTAAATTTTCTGCAGTAACAACACCTTGACGCCAATCACTTAAAAGGGTGTTCTAGTCTACAAATTTTTGAATATATATATTAACGACTTTGGAGCAAGGGGGTGACACCCAATCTGCAGCGGACACTGCTTTTAAACCTCCCTTTTGATATATAAATTTGCGTACTTTTTTGTCTAGAGGTCATGTTTCTTTAAGAAATATTGAGGGTGAGTAGTTTTTAAATGAAGACAATTTCCATGTTAAACTGACATGGAAATGAGGAGCTTGTCTGTACAATAAGGATGTAAGTAACAGTAACAAAAGATGTAAAAAAAGTAATTAAGCCTACCTAAAACAAACGTAAAACTTATATCTTACGTTTTAAGACTATATATTCATACTAATATTATTACTTACACGTTCATAAAGTAACTTCTGTCTAGTAACTTTATACATATGAGCCCAGGCTCATAACCACAGAATAAGACACACCCCACTCTGTCCATTAGTCATGAGAGCACGTTGGTGGACTATTTGAGAAATTTCTGTGCTCATAACAGTTCGGCCAGGCATAATTTTACAACTAATATATTTAAATAAAAGTAATAACACTCTCAAAACTATTTTATTAAAGAAATTATTAGTACAAACTATTGAAGTGAGGAGATTACTCCCACACCATCTGCAAATGCCTTATACAATAAGGACTAAACAAATTAGGCCAAAACAGCTATTCTCCTGACTACACGACGAGCGCTGGATTATATGGCGAAATTTGCATAGTATTGAAAAATATTGGTAACAGAAACAATATAAACTTTTAAAATTAACTACGATGAAATATTACTACGATAAGATGTGTCAGCAACAAGTTTGTTGATAAAAAACGTTAAGATTGAGATTCGTAGTACAGAATAGTTCGGCCTCTTCATTCAGACTATATTACACCAACTTTATTAGAGATATTTCAAAACCTTATGAGTTGCGAAATGCGCGAAAGGCGGGGCTATCCCCATTATTCTACTATGTAAGTCTATTGTGAAAACAGGCACCGGCCGTAATTATGTTTCTGCGCAATGAAGGTTAGAGCTCACAAGGTTTTGAAACGTCTCTAACAGAAACAGCTTTAATTCTGCCAGGCATTGTATCTACTAGCTTAACGCAGCATTTAGGAAACACGATGTCCCACATTTATTGCAATTTGGTGCGTAGATCGTTAACAGAACAGGCTGGACGTTTGCGCAACTGTTTTTTCATTTTATACCACAATGTGTCTATTGGCGAGAGGTCTAAGCTGTTAGAGGGACATTTCATAACAGGGACATTATGTTCTGTAAACCAAGCTTTGACAGCTTTTGCTGTGTGACACGCAGCACCATTCTGCTGGAAAATATACTGCGTGACAGTATCTTCATATGTTGGTATTAACGGCAATAAACTGTGTCAAAATTTTATTATATTTTCCTGTTGTCACAGTACCATCTACGAAATGCAGTCTTCCTATGCCCATACCACTCATACACCTCCAAATCATAAGAGATACAGGGAACTTCACTATCCTAACCAAACAGTCAGGATGATAAGTTTTCTGTGGGGTTCTCAGCACACATTTCTGGTATCACCCAAATGGATTTCAAATTTGGATTCGTCACTCCAAATTACCTGGTGCCATTGTTGTAAAGTCAGTACCTATGTACTCTAGCCTACCGCAACCGATTGGTTTTCTGTCGTTTAGTTAATAACGGCTTTTCTTTTGCCTGAAGGAGAAATCGGTAAGTTCAAAATGAATATGCAAAGAATCAAACTTTGCCTTGTAGAATTTATATCCTATTTGTTGAGCGTTTAGTTGTTGATACAAAAATATTTTTTCCAATGGCTTGCCTCCATAGTACCATAATTTCTTTTGAACTGTATCGTCGGTTTGTTGTTACAATCCTCTTCAGAGCATGTTGATTTAAACGTGAAATTTGGGATGGTCGACCAGTTTTCTTCCTTTGGGCTCTGCATCCACTTTTTTTTTATTCAGGTTGTTAATGCCTTGCAGTGTATATTTAGGCAGCGAATACTTAGCAGATATTTTCCGAGCTGAAATTCGCTGTTTATGAGCATTAGCAATTGATTTTCGTATATCGTCACTCCACTTTTTTTCTTTAGAAAATTTTAACAGACGATTCCAAAACACATTATAATGTTCGTTTCACTTTGAAAACAATTGAGATTCTATTTTGTTTTAAGACGCTACAAACGTTTAACCTATTATGCATTTCAGCAACTGGCCGAACTATTCTGAACCGCGAATCTTAATGTTTTCTATTAACAAACTTGCCACTGAGGCATCATAACGTAGTAATATTTTCTCGTACTTAAGTTAATAGTCTATACTTTGTTTCTGCTACCAATATTTTTCTTTAATAAAATAGTTTTGAGAGTGTAATTACTTTTATTTAAATATATTAGTTGTAAAATTATGCCTGCCTCAACTATTATGAGCCCGGCCTCGTATATGTTGTTATGGGACCTTTTTTGTTTACACACATGTAGTGACCTTTGAAATTAGTTATGTAATGACACCTAGTGTCATTACTCATATCAAATATCGATGGACAAGAGATCGAGCGCGGGTAGTAAAGGAAGTAAAGGCGAACTGAAAAAATCCAGAGATTTACCTACTAGGGGTTATTATGCGGAATTGTTAACCGATCTAAACTACACCGACGAAGTGAAGAAGACATATGTGGGAGCACACAAGAAGACGACGAATCTATGGCAGATCAAAACCGACAAGCATGCTCCAATCATTCAGTATATCGAGCCACCGCATAAGAAGCCGTTTCTCGCCCCCGCGGAGAGATGGATGACTTTCGACGAAGATAAACATATCGTAAGTTAGGTTCTGTACGTAGAGGCCTATATTTCAATGTCAATGATATTTACATACATATACTCGGCTGCTTCTATGCTGCTATATAACAGACGGGAACTTCGGTGGCGGTTACGTAATTTGAGTAGTTAAGTCTTTGAACTGAACACAAATATTAGCGTTGTTGTATACTTTCATATTTCGGGGCGTAGATTACGATAATCATGAAGAACAATAACGCTCTTCCATAGATTTTCAAATATTCGGTCACAAAGTTGGTCACCAAAACCAGGCCATATTTCTCGTTCAATATCAAAAATCTCAGTATATATTAGTAAGAGAGGATGGGACCCTTAATTGGCATAAATTATAAAACTCGAATGTATGAGATTTCAATAAGAATTCTTAAAATAGGTCGATTTCTTTTATTGTGGCTGCCCATATTTAGAAGGTTATCTTTGGTTATCCTCATTCCCTGGCGGGTGTAAACAATCCCAATTTTTTTACAAATGTGAAGGGTATGCTGAGTGATATATAGAGAGAATTGTATCGGGGCGAATACAATGCACACTTTGTTTTCTGAATTTTTCAAGTGATTACCTGGAAAACGCATCAAATTTCTTTCTGTGCAAAAAACTAATCGATGATAAAAACAGTGTCATTCATTCCTCGCATCCTCAGAATGATCATTGCTACAAAACCTCCATTTTGTCAGCTTTTCTTTTAAAGATCTTATTTTTCAAATATCGCTACAATATATTAAGTGGGGTAAGACCTGGAGATCTTGGAGGCTACTCAATTGGACGTCGTCATCCATTTGGAAATATCTGGCCCAACTATTGACGGACGGTTACGTGTTCATTTTGAAAAATTTTGAAAACGAGGTATGCATTGTATTCTTTTTGATAAAAGTTTTGTTTTCAAAAAAATAAATGTTTTCAACTGAAAACATTTATTTTTCACGATTGAAAAGTCAATGACAAACAATATCCATGTACACAAAAGATATTTTTTTCAAAACTATTAGGTTTTTTCAATTATTAACAGAAATTATTATTTTATTCACATTTATTTCTAAATAGAATTAAGTAAAACAAATCAATTAGAATATATACACATATGAAGAAAATTCGGCAATAGAAAGGTCTGTTAATATTATTACATTTTATTATTAATTTATTAAGAAATTCTTAATTTTTTTTTCATTACAATGATATTGTTATTTAACCAAAATCAGACTCTTCTGCTGCCGAGTCTTCTTCTTCGATAGTTTCCATGGTTGTACTTGACTGGTCAGTTGCAGATAGTCTTGGATATCTGTTATGCTGTCGTACTTGAAAGTTTTCGACATGTGTTTTCGTTTACTTGATATAAAACGGTGTGTCGTAAGGAATAAATTATTTAACAGATCATTATTGGATTTTTCCTTACTCGTTTTACGAGTATAATGCAAACGATTGTTCCTTATGTCTTTATGTCTGGTTTCTAAAGATTCTTCTGAGAGCATCCCTTGATTGACCCCCAGGCATAAGACATATCCATGTCAAAGAATTATATAAATTAACGTTGCAGTGTGTAGCAGAACCTTGTTAATGGAAAACAATCTACAATAAGTGACTAATTGAAATTTATTACCGCATGTTTTGCGTCAAACCCGAAATAGAGCGATTTGAAGTTTTTCATTTAAATACTTTATCATAACCACGAACCAATCGCAAGCTGTGTATGATAATTATCACATTTACGCTAATCAGATTCAGATCAGAAAATTAAATTCCAAAATAATATTACTACATTTATAATTATTTTTAGAGTTTCCCTGTAGATACATTTAAGCCGAAAGTGCAACTGCAACATGAAGTTGAACCCAAAACCCTCCCAAGAAGTGTAGCAATAGAGAGAAGGCGACGGGAGTATCAGGTAATATCAGTATTGTTAATTAATTACTTAATTATTCATCCACTTCCCGATCGTTAACATGAAAAAATTATAAGCCATTCACTTTTATTGTTTTTATAAAAAAATACAACACAAGCAAAAATACAGCACATGTTTCACATAATATTCATAATGTTGGTACTTACTAAATGATTTATTGAAGCCAGTGGCGGCTCGTCGGGGTAGGCAAGGTAGGCGCCACCTACCTTTAAAATTTTATGTCATTTCTCATAACAGCGCAATTACAATGAACTGTTAACGTCCCTGATAATACAGAAATATTTAATATAATTAATAATAACTACTTTATACTAATTAAATTATCTATCGCCGTCGGCGGCGCTGGTGCCGTAAACACCCTTTATATATACCACCGCAGTCCGCACGGCGCCGCGCTACACCGAATTAAATCATTTTATTCCTAAACAGAACAACCAGACCAGGCTCGGTTCTCCATCCCACCGCCTGATCGATATCTAATCTATAAATCGATAGCTAACACGTCAACCAGATGTCGGTAAGACGACAAACAGCGTTGTTGTAGTGGCAAAATAATCGCAGCTCAGACGTCTGCCGCCAATTATACTCTTTAAATAAAGCAGTTGAAGGCGAATGCAATCGGCGCCTGAAGTAGATCGGCGTTCTTCGGCAGATCCGAAGACGCCTTCGCATTGAATAAGCCGTGACATTACTGGGGATATTGGGTTATATACCTATTGTGATGATCAATTTGAAACATTAAATATCGAGTCAATGCTGAAATATTTTGTGGAATATGAATTTCGAAAAATATTTCCAGAGGTTTTTAAACTTATTGTTTTAATTGCTACAATTCCAGCAACAAGTACATCGGTTGAAAGACATTTTTCTTGTTTAAACTGTATTAAAACGCATAGTCGGAACTCTATGAAGAATGAACGTTTATCGTCGCTTGCACTTATTTCAATTGAAAAGGAATTATTTAGCACACTTCAGAAATCTGATGACTTCACGGAAAATATAATTAACAAATTTTCATTAATTAAAGATAGGCGCATTAATTTAAATTATAAAAAGTAGTAGGTATCCACTTTGTAATTGTCAGTCAATAATGGCGATGGTTAAGGAAGGCTGTGAGGGGAGGAGGAGGCCTATACCCTAAAGCGCCCTAAAATAATGTATTATTGCCAACCCAATTTACATAATATAGGTATAATACTCAATAAATATATTTCGTTTATTCCAATTTATTTATACCCACAATAACTATTATTATTCACTAATAACAAAGAGGTATTAAGTTCAAAAAATCCTTGTGATAGTCTATATTTTTGTATAAATGAAATTCAATCATTGAAATTCTGAAGTACCAGGAAAACGCGTGACCTTGAAAATTTTTAAAATTTTCGCCTGCGGCGCTATTTTTAAGGGTTGATGAAGCTCATACGCCGCTATCACCTACCCTAATATGGATACCACGAGCCGCCACTGATTGAAGCTCTTGAATAAGTAAGTATTTTTTAAAAAGACATTCACTCACGTAAAGTTTTAATTTTTTCCAGATTTTATATTTGATTTTTTGAGCGTAATCATAATATTTTTTTAAATTGCCACCCCCCAACCTCTTTGTCAAAACATGTTTGTTATATTTCCTATTAATAGTATCAAGAGAATACTGAAATAGTTTTCCACAAAACACCAAAACAACATACTCGACGCGCGTGTCGCTAATAAAGTTGTCATCATCTGGAGATGATTAAAACTGGTCATAAATTCGAAATGTGAGACAAGTGTAGTGTTTTAGTGTTTTGTGGAAAACTAAGTCAGTGTTATCTTGACATTAGAGGTTCCGACCTACTCCAGTAGTATCAAGAGAATTTAAACTAATGCATTAGAATAGAGTGGAAGAGAATAATACCAAATAACACGTTCGGTTTGTGAGTCTTTCTTAAACAAAAATATAACACAAGGTTAGTACAAAATACTAAGCGCAAATAAAAAAAAAGAAACAATATTAATTTCTACAGTAAGTTATCTAAGGGAAGGAAGGCATTTCAGATTTTATTGGAAACTTTGTGGCATATTTTAAAGTATATTGACATTTTGATGAATAAGAAACGAAGTAGTACTTTTATTATTTGCTAAAATTCCTATTTCCTGAAATTTAAATACGATTCAGCTTTTTAAACATACTTATTTGCTTTTTGAACATGTTATTAGCATACTCGTTTTCTATTTATAGAAAAGAAATAATAGAATAATTTAATTTACTAGAGCAAAAAAATCGTATTGCGATTTGTAAACAATTCAAGAAATGTGACGAAAACACTGCAATAAACGCAAAGACATGAAACAACAGAAACTGCACATTATTAAAGTGAATATAGGGTACAAAAATAACAGCAACAATGTTTTTGTTTTTTACATTAAATATTTAAAGTTTACTCCTTTAGTGTACGGTGGTTGATTCATCTTAAGTTATTAAAAATATAGTATAATTAATTTTCTGTAATATCTTTAATTTTGTTAGAAATTGCACCTTGTAGATCTCCAAGTACGTGTTAATCTTCAATAATTTGCATAAATGATTTTGTTATGCTTCAAACAAATAAAGAACCATGGAGAGCATAGGTTACTATTAATTATTCGATCGAGGTAATGCAGGGCCAGGGGAGACCAGGCCGGACTTATCTCAGCCTTCAGGTCCAGGGTCAGGGATCGACTCTGGCGAATATCATAATATTCTTGGTTATTATATTCTATACAAACTTCAAGAATATTTGTTCGATAGCAAAAGGTCATCATTATTTAAGTTATTATAGAACCACTTACAGTTGCCTACTCATTTATTAGTCAAGAAGGAATAACTCTTGCCCAACAGTGACTTTATTTAACATCCCTTATGTTATAAATGTTAAATAGGAAATCTCTTCTATGTGGGACTATTATACAGAAAAAAACTTTAAGTAAGCCATTTTTGTTAAACAAATGCAATTTAATGAATATTATGATGTCGTCACAAATCAAATACAAAATCTGAAAAACGATAATTGTACGTCAGTTAATGTCTTTAAAAAGTAAAATTGCCATGAAAAAAATATTTAATAGCAAAACTATAAATAACGCACGTTACTTTATCACCACCTTGTATAATACAATCTGGCAGTATCAATAATCAAAATATAGGGAGAATTTGTGTTTACGATGAAAGCGTATCAATTCTCAAAGGAATCACATTTATTCTATATATCTTTTTCGCTAATTAAACGCTCATATAAGCTCTACTAACAAATACCTACTAATTACCAATATCCCTTAGGGGTATTTCAAGTGAAGCGGATAACGAAAAAAATGTGGCAACCTGAAATTCGTTCGTATTCGTGGATAATTGTACTTCTAGAAGGGATGAATGTAAATATATAATTTTTTGTTTGTATGAGCTGTATTTGTCAAGTTATTGACTTCTAAAAATTGACAAAATGTGAGATTTTTTGGAGACTGTTGTTCAAATTAACCAATGTATAGCAAAATATTTAAAATGGTGTTTTATATAGAAAATTGGTGTTTTAAATCGAAATTTTAATTTTTTTTTTCGTGTAGAAAACCGGAAGTGAACATTTAAAATCCGAATTTTAGTAACTTCGACCATTTTTTTAATTATTTAAATTTGAAAATATAGCTTGAAGTATGTAGATACTGCGCTAAAAGTTTTAAAATGGGATCTGCATTCGTTTAAGAGATAGAGCACTTAATGTACAAAGGCACGCATTGAGCACCACACCTGACACATGCTTAGGTCGGCCAGATTACGCGAGAACTTATTAGAAACAATGCTATATTAATAATAACCTGTTTAAGCATTCTAGTGGTATAATAGTGAAACAGACCCGTTTACTATAGCCGCTCAAATGGTTCCTGTGATGATTCTGTTGATAACTTGTGTAGGCATTTGAAGCCACATGCCTACATTGCAGAACAACAAGCGCTTTATTTCAGAACACTAAAGGAGATCATCTCTGAAAGTGGAATTCTCATTCAATGTGGCTTTGCTGAAAATTATAGCTTTGTTGTACAAGATACTGCACAATCTTGTCAATTTTTAGAAGTCAATAACTTGTCAAACAAGGCTCATACAAACAAAAAATTATTTATTTACATTCATGCCTTCTAGAAGTACAATTATCTCGAATACGAACGAACTTGAGGTTGTCGCATTTTTTTCGTTGTCCTCTTCACGTGAAATGCCCCTACTAGAATTTAAACGCAATTACAGCTATAAGTGATACGCTCACACGGATCAATTACATTAATTTACCATTAACATCATTAAATCCATTGAACATCCCGACAAAGGAGTAAAACTATTTACCGACCTACGGGTGAACGATAATTAATCAAACGGATCATGAAGAAATAATTGATTATCTTATAATTTTCAAGGCAAAACGTCTAAAATCAGTACTTGCCACTTTGGGAGTTCATCTAAAGGAATTGTTGCCAGTAGAGGTGCTGAAACAATACACCTCCAAGGCGGAACTAACAGGATTACATTTTTGGACCAGTTTCTTGCCGCTAGAATTGTTTGATGATGAAGACTACGACATAAGGTAAATATTTTTTTATACCCAACTATAAACAATTAACTTGATCAACGTTGGTCATGGTATACAAATCGCCAATTAGAAATAATTATATTTGCACTTGTCAAATAAGTCTATTTATTCCATACAATTTTATCTGTCACAGTTTGTCAAGTTATTAATTATAGAGATTAATAGTTATTAATTATATACGGAAATTAATAAGCTTTTAATCCACGAGAAAAAATGGGCACTCGAGGCGCAGCCGAGAGCCCCCATTTTTCGAGCGGATTAAAGGCTATGAACTCCCGAATGTAATTCAACGTTTTATCCACGACCACGGGCAAGACCGGTCAATTAGGAGGTGAAAAATTTGGGTTTTGAAAAACGTCAAATTTGACAGATTTACTTTGATCAAGAATATTGGTATTATGAATTTTAATCCACTAGTGTATTAGAATGCCTCTAATCCACGAAAAACAAACGTATTAAACCTTCCTAATATAGTGGTCGTGGATAAATAAAACAATGAGCCACAAGTTTGAATTTTATTAACAAAAGAGACGTTTGTATTAGCGAGAAAAAATTAAAGTTATTGTTTAAAACCGTATTTCAGATATTATCCAAAAGATGTTGCAGAATTTAAAACATTATAATAGCATATCGTAAAAAATTCGAAACAATAATGTCGAAGGCGCCAGTGTCACTTAATAGATATTAATTTTTGAGTTTATATGAGTGAGCAGCGGTAATTAGATAGTAGTAAATAGGGTTAGAGAAGCAGAAAATAAATAAATTAAAGTTAATAAAAATTCCAATATATCGAAACTTTGCAAAATGATAGTGGTATTGCTTAACATTTTTTTTTTGAGAAAAATTGACGTATTGTCAATTTTTGCCAATATATATATTGACAAAAATATTGTCAATTGACGGCGCCAATGTCAGTTTAATGGATAAGAATTTTTGATTATATACAGCGGTGATTAGAGAGTAGGAAATAGGGTGAGAGTAGCAGCAAATAAATAATTAATGTTAATCTATTACGCCAACCATTTATTTTATTATATCGAAACATTTCAAAATGATAGTGGGATAGCTTAACATATTTCTTGAAAATGGCGGAAGCGCCAGTGTTGGTGTATTGGATACTTTTTGAGTTTGTATGAATATTTTTTAATTCTCTATTCTAAGCGTTATATATGACTATAGAGTAGAAAATACGGTTAGAGTAACAGCAAGTAAGCAATTAAAGTTAGTTTAATACATCAATATATCGAAATATTTTAATATGATTATTATTATTATTAATCTAGCGGGCCTTTCCGGACACGAGCACTTAGCCTTGGCTTTTGTACTCTATCCCACTATCTTCCTCAGGATGTGACAGGATACCCCGCCGCTAAGCTGTAGCCGATGATATGCTGCACTGATGATCCCTGATTTCGTTCGGTAATAATTCTGGCTTGCCCAGCCATGTCATCCTATTAAGTTTATCTGGCAGGACACATACATAGGAAGTGCATCGATGTCTCCTCCTCCTCTAAGTCGCACCTCGTACAAAGGGGGGACTCCTCTTTGCCCATCCTGTGTCTCTGCTGTCGGAGGTTGCGGTGTCCCATTATCAGTTCTACAGTAATCCTGGTCTTGGCCTTGCTGAATGTTTTTAACTCATCTGCTCATCTTCCTATTTCCAGCCCCATTAGAGCTTTGGAAGTGCGGCAGCCGAGAGTCTCCAGCCATTCCTTACTTTGTTGATTCTCATAGTAGGATCTCAGTAAGTTTAACCCTTCTTGGTAAGGCATTTCAACCATTTTTTCGATAGGACCACATAGTGTGGTTCCTTTCTTTGCCAGTCTATCTGCTCTCTCATTTTCTTTCCACCCGAGTGCTCAGGTATCCAGGTTAAGTGGAGTTTGTTTATTCTGGAAAGCTTATTCAGGCAGTCCTTTACTATTTAAGAGTTATGCTCTACGGCAGCCAAGGCAGTTAATGCCGCCAGGCTGTCCGAGCACCGGCTGTGTTTAATATTATAGTGGTCTAACATTTTTGAAAATGGCGGAGGCGCTAGTCAATGTATTGCTTAGACATTTTTGAGCTTGTATGAGTATTTTCTTAATACGTTATTCTAGGCGTTATATGTATATCATTATCTACAGCGGTGATTAGAGAGTAGAAAATAAGGTTAGAGTAACAGCAAATAAGTAGTTAAAGTTATTTTAATACACCAGTATATCGAAACAGTTCAAAATTAAAATAGCATAGTTTAGCCATTTCTAAGAAAATGGCGGATAGTGTCCGTGTATTGGATACGAATTTTTGAGTTTGTCATCATCATCATTAGGTCATCAGTCCTAAGACTGGTTGGACGCTAACCTCCAGCTTCTCCTATCTTGTGCTAACCTACGCATTTCGCTAATTGTGCTACAACCTACATCCCTTACTATTTGCGAGCAGTAGTCTAATCTCGGCCTACCTCTGCCTTTCTTCACTCCTATTTCTGCCTCCAAAATATCGCGGACTATTCCCCCATGTCTCAGCAAGTGGCCTACCATTCTATCTCTTCTCTTCTTTAAGTTTTTCCACATACTTCTTTTCTCGCCGACTTTCTCCAATACTTCTTCGTTTCTAACCCTATCAGTCCATGGTATTTTCATCATTCTTCGGTAACACCACATCTCAAAAGCTTCTAATTTCTTCCTACTTGCTTCCCCTACCGTCCAGGTTTCGCAGCCGTATAGTGCCATGCTCCATACATATGTTTTCAAAAATCTCTTCCTTGTTTCTAAGTTTATTACCCCCGAGCATAAAAGTGCTTTCTTTTTGTTAAAAGCTACTCGACCCTGCGCTATTCTTTGTTTTATGTCTTTATCGCTTCTTCCATCCCAATTTATTTTACTTCTTTGAGTTTGTATGAATATTTTTTAATTCTTTATTTTAAGCGTTATATATGATTATAGAGTAGAAAATAGAGTTAGAATAACAGCAAATGAGTAATTAAAGTTAGTTTAATACACCAATATATCGAAATATTTCAAAATGATAGTGGTCTGACAAATTTTTTGAAAAATGCCAAGCGCTAGTGTCAGTGTATTGGATAACAATTTTTGAGTTTGTATGAATATATTTTAATTTTTAATATGATAGTGGTTTAACAATTTTAAAATGGCGGAGGCGCTAGTGTCAATCTATTGGATAAAAATCTTCTTGAGTTTGCATAAATATTTCTTTAACACGTTATTCTAGGAATTATATGTATGTATATCATTATCTACAGCGATGATTATAGAGTAGGAAATAAGGTTAGAGTAACAGCAAATAAGTAATTAAAGTGAGTTTAATACACCATAATACACAATATATCGAAATATTTCAAAATGATAGGGAGATAATTTCGGTTGATGAAACCATAACCACTTTTAACAGTGGACCACTTAACTGTACCAGTCACCTTACTAGCAATCACTTCCTTCTTCTTCAGTTTAGGTACTGCTTTAGGCTGTTCTGGCACTTGTTGTTGCTCCGCTTCAGCCATCATGGTCGGGCCAGTGGAAGATCTTATGCTACTCACCTAGATGTTACTTCCTTCCTGTCGAATTCAGTTGTTGAAAGATCATTTTGAATAAAAATGGCGGAGGCACTAATGTCAATGTATTGGATAATAATTCTTGAGTTTGTATGCATATTTTTTTAATCCGCTATTTTAGGCGTTATATATTATTATCTACAGCGGTGATTGGAGGAGTAGAAAATAAGGTTAGAATAACAGCTAATATATTATCTATATTTACTAAACGGCTGTTTTCGTATGTGTGTCACCACGTTTTTAGGTCGATGTACGAAATGGTTTTCGTTCGAATTTCATTTTGATAAAATCAAAACGGTAAATCGACCCTTGCGAACAACGTAGTAACGTTGTTTTTTTTTATCCGAAGCATCTAGAGGCATGCTCCGGAGATGCCTTCGATATGAGCGACGGGGCGGCGCAATATTATTGCGATTTGCTTACTCGTATTTACTAAACGGCTGTTTTTGTGTGTGTGTCACGAAATTTGTAGGTCGATGTAGGAAATACCTTTCGTTCGAATTTCGGCATTTTGACACAATCAATATAGTAAATCTCGACCCTTGCGAACAACGCGGTAATTTTTTTTTATCCGAAGCCTCTAGAGGCATGCTCCGGAGGTGCTTTCGATATGAGCGAGGGGACGGCGCAATGTTATTGCGAATTGCCTACTCGTAAATAATCAAAGTTAGTTTATTACACCGATATATCGAAATATTTCCAAATAATAGAGGTATTATTTAACAATTCATTTCCGGGAGAATTGGCAGAGGCGCCAGCAATATTTTTTTAATCCTTTGTTGTAAACGTTATACATGTATGATTATCTACAGCGCTCATCAGAGAGTAGAAAATAGGATTAGAGCAGCAGAAAATAAATAATTAAAATTAGTTATTACACCGATACATCGAAACCTTTCAAAATTATAGCGTATTGTACACCAATTTCCCCCGGAAAATTGGCGGAGGCGTCGGTGGTAATGTAATTTATAACAATTTGTGAGCTTTTATGAATATTTTTAAATCCTTTGTTCTGAACTATATAAATGTTTATCTGCAGCGGTGATTAGAGAATAGAAATAGGGTTACGGTTGCACCAAATGAACTACTAATGCACAAACTCTCCTTAGTAGTAGATGCCACGTAGGAAAATATTCTTCACTTTCAATCTCCACCTTAATCGCAATAGAACTGTATAACGATTAGAAAATAGAATTAAAAAATATCTATGAACTCAGAGCAATACCCATTAAACTGACATTGGCACCTCCGCCATATTTTCAAAAATTATTAGCTCGATACTTTTTTATTTAGTTTTTGTATGATTTGTATCCTATCTCATATTGTAAAACGTAAATTGATAATAATTGATGGTATCTTCGAATAATAATAATCATGGCGGTTTATAAAAGTTTAGTCAAGTAGAACAAGATAACAAATCTATTTACACTAAAACAGGATGTGTATATTTGGTAAGGTCTGTAATTTTAATTAGATATATTTTATGTAGTTAGGTCAAAGGTTCTCAGAATGTGAATAAAATATTTGTAAACATAAATTTCAACAATCCCGTTATTAATTGAATCGTTTATTTCAGAAACCACCTAAGTGCGCTTTTTTCAACTTTCGGAAAACTAAAAAAAACTGTTTTGCAGCTTAAGTATAGGTCTAGTCTCCTTCAAATATTTTTTTACCAAATCAAAAACATGCTATTGGGATAATCTATTTTTTTAAATTTTTTTCCTTTAAGTTTTTGAGTTATAAATTTTTGAAAAAATTGCACTTAGGTGGTTTCTGCAATAAATGAGTGTATCCAAAGTGATTTTTTTAAAAGTATTATTGAAATTAAGTCAAACCATTAATTTTTACCTGTTTTGGTATCAAAGGTAAGTAACAGACACACTTAAGTATAGAAAAGAGTGTTTTTACTATGCCTAAATCGAAAAATATAAGTAGACTACACGCTACAGTATGTATATATACAGATCTGGCCTTATTCACTTATTCAGCTTCTGGCAAGTCTTCTGGCAACTCCTTGTCAGTTGTTGGCCATTGAATGATAGTGTCATAGAAGGCTTCATATCCAACAGTGTATGCCATCAACTTTTTTATATCGTCTATCTTTTTTTTCTTGATTGGAACCTAAAACCAAAAATCTCACTGTGCAAAACCAGATAAATTGTAAAATTTGTTATAGCCTACAGAAATGTTTAACTAAAAGTAAAATATAGACGTTTAAAATAACCTTGGTAAAATAAAAGTAAACATACCTTCCCCAAAGGATAAGCTTTCTCTGTTGGTAGTTCCGGAGGGCTGGCAGTTTTTAGCAATGTGAAGGTAGATGTTGTTATTCCTTCAATGAATAATTCATTGAAGGAATCCTTCAAACAAAACAGCGATTCACAAAACACGTGATATCAACAAGGCCGCCAACCATCACGAGTGAAATTTACCGCAGAAAGAACCTAAGCGACGGCGCTTGGGTTCTTTCTGAAATAAACGGATTATTTTCAAGGCTGCCAAATAGCATTGCTGATATGGAACATAGGTTATTTCTGCACTAAAGGATGTATTTACCTTTAAATTGTACAGTACCACCAAAAACACATTTTTTAATATTTTTTCCCTTAGGTGGTTTGTGAAATAAACGATTCAATTGCAATATACAAAAACAGTTTTCATTATATCCTACAATAATTTAATAGGTGTATACATTAAATGGTCATTTACAGTTTCTTTCATCGCTATTTGCCATATAAAAAATCCCAAACGGCTCTTATCTCATACTGTGGCTTGTTTTTATGGCTAGGCTCAGGTAGACTGTTCCGTTTATCGGCAAGATGAGAGTTCTTTATTTGGCAAATAGCGCTGAAATGAATGGTATGTACCACTCAAAGACCCACCTTAACAGAATATGTTCGAAAGTTATCCTCTATACACCGAGAAATATACACATCTAACAGGAAAACGAAGCCGCATCGTCATTGTAATATGTCTTGCGCAATTGTATACATTCTATACTTCGCGTACTATTCATTTTGTTGCTATTTGGCAAATAAAAAACTCTTTTATCTTGCCGAGAAACGGAACAGTCTACCTGTGCTTAGCCATAAAAACAAGCCACGGTATGTTTCGAGATTTTTTATTTGGCAAATAGCGATGAAATAAACTATGCAACTGTAAATTGCATACGCTACACGTGAAAGTTGTATTGCGTCGACCGGTCGACAAGTAACGCGTATTACGTCTCGGCATCGGAGCCGTCGAAACGTGTCCATTCAGGTAATAACTGTGTGTAAATAAGTAACTAAAATGCTTCCCATTCCATATTGAACTAAGAATTATTTCTATGTTTCCTAGGACTCCGAAAAACTGGCTTGAACACGGAATCATCGACGGCGTCAGTTATCCACTTCCAGCCGAAGTATTCGTGCCGAACGCGAATATCGAAATCGACGACCCTGCAAACGTCCCCCTGAATAACCTCTACGAATGGGTCAACGCAGCTGTTACAGGTTACGATTTCGATGCGAAACTATGGAAAGTCCTTACGCTGGACGGCCTGCAAAGGACATACGAATTGCCGAGACTCCACGTCATGTTCAAGGCCGAAGATCCCTCGAATTTTGGCAGGAGAATTAAGGCGGCCATAAACCTAAGATTCGAGACTGAAAATATAATTAGGTGAGAACAAATGCCCGTTTTGGGCACAAAAATTAAGGGATGTAAATAATTCCTAAATCTTTAGGTGATTTTCAAATGGCTATAACTTGGAGAAAAATAGTTGCAGAGCAATTTTAAAAAAATCAAACTTAAGCTCGAAGTTCCTAGTTTTTAGATCTTGAGTTCAAAAATTAACAGTTTTTCAGTAACCATAAGAAAACTATCGGGAAAGAAAATGTTTCCAAATCCTTGCTTGCCTTTCAAAGGGTCCACGGATTTCAATACATATTTTTCGGCGACTTCATCATAAATCTCTTTTAGATAATTTCATCCTTTTAATTTGAGTGGTCTAAAAGCCTCGTACAATGATTTTTGGCTAGGTTATCCTCATTTAAAGCAAAAGAGTCAATTTTGTCTTTGGTAATTAATCACTCGGCAAACTATTATCATAAAGAATATTCAAGCAGGGTTTAGAAAACTGCAAAGTGTTCTCTACAAGTCGTAGTTATTGGTTTATGATAAAAAAAATTCGGAACGAGAACGTTGATTGAAAAGGGGGTAAAAACTTGCATATTTAAGTACATTCGCTTAAATTGGCATAACTTTACAAATAATGGATATACTAAGGATGTCGACTGTTTCTTCTCAACCTCAACAAGTAGTGTACACAGATACGCTTACAATAAATTTCCAGAAGCTCTTAATAATAACCAGATATGACTGAAAAAATCACGACTAAGAGTGAACGAATCTAAATGACAGCACACAACGTTCAGAAGAAGATCCTGCCCGAGTGTTAGATTCAATGAGCAGCAACTTTCACAAATAAAATCTATGAAATAGCTTAGTATGCATCTGGGCAGAAGACTAAACTGGAGACCACATCTTTATGAGAAGAAAGCAACTAGGTTTAAAACTATCACAACTTTACTGATTAATTGGAAGAAAATTTAAGTTATCCTTGGTTAATATACTTAATATTAAAGGTTAATAAGGCTAGTTTTGTAAAATAATACCCTAGATTTAAGGAACCCTCAGTACTGTTAAGAAATAACGGGTTGAATAATATTCCGATTTTCGTTAGACCCCAATTTATTTAAATTCTCAGAGATTACAACTGAATATCTGAACAGATTGGCTCGTATATCTCAACTATTGAATGGTCGGTCCCTCTATCGAAACCGCGCCGAAAGCTGGTGTCATAGTTTATACTACATGTCTCATAAAATATTTGATTTAATATCAACAATTCGGCGGCGGCTCGGTTAAGGTTCCCCCAACTCGATAAAAAATGAAGAACAATGGTAACAAAATATTCGAAATAAATAACTAAAATTCTGCTTTACAGTACATAGAAAAGTTGGTCCTTTAATGTAAGTGTGATAACCAATGGTAGAGAACTTTCCTTTGCCTATTACATTCTAATAGGTTGCGAGTAGAATAGGAGCTTTAAAAACACATCTTTTGACATGCCCGAGTGGTTTTCAAAAAAAAATGTTAATACCGATTTTATCGAATTTATACACTACTTTTTAGGCTCATCAGCCTCAATCCATTAGTAGTGAATACTTACAAATCCTTCTTACGATATCTTTCTCTTACTTAATAAGAATTTTCTATTATTGCTTACCAAAATAATACCACAATTACTATGTAGTATGTTCTTGTGCGTATTCAACCGAAAATCTTCTTATTGATAATCATTTAGAGGATGTGGTGGGATGGATGTGGGCTTCATATTTATATTCTTATCATAACATATATTCTGGTATAGATATTTTGATAGAAATTGGATCACCTGATTTTACACCCTCATAAAAATGTTCTAAGCCTTCCTAAGGGTTTTCTCTTCATCTATGGTTTATTTCCTCGCCTTAATTGACTCAGATTTGCGGAAAACTATGGTGTATTAAGAAATATTAATGGTCTTCACAATTAATTCTCAAGACTATTAATCATATGTCCACTGAATAAACTTAAATCATCTGTTTACTGAACTATTTATATACTCCGAATGTTCAGTTAACTTCAGCCCTCGGGTTTATTTCAGTTGACGATTTCAGTCTATACGACTGAAGTCGCCGCTGGCTAGATTAGATTTTATTACTGGATGTAATAAAAACTAGAAATAATATTTTGTGTACTGAAGTTGATAGTAATCAACTCAGCTCCGGGCATAGAACGTTATGTATGTACTGCCGCTGTCAATCATTCCCGTTCCACTTTTATTTTATTTGGTTTACTTAACTTCGGTAGTGGTTTAACGCGAATTCTTTCGCAACAGTTAAAGTACGTAAACATTGCACGAATTTTTCCCGATTGCTTCGACCCGTTTCCATTTGACGTGGGCAAGCGATAACATTCACACAACAAAATTAAATTTATCGCCTTCGTCTAGACGAAACTGTTCTTTCTGAGAGTAGTAGAAGTGTGTTTTGTCGCTTGTTACGAGTTAGAACATATTTATGTTAAAGACAATGGATTTAGGAATTGCCGAGATTTAAATATGTTGTATGTAAAGTGCTGTATATTGTCAATTAGTAATATATACGTTAATATGTTGGTAACATAACAAGCAATGAGACACATTACTGAAAAGGAACAAAGAAATCATTTTTGAAAAATTAAGCATATCCTTGAAAAAAAAACCCTCTTGTATACTTTCCAGTGAAAAACAATTTCCAATACAGGGGTTTAAGAACTTGGAGATTTTAAAGGAATCTCTTTGATGGATATACTATGTTCTTATAGGCTGTTAATTGAAGAAAAATGTACCTTAGCAAAAAAAATCACCACACAAAATCATTTGGATCAGATTATCCTAGGCTGTGGTTCATAACTGTTTTAGTGAAAATGTTTAATTAGATCATTGTTCAGAAACTATCTAAGTATTATTTTAAATAATTACTTAAAGAACAGCAAAATCTGAATTAAATAAACTTTGTCAATATAATAAAATACAAGTTTCCTATACTTCAAAGATATGACCAATGATCTTAGAAAGAGCTATATTCTTGCTCCAATTTTCGTAGAACTGGTGCCTAAAATTGTTAAGATATAGCGCATGGTATTATTTCTTAACGACATTAAAGTTTTCTCTATTTCAAAGATATTACCAATGGTCTTAGAAAGAGCTATATACTTGCTCCAATTTGCGCAGAACTGCTGCCTAAAATTGTTAAGATATAGAACATGGTATTATTTCTTAACAACACAAGTTGGTAGTACAATTTGCAACACAAAGCGCATACTCGTAGTAACAGAGATACAAAACAAAAAAGTATTCGTACAGTAAATTAATAAAAAATTAAAATTAATATTATCAGTTTGACATGCAATTCTCGTGATTGTCATTAATTCTATTATAAAACATATGAATAAGTAAATACACTGAAACACGACAGACTCAGAAAATCATTTATAAGTCTAAGCCTCGAAAAAAATCGAAAAAATTTCTTGTTAGACGGGAAAGAAGAAACAAAGTGTCGAAGATATTGAGTCTATAACAGAAATACTCTCACCATGTTTTGACACATTACCAAGAAAAATATTTGGATGAAAATATGTATTGTATTGAACGTTTTAATATTTAGTTACATTACTACTCGAATTATTTACTTGTTAACAATAAACCCCATTTATTTTTTAATGCTTCGATTTACTTTTGTCTTTTTTATTTCGAATTTTACGTTACGTTAATTTCAGTTAAATAATTGAATACATGATAATAAAATAAAGACATGATGATAATTTTTTGGATCGCGGACATAAAATGACTAAACATCAGAGTCAAACAAATATCTTATATTGTCGTCCTCAGGACGTAGGGGCTTAACTGAATATACCATAGTTTTCAGGAGAGCGTCTTAAAGATTTTAGTGTTTTGACGTGAAACTTAAACATTTAGTGTTTCATTCCAAAGGGGTTACTATTTTTTTATCCAAATATAGAATACCGCAAATTTATTTAAAAATTAGTAAAAGTAAAAAACAAAGCCAGAAAGGACACAATTTAATTTTTTTTGTAGATAAGCCCATTTTTGTTATAAAAAAAGAAGAAAGCATGGAATAAACCCACTATAAAGTAATATGATAGCTTTGAAATTATTCGAGTATTTTACAGAAGAAAGCAATACTATGTAAGAAATGCGTTTATTAGGTTACATTTCACAGAAAAACGAAAATGATATAAGTCCACATGTTCCTTTTCTTTCACAACTGGTATTTCACCACTGCAGAGCACCAAAAGATTTCTATATTTTTCTTCTGGAATTGGAGGTGAGCTCTTTGTAAAGTTGGGTATATCAGTGTACATCACCGAATGCATAATAGAAGGTGTTTTCCTTTTTAAACTAATTGACCTGTACTGAGTTTCTAAATGGCTATTCTTAGAATAAATATTTATTGGCTCACTTTTCTTTACAGCAAACTCAACCATTTCGTTCCACTTTATTTCTCTGTCGGAATTGCTATCACCTGTACGTATGGAGAGAAGTCGAAGTTTTTGCGAGAACATCTTAAAATCTAAAAAGTCACTGTAGCTTAAAGGTACAACAGTATATGGATTCTTTCTTCTAGTCAGACGAAATACCGGAATAGGTTCCGTGGGAACCATGATATCACCAGCTAATTTTTAAGCAGTTGATATAACGCTGTGGGCTGAGTCTCCTTCGTTTTGACCATGGTGAGGGGTAAATAATCTGAGAGATAACTCTTCTAAATTGGTCCTGTTGTTAATTACATGTAAAATAGTAGAGCCTATAATTGAATTTTTGTTTTGCCCCCCACATCCGTCTGCAAATAGGTATACTGTTATATTTCCATCTTTGTCGTATCTCCATAAAAAAAAGTATACAAAGCTATCGCTATCTCACAGGAACTTCGTTTGCCATTTCCTTCACCCCAGGTAAAACAAAAACAACCTCTAGAACCAATATCATAAATTGTTAAGTTAAAAACCCCTAGCCTTTTTTTGTAGAACATTTTGTTATCATTTGATATAGGTACATGAATAACCTGTTGCAGGTCAAATTAAAGACAAACCACGGAAGTTTTGTGAAGCTTGGCTTCTTCTTCGAGAATAATATTTATGTCTCTAATATCCTCTTTATCTCTTATGCTTTTGATATCGATCATTTAAATTTGTTTTAATTTCATCAGATCCCTATAAGTAAGACATGCACAGACTGCATTGGTTCTTCTTAGGCTTATGAAAAGACAACTGCATACTTTTAAAAATTTGACGATATAAAGAAAAATGCCTTCTCAATGCTATTTTCTGCACAATGTTCCAAATAAAGTGCGTACATTTTCGGCATAGATAAGTCCCTATGTAGGTATTTCCTTGTTGAACTTTTACGACAATAGTGGGATTCGAATTTCGGAAACCGTTTAATATGATTGTTTACAGATTCTCGAAAGGCTTTGTCTTTTAAAATATAAGAGTACTGGCAACCCCCACGCTTATCTTTGGTAATTATACCAGTGCTTTCCTACCTTTATCGCTAATTCCTAACGTTCGTAAAAACATACTTTTGCACACCGTCTCTTTTTTACCTTCCAACGGAAGAAAGAAATGCTTCGTTTTCTGACGCCTAGACTGATGCGTTGTTACCGTCTTTCTCTTAATACCTTATGAGGATGGATAAAAATTTGTTGCCGAATATCATCATCAAACAAAAAACATTTTCTACCAACCCTCTTGCAGGCTTCAGAATTGCAACCGGTACCTGTTTGCCTTTCAGACACAATCTGTTTGGTAGTTGGGGATTTTTATTGGCGACCAGAATTACGTAGAGTCTTTGCCATCTTTCTTGCGTTGACTTTTCTTGTTTTTTCTACTAAATACATCATATATTATAAATACATATATAAATATAGAGACATCATGTTTTTAATAGGAATATCTGTGCTTTAACGAGTGGTTTGTGTTATTTTATTTTTGTTAATAGTAGTTTTACCTAATACTATTCTGTGGTCGTTACATGAGGAATTCCCTTGTACCAACGTGGACAACATAACTTCAGGCGCAAGCGCAAATCATTAATTAAGCCTCTTCGTGAAACTAATGTTTTTCTAATGTCCTCTAAATATACTTTTTACGAAAAAGCCTACGTACATAAGCCCCTTCGTTCAGTAAATATTTTAAGGCATATCACATAGGCCCACGTAGCATATTGCATTATTAACTTAACCTTGAGAAATTCAGATAAATCCTTTCGTGGTAACATAAAGCATGATGAAACATTCATATTGCAAGGCTTAACTTAATTTCGCTTTTTTGTGCGTTAAACCCCTACGTCCTGAGAACGACGATATAATTTATTAACTATAAGAAAATTCCAGGTCCGTATTAAATATTTTAAATAAGTTGCTGGTGAAGTGTACAGCGTAAAAGCTGTTCATATATGTACTGTCTAATTTATTATATCTCCTCTAAACACTTGTTCATCTTTATGAAATTCTTCATTTTCACTCAAATAGAATTAAACATATTGTGAACATTTTCTGAGTATAATAGCTACCTCAAGTAATTTTATTAAAACCTCATTGAGAAAAGGGAGCGCTACATACGAATAAAATGCAGATTATTTAATACAGAGGTATTCTAATGCTATTTAATAATTTTCCAAGCGAAATATTCATATTTATAATGAAACAGGGAGCATTTCGTGCATAATAAATGTAGAAAATTTTACCGTGTACAAAAAGATCTAAATGGCGTGGCAAGAGCGTGGGATTTTATTCAAGGGAGTCTTTCATTTCATTCATTTGTAATAGCATCGATTTTAATTCGAAATTATCAGAAACTCGATACAGTTGCGTAATAATTATCATTCTATTTAATTTATTCAAAATAGTCTACTAACAAAAATATACATTGTACCGAGGAACCCTACTATTAGAACGTACCTAAATCAATTAATATCAGGATTGTGCATACCACTTCCCAATACATTTTTAAATAATCGGCGGAGGCGCCAGTATTACTCTAATCTTTTTCAATAATATACCTACTGATTTAATAAATTATATTTAATTATTTACTGCTACTGTACTTTCTAATCATCGCTGCAGTGAAAAAGTAACTTAATAACTGTAAAAGAAAAACTACATATTTATTTTAAAATCACGCACTGACTAGTTTAATGATGAAAAACGTTGACTTGTGGTAAGAGCATAACTTTTTCTCACGGTTAATAAAATATCTTATCAAATTTATTTTACTGTGGTAATAACGCAACCTATTTGGAGTCTATTTAGTGCAGATATTTTTTGGGGTTAGTAGATTTTTACTAATGATTAATAGCAATGTATCTCGGTGTTACAGGGAGAATCTGTACCTGTAATTCGTTTCGTTGTACTTGAAGAAAACTAAGAAACCATATGATTTTAATAACTATCTTACACATAAGCGTAAGATAGTGTCGGAATATTCAATACAACAATTTGGAGAACAGAATTATTATATGGGGATCAAATGATTCCATCACTGGAAAAATAATTAAAAAATGTAAACACCTAAAAAAATCCCAAAAATTTCCTGGAGGCTGAGAAATAAGAAACAATGTGTCGAAAATATTATTGAATTTGTAATAGAAATACTCTCACAAAGTACTTCTTCATATTTCGGAACATAACCAAAAGCAGTTGTATGCAATTATGTATCATATGGAACATTTCAATATTTAGAGATTTACCTCTTCATAAATACTTGTTATTAAAATCTTTATAAAATTCTTCAATTCCACGCAAACTGAATTAAACATATTGTGCACATTTTCCGAGTGTAATAGCTGCCTCAAGTGATTTGATTAAAAGCTAATTCGGGAAAGAAAGTAAAATTTTGTGAAGAGAGAATTGTCGTTAAAAAGTTATTAAGGACTCAAAAAAAATACCATTTCTCCGGTACGGTATAGATGACTAAAATGAAAATTATTTGATATAGACATATTCCAACGTTTCTTAACCATTTGCCAGATGAAACTTTCACATTTATAATGAAACAGAGGGAGCATTCCGTACATAAAAATGTAAATAATTTGACTGTGATGTACAAAAAGCTCTAAGTGGAATGGCAACAGCGTCGGTCGGTATTATTCAAGGCAGACATTCATTTCGTTCATTTTATAACAGCATCGGACTTAATCTAAAATTGTCATAAACTGAAAACGATATATAACAGACAGAGTAACAGTGTATCCTCTGTTAGACTCTCGCATGCCTCCCCCTCTCAATGTACCCAAAACAATTGAGATCAGATGATTCTGGGCGCTTCCTCCCATGTTTTAAAGAATTGGCGAAGGTGTCAGTATTATTTTGACCTATTTCAATACACTGATGCAATAAATTATATTTAATTCTCTACTGCTACTCTAACTTTACTTTCTAGTATATAATAGTCGCTGTAATTAATAAGTTACCTAGTAAGTGTAAGAATAAGAGAAGCGTCAGCAATAAAAATTAACATAACTTTTTTTTCACGATCAGTAAAGCATCTTACAATTAATAAAATCATTCTTGTTGTGGCAATAACGCAGCCTATTTGGAGCTTATTTAATGTAGATACTTTTGCGGTTATTAGATTTGTACTTTACTTTTTTTTTTAGAAATACACATATTTATTTGGAAAAAAATACTATAAAACACAGTTTCATGAAGTCTGCAACTGATAAATGGAGGGTATCCCGAAAGAGGCTTTTCAAATAATATGCTATTACATATATTTAATGTATCAGAAGGCTGAAAATGTAGACACACTCAATTTGTAATATTTATGTTTAAATTTATTAATAAATAATTCACTTGACTGTATAATTATATTAAATCAATTGGATTTTAAAGTACCTAGATACGATAATATATTTCAGCTACCAACTGCTAGAACCACTATTATGAATATTGGTATATCAAATCTCTATTACACTAGGCACAAAAATTAGGGGATGTAAGAAAATCCTAAATTTTGAGGTACTGTAAGGCAAATAATGATCTTACAGAAAAGTAAAGTAATGTTTTCAAACACTGAAAAGTATTATTTACAAGTCGTAGTTATTGGTTTTTGATAAAAAGAAAATTCGGTGCAAGAATGTTGAAGAATAGGTAAAATATTGCGTATCTAGGGATATTCGCTTAATTTGGCAAATAATGGATAGACTAAGGACATTGAATATTTATTGTTAATTTAAAAGTATACCAAATAAACACTGAAAATTACAAAGCGCTGCGATTTTTTTTTCATTATGTCCGGAATGATTAAGTTCGTCGTTTTTGCTAAAAGTCAATTTAAAGAATAAAGATGAATTTTTAATTTTTTATTCATTTTTTGAGGTTGAAAATTAACTTTTCTGCTTTAAACAACGATGACTCAGCTAAAACTCATTATGGAAGGCTTTTAGACCACTCAAGTTATGGAAGATAAAGTTATTGAAGATAAAGTAAACTAAAATAATTTATAATAAAATTACTCAAAAAAAAAATTAATCAAGTCCGTGGACCTCGTGAAAGACATGCAATAATTTGGAATTATTTTCTCTCGCGGATTTTTTTTATAATTATTCAAGAACTGCTGATGGTACAAAATTTTGAACTCAAGGTCTGAATACTAGTTTTTACCTTCAATATGCTTTTTTTTAAAGTTGATCTGCGACTTTTTTCCAAGTTGTTCCCTTTCAAAGTCATCTAAAAAATTAGAATTTTTTTACATCCCTTAATTCTTCTGCCTAGTGTATATAATAGTTAATGATAATGATATATTATTCTGTAACATCAATGGCACCAAAAGGGCATTCAATTCATGTAAAATAGTAAATACACATATCTGTCTATCGTAGTGTCTCTTATTTGATATAGACATGGACAGTATATTTAGTTCTACTGAATTTGTATCAATTAAAAATTCCCCAGTCTATACGTAACTTTTAAAATCGATTTAAATTCTTAATTGTTGTTGGCATTGTGTTGGCATTATGCATGTAGCTTGTTTTAAATTTATTGTATAGTATATTTTTATGTGTACACTTGTACTTTTAATTAATGTATGCATTAATATTAATGTAATGTATTAATATTATTTATTGTATCTACTATTTGCATTGAGTCTTTTTTATCCTATGAATGGGCTTTGCCTGTGGGATATGTATGTATGTAAAATAGTAAGGTAATAATTTTTCTATTAATTTTCAGTTTCATTTAAAGATAAATCAATGAAATTTTGTATCAAGTAGCATTTTTTTGTTATGGTTAGTAGGTAAAGAAGCTATAGAATATTTTAAGGTCGTTTTATAACCATAGTAATATAACAATTACATTTAGTACACCACAAAAATGTCATCATCATCATCATCATGAGGTCATCAGTCCTAAGACTGGTTGGACGCTAACCTCCATCTTCTCCTATCTTGTGCTAACCTACGAATTTCGCTAATTGTGCTACAACCGACATCCCTTACTATTTGTAAGCAGTAGTCTAATCTAGGCCTACCTCTGCCTTTCTTCACTCCTATTTCTGCCTCCAAAATATCGCGGACTATTCCCCCATGTCTCAGCAAGTGGCCTACCATTCTATCTCTTCTCTTCTTTATGTTTTTCCACATACTTCTTTTCTCGCCGACTTTTTCTAATACTTCTTCGTTTCTAACCCTATCAGTCCACGGTATTTTCATCATTCTTCGGTAACACCACATCTCAAAAGCTTCTAATTTCTTCCTACTTGCTTCCCCTACCGTCCAGGTTTCGCAACCGTATAGCACCGTGCTCCATACATACGTTTTCAAAAATCTCTTCCTTGTTTCTAAGTTTATTACCCCCGAGCATAAAAGTGCTTTCTTTTTGTTAAAAGCTACGCGACCCTGCGCTATTCTTTGTTTTATGTCTGTATCGCTTCTTCCATCCCAATTTATTTTACTTCCTAAATAAGTGAAGTCTTTAACTTCCTCCAATTTTTCATTATTAATTTGTACTTTCGTTTTTGCTCTGCTCTCGCGCCCTCTACACACTAACACTTTAGTTTTATTTTTATTTATCCTCATTCCGTATTCCTCTGTCAAAACTGCCTCCATTTCATTTAATGCTGATTCTAATTCCTCCTTACTAGATGCTAATACTGCTATATCATACGCGAACCTCAGCATCTTTAGTTTCTGTCCCTGTACTTTAATCCCGAAATCCACTCTATCTTTTATAACATTAATCGCCTCTTCGATATACAGATTAAAATTAGTGGTGATAGCGTACATCCTTGTCTTACTCCTTTCCTAATACATACTTCCCTTTTTTCCCCTTCTACTTCTATAACAGCAGTTTGCTCTTTGCATAGATTGTGTACTACTCTCCTATCTCTATACTTCATTCCCGCGCTCTTTAGTATCTCGAACATTTTATCCCATCTTACTTTATCAAAAGCTTTTTCTAAATCTACAAATCCTATATAAGCGTTCTTTCCTTCTTCTATTGTTTTCTCTAACATTACTCTTAGCGCCAGAATAGCTTCGCGAGTTCCCCTATTTCGCCTAAACCCGAATTGGTCTTCTCCTAGTATTTCCTCCGCTCTATTTTCCATCCTCTTCTGCACTATTCTGGTTAAGATTTTTGACGCATGGGAAGTTAGGCTAATCGTTCTAATGTTCCCGCATTTGTCGGCTCCTCTCTTTTTCGGTATAGTAACGATAATGTTCCTCTTATAATCCTCCGGCATCTCGCCCGTTTCGTATATGTATTTTACCAGTTCAAACATCCTATTTACTACTTTCTGTCCCGCACATTTCAAAATTTCCGCCTGTATTTTATCTACACCCGGCGCTCTATTGTTCTTTAGCCCCCTTAGTGCTATTTCAAATTCCTCTCTCAATATAGGTTTTCCTACATCGTCCCTATCGATGCTAGAATCTTCCTCTAATAACTCTCCTAATTCCTGACCCTAGTATAAATTTCCTAAGTACTGCTTCTATCTATCCGCTTTCTCCTCTCTTCCGATCAGTATGTCCCCCGATTGACTCCTAACATTTCTACTTATTGTTCGTATATCCCTGAAGTTCCTCTTAATTATTTTGTAAGCCTCATCGGTCTTACCTACTTGCAACTTATCTTCTACTTCTTTGCATTTATCCTCCATCCATTGTTCTTTCACTTTTCTGCATTTTCTAATGATTTCCCACTTTATTGACTTTTCAGTCCTTTCTCGTCTCGTCTGTTTTTGTAGCCTCGTCTCTTACAAAAACGTCAATAACTCAAAAATGACCTTGTGTGTAAACATGTTAAAATCAAATAAACAAAATAGTGACACTCATTGTTATTACCAAAGACTAATGAAATCAATTTTTTATTTATATTTAACATAATGGAAATATGTAGCTTATATACAAAAAAAGATACTATAAATTTATAATACTAATCAAACAAATCTATTTCAGGATGCTACATTAACAAATGTATTTAAATGTAATATTTAATAATAAGCTTTGGATTAGTACATTTTTAATCACTCTGTATTATCTTCATATCATTCCGTTACATGGCCCTTTCATACTACCTAAGTACATTGTTACTTTTTTGTGATTCTCGAGTTCTTCCATTATTTTCTTAAATAACATCATGCTTTTACGTCGAATTCTTTATTAGATTTATATTCCACCAACGTAAATGGTTTTTTGATATAAAACCGGATTGATTGAATTCTTGGCATAAAACAGAACTAAAGGTAATTCCTTTCAACCAAAAAGAAAAATATATAAACACCTAATACCTTTTAAACATATGGATTTAACATAAAATTAATGAAACATGTCTAGGCTTTTATAAATAATATTTCATTTGATTTGCAAACGATTTCTACAGAACATATATCACTACTTTTATTTACGGGAAATTATTTTATTTTAAAATACTTATTTTAACATAGATGCAAAAAGATACCCCAAAGGGTACAAATCTGGTGAATAAGGTACATAATGTCCGGAATGATTAAGTTCGTCGTTTTTGTTAAAAATCAATTTAAAGATTAAAGATGAATGCATAGTCAATCAATAAATTCCTATTCATAGTTTTCTTGCAATACAACCAGGCATAATATGAGCCGATGCATTGTCTTGTAAAGAAATTAGGACTTCTGTGCCCCAAATTATCTATACATTTTACACCACGATATGGTATAATATCTTTTTATTATTGTGTTATTTTCTTTACCACATTTTCACTTCAAGAAATTCATACGCAATAACCTTTCTCATCGATTGGCTATTTATTTTTTATTAGTATTAAGATATTTGTCAGAAATATTTCTTATGTCCAATCCATGATATGGATGAAATGCATGCAAGAAAATGTTCCAGGTCTTCTGCAATTCGTTGCATCACAAATTTATTGCAACACCAATATTTCCCGGAATGGACACAAAAAGTGGTTTTTCTTGAATATATTATTCTTTCGTCGTTTTTTGAACAAAAATTTTTTTCATCTAAGACATACTTTTTGGATAAATCATTGTAATAACGGCCACGGTCTAATAGCAAAATAAAACGATTTGCTTAACAATGTATTTGTTATGCGTTCTCTTTTACGTACGAGAAAATTACAAAACTGACCTATATATCAACTCCTCGAACTCTCATAACAAAATAAAATATCCTGCCTCGTACATAGTTTATACAATTGGTCGGCAAATTTATGGCAAACGATTCGGAAATTAAGAAAAATTTCATTATTTAATAGGTACATTATAGGTGATCTAACAGGAAAATATATATTAATCTTATATCAGACCGTTGCCTGAGGTTTCTTCAGTGTCTATATCAAACAATACGAAAAATTAATTATAATTTATGTTTGAATATTAAACTTTATAAGAAGACACCTAAATAAACTACCGAAGATTTAAATTCAAGAATTGGTTGAATTGAAAAAATGTGTTTTCACTTACTAGATACCAAAGTTCAGTCATTAGCTGATAACTGACATTATTGAGAACGATTGTATCTATTGAGAAGGATAGTAGAGAAGGAGAGAGAACAATAATTATTAAATGGCCTATGGGATCATCCCATCTTAGTTTTTTGAAGTACTTTCTATGAAAGTACTTAAAGGACAGGGTACAGTCACATATTTGTCTTCAGTCCACTTAAAGAGAATATTTTGGGCTACTGCTATGGATAACAAAAATTGTCTTGGTCAAAGGTGTCCATGAAATGGAAAATGTCTATAATGGCTTATATCGTCCCTTTGAAGTTACTTTGTCAAAGTTGGTGGTCTGCAGGCGAAAGAAGTTGATGTGATTGTCAATCAATTGACATGCAAATTCTTTTTTACAATTTTTTGATATTCTATAAGATAAAATGCCTGTCTGTTCTGTAATCTTCCAAATTTCTTGAGACAGAGATTTTAAAGGTATTTGTAGGCTTTTATTGCGTACGTTGATAAACGTAATTAATAACTTCTACTATAAAGAACGATTGGTCTATCAGTACCTTTTGACATGGTTAGCTTTGCAAAATACAGCAACACCAATTTTTAAAACAATAAAATTTTTGGTATTCGATTGCTCTATGTAAGACATAAAATAATTTTAATTTACCTATATCCTTTCACTCAAAAAATAAAACTGACACATGTATATAACTGTAACATTTGTCAGATTAATTATTTAATACTATATATCTAACTTTCTAGGGGAAATCGATTGGAATATTCTGGCACGTTTCATCAATCATATATATAAAAATACAAGAAACTAGTCTCTTATTCTTTACCTCTCAAAATGATTGAAATCTTATATTATGCGCAGGTACCAATTCTTCTTGGACTGTATGTCACTGACAGGCACTCCCGAGATGGATAAGGCTGTGATGGATAAAATTGTAAACTTGGCAACGAGAAATAACGCAAAGCTGCTACATTCTGAATGTTTGGGAACAGTAGGTTATCTAAATAAGACTTTAGTATACAAGTATATACGAATGTTTTCTTTGATACAGTATCGACTTAAATGAATATATATATATATATATATATATATATATATATATATATATATATATATATATATATATATATATACATTGCTAATTTTCTAATTCTTTCATCTATCGACTTTTGGCGACATACTGATATTATTTTTATTCGATCGGACGTTCTTTACACACATTTAAACATTTATACACGTGGGATAAGACCGAATATTCATTTTATTATAATAGCCCGCTACACAGTGGTCTAGTTTGCGGACGAAAATGGATAAAAATAAAAACTATCTTTTAAAGCTCCGCCAGGTATTGAATTATACCTAAAAGCGATCCTCGACCTCTTTCTCGTGTTTCTGCATGGTCAGATAAGGTTTCAAAAAATAAAACCCGCCACAGGTAGGATTCGAAAATAGTCCCGGATTGGAACCGAACGACATACAGCCGTTTCGAACTTATTAGTTCTCATCAGTGCCGTACAAGGTACGCCGATCCAGGACAAATGCCGAATTAAATCTATGGGGTATACATCTTTATCGATACGATCTATGTCAGTAACATATAAGTCGGAAGTCGTATCGTGAATAGTATATTGTACAACAGGTGTCGAAAAATGTTTTTCGTACGTGTTTTACACTATACTTTTCCTACGGTTGCACTTAAATCACATTCGAGGGATGTATATATTTTTCTTCTTTTGCTTTCAAAACGACGATTTTTTGACATAATAAAACAACAATTATTATTTAATTTTAATAAACATTTACTTACTATTATTAGCATTAGCAATAAACATCATTATTAACAGCTAATAATATATTTTTTTATAATAGGCAATAATAATCTTGTTACAAACAATATCTATTTGAAGTTGTAATTAAGAGTAAAATTACTGCAATTTTCTAAATGAATTCCTGGCATTTCTTTGCGCTGATTGATAATTTTCTTTTACAATAGATATGTTATTGTTTGTTTTTGAAGAAGATGAGGGTCGCCTGGATGCTAAGTAAAAACGCTATCACTACTCTACGGTGTTTTGCGCACAGCGTGCGTAAAATGCCGTTTTACAGTTGCGTTTTTAGTGTGCTTTTGCTTGTTTTCTAAGCAACCATAGGAAAATAATTTTGTGCTCCTACATCCTCAGAATTGGCCAATATGCACACAGAGGCAGGTGTTTTGATAAATATTTGCTTTTAATTAGCAAAAACTTTTAGCAGCAGCATATCATAGTAAACGCTCCATGACAGACCCTTCTGTCTTAAAATTAGATGTACTGACAGTACATCTAATTTTTCTTTAAAAGACCATTTTATTCAATATTTTTAGCTGAAAGAACAGATCCAGTTGAATCACAAGCAAACTATCGGCGAACTGGAATTTCGCAATATCACATTAAAGGAGAAGAAAGGCCGCCGGTACATCATTCTACCGACACGGGAGGAACCACCGCCCATCAGTAAGTATTCACTCATTGAAATCTGTCTACACTATTCAGAAAATTATACAAAGAAAATGTTTTCATTATATTTTTGCCACAATAGGATATAGTGTTTGTGTAGTTCGTTAAATACTTTTCATAAATGTAATTAATTTTCATTTATAACACAAAGTTTCCAGATAGTAAATCTTATAAACTGTCGTAAGATGGATTTTTGTTTGTACTCCAATCCATCTGTAAATTCCTTAGTCATTAAGGATAAAGCAAATTATTCTTAATGTTTAAGGAATTTACAGATGGATTGGAGTATAAACAAAATTCAATCTCACTACAGTAATTAATTTTGTTTGTGGATCATATTTCTATTGGTCCTTTGCTAACTTCTTGATCTAAAAGCGGAACATGTCTAGCTTATAGCTATATATCGAAAGAGTATCATTACATATGGTACATATGTCTTCTTAACATATGGTACATATCCTGTTGTCATAACGATCTTTTCATTTTCTTAAATGTTTCATTTTGTGTATTTTATAATATCGATACTTTTAATAAATATTGTTTTTAATTTTAATAACGCTGACTTAAATTAATCTCATTAAAAATGTTAAAATTTTAGAGACTATAGATACCGGTTTGGATAATTTTAAAGAGAGGCGAGAATACTTCAGATGGTACAGCATCTACGTAATTCCCGAGACGTATAGAGCAATGTCCTTTGTAGTTAAGGAATGCTTAAGAGTAGAGCAAATGACACTATTCAACACGACCTATGGAATGAAATATGTTAGCTTGGAAGAATTCGATGCGATACAGACACAGTCTTCCAATCTGGTAAGAATCGTTCATGCCATTTTTTTTCCGTTTGATTGTTGAGTCTCTAAAATTCATATATGGGAACATATCTAATTGTGAGGGCACCCACTACTATTTGTTGATTTTATACTAACTTCTATATACACAGTTACGGTAGTCTCAGAAGTACTCTACCTGAAGTATAGATGACAGTTGTTGTTTGAAAAGAATGACTATGGTAGAAAGTACCAACCTTATAAAGCGCATACAGCAAAATTAACGCGGCAAGTCACCAATATCGACATAAATCTTCCACACGTACATAAGTATCTCCATGAGAATTTAAACGCATTATGACATTAATAACAACGCTATAACAACGTGCAAATAAACTCAATAAACAAAACAGGTGGCCGAATGACATCGGCGGCAATCTGGAAATACTCGACGGAATAATTAACACGGAAGCGAAGCCAGTAGCAATGAAATAAGCCCCTAAAAGCATAAGCAACCCAACATAAGAACACAAAACAATGAAAATATAAATTATGGTCGGTAGTAAGTAATTATTATCTAAATCAGGTTTTTATGCACGACTTTCCCTGCAATATTAAACAAAATAAACATAAATAAAAAGGAACAGACACGCGTATAATTAATATTAGAATAACTAATGTTAAATATTAAAATAAACGCCCTATAATGTTAAGGGGGTAGGACCTTAAAAACACAACAACAAAAGCTCGCATACAAGTCAGGTCAGAACATCATCATAACAACATCATAATAAAATATTGAGTGGCAGAGTTTAAACGAGTTCGTACGAGCTGCCAAGACGGACATCATAGTGGTCAATCAGATGAGGTGAAAATGGTATTGGATGACCGTCGACTGAAAGTGCGCGAGCTAGCAGACATGGTACGGATTTCAAAAAATGCTGTACATCGCATATTGACTAAACATTTGAACGTGAAAAAGCTGTGCGCAAAATCGAGCGTCCTTATTAAAAGACCCTATATATTTTATAAAGCATACAGTATAAACTGATAAAATTATTTATTAATAGTTAAGATTCTCTTGCCTGAATGTAATATGATGTTTGTACATAGTATATATAAACTATGCATAAAATATATGTATAATATTATGTACAAATATTATGTACAAAAAATACCTTTTTATTAGTGATAGATGTCGATGAGATAAATTTGTAGAAGAGTTTTATTCTTAACCGCAGCTCTATAACCTAGTGCTGTCTCTAAGTGTAACCCGAAACGATGAAGGTGCCTTTTAAAAGTCAGGGGAAGTTGGAGGTAACTGGGAGGAACCCGTAACTCAGGTGTATTTTTAGCGAAAATTATGTCTAGTTCGTGATCTAAATATCTTGAAGCACTGCACTTTCTCTATTTGAATGGAGCACTCGAAACGTGAACGTCGTTCTTTTTTCGCAGGTAATTAAACAGCTGAAGGGGCCGTGGCTGGAGACACTTGTTTACAATATCAGGATGTGTTTGGGGGATCTGGGTAAGGGATGGTTTGACATTACCGAACCCGTGTTCCGAACGTACGACATATCCAAGTTGAGGAGGTTCATGGAGCTTGTTAAGTTCAGGATGCAGGTAATTTGCGTGACATTTTTTTAAGCAAAACGACTTAATCACATTTTACAATTCCTACATCAGTGGTGGTTCCTTAGAGTGCACTTAGAGTGTATATGGACAATACCCCGATTGGAATTCTCGTACAAATTTTAGAATAGTGTATAAGTGAAATTAATTTTAATTTATATAGCATATTCGGGTCTACAAAATCATAAAGATAAGCATATTTACAAACCATACTGTAATGGCTGGCTCATACGAGACGACGTACTGCAGATTATTTCGCAGTACATGCAGTATATTAATAGGTCCCAAGCGGCCTAGCATGTTCACGCTTCCGTCTGATACAATGAGTAACACTAGACATAGTTTAATGCAAGCCCTTGTCCTGATACGTGCCACAGCCGTATTACACACAATGGAAAAGCAGTTTGGAATACGTCAAGAATTTTGCGAAATATTTTTTTCTTGCAATACCGCTGGAAGGGGTCAAAAGGTATTTTATATTTTCCATCTTCTGAAATACTTTAATTCTAATTACAGTGGCGTACGTTTGCAGGACCAAAGGGGATGCATTGATTTTAATAACAAAGCCTATATTTTGTTCGATATAGTGAAAGAGCACATTTTTTGGAGTAATGCCAGTAAGTTTTAGTAAGTTTCATAAAGAAAATTTCGAGAAAAATGCAAATAGAATTTATAAAAATGTATGTATTTGGTATGTCAGCTGGAAGAGGTTGAAAAAAAATTTATTTAACGTCAGTTGCATCAAGTTAGCTATCGGCAAAATTGATGTTTATGATTATCTATTATTTGAATTCAAATAATTTTAGTAACAATGTCTCTTTCGGAAAATTTCGCACTGAAATTCTTATGATGAGCCTCATTTTAATGAGGCTCATCACGATCATCTGCCAGTGGCGGCTCGTGATGAAATGAAACAGGTGTTCTGCACAGGGCCGATCCTAGAGTATTAGCCGCCCGCGTGCAAATTTCAAACGTATCTAAACTACTGGTGTCATAGGGACCGTAAAAAAATAGCGCCGTAGAAAATTTTGAAAATTTTCAAGGTCATGTGTTTTCCTGATACTTCAGAATTTTTATGTAAAATCCGTTTATACAAAAATATAGACTTTCACAAGAAAAATTTTTGGAATTTAATACCTTTTAGAAGAACATTCATGTTTGCCGTCATATTCTTTGGTTAAGAGAAAAGGCTTGTAAGGTGAATTTTCTACTAGAGGGTCTATAACACTTAAAATATTTTCCGGAAGAGTTTCAGCGTCACATTTTGTAGGTTTCAGGTATGTCCAAAAACGTTCAATCGGTTCACCATCGAGAATATATCTTAAAACTGCCACTAACTGAGTTTTTGTAGATACATCAGTTGTTTCGTCTGCCATAACTGCCAAAAATGAAGGTTTGTTAATTTCTTTAATTATTTCTTCATAACATACTTTTAATATGCAGTCTAAAAGATCATTTTGTATTTCTTTAGAGGTTCCTTTAAATACTGAAGCATTTTGTAGATGCTCGCTTAAAGTTACATCAAGCTCAGCAGAAAAATTTATCAAACCACGAAATATCCCCGGGTTTTGAGAGGTTTCAGCTTCGTCATGTCAGCCTAACAGTAACAAATGATACGCCGCCGCCGTTGTAATATTAAATTTTCATATTCAGAGCTCATACTCATCCACAAATGTACTTTTAAATAAACGAATAATAACGGAGATTTATGTAAGGAACGACTCAGGAAATTGAAGTACAATTGTGTTTCCTCATGAAGCGAACCATATCAAAATAATGATCATCAAATTATTACAAGGCCAACGTTACTTATAAATTATCCATAAAAACCAGCATTATTTTAATTTCCATTTAGTTCTATAGGTTTGCAACCTGCGTATCTAAAGCTATGTATAATGTACACTATTTTAATAATATGCTTACGATGTTTTTATATTTTATTTCGTCACTACTTATTAACTGTAGTATATTTAATTTACTGTAATTATACGTATATACGCTATGAGGAAAATACGTATACGTATTTTCCTCATAGCGAGTATATTTTTTGGCAAAATTTGATAAAATAAGGAACACATTTGTGTTATATTTGACAAATACTAATATTTTGAAGAAATGTTGAGAAACGAAGATTGAATTTTTTTCCATACACAAGTTAGTGTACCTATCTAAGTTAGTTTAAATATATGTATTTTACGAGCAACATACAACTGTTATATTACTCTAATCAGTGTGCAATGTTTGATTACAACGATGAATATGTTTCGGTTTTTCTTGCTAGAGAAGAAGAAGTTAGTCAGATATATTTTTCATATACTCGTAAAGATGATATGCCTAAAGATATTAGAGGCCGTGATAATTTACAGTTGTATATAAGAGAATGAAACAACGATTGATGAAAATTCTTCTCATTAGACAAATTAAGGTAAGTATTAATGAATAGGAGGAATGCTGTGTTTCAGACATGCGACTCTTAACGCAATCAACATAAAGAACGAAAAGTATTCGTGGAGATGGGTCATGGCCAACTAAGCCCGGCGTTTTTTATAAATGGCGGAATTGCCACTGTCATGTAATATATAGGTGCTTTATATTACTCGAAGTTATTTAGATATTTTGTTGTTGTCTCTTTCTAACTTATCACTATCACATATAATAGTTATACATAATTATCTACGCATAACCATTACAGGTCAAGAAATACGGAAAATGTAGCGGTAAAGAAATATTTAAATAAAATGTATTAGAATAGTACATCTAAGTATTTTTACATAATCGTGATATTTCGCCTCTTGTTTAAAAATTACTAAGCAGGAATATAGACTCGTATATTAAAAATAATCCACACAGTAGCATTCTGAATTTAATCATACTGTACCTCTCTTGTCTGTGATAAAAGTGTTGAAAATTAAGAAAATTGGAATTCCTGTAAACTAAAGCTTTTGTAGAAATTAATTGAATATGATACAGATAGAAACATCAATATCCACACAACCAAATAACATGTATCAGTCAAATAATTTGTAAAGAAATGGCGGAGTTGACAATATCATCTTAACGTATTTAGACTTTCGTTCAGTATTTTTTGACTGCCTTTGTATGTGGCTTCCTAAGCACCCGTCATGTTTAACGGGGCCATGTTTAACAGTTATGTGTGATGGTTATAGATTGCAAAAAGAAACAAACAATATTAAAAGATATTTGAATATACTCGAGTACAACAAAATAATTATACACATTGTAATGATCGTGGCACCTTCGCCAGTTATTTAAAAATTGTTTGTCGAGTTAAAAAATAATGCTAAAATACAAATAAGTGTTTTGACAAATTATCCTTTATATAGAAAAGTAAATTCAATCGTGAAAACTAGACACTGTCAGTCTACATTGATAGTCTACATTGACAGTCTACATTAAAGACAAGAATATCATTATTTACGGCATTTACATAATATACATTGGAAATAAATTATACGACATAATTTTCCCATAGAATATTTGCAATCACATGGTTATCGTGCCTATCTACAGAGTCGCCATGTAGCTAATGACATCCATATTTTATAAGGGGGAGAGTGAACAAAGTACAATACCTATTTTAAACAATTTTTGCGATAAAGTAATTATTAATATAATAGTTAATATAAAAAGTATGTTTTGTATTCTTTTATTTATAATGTGGCTTGTATTCACCTCGATGCGACGTTTCAAATAATAATTCCCTAGATATACCCTTATGTTTAAAAAAAAAAGTCGGTGGTGGTTATATCCACCTGGGTGAAGATAATTGAAAGTCATTACCCCTAAATTCGGGCAATCAGGATTAAAAATTCACAAGTTCTTGAAAAATATTCCTATGCAGGATTTCTTTAATCCTGTATATTTAACTTACAAAAAGTATTCCAGTTAAGATTTTCAACATGTATATTTTAAATTCCATATAAATTGACATACCTTGTACAATTTCCGGCCCGTTAGTTAGTTTTCCTCGTAAGTTCTTCCTTTACAGTTTTCCTCTTCAGTTTTCCTCTTTAGCTTTCCTCTTTAGTTTTCCTCTTTAGTTTATCTTTTTAGTTGTTAGTGGTTAGTTTCCATCTTTAGTTTTTCTTTCTTGCTGTTAGTTGTTAGTTTTTCCATTTTAATTGTTAGTTGTTAGTTACCCTCGTTAGTATTTCCTCTTTATTTATTACTTGTTAGTTTTCCCTGTTAATTTTTCCTTTTAAGTTGTTAGCTGTTAGTTTTCCTCTTTAGTTTTTTCTTTTGTTGTTAGGTGTTAGTCTTGCCCTTGTTCGTTGTTAGTTTTCCCTTTCAGTTGTTAGTTGTTAGTTTTTCATTTCTAATTTTCCTCTTTAGTTTTTTTGGTAGTTGTTAGTTTTTCACGTTAGTTTTTCCTTTACAGTTTTCCTTTTTTGTTTTTCGTTTTAATTGTTAGTTGTTAGTTTCCCTCTTTTAAGTTTTTCTTTTTTGTTGTTAGTTGTTATTTACCCTTGTTAGTTTTTCCCTTTTAATTGTTAGTTGTTAGTTTTGCCTTTCAGTTACTAGTTTTTCATTTCTAATTTTCCTCTTCAGTTTTTTTGTTAGTTGTTAGTTTTTCCTTCTTAATTGTTAGTTGTTAGTTTTCCTCGTTAGTTTTTCCTTTACAGTTTTGCTCTTTAGTTTTTCTTTTTTGTTGTTAGTTGTTAGTTTTCCTCGTTAGTTTTTCCTTTACAGTTTTCCTCTTTAGTTTTTCTTTTTTGTTGTTAGTTGTTAGTTTTCCTCGTTAGTTTTTCCTTTACAGTTTTCCTCTTTAGTTTTTCTTTTTTGTTGTTAGTTGTTAGTTTTCCTCGTTAGTTTTTCCTTTACAGTTTTCTTCTTTAGTTTTTCTTTTTTGTTGTTAGTTGTTAGTTTTCTTCGTTAGTTTTTCCTTTACAGTTTTCCTTTTTAATTTCTTTTTTTAGTTTTTCTTTTTAATTGTTAGTGGTTAGTTTCCCTCTTTATTTTTTCTTTTTTGCTATTAGTTGTTAGTTTTTTCTTTTTAATTGTTAGTTGTTAGTTATCCTCGTTAGTTTTTCCTTTATATTTGTTAGTTGTTAGTTTCCTCTGTTAGTTTTTCCTTTCAGTTGTTAGCGATTAGTTTCCCTCTTTAGCTTTTCTTTTTTGTTGTCAGTTGTTAGTTTTTCTTTTTAATTGTTAGTTTTTAGTTATCCTCGTTAGTTTTTCCTTTTTATTTGTTAGTTGTTAGTTGTCTGTCAGTTTTTCCTTTTGAGTGGTTAGGTTCCCTCTTTAGTTTTTCTTTTTTGTTGTTAGTTGTTAGTTACCCTTGTTAGTTTTTCCCTTTTAATTGTTAGTTGTTAGTTTTCCTCTTTAGTTGTTCTCTTTGGTTGTTAGTTGTTATTTTTCCTTTTTAGGTGTTAGTTGCTAAATGTTAGTTTTTCTTTTTAGTTTTTAGTTGTTAGTTTTACCTTTGCAGCTATTAGTTGTTAGTTTTTCCCTTTTAGTTGTTAGTTTTCCCTTTTTAGTCGTTAGTTTTCCCTTAAGTTGTTAGTTTTTCCTTTTTAGTTGTTAGATTTTCCTTTTTAATTGTTAGTTGTTAATTTTCCTCTTTAGTTTTTACTGTCTTAGTTGTCATTGTTGGCATATATCCTAAAACAAAGGAGAAAACTTTTTACAACTTTACAATATCTTTAAATCCCATGAAAGTATTTAACGACAGGCCTAAATAGTTTTGCAATCACTGTAGTAGTTATAAGTTTCACTTGGTGCATAACAATGTACAGCAACTGAAAACTATACGGTCTAATATGTGGAAGGGTACGTTTGTGTTCGAATATTTAAACTACATGTTTGATGTAATTTTTAATACCGAAAGTAGTTATAATATCGAAAACTTTTGTATTTAATATAATGTTATATAATTTCTATAATTAAATATCTATCATAGCATATGCTTTGGAGAGTTACTAGTAATTTGGAAATATATAACTAATTAATATCTTCAGGAAATTAATGCAGGTATTCCCAAATGAAGAAAAATAATACCTTACTATTAGCTTACAGGTGATCTATAATCATGTTTAATGGTACCTCTATTGGTTTGGAAGTAAAGACTTAATTTTTTACATCCATTTCTAAGGAAGCAATGACATATAAGAAGAATTAGCTTATTTGATTGAACATTAGAAAACTTTATATAATCAAAAATATACTTAGTGCAATATATGCATGTGATCACATCGAATTAAATTTCTTGTAATTTATCTATGTACATATTATTCACGATATTTTAACTACTTTTCACATTTATGTAGAATAGAAGCGTTAACTGGAATACATTTTGTAACTTGAGTGTGGAGGATATCAGTAAATATATTTGCAACAGATCGCTTTTGAAATCTAGTTCGCCACACTAATAGGGTAATCGCCTTCACTTGTTATCGCGGTTACTTATCCATGGGGATGTAACCGTAACAACTATTTTGTCGTTTGTAAGGGTATGTTTAGTGCTACATCCTTTGAAAAGTCGCATCGAGAAGAATACAACGCATACATGGCTTTCTAAATATTAAGTTAAAAAAATAAACATTTTTATTATAAACGTCACTACATAGTCAAAGGTGTACAAAATGTGTATAGGTTCTTTATCCTTGACGTATTTTGTTATGAAGAATACTGATAAGGTACATACTAAGGTACTTTTCTTAACTCTTTTATTTTGAATTGGCTGTTTTGAAGTCCAACTTAAACTCAATCTTACAAAATTTATAAGTGCGACATTACCTCGACTTTATCTCTGTGTTAGTGTTACTTTTAACGTGTTGTTTATGATTTTACATTTTAAAACTTAATTGGAAATATGTTATACAATAAAAACTCTTCCTATGTAAATTTCAGATGACTATTTAAGTTGCTCGATAATTTACGAAGACACAGATCTATCAACCATTAAACAAGGTATTGAGTCGTTCCCGAGTGTTTGATTATATAAGCTGTATGTACATAAAACTAATGTATTTCAAAATATGGAAAATTTAAAACACCTTTTGAGTCCTTCAAGCGTTTTTGCAAGAAATAAATATTTCGCGAGATTTTTCAGGTGCTCCAGATTTCTTCTCCACAGTGTACACAGTGAGCTGTGTAGTTAAGTTAAATATCGTACCATGATGAAATAAACTGTGATTTATTTTTATCTCTTATAGTGATAGAATGTACCCGACTAATTAAAAAATATATATTATTAAAATGATAAATCTTAACCCTGATTCAAATAAAACAATATGTAGCCTCTAAGAATATTTAGTTCAATGTATTGCTTAGTTGTGCTTCGTACACAACTTTTGATTTTCTCTTAACTAAATTGTAAGATGTACTTGTAAAATTTTGACGATTTTCACTTTAATAATATTTCCTTGTTTCTAGTTGATTTCAGTTAATTTCCACTTTCCAAATTGGAAACTACTTGACCCTATTTGTTAAAATTCTGGTTGGTTTATTTAAGTAGATGACGATTTCTTTCATCAAATATTACGATACGTATTTCAATTTCAAAATGGATTCAAAATGTTCTGGTATTTTACATATTTTAAAGTACATCTTGATAAACTTATTTAGAAAAGATAACACTATTTTACAAATGGGTTAAATTTTAAATTCAAATTCTATTTAAATCATAATATTTACTATATCGGGAATTTAGATTTGATATTTCTTTTTAATAAAAAAATTCTATGACGTTTCTGCAGCTACTGGTTATAATGATGCAAATATTAAACAACACACTATTGTGTTCATTTATATCCCAGTACAATTAATATTAATTACGGCCACATTTCATACCATGGCCATCTAGACTTATACGATAAAATAGTTTTCAGCCACTTAAAACGAATGCCATTCTCTATATATAGGTGAAAAGAGAAATTTAAAGGAATTTAGCCGAGATAAAAAATATACAGGGTTCTGTTTGAAATAAACAAAGTAGATTTAAGACACTTTCGGTTTAACTGAAAGTGGAAAAACATCCGTTTGGACTACAAAAAGGATACCCATGCATTATACAAGTTTACTAAGTTACAAAATAATATTTGTAAACTAATCATTCTACAGGGTGTTATATACCTCATGTGTCAACCGGATTCTCATTTCATCCAAAGTTAATCTAATTGAATTAAAATGTATTTAATTATATCCATTTTAACCTCTTACTGCAATCATTTGGATTAATATATTATTTAACTTGAAGAAAATGAAACATTTTCCTGATTTAGCTACGTATTTAATATTATAGGCAATTTAACTGACTTCCATGTTTATTGTTTAAAGTACACTTTACGTGTTCTGGTGCAGAACTCCCTGAATACATTCATAAACCTTGTGGAAAACCCTTGTATTCCTTTCTTGGGCGTAGAAGACGATTTTGAGTGGGGATCAGATCTGGTGAAGAGTCAGTTCACTTCGAAATATCCGCCTCTGTTTAATTTTCAACTGAGGATGAACGAGAAGGGGGCTTATTATACCACTTCTCCGGAGCAGTTCAAGGTACGTATAAATTATTCAAGACAATTCCTATAACTGATGAAATACATACAACCCAACTTAGTCTTCCAGATGCACAATATCCTATCTGTCTCACATTTATGTTTAAATTTTCCTAAAACAGAGTCAGTTGACATTTTAAACTGTTCTTCTGCCTCATCAAGCATGTTCAGGGACTTCGATAAACTTCATAATGTTCATAATATTGATGCGACAACAATAACAATATATCAGTTTTCTCTTCTTTCAACCAAGATACCACAATGGGAAGACTAGAACATCGCTTTACACGGAAACGTCTTAATATGAACTAAAATACTGCTTCAGTTACAGATGAAACATTATTTGTTTCTTCTTTAATGTAATGTAATACCAATTATTTAAAAACAAACGATAGTTAACTACTTTTAAATAATTACGAAATTAGTTAATAGCACAAAGGTAACGTTTATGATAACGTCAATGCTATCATAATTCGGATTCTGAATATCTGGAATGCAAAAATTATAAATCGAAATAATTTTGGTATACTCTCAGACACCATAGTCTGGTTTGGTGATTTGGTCTAGTTCATGCATTGAACCTTACATATATCTAACCTCGTTTTAGGGGCATTTCTGGCGTACCACAAAGATGTGATTTAGACCCATTACTATTAATTATATCCGTGAATTAGCTTGAACATCTTTAATTGTGTTTTTCTTGGTGAACTTTATCCTACTAATGTAAAAATTAATATAGAAACTAAAACACCCTATATAACAAAGCAAAATTACAGTGAAAGCGATGAGCTAATTTAGAATTCCGTTATTAAAACAAAATGTGACATAAATGCGTCCAAATATGGTTAATTGTATTTATTAAGAATACGGATTCTTCTAATTTCCTTTATTGAGATAACTGCCTCGTCAACGCTTTATTTAATTGTTAATACATTTTCTTTCAATAAAAAATGTTTAAAACTAAATAGATCGATTAAGTGCAAGTTTGTTATACATGCACATTTTTCAAAGAAAGTGTGTCATGATATTTCATATAAAACGTATTTTCCTTACACAAGTTAAATTTAATTTCTGAGCAGCTTAATTTTTATTACTTCTTGTGTTTTAGAAAATTTATTTATTTCTTAATCAAAAGGTGCCACATCACAACTTCCTATTTAAGTAAAACTAGAGTCACAGGCCCAAATTTCGAGTACGTAACTTATCTCTAAGTTTAAATTAAGGTCATTTTAAGATTTAAATGTATTTTCTCTTGTCTGATTTGAAACTTGGGACCGCGCGATTCTAACCTTTATAGTTTTATACTGTTTTAAATTACAAATTCTAATAAAACTACCCATTGGCCTCGTTAAATCGGTGCACGAGAATAACCAAAACTATTATACTATGTTATGGATTAATATTATATTACCGACAGTCCCGAGGTAAATTTAATTTGTAGATGTTCTGAATAGTTTCGATATAATGCACCATTAGATGTATATGAAGTTTAACCACATTTTACTTCCTGTGTGCTTTAATTAAAATGTAGCTTAATTAAATTACTTATAGATGAGTACGTGAACATTTACTTTTAATATGCCAGAATTTGCAAATTTTGTTGCGGTATTGCCTTGTTGTCATCCAGAGTATGAAAAATTTGTCTAGTGCAAACAAATTAACAATAAGCACAAGCAAAATAATGAATGGTATAGTTGAAAATGTATTTCCCATTTGTGAAACTAATTCATCCTTGATATTTTATTCTCAACATTTTCTTCGAAATAATCTGGTTTTCTTATCTGTAGTGTACACTACTGACCATTATTTAGATAAAACTACAAACAATTATATTACAGATATTTGTTGAAACTATAAAATGGTTAATCTAAGGTAGATTTCTCTCCTTTTGGCATTCTTATATTTTATTTACAGTACTCCATTCCTTTAACTAAAGGATTTCTCTGCCTGACCTTCTCAAACACCTTATTTAACATTTCTAATCTTGTTCAGAGTTTGTTCTCTCCATAACCCTTCGAGAACATTAAGCAGGAATATAATAATAAAGTAACAAAGGAAATCCACGATTCCGTATGTCTCGATTTTTTCATAGGCGTAAATTTTCTCTGATATATTCATAGTTCTTCCCAAAAACAAATGTTTCACAGTTAATTTAAAGCTTCTGAATGGACGATGATTTGATTTTGATAACGATTTTGATTTCTCAAAAAAACGAAAAGGGGATAGTTGATCACCATTCCATCAGCAACGATGGTCTGTTGATTAATACCAACTACGAATTTCCATACTTATAAGGTAAAAGGTGGTCCAACCAAAACGCACGATGTTAATTGTAAATAAAACAAAAAGTTTTCATTATCTTAATATTTATCTTAATTATTAAGAATTATCTTAATATTTTTTATTATGATAGAAGGGTCTATGACAATTATGTGTGAAACAAAATATCGGCCAAATGCTCGCCACGGCTTCGGTGGCATACCTCTATCCGACGGTCCATATTTTCAACGACTCTGAGACATAATTGAGGTTCAATGTCGTTAATGTGCCGAATTATCTCATCCTTTAGCTCTTGAATTGTTCTTGGCTTATTGACGTACACTTTTTCTTTTAAATACCCCCAAAGATAGAAGTCCAACGGTGTCAAATCACATGATCGTGGCGGCCAATTAACATCGCCACGACGTGAGATAACACGGCCATTGAATTTCTCGCGCAAAAGTGCCATTGTTTCGTTGGCTGTGTGGCAAGTGGCACCATCCTGTTAGAACCACATATCGTCCAGGTCCATATCTTCAATTTCTGGCCACAAGAAGTTCGTTATCATCTCGCGATAGCGAACACCATTCACGGTAACTGCTTGGCCGACCTCATTTTCGAAGAAGTACGGCCCGATGATGCCGCCAGCCCATAAACTGCACCAAACAGTCACTCTTTGTGGATGCATCGGCTTTTCAACAATCACTCGTGGATTCTCATTTGCCCAAATGCGGCAATTCTGCTTGTTAACGAATCCACTGAGGTGAAAGTGTGCCTCGTCGCTGAAGATGATTTTCTTTGTAAAGTCACCATTCACTTCTGTCTGTTCAACCAACCATTCGGCGTATTGACGACGCTTGAAATGGTCAGTAGGCTTCAGCTCTTGAGTCAATTGAACCTTGTAAGCGTGTAAATTCAAATCTTTATTCAAAATTCGCATCAGTGATGTTCGTGAGATGTTCAATTGTTGGGCACGACGACGAGTCGAGGTTGACGGCCCTTCTGCTACACTATCGCAAAGAACAGCAATATTTTCCGCAGAACGAACTGGGCGAGCATGCACAGGTGTTTTCACATTTCCTACAGACCCGGTTTGCTGAAATTTGCGCACAATTCTCCCGATTGTGAACACATTTGGTCGATTATGCTGACCAAAAAAGTCACGAAGTGCACGAAATGCATTTTGATTTGAACGCTCATTTTCGTAAGAGGCTTCAACAATCTTAACGCGCTGCTCAATTGTGTACCTCTCCATGGTTGAATGTGTCAAACACTGAAACAAAGAAATGTCAAATTAAGTTCGGCAAAAAGCTTGACGTTAAGGTGTGACTCACAATTAACATCGTGCATTATGGTTGGACCACCTTTTATTTTCCATTAATTTTTTATTTAATTTCTTCTTCTAATTGTTGCAATTACTTTGCAGGACTGTTCTGTTTATTTGTTCTTTCCCTTGCTCTCCATTATCTCTCTTCACGCCATTCGTGGTTTCTGTTTGACATCTACTACTGAATTGTAACTTATAAGTCGGGAATCGAGAAAGGAACCACCAAACCGCAAAGCGGTTATCAAGTGGTTTCCGAATAGCAAAGCTATTACATAATCGCTGTAAGAAACAACTACTCCTAGGGCTAAAGCCCCGCCAGGCATTGAATTATACCTAACAGCGATCCTCGACCCCTTTCTCGTGTTTCTGCACGACCAGCTTTTTTTTTGTTTTTTTTTTCTGTCTGTCGTTCGCATTTCATCTGGGACAAAAAAAAAAGATCTACTGAATTATTACATTTTCTAATACCAAAAAATTTTACAATTTATATAATAATATGGTATAGTTTAATATAACGATTATGACCGCAAATACACCCATGAGGGTTTCTAATACTTAAATTGTAAATTTGACTTCATATGTTAAGCGATTGATTTCTTTATTACTTCATTTTCCTTTCATTCCTCTCATTATTTCATTTTGTGTTTAATAAATGAATACCAGACATTTAACAGTCAAACACATAAATTAATAATAGAAACTTGAACCTAATTTAATTTTGCTCCCTGATGAAACCCTACTACGTTGTGTATTTTGTCAATATTCCGGTTGGTGTAGTGTCCATCAAACGACGAATATGAACTAAATACAACTATTACTCGTTACTTACTTAGTCTATTCTATTTTTATTATTTAAATACATTGTAGATCATTTTGCTGAAGATATTTGATGATGCCCTAAAGCTTACCCATCAGATAATACAGGTGCATCCCCTGCTCCTGTCTAACCTGCGTTTTCCCAAAGATCTATACCTATCGTCCGTGGGATTACTGTCTGACGAAGTTTCCGAAATCAGAAACAGATTCATGCTGGCTTACGAAAAGGCGTTAACGCCACTATCTGCTTATGCTACGGAGTATTTGTGCCATCTCGAGTTGTTCAATCTGGACATCGCCAAATATATCGAGTAAGTGGTAAGAAATATACGTACGTGAATTATGATTTAATTAAAGAAAAAATTAAGAAAAAAATCTTAGACACAACTTCCCCTTTCTACCATTTAATTTCCTCTCCTCTCATCTCCTACCCTCTCTTATATTCTCCTCTCCTTTCCTCTCTCTCCTCCCCCTGTACCCCTTCTGCTAAATCCTTCCAAGAATTTTTATCTTTATTCTCTGTAGTAATTCTTCAGTGAAAGGCTTTTAACTTTTATTTTCTAACCGTTTTCTTCCTCTTCTCTATAAAGTCTTCAGCATTCCCAATATGATATTCTGTGTTTTCTATTACGTCAGCGACGTGAGTAACTGATCCGTCTACAGTGATGATTTGATGGCAACGTTTGTACTTATTTTTCTTTCCCCTACTTTTTGAACACCAAGTTCAATATTATAATACGTATATTTCTAGAAACTACATTAGTGAACAGCATTCTGCGGCAGAAGTGAAAGAAGATGTATCCCTACATTTCCGATTGAAGGAGAGTCTGGAAACCACCTTGCCCGTCAATATATCCATAGGACCGTTTTTCATTTCCGTGGACGCCTTAAAGATATTCCTTATAAACAAGAGGCAGGAAATTGCCGTTAAGCTCTTGCATATGTTCACGATCAGAATGAAGTCCGCAATTGAAGATGTAAGCATAAAGGAGACATTCAAAACAGAAACAGGGTGCAAATTTGAATAAAGAAAATATTTCGAGCACAATTTACTGTTATAATTATGACTATTTATTTTAAGGTCCTCTCGGAGTATAAAGCAATAATGATAAGATTAGTAGAAAAGCCAGAATCTATTGAACATATTCTCGATATCAGGGATTGGATAGAGACCGTTCCCATGTCGGTGAAAACTCAAGAAGAACTATGCAAACGTTATTTACTAGTAAGATTTTAATTAACAATATTATTCTCCATCTGCAGAATTAAGGTGAACTTTGACATCTACGCTGTCTCGCATCGATCTAGTATGTGGCACACATTCATACTTGATATAATCAAAGTGTATAGCCGGATAAGCAAGCAAGATCTGCCGCCACTGATTCTTAAAAATCCAAAATTGCCGACTGATTTCTAGTAATAGAAATAAATTGTTGAAAATTTCAGATTTTAAACCCGTTAAACGCCTTTCAGCTTTTAGATTTACGACATAATTAAAAAAAAACATGTTTTGTGATTTTTATTTTATTGTCATTGTTCTACTATATATTTTTAGGAAGAATAATTGATAAGAGACATTTTTATAAAAGCGATATTTGTGAAAAACTGTCAACCATTCCTCTTTTTCTTTTAATAAAAAAAATGTTCAATATTATACCTTTCGGGTGTAACTCACGAATTTTTCACAGAAAACTCCTCTTTCCCACTTCTATATACGGTAATATTTTCAATTTGATTCATTTGTGCAGAGTATGGGATGAAAGTAAAGAAGTCGATAGCAGCGCTTGCAGTTGATACAAATTGCATTAAAGTTATTTGTCAGGAGTAAGCTATCAGTAGTAGGCTCTCAGTAGTAGGCTGTCAGGTCATATGTGTGTTTGCAAAAGTTACGCGGCCCATTTTGGTTATAGTTGCTGGGTTGCAAATTCCAATAATACCGAAAGAAATAGTAAATTCAAATGTTATCGATTTGCTACGGCAGCTTGAAAATTATAACAATGCAAGAAATGGATAGAAGTGGACAAAAAGGGGTTTACTAAGAAGTTGCTTATTGGTATTACTCCTGGAGGCTTTATTTCATTTAAGTCTAAAGTGGTAGGTGGAAAGAAAAGTCACTGACAAATGGATTAAATTATTTGGAAGATGGCATTATTTTGGCGGACAAAGGGTTTCCAGAACTAAGACGAGTTTTGGACGAACCTAGAAGCAAGTGGGGATAGTTATGCCACCTTTTCTACAGGGCAGAAGACATTTTTCCAGAGAGGAAACTTAAAGCACTTACAACATTACCCGTGTCAGAGTTCATGTCGAGCGAATAATGCAAAGACTAAGAACTTGTCAGATTTTAATTAAAATTCCGACTTATCTATGTAACTACGTTGATGCCATTGTACATATTTGTTGTGTATTGGTAAACTTAAAACCCTCAATAATTAAAGAAGTAATAGAAAATAATCATTTATTGTGAATAGTCAACATTAATTCTTATAATTCTTTATAAACATTTCTTCTTATTTATTTGGTATTACATAAAACCTATATTAAATTGCCTACATCTTTTCCAATGAAACTTCGTTTTTCGTATGTCACATTATTGCTACCAGCAGCAGTATTTACCAAAAACAACGCTTGTAAATATTGTTCAATATAAAAGATTTCACTGCATAATATTGCATGTTTTATGAAACCTTCATCCCTTTATTGAAAGAAAACGCTTGCTAAGGTCTTTGTCCGCGAAAATTGATGCAGTGAAATTATATTTAATGTGATGTTACATGCATTTTTAATATTACCAATATAATCAGAAGTTCTGCAAGACAATTGAAATGATTAATTCAAACATTTAGGGCTAATTTAAAATAAAAATCCTCAAATACTCAAAAGCGTTGATATCAAACGGTTTATAATTCTCAATTACATTATTTCTAAGGCTTTAACCCACTGTTATTTAGGAATATGAGGTGCTGGATACATTCTGGTATTCCATCCCCGACGAGGATTTTCAGAATAAGTGGGAGGCTGTGGGATGGCCACACAAAATCCGCCAACAGATAGAGGTAACGGATCAATTCCTCAAAGACGAGGAGGAACGTTTCTACACGTTACAACTCGACGATGAACTGGCGCTGCAAGAGAAAATCGAGACGCTAACTGCCCAAGTGGTCCAAATGTCGCAGATAAGGGACTTCACGAAGGTAGGGTAAAAGTTTAATCAGAGAATCAATTTTGCCAGTATTAGTACGCCACGGAAGATTTCGAGGGGTCGAAAGCGGAGTTGTCGAGATTGTTAACGTATTTGGGGCGTATTTTATTTATTGAGCTTTTTTCTATATCATATTTATATCGGTTGTCTTCATTATGTAGAAGTCACTTTAAGGAGCAAAAACTTTTTATAATACGTAAGCGAATCCCAGATATTTTCATTAGTTTAAAGCTGTCAAAACGAAAATAACTTTTTATACATACATATACATTTTAATAAAATAGTCTTGTAATAAGAGCAAAACATATTGAAATATAGATTATGGAAGTTGCGAAAATGCGTAGATACAAATGAATACAGTTATACCTAGGACAAATACTTTAGTCCTTTAATTTTTCTTTAAATAAATCTTGACGCCAATTAAGGAGCTATAAAGTAATGAACTCTATATAGAAGTAGACAGTTTGTGTTAAAAGCTTTAATGAAAGCAGCTACACCAATGAGGTATATACAACCAATTGTCTGTTTATATTTCACTTGTTGAAATTTCACGTAGCGTATTGTTGTTTTTCAGTTTATTTTATTTGTTTGATTGTTTTGTAAAGAAAGATCTGGGAAACCGTAAGAGTTACAAAGAAGGTTAAATTAGGTTAGAGTTCCACAATAGTATACCTAATAATATGGTACCAGAAAATTAGTGATGTCTGGATTAGTGTTTTTAAAATATTAGAAGAACTGCAAACTTCTGGAAAATCCGTTCTAATATTTTCTGACGTTGTTTAAAGAGACATCAGAGAACTAAAAGAATTTGTTCATTGCCATCTTTTATTCTTCTTTAATCATTTTTGTTCAGACGTTTCGTCTTTCCTTGGCTATCATCAGATTTATTATTTTAAATATGTGGATAGTCAGTATTTTTGCTCCAACTCGTAATCTTTCGTATGGAGTTTTTTTTTAATTTAAACCTTTTATTAATAACGTAATTTAATTTTTAAATCACTTTTTGTAAAACTAGTGTACAAAATATTAATTTATTATTAACTAATTATAAAAAACAATAAATAATTATAGCAAGTGTTCAAATAATTGTTCATTATCTTTTATTCTGCGAAGTGTTGACCTTAAGATATTACGCAACATGCAGCTACAAATTTTACGAAATGTACATGAAGATCGGGTGCCCTGTATACTGCCAATAATTTTTTTAGCGCTCTAAATTGAAAATAAAAATTAACATTTCGTTAGAATATCGATAAAATTGTTTATTTTGTTTCAAACTTTAGCCTCTTTCTGTACAAAATACTCATAGTTTCTACAAGTATAATGTACAATCTTATCTAATTTCTTTTTCGATATATTAAATTCCATACGACTGATGCTGCGCCGCGTGTCTTTTTTTCTCCCCCCGTTCCTCGTTCCCTTTTACGTGTCCCTCTAAATTGAATGAAAAAGTTAAGAATTGGAATATTTGTCTCATTAGTTTCTAATGGAACAGTGAGTTGTCAAGTGAAAGAAAATTTTTGTATAGCTTGTTTACATCGGGGACCAACTACCCCACCTCCCATTACCCCCTTTACTAAGTAAGTGAAGGTCTGTTGAAATTTATTGCCATATATTTACCTTGTTTACGAAATTCTACATTTTATTATGAATATAACCTTCTTCAAGAATTTTATATATTATTTTAATATAATTTAGTATTGTAAGTAATGTTTTAGATACTATTCCATTCAGGAAACTAAGTAGGAAATACATACATATGTAATTTTTAATCGAAAATCACGCAAATTCAAACTTTCATTGTATTTAAATAATATGGTTTTTGTATTCTTCCCTTTATTTAGTATTGGTAGTAATTTACTATACACCATTCAACTAATAACCGACTGCTCCATTCTCTGCTAGAAAAATTGAGAAATTTTAAGAATTTATGAAGAAATTTTAGGTACAATCACGAGATTTATTCTTAAGTTATTACAATATTAATTATGTCAGAAATGAAAAAAAATATATTTCGTGGACCTTTTGAAAAGCAAGCAAACATTTGGAAGCAATTTTTTTCAATGGTTTTCTTATAATTACCCAAGAACTACTGACGATAAAATATTTCACCTGTAGATCTTAAAACTTAGAACCTTGGAGCTTCAATTTTCTTCCTTTAAAATTGTTCTGTGACTATTTTTCTCCAACTTACAGCCCATTGAGGATCGCCCAAAAATTTAGGATTTTTTTTACATCCTTTCATATTTTGCCTAGTGTATATAATTGATGATTACTTATTTAAATGCTATGTCGTACGATAACTTTTAGATACACGAAACTGCCGTTGACATGAGAAGAGTTTGGAAGGGCATGAAAGAAGGACAAGAACAGGGTCAACTTTTGAACCAAAGACAGAAACTGTTCAATGTGCCCGTAGTACCATTCGACACCTTGAACAAGTTAATTAAGGAATTCGAACCATACAAAAATCTTTGGGGCACCGCGTCAGGTACAATTCTCTATTAAATTTCTTGAAAAATCTTTCACTGAAAATCTGATAAATTGACACTAATGCTCTATATCCCATAGCTTGTACCCTTACACATTTTTTGGTATATAGATTGGTTAAAATTGCACGAGATTTGGATGGACAACCCCATACTTAACATCGATGCGGATTCTATAGACTTAACGGTCACGGATATGTACAAAATGATGCTGAAATTGATCAAGGTATTCGCTGATATAGAGGCGGTCCAAAGCGTAGCAATTGAGATCAAAAATCAGATAGACGATTTTAAGCCGATGATCCCTCTAATCCAGAGCTTGAGGAATCCTGGAATGAGGCAACGACATTGGGGCAAATTTGCTGAGGAAACAGGTAAGAATATGAGGTATTCACTCTTAATGCTAGGTTGTTCCTATAGTTCTATGAAGATGAAGTTAATCCATTGTCAAGATAAATAGATATTTCGTTTCTGACGAAATGTCGTGGTGTGGTCTTTGTGTTCTTGTATTTCTCTTTCCTTGTGAAGAGAACTGCTTCTGTTTCTGTTTGGGGTTAATAGACATAGTGTTAACCTACACCTTTTTCTTGAAATTATTGGTGGTCTCTCCAGGTTGTTGTGAGTTTCCAAAGGATAGGAGTTCCCGAAAGATTTCTTTATAGTAACTTGCGCAGGAGTTGCACTATATATTGATTGCTCTGTTTCATTAGCATCTTAATGTGCCTTTATAGTAAGCTCCTTCAGGTTTACTATAAAACCTGTCAAATACTGTACATCAGTTATAAATACTCTTCAATGTGATGCCTGTTTGCTTCAATGCATGTGTAAATTCAAGTACTTGTTGGATATTTCACATCATTTCTAGCAATATCAGTCGAATTCCCTTACGCAGTTTACCTTTTATGTCTCGAAGGTTTTGATTTATCAACGCAGTCTTTAGATTTTAAATCACCTCATAAAAAATCTACATGGGTTATATCAAGTTGCTTAGGCGGGTACCGCAAACCGGGGTTACTTTATCCTTTCAGGGGTTACTTTGCTCCACATTCACACAAAGTTAACAGTTGATTCACATAAGAAGTATACATAGATAACCCAAGATATATCATCGGTATAATAAAGCTTACCCATCCTAAAATGTTCACGTTGATATGCTGCATTGCCCGTACTTCTAGGATGGTTATAATAACGCGATGAAATTTTACACAGAAATCCGCAAGTTTTCTTGGTGCTAAAATGTAGTGCCTGTAGGAGCTGTTGTTCTTGATTTACAAGTATGTATTTGCACATATAGGTTTTGTAGTACTAAGTAACTGTTTTTCACTAAAAACTCGTTTCAATAATTCGTTAGAAGCAGTAAAAAATTCTTGTTATAACCTGCAAATTTGTACACTTTTGGGGATACTTTGCTCCAGAACAAGGGTATCCTCATTATTTTTGCATTTCTACCTTATCAGCTAAACTAATTTTTGTTTTGTTAAAGAAATTCCGAAAAAGTATACAAGGTAATTAGGTTCGAGAAAATATGCCGAGTATACGCAAGAAAAATTACAGGAATGTTTAACTGAAATTAAAAATGGCAAAATATTGCTGAAATGCCGAAAAATATATAACATTCCAAGATGAATGATTCTCAATAAATTAAAAAGCAAACGTGCTCTAAAACCAGGAAAACAACCCCTATTGCCCAGTGATGAAGAAGACCAATTTGCTAATTGCTTAATTTCTTTGGCTGAATATGTGTTTCCCATAAATGAAAGCGAATTGAGACAACTAATAAAAAACTATTTAAATCGATGGGGAGGGACAGTAAAAATATTTGTAAATAATTCACCTGGTAACGACTGGATGAAAGGATTTATAGCCAGACACCCTCAACTCTCACAACGTTTCACTGAAAACGTATCTCGGAGACGTGCGGCGGCGAATGAATCTATCTTTTCAAAAAATAAAACCCGCCATGGGTAGGATTCGACATTTATCCCGGATGGGAACCGAACGACATACAGCTGTTTCGAACTTATTAGTTCCATCGGTGCCGTACACGGTACGCCGATCCAGGACAAATACCGAATGAAAGTTGTGGGGTATACATCTTTATCGATTCGATCTATATCAGTAACATATAAGTCGTGATCGTGCAGAAACATGTGAAAGGGGTCGAGGGTCTTTTTTAGGTATAATTCAATGCCTGACGTGGCTTTAGCCTAAGGAATAGTTGTTTCCTATAGCGATTATGTAATAGCCTTCCTATTCGGGGACCAATTGATAACCGCTTGGCGGGTTTGGTAGTTCCTCTCTCGATTTCCGACTTATATGTTACTGAAATGAATTTATGTTATGAACTTTTATTGAAAGTTTGTCTAAAGAGCTAAATGGTGTTCCTCCTACCAACATATCGAACTTTGACGAGACAAACCTTACCGACGACTCGGAGAAAAAAAGTCCTTGTCAAGAAAGGATGCAAGTATCCGGAAATAATACGTAATGCCTCTAAAACATCCGTCTCTGTGGTGTCTTCTGGAAATGCCGCTGGGAAACTTCTTCCCTCATACGTCGTTTAGAGAGCTACCAAACTGTGGACTACTTGGATAGAAAATGGACCGAAAGGATGTCGATATAATTCTAGGACCTCTGGATGGTTTGATTTGGCAATTTTTACAGATTGGCTTGAAGGCCAATTATCATACGAGAAAAGATATATATCCTGGGGAAATAGTGAGTTTTAACGACAATAAGGTCACGATTAACTCCATCGTAGAGCCTTTGAAATTGTGGAAGTGGCCTACAAGGTACCGCGAAATGTCCCACTCTTGGTCCGACGTACTGGGTGCCATTAAGTCACTTAAACAAGTGTCCAAACGAGGAGTGCTTGCAGTTCCTGACTGGATAACTCTTTTCTTTTTAAATATATTTCGGTTTTGTTATATTTTTGTTTTTTACAAACTTCTGTTTTTATTTCTTTTTCATTTTAGAATGTAGTTTTGTTTGTTTTACATACAGATACAGAAATCTAAATTCTTGGAATTTATTTGATATAGATTCCAGCATTGGGGAAATCTCTATCATGTAGCAGTACCTGCTTTGCTTCGTATATCATAACTCATATTTTACAATGGATTTTAGAAACTGGCGCAAAGTAACCCCTGTCCATTGATAGACTTTGCTCCACTTTTCAACAAAAAAAAATAATACATGTGTCAACTGTTTTTTGATTAAATAACACTAAATCAATGTTACTAGAGCTTTTATTTATGTTTTGTAAAGAAGGGGGACTTTTATCTACATTCTGTTAATTTCGTATTCAACCATTTTCAAAATTTCCCTAAGAAATGGAGCAAAGTGACCTCAGTTTACGGTACTCAAAAAGTCTAATAAGCTTTCGATCCATTTCTTGGAAATTACTTAGGCAACCAAAAATCGACGAACATCGATTATATAGTGGGAATAGGTTCTTATCTTATTGAAACATAATTACATCATTCAATACTTCAAATATCTGTGTATTATAAAATGGAACAACTAAAGCCGGAAGAGGTTCTAAATGAAGAAATTCTTTACTATAGCACCTCTTCGAAGGAATAAGGTCCTACAATGCTATCGTGAACAATTCCTATCTACGAATTAATTTTTTTTATATTTTGCGTGCATCCGGTAAAATATATATTTTATTTGTAATTTAACAAAACGTACGATCTTGTGTAGTATAACTGACATGTGTTTTTTAGGTTTGTATTTTATTTGAAAGTTTTTTATGTTGCAAATAATCTTAAACGTGTTTCCTTGCATCTTCATCGATTAATATTTTATTTACGGTGACTTAAAACTTACAAAATCAAAATTTAATAACGTAGTATCTTGAAAAGGTTAGAGTACTAAACAAAATTAGAATCCCTTCCAACGCATTGCAAACTGACACTGAAAAAGCGACACGCTTGACATAAATGTCTACTCTCATTACATGTTTTCATTTTTTGCAAAGTGTAATATATCGTAACATGATATATTTTTCAAGGGATTTTGATCGATTTCACGCCTACTATCACGTTTAACGACTTCTTGAATTTGGGTGTTGGGAACTACGCCGACTTAATGATCAAGGTAGCGGAATCCGCTAGCAAGGAATATTCTATAGAACAAACGATGGCGAAGATGAAAGCCCAATGGGAAGACAACCTTATGGAACTGACGCCATACAAAGAAACTGGTAAGGATTTTTCTTCATTCTTTATATACATTTTATTTAACAATGAAGTATCGAAGCTCTTAAATTATAGTTATTATTTAAGTGAAAGTGCCATAAACTGTCGAGCATTTAAGGGGACACATCAGTTTTCAGCGCCGCTTTTTCAATGAATTTTAAGAATTATTATCTCAGCAACTAATAAAGATAAGAACTTATGGCTTATCGTGCATAAAAAGTTACACACTGGTTTTTAAATAAAAATTTTTATTCTTCTTATGTATCTTACTTTTCTTATCATGTATACTTTTTTTAATTTATCCGCTTTAACGCACAACCATCATATATAATGGTTGTACAGTATGTTTCTAACATTTGAAAAACGTTCAAAATTAATATTACGGTTATTGAAGAAATCCCTCGCACAAAACAACAACATGAGGACACGGATTGTTTTCCATTACTAACCATCAACTCCCTAAATCCCAGCAACCTCAACGTTGAAATTTCAAATATGAAAATATCCCGTGTAATATCTCGTTTTAAAACATTTTGTGTGTCGAATTTAAAAAAAAACGATTAATAAATGACAGAATTATTCAATAAAATGGATCTATATATTTAAATTTTTTAGTTATTATAATATACTTTATCCTAATATGCAGTTCTCCAAAGTTATTCGGTCGATTCACGTAAAGCCTACTTCTCAGCTAAGCCATTAATAAAAATCTGAAGTAGTTATGTCGAGAGATCTTGGTGGCCATTTTATTATTTCTTATCTACCTATCCATCCGTTTGGAAACATTTTCTTTGAAACATTTGCAGTATAATGCACAGGAGTACCATCTCTTTGGAACCAAATAAGTCCATGAAATTATCAAACAAATTGGGTTTCTCGTTAAAATGAAAATTACTTACAAATTCTCTAATTTTGGAGCGATCTGATCCTTGCACATCATTTTACAGAGTACATTTTTCAATATTGTGTCAAATTTTACTCACGGTTGATTATATGAGTATATGTAATTTGTTGATCGAGGTAACCATTACTATATATATCGCTGACTTCATTTGACTGACTTTTGACAGAATCATAAGTGAGATTTCAATTCGCTACTTTTACGACAAATTTGGCATATTAAAAATAACTAGTTTGATAAATTATCCTGTGTGAATCATTGACACGTGTGATTTTCAAACTCAAACGACTAGCAATTGCTTTTAACCGTTCATTACTAGATCCGCATAGATACCCGATATTGGAAAAGATTTTTGCTGAATATTCCTGTTATTTTCTAACCAAATATTGATCTTTGTGTAGTTAAATCAACACAAGACTTGCTTTAAAATGAGGTATCACACGGGGTATTTTCGAGGTATCACACGGGAAAATGTTAAAGTTAGGGTTGTTAGGGCTTAAGGGAATAATGCTGGTGAGTTAAAAATAACTACCACAGGCATCGTTTCAAAAATATAAATCGAAGCACAGTTTCTACAAAGAGGGTTATTTTAATTTCATGAATTTTATTTCAGACTTTAGAGACATACTGTATATGATTAACTGTCAGTGGATGTTAGATATTAAGAAGTTGATAACGTTGCAGTAACCGTAAATAAATAATTAACTAAAATTTATTACTGCAATGTGGCAAAATACACACAACGCCAAGAACCTTGGACCCCCCCGTATATTACAGATTTCGACTATGTTTATTCTATTCTCGTTGCTAGGCAACAAAGTTGGGTTATTTAGCTGTCAAACAAGATCAAATAAATTGCCATATAAAATATTGTTGATTAGTTCCAATTATTTTAAATAATCTTCAGTTTTATTGTATATTTAGCAAAGCGACCTTAACACTTTTCTTTCGTTATAATGCCAGGACGTGAGGTTTCTATATTTAATAGGGCAAGAATTATTGCTTTGTATGATGCTGGACATTCCAATCATCAGATATACGGGAAAATAGTCATTCCCAGAATTTCTGTTGTGCGAATAGTTCATATATATCAAGAATTAGAAACAGCGGAAAGGGGACCAAGCAGTAGGCAGCCTCGAGTGTTAAATGAACGGCAGGATCGGTATTTGGTTCAATATGCCTATAGACACCGAGATGATTCAGTTCCAGTCCTCAGGGCTCACATTTAAGGTACGTTTTGCCTTGCTATATCGACCTCTATAGTTCGAAGAAGACTCCATCGTGCAAATTTACGTGCAAAAAGACCTTTAATGGTACCCACTCTACTTCCACGACATCGAGCTGCCCGCTTTTAGTGGGCACGGGAACGCACTAATTCGCTTTTGGAGCAGTAGCGATGGGTCTTAGTCACAGATGAAACGAGAATTGGATTGGTGAGTGATGACAATAGGCAAAGGGTCTGCAGAGAGCCAGTTCGTCAAGAGAGACTAAATTTTCCCCGTGAAGTTGCTTCCTACAATGGTGGGAAAGTAATGTTTTGGAGAGGAATAGTGTTCAATCACCGTACGCCGTTAATTCCCATAAATCAGAATATGACAAGTCGAGTTTATATTGAAAGTGTTATCAGGTCCATTATTTATCCCCTACGTGACGAATTAGGTGACAATTTCATCTTCATGGACAACGCGAGGCCACATCGCGCAAGAACGGTTCAAGAGGTACTTGAACAGGGAGATATTACCCGATTAGAATGGCCAACTAATTCCCAAGATATGAATCCGATTGAGAACATGTGGGATTCTGTTTCTAGAGCAATTCACAAACGCATGAACCAACCCCAAAGTACGGAAGAGTTAGTTACAGCAGCAATAGAGGAATGGAACAATATTACTCAAGAAATTATCAGTCGTTTGATTGTTTCAATGTATAGGCGTGTCAATATGTACTGAGAAGCAGAGGAGGCCATACTGACTATTAAGTTGTAGTGTACTTTGTTAAAAAATGTGTTTGGTTAATTTTTGTAATAATAAATTTGCTTGAAAACATTTTTCTCATTGTTTTTTAATTGAGTAAATTTTTAAAAATTATTCCTGTATTACAAAAAAAATACATTTAGAAAAAACATACTTTGAAAAATAATTACAATATTTAAAAAAATTATTTATATACTAATACAAAACATCGGGGGTTCAAGACTTTTGACGGTGTTTTTTATAATTATGCCTAGCGCCTCCCCCAATTACTTAAAAATTTCCTATGCAATAAATGCTTTCGTAAAAATATGAATAAATGTGTAAGAAATTCTAGCAGTAATTTTTGTAAAAACTCTCAAACCCGTAAAATTTTATTTTTAGTATCGCCGTTTTTAATATGTACTGAATACATACAGGGTGATTCTTGTAGGAGGTATCACGTCATGGATATTTTTTTATGGCAACCCCCCATTGTCTTTCTTCATTTGTTTATATAACTTATTGTTTATATAACACTAATGTAATTATGACTATATCGTATGTAAAGAAATACGTTCTTTTACATTCCGTAACAGAAAACGGGGTTGCCATTGAAAACATATCGATGACGTCATATATCCTACACAAATCACTCAGTTGTATTATATATTATGAAATGTGTAACTTAAAATTAAATTAGGCGGGTCCGAAAGATTTACCCGAAAGATATTCCTTGAATTTTTTACGAGCGCACAGGAAACAATTAAATAATTGGCGGATGCGCCAGGCATAATTAGAGAATATTCCGGCTATATTGTAATAAATTTTATTGAATTATTTATTTACTGTTTCAGGAACCCAATTTCTTAATATCTAATCACCTCTGGCAATTAACCATATACAGTATGTCCCCAAGGTCTGGAAAACAATTCATGAAATTAAAACAACGTTCTTTTTATAATCTCTGCATCGATTTTTATTTTTAAAGCAATGCCTGTAAGAGTTATTCAACTCCCCATCATTATTCCCCTTAGCCCTTTCCTATATCAGTTGTAATATTCTTATACGAAATAACAACAGCTTTTCATTAAAGTACAATTTTCATCATGATTTGGACCAAGAGATTATCGTGCTCTCACAGTATGTCTTGACGCAAAATTAATCTATCGTTTTCGAATATCAGAAATGGGGATTCCTATTTACGGAATTAAACTCCATATTGAAATGATCCCTTAATTTTCGAATTATACCACTTCTATACTTAATATTTTCTTTAAAAACCATGATACCTACGTTTATACATCAGTTTAAAGTATTTTGGGTGTTTTTGAAAAATGGCGAAGGTGCCACTACCACTTGACAGTGTTTAAATATATTCTTTTTAACATACTGAATTTAAATATTCGTTTCTTGCTACTGTATCCTTCCTAATCACTAGTTGTTTCGGATAGAAGACCATATATAATAATCCTCGTGTGTGATGGTTTGGGGTTAGTAAGGAAGAAAGCCGAAAAAATTTCTTAAAATTTACTTAAATTCAAGGAGAATAATTCATACCTATTAAAATAACGATAGCATATTCGCTATCTGTCTGCTGCTAATATGAACTATCAATTATCAATTTATTTATTAAACGTAAATTTATTACATTTAATTTAAATGGTTCATTGAATTTGCATGTTGTGTAATACCAATTTAATTTACTTTTTACTTTAGTTATGTAATTAAAGTAAATATTCAATGATTAACATCGTAATAACCAATAATTATAAAAGACCAATAAAAATATTAACACCATGAATTATTCTTCAAAAAGTTTTAAGGGTAAATACTATTAACATTACTATGAAGACACAATAAGCTTAAATATTTAGTTTATTTCATAGCTATTTGCCAAATAAAAAATCTCAAAACATATCGTGGCTTGCTTTTATGACTCGGCTCAGGTAGACTGTTCCGTTCATCGGCAAGATAAGGGAGTTTTTATTTGGCAAATAGCGATGAAATGAATGGTACTACTCGTATGAAGGAGAAATGCTACTCTGAAATACCACAAAGTGAGTTTTCTTTTGTCCATGACCAGTACCGAAAATTATAATTCATAATAATCTTCTGAATAAATTCTATACAGTAAATACAATGAGTTTCTAAGAAATACTTAAAAAATGCCTATACGAAGAAGAATACATGACATATTTTTATTATTTTCACTGCCTGTTTCAAAGTATTTATAGCACTATTTCAAGTATTTATTAAAACATTGTACTATTCATCATATATCATTTGACTTGTCAATTAACCTTGACCTTGAGTTTCACATAATACAGTTGCAAATAAGTGATTTGCCACGCTCTTATCCGACACATGTGGGCTATTACGAATGTTATGCTAAAGATTTATCTGAATCGACATTCATTACATGAAAGGAACTCGTGAATTAATTCAGGTTATTGGCATCATAAATTATCCAATTAAGTATATACATTGTACAAGTTATTTATACCCATAGAAACATCAACTGCTCAAAAGTATTTTTGATTTGATAACATATGAGAATGCTGGCAGCCCTTTGGGAAAACAGTGAGGTGGATTAGAATCATATCATAAAATAAGTACCATGTAACGCTAGGAATTCAAAATTATCGTATAAAATTATTAAACATTTCGCACAGCATGCGTAACATAACGATCTGATGTTATTTACATATATTTATAAATATCGTGATGATAACTATACCTATATATGTCATCAGTGTAGCCAAAGACGTTGCACCTAGGTCCGGGGTACGGCTATGTATCCATTGATCAAATAGTTTTCCCTCACATTAAAGGAGAAAACGTAGGGGCGGGCGGTAAGTAGTCTACATTTCTATATCGATCATAGACGTGTGAAATATACATTTTGCAATACAGTTCCAAATAAGTTTAAATCATTTTCATATATGCATACATGCATATAGAAGTAGAAGGGGAAAAAAGGGAGGTAGGTATTAGGAAAGGAGTAAGACAAGGATGTACGCTATCACCACTAATTTTTAATCTGCACATCGAAGAGGCGATTAATGTGGTAAAAAATAGAGTGGATTTCGGGATTAAAGTACAGGGATAGAAATTAAAAATGCTGAGATTCGCGGATGATATAGCAGTATTAGCATCTAGTAATGAGGAATTGGAATCAGCGTTGAACGAAATGGAGGCAGTGTTGACAGAGGAATACGGAATTAGGGTGAATAAAAACAAAAGTACAAATAATAATGAAAGATTGGAGGAAGTTAAATACTTTACTTATTTAGGAAATAAAATAAATTGGGATGGAAGAAGCGATAAAGACATAAAACAAAGATTAGCGCAGGGTCGAGTAGCTTTTAACAAAAAGAGAGCACTGTTATGCTCGGGGGTAATAAACTTAGAAACAAGGAAGAGATTTTTGAAAACATATTTATGGAGCACGGCACTATACGGTTGCGAAACCTGGACGGTAGGGGAAGCAAGTAGGAACAAATTAGAAGCTTTTGAGATGTGGTGTTACCGAAGAATGATGAAAATACAGTGGACTGATAGGATTAGAAACGAAGAAGTATTAGAGAAAGTCGGCGAGAAAGGAAGTATGTGGAAAAACATAAAGAAGAGAAGAGATAGAATGGTAGGCCACTTGCTGAGACATGGGAGAATAGTCCGCAATATTTTGGAGGCAGAAATAGGAGTGAAGAAAGGCAGAGGTAGGCCTAGATTAGACTACTGCTCACAAATAGTAACGGATGTAGGTTGTGAAACAATTAGCGAAATGCGTAGGTTATCACAAGATAGGAGAAGCTGGAGGTTAGCGTCCAACCAGTCTTGGGACTGATGACCTCATAATGATATGCATACTGCTTTCAATAATACAAATTCAAGGAAAAACTTGTGGAAAAGACTCTGCGACGTAAAATCATATTTTTAGTTGCGCATTTCTTAAAGTAGAATTAATACATACAAGGAATACATATATATTCATGTAGGAGATATAACGCTTCTTAATCCTTGAATATTTACCTCAATTGCGTACTTCAATAATATATTCCGCATTAAACAATACAAAGTACAAATACGGCAGTTACAAGTTCATAACTGACAGTTTATCCCCACGAAATAAATATTTGGGAACATGGCATTGATTTCAGAAAATAAAACCCGCCAGGGGTGGGATTCAACATCTGTCCCGGATGGCAACCGAACGACAGACAGCTGTTTCGAACTTATTAGTTCTCATCAGTGCCGTACACGGTACGCTAGTCTAGGACAAATGCCGAATCAAATGCGTGGGGTATTCATCTAAATTGATACGATTTATGTCAGTAATGTATAAGTCGGGAATCTAGAAAGGAACCACTCGTGACAGGTTTCCTTTTCTGCAACCTTGCTGATCGTGCAGAGACAGGAGAAAGGGGTCGATGCCTGGCGGGGCTTTAGCCGGAGGAATAGTTGTTTTTTATAACGATTATGTAATAGCCTTGCTATTCGGGAACTACTTTATATCTGCTTTGCGGTTTGGTGGTTCCTTTATCGATTCTCGACTTATAAGCATATATTTTTCAGGGTTCTTTCCTACTAACCTCTAACCATCACACACGAGCGTTATATATGGTCTTCTATTAGACACAATTAGAGGTTGCGAAGGATAGAGTAGCAACAAATATTTAAGTCAAGCATGTTGAAATTAGCATATTTCAACACTATCAAATGAGAAGTGGCGAATTCGCCATTTTTGTAAACAACAACGAAAAGTACTTTGAACTAAAATATAAGGGTTGGCCTCGTGTTGTTTAAAGTAAATAAAGTATAGGAGTGATATAGTTAGAAAATTATACACGAAGATAACATTAACCGTGAGATTAAATTAAGGGATTATTTCTATATGGAGTTTAATTTTGTAAATTTAAATCCCCATTTCTGATATTCGAAGCCGATATATTGAAAATTGGGCGTCAAATATATTGTCATATTATGAAAACACAATAATATCTAGGTTTAATTCAGGACAAAATTTGTATTTCAATCAAAAGCTGTTGTTATGTCGTATAAGAATATTACAACTTACTTAGGAAAGGGCTTAGGGAGATGATGGTGAGGAGTTGAAAATAATTCCGACAAGCATTGTTTTAAATATGAAAATCGACGCGGAGTGTCTACAAAGAAATATATTTCAATTTCATGAATTTTATTGAAGACTTTAGGAACATACTGTATATGGTTACAGTAACAGTAAATAAAGAATTGAATATAATTTATTGCAGTAATATAGCAAAACTATAAAAGTGCCTGGCGCGTGCTACGCCCCAAGAATGATGTAAAACACCGGACCGATCTGGGTGGCATTACACCTAGTTACTTATCTTGACGAATATTATTTGTCGCCATAATTTCATAACGATCAATTGACCGGTGTAGGAGCCTATTCGGAACATAGAAATAGACAAACATTCACTTTTATATATATGCGTACGAAGATATTTTTAGGACGATACCTGGCACCTCCGCCAATTATTTGAATGTTTCCTTTACGCTGTTAATAAATAAATTCGTTAAACGTTCGATAAATAACATTTAGGAAAAACTGTCAACCCAACAAATCTTATTTTAAGTAACGCATTTTTTCATATGTAATCAATACATACAGGGTGATTCGTGTAGGAGGTACGAAGTCATCGATTTTTTTTTTAATGGCCACCCCCAGTTTTATTACGTAATATGAAAGACCACATTTCTTATATATATGGTAATAATTATATTAGATTGAGTATAGGTTAGCTACAAAAAAATTTAGAAGAACGATTGAGCGATTTCAAAATACTACATTTAATATCAATGATTATTTAAAAAATCAACTACACTAAATGTTCAAATTGTGCACTTTGGCTACCTGAGAGCAGCCTTAGTGTACAGATAACGTTTTTATATCTGTCAGATAAAAACTTGAAATCGTAGTTTATTAAATAGTTTTCTTGGTTGACAACATCGGTGTGTTGGAAGTGTTTATTGAGTGGTAATTTTGTCATTTTATATAGAATGATTAAATTGACTGAACGAGAAATATTTTAAATCCTTTGCATGATTGAATTTGAAGACAGGATGTGCATCTAAAAATAAGTTATAAATAAAAGCAAGAATTTATAACGAAATACAACATGTACTTCCTGAAATTATTGACAATGTCAAAAAGGAATTATTAGTCATCTTTGACAATTTGCACATTTAATTGAATTGATTTTTTTAAGTAATGATTTCAATTTAATTTAATATTTTAAAATTGCACCATCATTTTTATTCATTTCTTTATCTAACCTATATTCATGTTTATGTAATTATTATCGTAGTATATCGGTAGCATCACACCCTCTGCACAAATCACCCTGTATATTTTAACTATATTATATAATACTACTGATTTTCACTATCATAAAGTAATTAAATTGTTAAATAAATCTTTATTAGGTTCCAAATAGATTTAATGTTGTACTCGAACTCGACACCAACGTTTTATCATTCGTTACATGTAACTTCATCAGAAATAATAACTACATCAAATAGACTGTTGACTACTTTCAATCAACCCACGCAGCCTTAAGTCCAAAGAGATACATCTGAAGTTTAGTTTAAAATTAGAAATGATTATTTTATAATATTTTGGAGCTAATACCTTCTGACGTATTAACTAAGACCCTGATCCTAAGAGATATACTGTTGTTACACTGTTTCGACAAAGTTATAATATCAAAACAACCCTCATTCAGAATTATTCATAAGAACTTGTTCTTAACGATTCTACCTCCAATCTACTATACTACGAGTATTTACAATCTAACCTTGAGCTCAAAATTGTTTCTTCTTTCTATCTACTGCGTAACACATCTCTTGAACTAATTGTTGTTCTCATCTCTGAATCTGAGTCCTTTGTTATAGAAGCGTCTCTTCGACTTGTACTGGGAATTTCTTTGAACAAGCTCCTGGCACAACAGAGATACCTGTTCCCATTCCTTTAATAGTTGTAAAATATTTTTTTATAGAATCGTCCCTTTATTATTCAAATTCTTTACAAAGGAACATACGGTTTACTATGGAAATAAAAAAGTGGTTCTCCTCCTTGGTGATTACCGTTATTTTTCGGAGAATATTTTCTATATTACGTTTTACTAAGGAAATAAAAGTGGTTCCTGCCACCCTTACATATTCTTATCGTTGTCAACATGATGCTACTATAGGTTACTCTATTGATACCATATAGAACTGAGCATTACTTAAGTGCATTATCACATCATCATCCTGGTCAAAGTCAATCAGTTATCAACTTTTTGGTCCACATAATCGGTTACTTATCAGAACCTCATTCCCTTGGGTGTAAACTTCGTAAGATGTGGTATATCTCTATTGCTTCATAATAGGCCTTCAACACCTTCTCAACAACAGAAACAATAAATAAACAATTATGTTGGACACAAAAGATATTTATAGTATTCCTTCTAACCATAGCAGGTTGTTCTACGTTCGCATATTCATATTCGCAGTTCCACGGTAGCTGAACATAACTTGCCACCAAACTATTAATCCTCTTTCTATATTCAAAGTATTAATCATGGTTATTGAAATTAAAAATATCAAAAGGATCTGTGGTAAGATAGGATATATATAATTCATTTCATCGCTATTTGTCAAATAAAAAACTCTCGTATCTTATCGATAAACAGAAGCCTACCTGAGCCTAGCCATAAAAACAAACTAAGGTTATGTTTTGAGATTTTTTATTTGGAAAATAGTGATGAAATAAACTATACTAGTACTTCACAGTAGGTGGGAACGTTAGCGTGGGAACATGAACATGAGCGACGACCTATATTAAATCCCTCCAGATAACAAAGCATTAAGCTTTTCATTAAGTTTCAGTTAAAAGAGTCCATCAACACACGAATAAAAATGTATCATATCAAGCGGCGGATGCTTCCAATTTATAATTGTACATCTTAAATTTTAAAATTTTCCAAACTTAGTTACAGTTAACTTTAACTCGGAGAAATTTAATTACTCGATTAAATCTATATTTACTAAACGGCTGTTTTTGTATGTGTGTCACGAGATTTTTAGGTCGATGTACGAAATGCTTTTCGTTCGAACTCCTGCATTTTGACAAAATCAATATAGTAAATCGACCCTTGCGAACGACGTGGTAACTTTTATTTTCTGTTCCGAAGCCGCTAGAGGCATGCTCCGGAGGTGCCTTCGGTATGAGCGAGGGGGCGGCGCAGTACTATTGCGATTTTCTTACTGGTTACATATTAATTGGACGCTGCAGGTTCTCCTCGAGATAGAATGTATCAAAAGTTTGATAAAGTAATAGTAGATGAATGTAGATAGGTAGTTAAAGTTTGTCGATTTGTGTCTTTCAAGATCATAATTAAATCACTACGAATTATGACCGAATAATATACTTAGAGTAGAATTATTCCGAGATATTACGAAGGATATTATATTGTAATGCATTAAGTAATAAATAAGTTCGTGAATATAAGTAACGTGATGATTTTTAATTTTAGGTACATATATTATGAAAATATCCGACGACATCCAACAAATGCTGGATGATCATATTGTGTTGACGCAACAGATATCCTTCAGTCCTTTCAAAGGTCCTTTCGATGAGGAGATCAACGAATGGGAAGAGAAATTGCGAATCACCGCCGATGTCATTGAAGAATGGATGGACGTACAGAAGTATGACAATTTGTTCAGTATTCTTTATAATATAAGTTAACTGTGAGTGTAATGTAAAGGGGTTTTCAATAAGAGTGCAATATTTGAATTACGCGATATTTTGGCAGTATGATTCGATAGGTAAATAATTGTAACAGGTCGATAGGGGATAGATAAGAGTTAGTAAACATGAAGCACTACATGATACAACAACGTGTTCTTATAGTTAAACAACACTATCAAAAAGGTGAAAGTTTGTTTGCTGCAATTCGTAAAGTGGGTCCAATTTTTGGTAGAAATAATGTTTCAACTTTATCAACTGTGAAAAGAATAATCGACAAAATTTAAAGTACTGGTTCAGATAATGATATGAAACACTTGACACGAGCTTGTAGTGGTCGGTAGTTGATCGAACAAAACATCATGGCAGTTCGTGACAGTATGGCCGATAGTCCAGGGACCTCAATTCGTCATCGTGCATAAGAATTGGATATTTCAACAGCCACTCTTCATCGTATTCTCACTAAAGATTTGTACTCGTTTATCAATGCTTAGAAAGTCCAATTCACTCAACAACTTTTGTCAATATACCATGCACAGCGAAAAGAGTTAACAAATTGCAACACATTTATGCAGAATCGTTATAGAAAATTTCGCCAGAAGAGTACTCGTGTGCTACCAAAGCCGTGGCGTCCAAATACTCGTATTTACATTATATATCAATAAATACTTCAATCCTTTGCTACAGAAAACCATATTTTATTCAAAATTCACTTCCTACACTCTTGTTGTAATAATTTTTAGTATTCGTCATTGGATGTCAATAACTGAATTTTAGATAAAAAATTACAATTACATAATTAAATATTTCAAATTAAATTATATCATTATCGGCTACATAAACGCACTCATGCACAAATACACGCGTGAATCTACAGCGAGTATGAGCGTTAACTCTGAGAAACGTCTTAGAATTCAAACATTCCATCTCATACAATACTGAAGAGAATCTTAGGGGTGGGTGGGAAAAATTAGGATTTCTATTTAAGAATTTAAAATTCACATTTTAATAATCCCGTAATTTAACCTCAAGGTCACTATTACCTTCAAGTATGATCTTCGAACTATACCACTTATACATTGAATATTTTCTTTAAAAAACATGAGTCCTACACTTACATTTTAGGTTAAATGTTTCCGGAATTTTTTTAAAATGGCGAATGCGCCAGTGTAATCTGATAGTGGTTTATATATAAATTTTATCATACTGAATTTAAATATTCCCCTATTGCTACTGTATTCTTCCTAACCACTAATTGTTTGGGATAGAAGACCACATATAATAACCCTCTCGTGTGGTGGTTACATTCAAATAAAGATGGTTAAATTGAAGTAGAAATATTCATACCCATTGAAATAACAACAGCATATTGGCCCAAATATTTATTTGATGGGGAGAAACTACCAGTGTATCCCCTAAATCAGAGGCGACACAAATTCGGGTAAACTATAAGAAAGATGTGGCATTTTAAGAATTCTTACGCGTCTTCAATGTCACTATGACAAGCATCACTGCACTATAGCAGTGCAGGTCACTACATAGATTGGGAGAACTGAAATTGATAATTTTAATTTTCGTTATAACTTTTTTGTTCATGAAGCTACAGTATTAAATTTGTTCAAGCAAAATAGAAATATCATCAGTGAAATTTCATGGTATAATTTTTTTACACCTTATTATTTCCATGTAACGACATGCAACTATTTTTATCGACGCTAGATTGGCTTTTTCGATATTCAAATAGAGAAAAAATTACGAATTCAAAAATATTAGAGAATTTAAATTGTTATTCAAATTACAGAAATTACAGAAAGGAGATTATTCTCTAACCCATCTGCAAATGTCTTATATAATAAGGACTAAACAAATTAGGTCAAAACAGCTATTCTCCTGGCTATTTTCCAAACGCCGAGCGCTGAATTTCATGACAAAATTTGCCATATTTTGTCTAACAGAGTTAGCACTAAAATACAGTGATTGTTCGAAAACCACAAGAAAGGTGCAAAGTGTCACCTATCTCGGGATATCGTTAACTGCAGACCGGTTTCGACCTTATCTTAGGTTTCGTCAGTGCAGTGTAAACGAGTATACCTTTGACAGATGAAGGTCACATCTAGTAGACGTTGCTACGTTTCACCGCAGTAGAACGTACCAAACGCCATCTCTTGGTAGTTTCGAAAACAATCTAAATCGGAGTAAAAACTTGTTGAATTGCTATTATCTAGATTGCAGTACTCTATTTAATCAAAAATATCTCGTAATAGTTACAAAACGTTCGTTACTCAATCTGGTATCTATACGATGTATGGCTTATTGTAATTTATCGATGGATAATCGTGGAGCTATCGTACAAATAAATATACTTAGAATCGATTTCAAATTCCAGGCAATGGATGTACCTGGAGCCGATTTTTACTAGTGCCGATATAGCTAAGCAACTGCCCGTGGAAAGTAAGAAATACAATGCCATGGAGAGGACTTGGAGGCGTATCATGAGGAGCGCCTACGATTGCCCAAATGTAATTACCCAAAGTTTTGTTTCAATTATAGGTTATTCTCACCAGTAGTAATTTAATATGACTCAAAAGTTTCATAGATTTATTTAATATATATAATCATGGGTAGTTCCATATTAATTCACAACGGAATTGAGTAAAACAACTACTAAGTTTTATACCACTATATTTACACAGAAACGTGACTGCAGTTTAGTCAATTTTGTCATTTTCAAAACGATGATTCAATTAAGAATAAAATACAAAAATTCTGTTCCTATAAATGTGGCTATAGACCTGCGCGCCGCGTGTTTGATGCTCGTCCAATGTTTGTTGAAATTATTTATTTTGAAGACCTTCCGCGATCCAGAAGAAACCCACGAACATTTAGTAGACATTTTGCATTTTAGATAATAATGTCTCTATCGCGCGATAAGAATTACGCCGTTTCGGTGATAAGTGGTACTTTCTTGTTAACGGCAAGTTTGTGCAAAAATGAAACGTTGGTGATACACTAACCTGTTTAAAAAATGAAATGGTACCGAGACTAATATGGATTTGAACACTTTCATCCGACCACTATATTTTTACCGCTGAATGGACGCGCAACAAAAACAACGAGCCTCTCGCACTCCCGTCCAAGTTTGTACTGCGAACACACAAAGCGTTCGTCGAAAAAACCTAATACAGAGACTAAGTGTTATGACAATAAACAGGTAATTAAGGTTTACAAGAAAACGTGTTTTATAAATGGTGCAATCCCGACCATCAAACTGTGGGAATTTCCATGAATATTATTAAGAACTATTAATTAATTTTCGTAACAGTAAAAAGAGGAGAATATAATATATCTACTTAATCATTTAACAAGTTAAAATTATCACTATGGTTGTATTTATAGATTTCTATTGCTTCTAACTAATTACGTTTTGAACCTTTGCTGGCATAGTGTAGGATTGTCATATTATTAATATCTGGGAAATTATGCCCACTTTCTAAGACATGATTAGCAAATGTAGAATCTGTTTTCTGTAATCTGAATGATCTATTGTGATCAAGGTACCTAGTTCTAAATTTAAGTCCCGTTTGTCCTATATATGTGCTATTGGACTCCGAGCAATTTAACCCATAAAGTCCCGATTTTTCATATTGAGAACTAGGTACCTTGATCACAATAGATTATTCAGGTTACAGAAAACATATACTACTTTTGTTAATCTCATCCTAGAAAATGGACATAATTTCCCAGATATTAATAATATGACAATCCTACACTATGCCAGCAAAGGTTCAAAACGTAATTAGTTAGAAGCAATAGAAATCTATAAATATAACCATAGTGATAATTTTAACTTGTTAAATGATTAAGTAGATATATTATATTCTCCTCTTTTTACTGTTACGAAAATTAATTAATAGTTCTTAATAATATTCATGGAAATTCCCACAAGTTGATGGTCGGGATTGCACCATTTATAAGACACGTTTTCTTGTAAACCTTATTTACCTGTTCATTGTCATAGCACTTAGTCTCTGTATTTGGATAGTATACAGAACAGAATTTTTGTATTTTATTCTTAGTTGAATTATCGTTTTGAAAATGACATAAAATTAGTAGTTGTTCTACTCAATTCCGTTGTGAATTTTGCATTACCACAGACTAACGGCTTCCTCGATTAATTTCCATATTAATTACTTCTTTAAATCTCTTATCTAGCGTCCTTATTGAAATAACTTTTATTTGACGAATGAGCCGAATGAAAGTGAAAACAAATATACACTATGGTCCACAAGTAGCCAATACCTCTTTAAAATTTTTATCTCAAAATAGTGAAGTCAGATGAATGTTATATAAGCATATTACCAAGTAGGCCATATAAGTTATTGATAATTATATTGCAGGCTATTACATAGGGAGTAAAATAATTACTGACAGCACTAGTAATTCAAAATCATAGACCACTTAATCATATGAGTAATAGTCGAATATAATTATAATCGATCTTGAAATATTATGTAAAAATTAATAGTTATTCTGTCGTATCTAATCTTCCCTTATCACGTCACACTTTTTTAACATTTATCAGCTATCTACCTGTTAATAATTTGAGGGCAAAGGTTTTTAAGTAAAATAAAGAATCTTAGAAAGAGCAGAAATAGTATACAGCGGTTTACAGTATAATAATATACATAAATTCGATAAAAGAACAATTTTTTATTAAATAAATTATATAGAATTATTGTCATTAATCGCTAACGCAGTGTATTTATTTTAAGTACTAAAAATATCGCTACAAGTTGTTTCACGACATTTTATACAACCTTTATCTCCAATATCCTATCAGTATGAAACTAAAATTTTAAACCAGCTTTACTTACACATAACAGAAAGTAATGTTTTTTTTTTATTATTTACTCTGATTCGCTTTTTGTTTTCTTTTTTGTTTCCGAAAACATGACACCAGCTTTAACGTTCTCAATAGGGCATCCTATATATTATCGCATTTTTGAGAAATGTTTTTTTAAGGTAACTGCAATAAACCGTACACACTGGCGTTTTGTTGAAAAAACAAAATGATATGCATAGTTTATTTCATCTCTGTTTGCCAGATAAAAAATCCCGAACGGCTCTTATCTCATATCTTGTGGCTTGTTTTTATGGCTAGGCTCAGGTAGACTGTTTTGTTTATCGGCAAGATAAAGTGTTTTTTATTTGGCAAATAGCGATGAAATGAATAGTACGTACGTCTATTGAATTTCACTTCCATCCAGATATATATTTTAAATACGTAGGGTAAAATGGCGTAGAAAACTATATAATAAATTATAAATGTCAATATTTCTGTTATTTAGTTAATTAATTTATATATTACTAATTCGAAAATTAAACACTAAATTATATCAAAATAAATAATATACAGGGTCTTCCGCGCAATCCGATCAATAAAACTCTGAATATAGGGAGACCTAGTATGGATTCTTCAAACTTAATACATGAAACTTAAAAATGATAGAGAAAGTATAGCTTTTCATTTAAAATAAGTAAGTTAGAAGCCACTTCTCGTATAACTGAAACTTCTGCACAATTGCCCACGTTTCACATCGCTAAAAGGTATCCTCTTAACACTAACCCCAAATAAGCAGAATTAAAACAACACCTAACATGTTTCGTGAATTAACCCGTATATTAAAGTGAATAAATTATATTACTGATAAATCCGGACACACGTACGTACATTGGCCATGGAGATAAAATAAGAGCACAGCAAACATATGAGATTATTTTATACGAGAAGGGGCCTATCGAATGGCTCCAAAGTGTCCAAACCTTAGTCCCTTTGATTATTCCTTACGAGGATATTTGAAACAAAAATCGATCTCAATATACCGTAGAACTTACAAGACCTAAACAATGGAATATTCTACAAATAAGGGAAGAAATATACCGCGATAGTCAAGATGAATTTTTATAAAACATTCGTTTTGTCAAGTTGTAAATATATTGTATTTTAGGTAGTTAATCAATTAACTTTAATTAAATTTAAAGATCATTTATTTTATTTTCGGCGATAATAGGGTTTTCTAATGCTGAATTTTTATGAATTATGCTAGACGACATAAAATTTATATATTCAAAAATGTAAATGCCAAACTGATAATCAGCAGAGTATTATTTAAGATAGTGACGGTGTCATTATTTGAAAATGAATTACTATAGAATTATGTGTCTTATTAGATAAAATACCCTGCATATGGGATTTTACAAAAAAAAAACAATAATTATTGGAATTTCAGCAAATTTTCGTGTTTTGCAGTTCAGTATACTTGTGGATTCTAATAAATGTGTCAATACATAATACTTTCTAAGTGCTTAAACGATCGAAAATGTTAAATATTAATCTGCAATATCATATAAAACTCACAAGTGAGTTTTTTAATTCTATTTTTAAAATCTGTTATGGTCAACAACGCTTTTAATTTTTTTTTAATTCATTCATTGCAGCTGTTGCTTAGATAACAATACATTTTACATAATCTGTTGTCAATAAAATGTCGCATAATAGATGTCAAAATAAACTTAATATAGTATAAGAGCGGTTTGCTTATAGTAATATTAATTAATTAATTATTTGTTTGTTTATAGTAGTAAGTAGGGTTGCATCTGTATATACATATATAATTTCTTAAATACAACAATCAAGATGATAGTGCAGAGGACAAAAGTAGAAATACTTTAAATATTTCCCTTTTTATGTACAAAATAATAAAAATTAAGAACAGTCAGTTTTGCAGTACTTACCGTCATGTAAGAGAAACTGAAAATTTTAAAACAAAAAGTATATCGCTACAGCAAATAATAAGACCTTGATGAAGCTTAAGCTTGAAGTTGATGGTCAATATATAATAACTCTGTACCTACCCAACTCACTGACAAAGACAGAGTTTACTAAGACACAAAACATCTATAGATATTTAACGCAGTGATATCTTATTATTGACTGCACATTGCTATACAGGGACCTCTAATCCACTTAGCCACATTACCTTACTTCACACTGTGCGGATAAATCAAATGAGGTCCTTGACTACTCAGCAATATAAACTCTAGAGTATGCATTTCACTCTAAGGGAGAGTATTACCCCAATAAAATAAGCTTAAGACTTTAAATTATTCCTAATTTTTAAATGGTCTTCAATCTGCTTAAATAACTATGGTAATATTGAAAACACTGGCTATAACTAAATAGTAACATATTTAAAATAGGACCTTGCTGTTAGACTCCTATAATTCCTATAATTCTAAATGGTCTCCAACCAGTTCAAATAATTATAATCATATTTAAAACGCTAGCTATAATTAAATAATTAAATCTATAAAATAGGTCCTTACTACACACTGTGTCAATATATCAAATGAAGTCCTTGAATACTCAACAATATAAACTCTAGAGTATGCATTTCACTCTAAGGGAGAGTATTACCCCAATAAAATAAGCTTAGACTTTAAATTATTCCTAATTTTTAAATGGTCTTCAATCTGCTTAAATAACTATGGTAATATTGAAAACACTGGCTATAACTAAATAGTAACATATTTAAAATAGGACCTTGCTGTTAGACTCCTATAATTCCTATAATTCTAAATGGTCTCCAACCAGTTCAAATAATTATAATCATATTTAAAACGCTAGCTATAATTAAATAATTAAATCTATAAAATAGGTCCTTACTACACACTGTGTCAATATATCAAATGAAGTCCTTGAATACTCAACAATATAAACTCTGGAATACGCATTTCACTCCAAGTTTTACTCCAATCAAATAAGAACAGAACTTAAATAATCATAAATTCTAAACGGTCTCAGCGTACTCAAATAATTATAGCAATATTAAAGAAATTGGTTATCTACTCACCGACTTCTTGAAGGTTCACTGTCCACTATCCAATAATCTACTATCCACAATATCCACTATCCACTATTCACCATATCCACTGTGCACAATATACTTACACTACACATATATCACCACCACGTGAGTTTAAATAATGATAGTAATTGTAAAGAACAAATTCACTTAACTGTTAGGATTTTATATTACGAGATACACACGATAATACCACCCGAGTACGTACTTATGCTTCTCATAGCGCCGGCTACCTAAAAAGAACTGTTTTATGGTCTCCGATAAATATATTTTCTTATCGTTTTTTTTTATCCTTTCTTTATACTGATATGATTAAGTCGGTTACAAATTCAGCATAGGCGTATCTTTTTCGTTTATTAGTTATAATTTAAATAGTCTAAAGGACAATGTCTAATCTGTATTTGTAAGATCTTTATTTGTCCACCAAAAATGTATTCTTTGTTTGCAATATATTCTTTCCCTTGTCAGAAAAATGTTTTTTCATTGTGAAAATATAACCAACTATAATTAGAAAATTGTTTTCTTTTTGCATAGCCCTACCATTTATTTATTTTTGTGAATATGTTTCTTTGGAAACACAAAATATAATTTTATATTTAACAAATCCAATTTGATATTATTTTTTTTTATTATCTATCCGTCTCCCTCTATTATAAAGGGTGGTCTAACCAAAACGCACGATGTTAATTGTAAATAAAACAAAAAGTTTTCAGAGATTTATCTTAATATTTCTTATTATCACAGAAGTGTCTATGACAATTATGTGTGAAACAAAATATCGGCCAACAAAATGCTCGCCACGGCTTCGGTGGCATACCTCTATCCGATGCTCCATATTTTCAATAACTCTGAGACATAATTGAGGTTCAATGTCGTTAATGTGCCGAATTATCTCATCCTTTAGCTCTTGAATTGTTCTTGGCTTATTGACGTATACTTTTCTTTTAAATATCCCCAAAGAAAGAAGTCCATCGGTGTCAAATCACATGATCGTGGCGGCCAATTAACATCGCCACGACGTGAGATAACACGGCCATTGAATTTCTCGCGCAAAAGTGCCATTGTTTCGTTGGCTGTGTGGCAAGTGGCACCATCCTGTTGGAACCACATATCGTCCAGGTCCATATCCTCAATTTCTGGCCACAAGAAGTCCGTTATCATCTCGCGATAGCGAACACCATTCACGATAACTGCTTGGCCGACATAATTTTCGAAGAAGTACGGCCCAATGACGCCGCCAGCCTATAAACCGCACCAAACAATCACTCTTTGTAGATGCATCGGCTTTTCAACAATCACTTGTGGATTCTCATTTGCCCAAATGCGGCAATTCTGCTTGTTAACGAATCCACTGAGGTGAAAGTGTGCCTCGTCGCTGAAGATGATTTTCTTTGTAAAGTCACCTTTCACTTCTGTCTGTTCAACCATTCGGCGTATTGACGACGCTTGAAATGGTCAGTAGGCTTCAGCTCTTGAGTCAATTGAACCTTGTAAGCGTGTAAATTCAAATCTTTATTCAAAATTCGCATCAGTGATGTTCGTGAGATATTCAATTGTTGGGCACGACGACGAGTCGAGGTTGACGGCTCTTCTGCTACACTATCGCGAACAACAGCAATGTCTTCCGCAGAACGAACTAGGCGAGCATGCACAGGTGTTTTCACATTTCCTACAGACCCGGTTTGAGATATTGTTGCACAATTCTCCCGATTGTGGACACATTTGGTCGATTATGCTGACCTAGAAAGTCACGAAGTGCACGAAATGCATTTTGATTTGAAGGCCCATTTTCGTAAAAGGTTTCAACAATCTTAACGCGTTGCTCAATTGTGTACCTCTCCATGGTTGAATTTGTCAAACACTGAAACAAAGAAATACCAAATTAAGTTGGGCAAAGAACTTGACGTTAAGGTGTGACTCACAATTAACATCGTGCATTATGATTGGACCACCCTTTACAAAATGGACCAAGAGTAGGTAGCCTATTTATTTGTCAAATATTGTATTTAATAAGTTTAATATAATATTTTTTCAAGCGATAACAAAAAGTATATTCTCTGGAGATTTATTTGTGAAAAGCAATTTCTCATAGGTGACTACCTTCTTCTTGTTCACCCAGTCTTGTTCAAAATTTGTATAGGTTATGATACATCTTTGTATCTTTAATAATTTGATACACGTTGAATTATTTAACATTAATCTAAATAGTTTATCTTAAGAGGCTCCTGCACAATCAATAATATTAACGGTCTGGACTGAAAAGCACGTCAATGGACTTCAATGAATCCATCATTCACCCTCCACTGTACACTGGAGGCCCCTTTAAATATAGCATTTCTAAAGGGTGGTCCAACCATAATGCACGATGTTAATTGTGAGTCACACCTTAACGTCAAGATCTTTGCCCAACTTAATTTGACATTTCTTTGTTTCAGTGTTTGACAAATTCAACCATGGAGAGGTACACAATTGAGCAGCGCGTTAAGATTGTTGAAGCCTTTTACGAAAATGGGCGTTCAAATCAAAATGCATTTCGTGACTTTTTTGGTCAGCATAATCGACCAAATGTGTCCACAATCGGGAGAATTGTGCGCAAATTTCAGCAAACCGGGTCTGTAGGAAATGTGAAAACACCTGTGCATGCTCGCCCAGTTCGTTCTGCGGAAAACATTGCTGTTGTTCGCGATAAGGTCGGCCAAGCAGTTACCGTGAATGGTGTTCGCTATCGCGAGATGATAACGGACTTCTTGTGGCCAGAAATTGAGGATATGGACCTGGACGATATGTGGTTCCAACAGGATGGTGCCACTTGCCACACAGCCAACGAAACAATGGACTTTTGTGCAAGAAATTCAATGGCCGTGTTATCTCACGTCGTGGCGATGTTAATTGGCCGCCACGATCATGTGATTTGACACCGTTGGACTTCTTTCTTTGGGGATATTTAAAAGAAAAACTGTACGTCAATAAGCTAAGAACAATTCAAGAGCTAGAGGATGAGATAATTCGGCACATTAACGACATTAAACCTCAATTATGTCTCAGTCATTGAAAATATGGACCATCGGATAGAGGTATGCCACCGAAGCCGTGGCGAGCATTTAGCCGATATCTTGTTTCACACATAATTGTCATAGATCCTTCTATCATAATAAAATATATTAAGATAATTTTCTGAAAACTTTTTGTTTTATTTACAATTAACATCGTGCGTTTTGGTTGGACCACCTTTTATAATATAGACAAATTTATTTAGGCATAACTACTTAATGTATTAAATAATAACTAATAGTTCTATTTCAAAGTTAACGTTTATTTCACGTAACAAAGCTTTTCATAGCCTATAAATGTATTTAAAATTATTATTTGTTTAAGGAAAACATATTCATTTCACTATGCCAAAATTAGCATTTATTTGTATTAATAATAAATAAATCGTTCTCTCGGTGTATCTAAAACATGGCTGAACTGAAATAGATTATGATATTGATTTGGTACATGTTGAAATATTTAACAACGATCTAAATATTTCATCTTAAATATAGCATTTCTATCACAAACAAATTTATTTAGGCATAACTCCTTAATATGTTATGAGTAAGCAAATCGCAATAATATTACGCCGCCCCCTCGCCCATATCGAAGGTACCTCCGGAGCATGCATGTAGAGACCTCGGATCAAAAAACAAAAGTTGTTCGCAAGGGTCGATTTACGGTACTGATTTTGTCAAAATGCCAAAATTTGAACGAAAAGCATTTCTCACATCGACCTAAAAATTTCGTGACACACGCGAAAACAGCCGTTTAATAAATATTAAATTATGTATTAATGTATAACTAATAGTTTTATTTCAAAGTTAACATTTATTTTACATAATAAATATAATCTAATAAATATATTTTAAGTTATTATTTAAGGGAAATTAACATTTGATTTGCCATATCAAAAATCAGTACCTATTTGTACTTACGAGTATAATAAATGAATAGTTTTCTCAGTGTAGTTGAAATATGGCTATACCTAACAAATAAGTATTGCATTTTTTTACCGCGCATACCACATTCATTAAATAACCTGAAAGCTTACACAAAACTCCACTTAAAGTAAAGACCGATTCGTTCGACTTCATAGATTATCGAATTCTGCGGCGACAGAAAGCTACTTGAAAGTTTAAGAGATGCAAATCATATCCTGGAAGTGGTACAGAAGGGACTGTCGGATTATTTGGAAGTAAAACGCACTGTATTCCCCAGATTGTACTTCCTCAGCGACGACGAATTACTGGAAATTCTGTCGCAGGCAAGAAACCCCCTTGCCGTCCAGCCGCATCTCAGGAAGTGCTTCGAGAACATCGCAAGGGCACGTACCGTTTTATTAAAATCATATTAGTGTTATCATAAATCGAATAATTACTTTCTTTAATTACTGATTTAATGAACAGTAACATATAAGTCGGAAATCGAGAAAGGAACCACCAAGCCGCCAAGCGGTTATCCAACTAGTTCCCGAATAGCAAAGCTAGTATATAATCGCTCTAGGAAACAACTACTCCTCGGGCTAAAGCCCCGCCAGGCATTGAATTATACCCAGAAGCGATCCTCGGCCCCTTTCTCGTGTTTCTGCACGATCAGATAAGGTTTCAAAAAATAATAAAACCCGCCACAGGTAGGATTCGACATTTGTCCCGGATCGGAACCGAACGACATACAGCTGTTTCGAACTTATTAGTTCTCATCAGTGCCGTACACGGTACGCCGATTTAATGAAGTTTGCACCAAATGCAAACTTCATTAAATCAGTAATTAAAGAAGGTAATTGTTGAAGCCAATGAATTAATAACGATTTACAAAAACCAAACCAAAAATGTTGAACTAATATTGAACCAATATTAGTTCAATATCTTTATGATCCTTTTGCACCAATAGTATCGCGCATATCTGAAAACAAAACAAAGGTGAATGTATTACACTGAGTCATTTTTAATTAAGATGAAAACGGGTTTCGTCGAGTCGTCAATAAAGAACATATTTTCAAAAATTGTGTTCAGCAGTAATGACCATTGAAATATAGATGTGCGAACTGGTGCAGTTTTCTGTTTTATAGATATTTTTTTACAACTTAGGTACTGAAAATTTATTAACAATCTTACATCCCAGTGTCCATTCGTACATCATACTAACAAGTAATAGCATACCGACATAATTCTATGCGACAGTTTCTTTTTGCTAGCCTGTCTATCTGCCATTCAGTAAAGTACTATTTGTGCCTATTATTAAGTATGAGGACATTTTAATTGTGATTTTCCTCTAAGTTATTATTAAAGTCAATAAGATTCTTTATTGGCTTCAAAAATTCAATCGTATATTATCTAACAAAAGACAAATATGTTTGATTTAATTCTATGCAAATATTTAAAACCCATTTCTTATTTTAATACCCATGGTCTAGGGTGTTATTCAATTGAAGAATAGTTTCTTAAAACAAAATGCTTATTGAATCAAAAAATACTTTTTCTCCTGTTATCCTTTTATAAAATATAACACTGGATTTAAACACAGAAAACTGCAACAATTTGCACAGTTTTAATTGCACAAGTTGCAAATAAGAAAACAATAATTAATAATATAATAATTTTATAAAATGGTATAAACTTCCATTCAAATGGAATTGTTAAAAATTTCTTTAACGAAAATAACCTGATTACAATTTATGATTCTAGTAACAGGAGAAAATCGCTAGTCGAAAATCTAAATTTGACTACTAGAATCACGAAAAAAATTTAGAATAGGAAAATCGTAATTATTTGTAGGGAATTTTACAAAAATAATTTGTGACGTTTCTAGTAGATGAATATATAGGATGTCTCAGTTAGAGCTATAGGATTTGAATTGCGCGTCATTTGTTTTCTGTCAAAGACAGGGCGTCAATATTTAACTGTCATCCACAAACGATACGACGCCAACATGCCACTATTAACAGTTAAACAACGAATAGTTTGTGCACAACTATTTTATGAAAGAGGGCGATCATTTACAGTTAAACACATCAATCCTACGTCGTGCACAATAACTGAATCTGTCAAGAGCCACCACATACCAGATTTCAAAGAAAGATTTGCATCTGTCAATATACCAAATTCAGTTGACACAACAATTAAAAGTTACAAACCATTTACAACGTCGTATATTTGTCAATGGAGTATTAGAAAAGAGGAAAACTAAAGATACATATGGTGTTCACGAGAAGCAAATGCATCCACAGAGATGCACGGTTTGGTGTGCATTTTGAGGTGGTGATATAATTGAACCATACTTCTGTAATGTTATGAAAATGAAGATGGTAATTCTACTAATGAGAGTAAAGTTTGTAGATGACAGTAGTTAAATATTGACGCTTTATCTCTGCCAGAGCACAAACGGCGCCAATTCAAATTATATAGTTCCAGCTGAGACACGCTATAGTAAAATATTAGTAAACAAAAATAAATATTGTCTAAAAGATATCACAGTTTTTAAAAAATAACAAGGTTTGACTAGATGCCGATTTGTAAAGGTGTCAAGAAGTAATTCTAACACTTGAAGAAAAAGTCGTTGAATATTATTATTATTATGTATATATTATATTACAGATATGCAAATATAGGCCCAAAGATGCGAAATTAATTTAAATTAATCTTTTTGTGGTCGCCATATAAATTATATACTAAATGTTGTAACTAGAGATTCAATTGTAGCTAACATTCGAGTGGGACCTAAACATCACCCAAATGTTTTCCGCCGAAGAGGAATGCGTGGACCTCAACCCCACCTTATACCCCGAGGGCAACGTCGAAAATTGGCTAGTGGCCGTCGAATTGTCCATGAAAAACACGGTACGGACGATCCTGGGCACTTCGCTTCAAGACATGGAAAGACAACTGCGAAAGGACTGGGTGCTGTGTTGGCCTGGTCAGGTTGTCATCGCTTGCAGTCAATGCTTCTGGACCGTTGGAGTGGAGGGTGCCATCGCGAGGAATCAGCTGGCGGATTTCCTGGAGAACGTACTCTTGATTAACCTGGACGCTTTGAGGGGGCTGGTTAAGGGCAGCCTCACTTTCCTTCAAAGGGAAATACTGTCTGCTCTTATCGTCATTGAAGTGCACTCCAGAGACGTCACGCAAAATTTGGTCGAACTGAATATTGTCAACGTGAATGACTTCGACTGGATTAGTCAGTTAAGGTAATTCTCCAAGACTTATATATCTACAGATTTTGATATCCACAGAAATTTGGTAAAAAATAAAATAAAATTCGTTCAGGTTTATAAATATAAGTTGGAAATGAAAAGCTCTGGGTGTTTCAATTTTAAATAAATATCTCTTGTCGAAATGGAGCTGTTCATGAAGCCTGTTAATATCGAGTGGTTTTTTAGAGGTATAGAAATTTAAGATGAAATGAAACACATAAAAACCATGGTAATGGTCATGGTACTGGATTTATTAGAAAGATAATTTCATGCCATTATTGTTTTAAAATGATTTCGGGTATATGGGCACCGCGGATGGCTCAAACATAGCATAATCTGGAAGTCCAATTGTCGACCTCTTTTTCCAGCATCTGGGGCCGTATATCGGCAATAATGGGGCGAATGTTGGCTTCCAAGTCGTACGTCGTCTGTGCTTCATTGGCGTAGACTAGCGCCTTCACATACCTCCACAGAATATAGTCTAGCGGCGTCAGATCGCAAGATCTTGGAGGCCAATTCACAGGTCCATTACGCGAAATCGTGCGTTTGTGGAATGTCTCTTGATAGTGACGTGCGCTGTGTGGCATGTTGCACCGTCTTGTTGAAACTAAAACTCTTCCACATTAATGCCATTCAACTGGGAAACAAAAAAGTCAGTAATCATGGATTTGTAGCGCTCTCCATCGACTGTAACGTTCTCGCCAACATCATTTCTAAAGAAATATGGACTAATGATTCCACCAGCCTACAAAGCACACCAAACAGTAACTTTTTGTGTATGCAAAGATGTCTCAATAATGGCGCGTTGATTTTCTTCACTCTATATGTGGCAATTTTGTTTATTAACGTAGCCACCCAATCAAAAATGAGCCTCATGTGGTGAAAATGAGAATCAACGGCAATTTCGTTTTCAGCTCATTTAGCGATCGTGCGACGCATACGATGGTCAACCGGCTTCAATTATTACGAGAGGTGGATCTTGTAAGCTCTTAAACCAAAATATTTCCACAAAATCTTCCATAAATTGAAAAATCACCTAAAAATTTTTGTTTTTTTATATCCCCTAATTTTTGTGTCTAGTCTATAATATATATTAACAACTATAAATACACAGTATGTACAGTACAGGCCATATCTAGGCGAGCAGTACAGCGAACTATTCCATTGAGATGATAAAGTAGTTTTCGCTAATGCAACCGCTAATATAACAATACATATGTGGCGCCTTCGTTTGGTATCAACAAGAGGCATAAATTGATTTATTACGAAAAATATTTTGGACTCTTGGAGATATTTTAACCCACATTTTCGTTCTAGGTATTATTGGATAGAAGAGCATATGAAGGTACGTGCCGTCAACGCGGAATTCCAATACGGCTACGAATATCTGGGCAACAGCGGTCGACTGGTAATAACACCTCTCACAGATAGATGTTATCTGACACTAACGGGAGCCCTGCACTTGAAATTCGGAGGTGCCCCAGCCGGTCCGGCCGGTACCGGTAAAACAGAGACCACGAAAGATTTGGCGAAGGCCATGGCTATACAATGCGTCGTCTTCAACTGTTCGGATCAACTGGACTTTATGGCCATGGGCAAGTTCTTCAAGGGTCTAGCCTCGTCGGGAGCCTGGGCCTGTTTCGACGAATTTAATAGGATAGACATCGAGGTGTTGTCCGTGGTGAGTAGACAAAAATGTTAATTGCAAATTACTTTTTCAAAGGTCATCATTGTTGTATTAGAGCTATCGGAATTCACGTTGTTAAGCAAAGCAACAGCATAGTTATGTTAGGAATAACTTACTTGAATAATGCAACCAATTTCTATTTGACCAATAATGGTCAGCTACTTCACAAATTATCGTTGGACATACATACATACATAATATAAAAGGACAATACCAGTCATTATGATGGACGGATGAAGGTCATTCTGACAGTCGTCATGAAATGAATTTTTCCTTCTACTTTTATAGTGCGATAATTTGAATATAATCAATGCAATGCAACTAATTGAGAATGAGGTTTATAAGTGTTAAAGAATTAAGACAAACTAGTAACCTAGTCTAACTGTTTTATTCTAACTCTCTTTAATAAAAAGAAAATGTTGTTACATTGTTGTCTTCAATATATAATGTTATTTGCAGTTATGAATTAATCAAATAAGCCTCGATTCTGTTGCTTCAAAGATTTTTTTTCGATATGGCATACTTGTTTGATCAATTTAAGGTTTTAAAGGTTATCTTACATTGAAAAAGACATAAAAAAGTTAGTTTCAAAATTGTTCTAAAACTTTATCATAAAGAAAAAATTATTTTAGAAAAAATCGTCTGTTTATAATGAGTATTATGAAGATTATGAGCTGTTGCGAGCTTTATGGAGTATAGTCATATATACCTCTGTGTCCAAATTTCATTCAAATCGATTAAGCCGTTTCTGAGAAAACAATTATTTTATGATTCTTGGTTTTTTTTTCGATTTATTCAAGCACCAAAATAGATAGAGGTCTGAAACATGCAGGATTAACATATCTCGCTATTACCAGCATACTCTCGAACTATGATCCAGATATCTCTCTGTCGATTCACTATGCTTATCTTCCTATGGCCTTTATCTTAACCAACATTGATCTATGAAAAGTAAGTCTACTATAATGCACCTATGAAGACACCTACTCTTTTTCGTAGAGTATAAAAATCAATTAACCAAGAGTTCTAGATGAATATGAAAATGCCATGGTGTACATATAGGATTTAACTAAATAGCATATATAAGATTTGATTAAATAGATTATTTTTAATGTTATTAGTTGTATTTAGCTGATCGCTCATGAATTCAATTATGCATTTAATTATTTTTTGATTAAAAACAATTTGACATAAAATAATCGTTAGGAATTTGTAGATTTTTATGAAATATAATTAATAGTATCGTAAATTTTTCTACTGTGCCACTGTCAAGTACCCACATGTAAGTTATAGGTATGAATACGTTGTTTACTTATTATACAGGATGTCTCCTAAAAAACGCCTTATTTATAATCTGATTTTAAAAAACAAAAAATCAAACGAAATGGCTCTAAATACACTCTAGAGTGAGCATACCGCAGTGTTTCTAAAGTTTTTTTTTTCAAATGGCAATATAATTTTCTTTTTTATTTACTATTGTGCAGATTTCTTTTCTGAATCCAACGATGAATAATAAATGGACATTTGTGAAACATTTGTCACAGAAAAATGGTGAAAATATTCGCCGATACCGCAATAGGCGCCCGGTCGCTTAATTGATGACAAACGTATTTTCAACAAACTAATCATCTGTGCCGTGGAAAACAAGAAATAAACAACAAATCGAGTAAACGTTATTTCAACTTCCGCATCCCTGTTTTTTTTTTTTACCTTATTTTACTTTTGTGTGTCATAGTATCATTACAGTAAGATATTTTTTGCGAAATAAGTCAACAGTGCAGTATGGACAATAATCAAATAATGACGGATATGATTCAGGTATACTTTCAGTGTAATCAGAATCATGGTGCGGCAGTCCGTCTTTATAGAGAGCGGTTTCCTCATAGAGAAGTTTCAGAACCACGTAAGTTTGGAAGACTTGAAGAAAATTTAAGAAACTATGGGGCATTTAACAAACCGAATAGAAGAACGCGAATTTAATGAATACGCGGAGCTCAATGTTCTTCTTAATGTTGAAGAAAACCCAAGAACCTCCATTCGGGAAGTTTCAAATAATATTGGAGCTTCAAAACGAACTGTGAATTCAATATGGAAAAAGCACAAATTTAAGTCATACATATCTCAAAAAGTACAGGCATTAGGGGAAAACGATAGAGAACGAAGACAACAATTTTGCCATTTGTATTTAAATTCAGTGCGACGAGGCCCAATTTTCCACAGTAAGATTATTTGGTCAGACGAATGTACATTTAGTGTCAATGGTAATTTTTAATAGAAATATCCGCCGACATTGGAGCCAAGAAAACCCAAGGATTATCGTCGAAACTAATTTTCAGCGAAGGTTTAGTATTAATGTGTGGTGTGGCATTTTGGGTAATAGATTGATTGGACATTTTTCATAGACGGCACCCTTATGCAAGAAAAATATTATCAAATATGACGTTTTGTTGAAGTTGAAATGACATTTACTCGATTTGTTGTTTATTTTTTGTTTTCCACGGCACAGATGATTAGTCAAAATACGTTTGTCATCAACTAAGCGACCGGGCGCCTATTGCGGTATCGGCGAATATATTCACCATTCTTCTGTGACAAATGTTTCACAAAAGCCCATTTGTTATACATCGTTGGATTCAGAAAAGAAATCTGCACAATAGTAAATAAAAAAACTATATTTCCATTTAAAAAAAAAAAGTTGACCATCGCTTTAAAAAAAATAGTTTAAAAACACTGCGGTATGCTCACTTTAGAGTGTATTTAGAGCCATTTCATTTGATTTTTTGTTTTTTAAGATCAGATTATAAATAACGGAGTTGTGGCTTGTGGCGTTTTCTAGAAGACATCCTGTATTATTACTTAATACTGATTGTCACCATTAATTCTCTAATCCCTCACAACCTCAATTTAAAAATTTCAAAATGTAGATACCCCATATGATGTATTGTTTTATTTCTAATACTGAATTCAACAAATCGAAATTTGGCTAATAAATATTTAATTTGATGAAATATATTTAATTTCAATGTTACAAAAATAAAACTGGATAAAGGAAAAATGTTACTCATAATTGATTATGTAATTTTTTATTCGGGATAAGCATATCGCAAACCTCGAGCTGACTCATGCTATCTTCGTATATGATAATTAGAATTTTTTCAATTCGCCATTTTTTTTTTTAATTTAGCACACCTCATTACTCTTTCTTACTATTAATCTGTATAGTTGCCCATTCAAAAATATTGTTGTTGAATATATCCATTATTTCTCAATACAATTGAAATTCAGGAATGTTTAATTTGGCACAACAAATGTTTTAAAATGAGGTAACACACGAGGCATTTCAATAATTGAAATTTTACGAGTGACTTGAGGGGAGGTTAGAGATGACGGTCAGGAGTTGAAAACAATTCTTACAGGTGTTGTCTTGAAAATGAAAATTGACTTGTCCGCGAAATTTCTCCAAAAGGCGCTCACTTTAGTTTACTGAATTTTATGCCAAACATTAGGAATATATCTTAGTGATTTATTACTTTATGTTTATTTCTTTGTTTCCTGTAATTGCATTTTCGAGCTGTTGGACTTTCACATCATATGTGACCGTTTTCTCCATTCCAGGTGGCGCAGCAAATAACCACCATCCAGAAGGCCCAGCAGGCGCGCATGGACCGATTCATGTTCGAGGGATGCGAGATCGTGCTCAAAGAATCTTGCGCCGTCTTCATCACGATGAATCCGGGCTACGCTGGCAGAACGGAGCTTCCGGACAACCTGAAAGCTCTGTTCAGGCCGGTATCCATGATGGTCCCGAATTACTCCCTAATAGCCGAGATCTCTCTCTTCTCCTTCGGCTTCGGTAACGCCAAACAACTGGCGAATAAGATAACGACCACTTTCAAACTGAGCTCGGAGCAGTTGAGCAGCCAAGACCATTACGACTTCGGCATGAGGGCGGTGAAGACTGTCATTGCGGTGGCCGGTAACCTGAAGAGGGAGAAGCCGAATATGGATGAGAGGCAGATCGTCCTGAGGGCTTTGAGGGATGTCAACGTTCCTAAGTTTCTAAAAGACGACTTGAAGCTGTTCAATGGTAGGTTCAATACACGGACATAAAATAAAGTAGAATAGACTAGTTACTTGCGTAGGAAGATATAAAAAGTTAATTTATTATGTAATAGGCATGGGATTTATGGCAGATACTACGAGTATGTCTTGATTAAAATGTTGAATAAAAAGTCGAAATCACTACTAGTGAATGTTAGCTTAGAAACAAGTAAATACAAAACTTTTATCTTTTTAGATACGAATGGAAATAGTACTGTCCTGTAAATGTATTTGTAATTTCAATGTTCAGTTAATTAATTAACTATGTGTACGTGGAAATTAGTTGACGTCGCAACGACATCGACCAAAATATTAGTAGCAAGTACTTCGATTTACGTGTATATCAAAATTTACCCATAGTATTAGGTTTCAATTCTGCAGTGGAGATTGGAACATTTTTATGACCAGCCACCTTTCAGATAACCCCAAAGAAAAAACGTCCACCGGTTTAGGATCGGGAGAATAAGGTGGCTAATCTACAACCTCACAGAGAAACTTAGAGTGATTTAGAGCTATTGTGCAGCCACAAAATCATCGTTCTCTGGTAGTCCAAAGACGGAAGCTGCAAAATAACGTCGAGTCTTATTCTAAATCGGGTGAAATATGTTCTTACATAAAGTATAACATCTAAAAATTGTAACGTTTCTATACATTTCTCCGACATTAATTAATGAATGTGTATCAGCACTATTACTAAAGCGTGTTTCATTTGGAACTATAGGATTAGTGAATAATACTAATAATATTTGACAAACTGAGGTGTTTTATTCTTCAACATAAAATAGAGACGATACGGCTATAAATGGAAAAGAACATCGTTCGTATGACCGCCTCGACTCATCTATCATGATCTGTCATTCTCTTAGCAAAGTTGTCCATAACACGGGCACATAAAACTTGCTCTATTTACCGAATAACACGTTGAATGCTTTGAGGCTGGGTAGCGTACGCTTTTCCCTTAACATAACCCCAAATAAAAAAGTCCAGTGGTTTTAAATCACGTGATTTTGTAAGCTAATTGATGTCAGAATTTCGTGAGACAAATCAGGAAATTTGGTATGCAACACAGTTATGGTTGCACGTACTGTATGACACGTTGCACCGTCTTGCTGAAGCCACATATTAGTCAAATCTAAATCACCAATTTGGTGGAAAGAGAAATTGTTTAAGATGTTCTTTTGAGGTTAATATTCGTTTTGGGCTAATTTCTTCGAGAAATTAATAGAATTAACGTCGAAATACAGAAAGAGAACATAATCATTTCTCATTCTGTGGCACTAATGCAAGGCCTTATTAAGATCTCACAAGAAATAAGAGAAAAACCAATAGAATATAGGATCGAAAAAGCTGCACCTACCTGTATCATAAAAGTTGGGAATCGTGCCAGTCCTCAAAAGCAAATTAATCTCCAAGAGGAAAAGGCAACACGACGAAACTTGCGAGGACGAATCAAGAACACTAGACCCGACTCAGCTGTTTTCCAAAGACATAAAACTAGTATTTGACAAAATTTTTAACATAAATAGGAACAAGGTTCGAAAGCGTAAAAAACCTGAATGAAAATTGCACATTACTCAGTATCCACGCATTTGTAAATATATCCACTGAAGAACTGCGGAAAAATGGAGCCGATCTAGTTCGAAAATATTCCATAGACTTAAACGCAGTTGATTTATGTGTAACGAAAAAACAAGTGCATTAGCCCTGTTGCAACATAAGTGCGAAACTTTTCCCAATATTAGTATAGCTTTAAGGATATATTGCACATTACCGACGACATCTGCAAGTTGTGAGAGAAGTTTCAGCAAACTAAAAATAATTAATACCTACCTGCGTTCAACAATGAGTCAGGAACGTCTATCTAGCCTCGCGATCATAGCCATCAAAAATAAAACTGCCTATGAGATTCTTTCGCGGAAAGAATAACTCGACGTGTAAATCTGTAGCAAGATTAGATAGTAAAATGTACTGAGAGCTAAGGATTGAAGGTGTGTATACAGTTTGGATTGTGCGTTGTCTACACTGGTTGTATGAATTCTATATTAATGTCACACGTAAGGAAAAGTTATTAGCATATTGGTAATAAAGAGTGCCATTTTGTTTAAGTGTTTTTATTCTCCCGGTCACAAAAAATTCCATCCAATATATTTGTTTTTTCTAAACCATTAATCTCAAATGCTGGAGGGGAGGGACGCTAATGTCAAGTTTTTACCCAGGCTCCCTTTCGATAATAAAATATATATTGATATACGTTATGGTTTATTTCATTGTATCTACATCTACATATAAATAAAATTTAAAACCGTAAAACTGCCAAAGGTACATTGTCTCCTTTATTGTGGCAATTTATTGATGTATTTTTTTGAGAGTAACATTCTCACAAACACAATGATTTCCAGGCATTGTGTCGGATTTATTCCCGAGAATGGTAGAGGAAGCCGTCGATTACGGAGTTCTCGAAGAATCCATAAGGAGTTCGTGTATCAAACTTGGACTAGAAGACGTCAACGGTAAGTACCTAAAACTTACTTGTTCTCTCTTTGACATATTCGTATGCATAATGCATATTAAGTCGATATGCAATTTCATGATTCGGATATCTACTGCGAGCTTTAAATTTCAATTTTACTTCGATTCACTTGTCACTTTAATGGTAGAGTACAAATTAATTAGCTTCTCGCTACACGTTAAATTTAATAAGCAATATTGAGTAAGTTATTAAGTTGCCAGAACTTTGATAGAATGTGCCGCTGGTAAACATCTAGCCAGTCTAATCCTATCTCTAATATAGGAAAAGGGATCCTTCCTACATGACTTCTCCTAATTTTGTCTGACTTCAATTTACTATCTCTTTAGTACAATTGAAAACCTCGTCCAGTTTATACTCTAGTGATGACTTAATGTATGTCCAAGCACAAGTCAGAAGAGAACCCAACAGAAAGATCGGGCCCTTACAACACCATCATTTCTACAAAATCGAACTAACGTCCTATACGAAAAAGATTCACACATCAGTATTGCTCGAAAAATCAAAATTTATTTAGTATGGTCGAGTCTTTCGGATAATCTTTTTTCTATATCTATATCAAATGGTAAAGTGTGCAAGAAATGTCAACCTAATAAGTTGGACTAATTCACTAGCTATTTTCTTGGTACCAAATATGTTGTCATTAATACTATTGTATAACGAACATAGGTTACTTCATTATGAAAGTCTTGGCTCTAGTTCCAGAGTTAAAGGTTCCGCGCCTTTCGTCAAAGGAAACCTGTCCTTAAATTAGACCAGGAAGGTGTAAGGAGAAATAATTTTGTTCAATAACATTGTTCAAGGTTAGATCCCTAACCAGTAAATATTAGCATGAGAAGTCATCGTTATTAATACGAGTATATTTTCTATATGTATATATCAACAAAAAGTCTATACTTAAATTTTTAGGTGATATTCAAAGGGATGTAACTTGGGACAGATAGTCACAAAGCAATTTAAAAAATAGCTAATTGAAGCTCCAGGTTTCTAGTTTTCATATCTCGAGTTCAGTATGTTTTACCATCGGCACTAAATACGCAATTTTTTACCTCTTCTTCAATCGACATTTTCGCATCGAAAAATGTTTTTATCAAAAACCTATATTGTGAAAAATACTTTGCAGCTTTTAAAACCTTACTTGAATTTTCTGTAAGATTATTATTTTTCGAGTAATTAATTACCAAAACTCAAACAGATTATTTTGCTTTGAACGAAAATATCTCACCGAAAATTTATCGTACAAAGCCTTTATACTGTTCAAATTAGAGCTTTATGATGAAATCACTGAAAAAATGTTTATTTGTCCGTGGAACTTCTGAAGGTCAAGCAAAATTTAGATTTTTTTCCACTGGGTTCATCATTACTCAAAAACTCCTGATAATAAGATCTGAAAACTAGAATGTGAACTTTGCTTTTTTTAAATTCCTCTGTAACTATTTTTCTCCAAGTTACAGCCTTTTGAGAATCACCTTAAAGGTTAATAATTTTTGTTACATCCCTTAATGTTTGTGCCTAGTGTATTTACTTATGCTTGTAACTATATAATTATAAGTTATCTTAGTTAGTCAACTACTTCTTTTAAAATACCTAAAATCAATAAATATCATGACATATTAAATATAGGTATGTTTGTTGTCCTAAAATGGCCATCAACCACAGGTATATCAGTTAGTCCGTTGTTGAAATTATTACTTACCTCGCATAAGATTATTACTTACCTTAATGTCTTGAGAATGGTAACACCAAGTCTGTTTAATGCCAAATACATCGACATGAAACATAAGGATATGTATACAGCTTTTTGGGTATAAAAAATTCCCCGCCCCTTTTTCCTCAATATTTTTACTACGCTTTGCTTTCGTCTTGTTGTTTATTTTCATCGTATTAGTATGTTGATTTGAATTAAAATAATAACATACCAGACAAAAAAACTGGCCGGTAATATCACAATACATACCGTGATAAAAATATGGATTGAAATAGTCAATCCAATTACTCATTCAGTCTTTAGATGAGCCATTGTATCCTGTATTGTTGGCAACAGCAATAGAACTTCATTCATAACATAGTAACAGTTCCTGTCAGGTACTGCAGGATCAGTGTCTTGTAAGTTTGAGTCCGATAAGAACGATAAGAATTGAGAACCCTCTCAGGTTGTGGGTGCTTATCCCCATCCCTATATATCTTATTCGAACGCATAGCGAAATATATCAAGTCCTGTACGTGTTTCAAATTTTTGATCAATGACAAGTAAATACTCGTAATCATTAAATTTGATGAATGGTGCAACCATTCGACAAGCGTATGGCAAATTTTTCGACGATACCAAAATTGTAATCCAAAAATTGGAAGGTACACAAATATGCGCTTGATAGTTGTCTATATATTTTTTCATGGTTAGTAAACCATGATGCGGTATAATCTTTAAGATAATCAGACATTACAACTAATGATGTTTATTATTAAGTATATCATAAAATAATGGACTGTTAGATGTAGGACACGTGTTTATGTTCGTCTTTAAACGTATAGGTTCATGTAGATGTGGCAAAAAACAAATCCGTATTATTAAAGAAATTCATAGTATATTAAATAAATTAAATAAATCAAAAGCAAAAATGTGCCTTTGATTTATTTAATATAATTTATATTAAATTAAAGAAAAAAAGAGTTTCTTAACGAGTTTAAGAGTTTATATTTTAATTGAGCTACGTGCTTCTTGGATGTACTCTGAAAGAAATTATCTTTTAGTTTGCTCAATATATTTTGGATTAAATATGTACAACTAACTCCTTAAATCCTCGACTTTTTCTTTTCTTTTTAAATCGCCTAAAAATAGTTGCAATATTTCAGTACATCTGGATTTAGTACATTCTTAAATTTTTGAAAGCCATCTTTATGGCCTCTGGTAAACTGTACTTCAACTTGACAAAAATTCATAATTGCTAGTATTCTTGCGTTTCTTGTATTTTTGACCGACTTCAAAAAAAGTTTCATGTTCATGAACCGATTTTAATTATTCTTTTTGCGTTTGGTTCAGTATAGCTCCAAGGTAGTCAGTAGTATAGCAAAACCAGTTCTGGACCATCCTCGGATTTGTCCGCGGACATTTGATGCGGATGGCATGTGGTCATTGTTGATCTGAAGAACTCTTGGTACAGGTATAGAACAGGTCTGTACAGGTGTAAAACAGGTCTGCACCGGTTTAAAACAGGTATGGTAGTATTAGGAAAAAAACAAGATGTCATTAAACAGGTTACCATACCTGTTTTAAACCGGTACAGACCTGTTTTACACCTGTACAGGCCTGTTCTATACCTGTATCAAGAGTTCTTCAGATCAACAATGACCACATGCCATCCGCATCAAATGTCCGCGGACAAATCCGAGGGTGGTCCAGAACTGGTTTTGCTATACTACTGTAGTCCCATCTTAATTTCATTGGTGTTGAGTCTTGTACTTCGAAGATACACAACCGAACTCTTTATTCAAGTAGCCGTCATTTTCTTATTCACAAAGCATCTTTAGTAGGTCTACCCATCATTTAAAATTGTAAAATCATTAATTAAAAAAAAAACAACTTAAAAAAAGGTAACAACCAAAAAGCAGGAAATGAATGCTTTCTACAACAGGTTAAGACTTATCTGTTGTTCCGTTTAATGTAATTAAGAAATTATTGTTTATTATGTAATTATTATTAATTATTTTATATAATTTTGAAGTCGGTGCCATACAATATTAGTTATGCGAATGCTAGCCCTCGGCAATTTTAAATGTAAACTGGTGTTATAGTAGCAAGGTATATATTCTTTTATGTTTTACCTGTCACCGATTTCAAAGTCGGTATAATTTCTTAATTATACCGACTAATAATAATCAATAATTTCTTAACTACATTAAACGGAACAACAAGTAAAAAGTATCAATACCCTTAGCTACACCACTAATTACGTGTTCCATTAATACATAATTTTGTATTTAGATTACGTAAAGAAAGTCATTCAGCTCTACGAAACGACTGTCGTCAGGCATGGGCTTATGATAGTTGGTCCTACCGGCTCCGGGAAAACAAAGGTAGGTGCCCACGTATTTTTCCGCCTTCATAAACGCCTGCTTATATCATTATTATTACCATATCGCTGTTCTCTATTTGCAGTGGCATATTTGCAAGCTGCCACCCAAAGTCGGGCATTAATCGATAAATAAATATTTGTTCTTAACATAACTTACCTTGAAAGTCGAGAAAATGTTTTAAATATAGATGGTTGATATTTGTTAAGCAGATCGGGAATTACAGATCTAATATAGGCTGGGCTACTTCTCGCCTATTTCCCTTCACTATACACGTTGGGTGATTAAACGTAGTTAAGTTATTGATTAAAATGTTTCTTTAATATACACATAGGATAGGCACTTAATGTACATACATATAAATATTTCCATTGGAAAGTTTCGTATTTATAATATACATATTTTGGTGAACAAGCAAGCAGAAAATATACAACAATTTTGCAATTAACTTTATAATAAATATAAATTTAATATTCAATGGAATTTCATAATTTAGCTGGAGTGCCACGCATACAATATTTAATATAAATCAACGTTTTATATTGATCTGCAGTCTCACGCAGAAGCTTTTTTAATTTCTATAAATATCCTCCCACGAACAGTCACGTGGATGTTACTTTATCAAAGTTTTTAAAAAAACCCGGTTCACTATTATCTGATACTCCAAATCGTTTAAAATATACACTAGGCACAGAAATTAAGGGATGTAAAAAATTCTAAATTTTTAGGTGGTTATCTAAGGGCCGTAACTTGGAAGAAAATAATCGCAGAGCAACTTAAGGAAAAGCAAAGTGAAGCTACAACTTTCTAGTTTTCAGGTCCTATGTTCAATAATTTTTACAGTTGGCAGTTTTTGAGTAATCATAAGAAAACCATCGGAAAAGGAAAATTCCAAATATTTGCTTGCATTTCAAAAGGTCTCACGGTCCCGCTTTCAGTGATCTCGTCATAAATCTTTTTTAATCTTATCCTCTTTAATCTGAGTGGCTTGAAAGCCTTGTATGATCATTTTTCGCTGAGTTATCGTCGTTCAAGGCAAAAAAGGTCGGTTTTGACTTTGGTAATTAATTACTCGGGAAATTTTTTTTTATTTTTTTTCTTACAATAATTAACATTTGTTGGTAAAAAAATTTGGATTATTGCTAAAAAACATTTTCAACATCAAAAAATTAATAAAAAATGAAAAATTCCTCCTTAAATCAATTTCTAGCAAAAACGACAAATTAATTCGATCATTCCGAGCACGATGAAAAAAATCGCAACGCTTTGAAATTTTTAGGGTTTTTTTTGGGATACTTTAAGGTTAAGAATATACAGTCAACATCCATTATTTGCAAAGTTATGCCATGTTAAGCGAATATCTCTAAATACGCAATTTTTTACCTCCTTATCAATTAACACCTCGCACTGATTTTTTTTTTTTGTCAAAAACCAATAACTATGACTTGTTAATACTTTGCAGTTTTTAAAACCCTACATAAATTTTCTGTACGATCAGTATTTCCTACGCAATTAATTACCAAAGTCAAACTGACTTTTATTTTGAGCGACGAGAACTCATTGTCAGCGAAAAATCATCGTATAAGTCTTTTAGCCACTCAAATTAAAGAGAATAAAAGTTTCTAAACAATATTTATAATGAAATTACTGAAAATAGTCCGTGGGCCATTTGAAAGGCAAGCAAAGATTTTGATTTTTTTCCGATTGATTTCTTATATAATCTTATGATTATACTAAAAACCTGCTGATAGTAAAAAATATTGAACTCAATATCTGAAAACTAGAAACTCGGAGCTTCAATATGCTTTTTTTTTAAATTGCTCTGCGACTATTTTTCTCCAAGTTACAGCCCCTTGAAAGTCAACTGAAAATTTAAAATTTTTTACATCCCTTAATTTTTGTGGCTAGTGTAAAATTTTGGCACCAATTTCACAGCACGAGCGAAATACATATACAGGACACATGTTTCGTGTGGCATGAACAAAGCAAGGTGGTAGAATTTTACCATTCTCATACCAACAGTGGAATTAAATCAACATGACGTCTAGTGTAAACATCACCAACTTTTGGTGCAAGCTTTTATTCAATTTCATACCATGTGTTATACGTGTTTTACATTAAATACACTTTATTGTGTTTTTATTTTTAATATACATACGAGTATATTAAACTGGTAACATGTCGAAGTAAGGTGTAAGTGGTACAAGTTTAGGAAATTTTTCTATATTAGTGAATAACGCAGCCAAATTTTTTAATATTATACTAAAGTGCTACTTGTGTTTGTATTATCTACTATCTGTAAGAAACTTTCATGCAAACACCAACTATATGGGAGTTTAGTTGAGAAATATGCAGTAAGTAATCCACATTCGCATATCTTGAGAATTGACGTGCCCCGAAGTTAGATAATTTTGGTAATATTTATATATTATTATTAACTAATAAGTAAACAGTGAATAAGAAATGGCGAGTATAAATAGGTATCTTTGTTACTTTGTTTACTTCATTGTAGCGAAACACAAATAGATTGGGTACAAGCTTATTCCGTAAAATCTTTAAGTGGCTTAATATTCACACAACACATTTTAAGCCATCTAAGCAATTATTTGGCAAATACTCTTGGCATTCGGTATTTACAACAGATAACACCATTCAAGCATAAGTCAGAAATCATGAACAGCCATGTTACCTCATAGTCTTATTCTTATCAATGTCAAGGTAATAACTACATAGATATATACTGTATGTGCTATATAGTAGTATAATCTATCTCATGCGGAGGCAAATGTACTACATTGTGGTGTTTTATATTAGTTTTATACCTAAAATATGTTAAAGCTGCCAATTATAATAGTGTAAACTTTTATGAACTAATCAAATTATACCAGAAATAGTAAATCTCTGATATAATTTCACATCCAAAATGGTAAAGTATTATTCCGATTTATTTTCAACAATCTATTCTATGCAATGATAGTGGTCTATTACTATTTTATGTGCTATGTCGCACGTAATTCCATGTTCTGATTAAATTCAAGCACATTGTTTATTATTCGACAGTCTATCCTATTGTTCCCATAGATCTAGGTCTTACAGTTTTTTATTTTCATCAGCTGGGTAATATCTGATTTTTTAATCGGCGATATGTTCTGAATAACAATCGCATTGTTCCTGTGGTAGATGGCAGCTAAAACTGACATATTTTAAATTTTTAGTACCTTCTCTGTTTAGTCGCTATATTGTGTTTATCCTGTGCCCTATTTCACGTAACACTTATGACCAAACTAGCTTGTTCCTATCTCCTTTCGTTCTTTTCTTCTAGGTAAAGGAGACGGTACACATAATGACACTTAAGTGACATTATCGATATCGCCAACATTAAGGGATGCCATCCACCCTCTAGTATTGTAAGAGTGTGGACGACATAGATTCTTGAAATTACGCTAAAAAGTGTAACGTTTTCGTTACACTTTCGAATTGGGGTACCCCGTTACTCCATACCTATGAGAATCATTTGTTGTACACTCCAAAAGGTACCTGAAGTGACCCCTTGACACGCCTCAATTGTATCGTTCTAATATTTCTAATATAAAAAGTTTCAAAACGGACTAGTCTAATTAAATTCAGTGTCATATTTAGCTATTAATAACCATTTAAGAAAAGATAAAGTTAATATATGTGTGGGCAAAAAGAATAAATATAAAGAAAATAAACAATAAACAACACTTTTGAAGATGATTTATATTACAGCTTTTTATATCCTTCATCCGAAAGAAAGCTGTTACAATTCGAAAGATATTTTTTCAACGTATATCACTAATAAAATTGAAACCTATTTCTCAAAAAGTGCTACAAAAATAATACTAAAGCCACGCCTTCAGATAACAGTTGTAACATTAGGATTTCAGATGGTATGGAAACGTATTTTCATAGAAAAACGTACCACAATGAGTTTAATTTTTTAAGTAATGTCAAACTGTCTCATAAAATACTGGCATAGTTTTAAATATAAAGTATGATGGATAAAAATTATATTTATGGGGTAATTCTTCATTTTCTCTTTAATAAAAATAGATACAGTTTTAAATATCTCTCCTGATCTCTCTCCTAATAAATATACATTTTTGAGTTATAACAAACAGTCTTCTTCTGAGTGAACCATATGTTCAATAGTGGACCTCAATTCACTTCTGCAACATAGAAAAAACACCCTACCCAGTTTTTGTCAAAACTGAGTTGTTAGTAACATAGCTTAATATCATCCATTTAAATATCTTACGTAGTTTCGCATAATTCTTAATAAAAAAATATTGTAAATATATAAACCAAAGGAAAATTGGCTTAATGATAAAACGTTCAGAGACTTAATGAGATACTCGAATATTTAATAACATAATAAAGGGGGTAAGTTACCGTAGTATTGACTGCCATGAAGGATTGAAGAGACTAATTAACTTTTCCGTCGTTGTTCAAGACAGTAAATTCTGAGGTCGACAAAATTCAGAAAAGTCGATAAAGCGTCAAGTTAGCAAGCATTTCATCTGCAAATAAATAAATCGCGACCGTCCTCGACATTTGTCCTCTATACAGTGTGTTTTAAAAGCAATGTGTAAATTCTATCAAATTTTTACGTTTTACACTTAATGTTCACAATATGTTACATTTACAGTTTGGCAATGTCCAAGAGGGTGAATGAATTCCCTCTGTACATTTTCAGTAATCTTCAGTGTTTACTTTTCAAGTAACCCTACAAATAGTTGTCCAACAGAGATAGGTCTGGTAACCTAGTAGGCCATAATTTAGATCACCTGCTTCCTATCCAGTGATTTAGAAGCATAAGATCTAAATATACACGAATATGATAACCCCAAATAAAATGGAATAAAGTCCAGGAAGAAGAATTTGTTAATCACACAAACAAAGCCATATAATAAAATCAAATAATTAATGAAATAATGAACTATAAACTTGCTACACCATAAAGTATATGTAAGTTAAACTTTCCTATAAACATTAAACAAACATGCCTTGTGAATATTTCTGAAAAAAAAAAAAAATGAACTCTAATAATGGTGAAGATAAATCATACTTTTTACATGTAAGAAACAATTAAAGTACCGTGTATACTGGTTAATCGATATAGTACCAATCATCGTAGGTATCCATTTCCTTCGAGTTTAATCGTTTTATTGAAAATTTAAATTAAACTTTACGCTTGTGTATACAAATATACCTATCACAATAAAGTTTAATCCATACACGTTCTCTTTTATAAATAATTTTTCACGCATACCGATATATTTAAATTTGTAATTGATAAATAACTGAGACGAACAAGCTCACGATTGATTATAAACTAGTATTGAAATCAAATACACGTAATGGAATAGAACAAAATAAAATTCAATCTATGTTTATTATTAAATACTTTATAATATTTAAATCTAACTAACTTTAACTGGGGGCTTGCTCTGGAAATAAGTGGACTCATAAATGATATAAATTTAAAATTGATTTTATTCGCATATTTCATATCTGACAATTAAGAAATAACATGTACTGCGTGTATACATACACAGTAACACATATTATTCTAAGACATATTTCTGGAATATATAAATAGGCCAGACCCGTTGAATCAGCATAATTTAGGAAGGCGCAATTCGCAGTGTGATATATCAAATTTGTTATTATGACACATAATATCAGAGCCACATTACAGGATCTTACAGATTGTGTGAATTGAGAGTTTTCACGTACCCCTTTAATTAAAACTAACCACTAATCCGAAGGGTATTTACTGCAGATTTCACCCTCCTGAATTGGCGGTAAAAAATAGTCACGTCCATTATCCAATCCAATCAAGTTCTGGTCCAATATCGTTAATATTGTACGTGATACAGTGTCATGGAAAAACGATTTTTTTTTCGCTTTTTTGTTTTTATTATTTTTTTCATAAACGAAAATATTTCACGTTATTGTTTCTCCCGCGTGAAATGTTGAAAATTTAAAATCGCTTTCTGCCATTTTGAAGAAACAATACTATAAAATGTCAAATAATTACAATCTTATCATAGTATCATCGGTCACAGCCTACTGAGTTTAACAATTGCTACGCCTCCACAATTACCCATACAATATATATACAAGGTGAGTTTTTGAGTTGTACATATATTTTTACCACTTAATGTCTTTTGTCTGGTAAATGATTATAGTAAAAACTATTTTTTTATATCACCACTATTAGCGGAGTTATTGAATTTTAAATATTTACGAGTAATTTCTAAACATTTTAAAAACCTCTATTTTATTGAGTCGAGTATCTCCACGTGTGATTTTACTTCTCACAACGTCCACTATTGCCAAATATCCACATTGCATTTCATGTTTTAGTTGAGAAATTAATGGCCAAAATCGTTTTGTTACTAATACTTAGAATAAATAGACCTGAAATGTGGACCGCATTTCTTACAGTTAAAATATTGACCTTGCAAGATACCTTCAGGAATTATTTGCATTTACGTAAACATTCAAGTCAAATAATTGGTCAAACTTAATTAACATTCAAAACTCTCAAATACAGAAATAGAAATCTCACCAAGAACATAAATGTGAAAAGGGGGGCAACGACGTTGGCGGTTGTTGACAAGAGAGTTGAGGTCTGAACGGGTGTCAAGTTCCATAGAAACAACAGGAACATGCAACAGGAATGGACAACGGCCTTCAATTAATTCTAAAAGAAAATTTGTTACGTTCTTTGATACTGAATTTACAACTTGGCAAGTTTTAATAATCAATAGAGGTAACGTGATGATTTTTAATACAAACTTAAAATTTAACTTTTCTAGTTGTTCTATTTTACACAATAAACAATTTAGTTGGATATAAAAATTACCAAATGGAAGACCGTTCTACATTTCTGTTGCAAGTTCTTGTTGTAAGTTCCTATGGAACTTGGCACCCGTTCAGATCTTAACTATTAAATCGTAAATCCCGAATGTCGCTTGTACCGAACTTGGCTCAATTTTCACATTTAGGTTTCTGGTAAAATATCATAATTTTTTAAAAAGTTTTATCGTTTTTGCGCCACTCAAAGATGCTGTGCTTTATTATCGATCAATTAAAGACATGGGATATGCCCGTCTTAAATCATCTCTATTAATATTATAATGTACTTATATGGTATAAAAACACACTGTTTTAAAGAGGACATTTCAATAAACAAACTGAATATTATTTTGAGTCCTTTTTTCGAGGTTTATATTTTATCTAAATAAATACATGTTTGCAACGCTTTTTCTTGAATTTACGCTCCACTGTCTTCTTTTTCATTATCTATTTCTGTATTTTCTATTACGGTGGAAATGTTAGAGCGCATAGCCCAATCATTATCTGGAAACTAACCGCACCACTAACTTTGCCGACATCGAACAGATTATTTGTTAGATTTGTTACTTTGTATACACCTAACGATCTACTTTGATGGAAATTTCAAGCTTCTAAGTCACCTAGAAGTGGTCTAGGTTCTTTATGAGTTAGTTACTGAGTGATAAATATAGCACTTTTCAGACTTTAATAACTCAAGAACTATAATATTCATGATTTTGGGATTCTAGGTACTCAAGGAGGCCTTATTAGATATGCAAAATTGCAAGTGTGCGGGTCTAATAGTTTTTGAGTTATGGGGGGGGGAGGTTGGAAAGTAGCTCGAAATGGTTCGTTTTACAAAAAAGAAAGGAATAGGCCATTTTTTTGACAATTCTACGATATGATGTACAATTTTTTGTAAGAAGTTCCATCGACCGTCGATCAATGGGAAGCGAGATTTTTACAAAAAACTAATTTTCGCAACTTTTAACCTTCAATATCTCACAAGGTCGGTCGATTTTTGACATTTTATATATTTTTGACAAGGCTATAACGAAGGTATACGCAAAATCAGCTCGACAGGAATATTTCTAAATATAAAATGACTGGGCTATGATACTGGAGTAGGTTGGAACCTTTGGTGTGAAGATAACACTAACTGAGTTTTCCACAAAACACTATACACTACACTCGACTCACCAACAAAGTTGGCATCATTTGGAGATGATTAAAACTTTTTTGACATTTTATTGTTTATAATATTTATGGAGATTTGATTTACTCTCCACAGTCTTTTCATCAGTTTTAATTATCTCCAGATCATGCCAACACCATGATGATGAACACCAGCAAGAACTAAGTATAGACGAGGAATGGAACATAATCAAAGAAACTATAACAGAAAGCGCCGGTAAAGTAGTGGGAGAAGATAGTAAAAAAGAAAAACAGTTGGTATGATGAGGAATGTAGAGAGGCTCTGAAAGTGAAAAATGACGCATGGAAAAAAGCATTACAAAGAAACACAAGATCAAATCAGGTAGAATATAGCAATAAAAGAGGATTAGCAAACCGAATCTGCTGAAGAAAATAGCGAGAAGAAATGAATAAACAAGTAGAAGAAATAATAGAAAGTAATAAGAGATCTGAAAGCAGAAAGTTTTGCAACAACGTTAAAGAGTATACAAAAGAATTCGCACCACGATTAAACATCGGTAAAGACAAAAACGGAAAGAACTTAACAGAAAAGCCGGATATAATTAGAGGATGGAAAGAATATTTTGAAGAGGTACTAGAAGGAGAACAGCAGCAACAGGAAGAGGAGAATGAAATAACATACTATAGTGCAGAACTGAAAGTAGAACCACCATCGTATGAAGAGATAACGAAACTAATAAAATATCTGAAAAACAGGAAAGCACCAGGTACTGATGGAATAGTAGCGGACCTAATAAAGAATAAAGACCTAATAAAGAACGGAGGAGAGAGACTATGAAGACAAATGCACAAACTAATACTACATATCTGGGAGCAAGAAGAGATGCCAAAGGACTGGAAACTAGGAATTATCATCCCGATACACAAAAAAGTGATAAGACCAATTGTAGTAATTATAGAGGAATAACATTACTTAGTATCCCTTATAAAATATTATTAGGGATGATCCATAATCGAATGACCCTACTCAGAAGAAATACTAGGCGAATACCAATGTGGATTCAGGAAAAATAGATCAACTACAGACTACCTGCGTACGTTAAGACAAATACAGGAGAAATGCTATGAATATAACATAGATATGCATTATCTGTTTATAGACTTCAAACAGGCATTCGACAAAGTACATAGGAAGAAAATGTTACAAAGTTTAACCCTCCTAGGAATACCCCGAAAATTAGTAAAAATGGTAGAAGCCACCATGGCAGACTCGACAGCAACTATAAGAGTACAACAGTAGCTCAGCGAAGAATTTAAGGTGAAAGCCGGGGTAAGACAAGGAGACGCTCTCTCTGCAGTGCTTTTCAACTTAGTACTAGAAGCAGCTATCAAGAAAGTGAATAGAGCTGGAAGCATCATAAATAAATCCACACAAATACTTGGGTATGCGGACGATATTATGATGATTGCACGTGACCTTGCCTTGAATCAATCTGCCATAGATCTTGAGCCACAGGTAAATAAAGGAGGCCTACAAGTGAACAAAGACAATACGAAATATATGTATTGCTGCAGGAATCCCCCAATCCAACTACCAAATATTAATATAAACGGCGGTCAGATGAAACGCGTCAAGACTTTCAATTTTCTTGGCACCAAAATTGCCAGTAATGGTAACGTCCAACGTGAAATAAGCGCAAGAATCCTAAAAGGAGATAAATGCTACCTACTATGCTTATTTAAACTGAATAAGGAACAGCATACTAAATAGAAGATCTAAAATCACAATCTATAAGACACTTATAAGACCTGTAGTAACCTATGGATGTGAAACATGGACACTAACAAACAATGATGAAAATCAATTAAGAATATTTAAGAGAAAGATTATTAGAAGAATATGGCCCAGTGCATGAAAACGGTATGTGGAGAATAAGAATGAATCTCGAATTTGATGCACTTACAAATGGAGAGGATATAGTAAGATGCATAAAAAGTCAAAGGATAAGGTGGTTAGGACATGTATACAGGATGGAAGGCGAGAGAATTGTGAAGAGAATCCTTGAATAGAAACCTCAAAACACAAGACCAAAAGGGCGACACAAGAAAAGGTGGATAGACAATGTGGAGGAAGACCTAAAAACTCTAAGATAGGAAACTGGAGGAGAATAACGGTAGATAGAAACAGATAGAGGAACATAGTACAGCAAGCCAAAACCCACCAAGGGTTATGAGCTAAAGGAAGAAGAAGATGATGCCAACTTTGTTGGCGAAGCGCGCGTCGAGCGTAGTGTATAGTGTTTTGGTGATTTGTGGAAAACTCAGTTAGTGTTTGAGCTATGATAGAATGGTAAAGGTAACCGGCTCCCTTGATCAGCGGTAACCAATATGTGACGGTGTTTTAATACCGCTGGTAGAGGTATATACACAACTTAAATACTCACATTGTATGCATATTTGGATCATATTTTATTTCTGGTACGTAAAAGATATTACAGCTACTCCTATCAACCCCAATATATTTGAAGTCAGTACAAGATCTAAAGGAAATTGCAAAAATGTTTAATTTTGAACATCCATCTTGTGTTTATGTCATGTGAACCATGCATTTCATTGCTTTATAGTTGTATTTTAAAAAATATAACTTCTTACCCGGTACAAACTGATATTTGATTAAATCGATTAAATTACGCTAGCGTGAACTAGATACAAGCCCAGGCTCATAATAGTTCGGCCAAGTATAATTTTACAACTATTATATTTAAGTTAACGTAACAACACTCTCAAAACTATTTTATTAAAGCAAAATATTGGTAACAAAAACAATGTATAAACTTTTAACTTAAATACGATGAAATATTACTACATTATGATGTATCAGTGACAAGTTTGTTGCATTTTAGAATAAAATAGAATCACAATTGTTAAACTACAGAAATAAGGAGTTTATACTCCAACGCATCCGCAAATGCCTTATATAATAAGGACTAAACAAATTAGGTCAAAACAGCTATTCTCCTGGCTATATGCCAAACGCCGAGCGCTGAATTACATGATAAAATTTGTCGTAATTTTTTCTAACAGAGTTAGTACTAAAAATACAGTAATTGTTCCAAAACCACCAAGAAAGATGCAAAGTATCACCTATCTCAGAATATCGTTAACTGCAGACCGGTTTCGACCTTTCTATCTTCGAGTATACCTTCGACAAATAAAGCTCACATCTAGTAGACGTTGCTACGTTCCACCACAGTAGAACGTACCAAACGCCATCTCTTGGTAGTTTCGAACAATCTAAATCGAAGTAAAAACTTGAGATCATCAATATAATGCAAAGTATTACTACCAGAGGGTAACATTCAAACTACAGAAATAAGGAGTTTATACTCCAACCCATCTTTCTTGGTGGTTTTGGAACAATCACTGTATTTTTAGTGCTAACTCTGTTAGACAAAAATACGACAAATTTATTCATGTAATTCAGCGCTCGGTGTTTTGGCATGCCAAGAGAATAGCTGTTTTGATCTAATTTGTTGAGTCCTTATTATATAAGGCATTTGCAGATGGGTTGGAGTATAAACTCCTTATTTCTGTAGTTCGAATATTACCCTCTGGTAGTAAAACTTTGCATTATATTGATGATCTCAATTGTTGTCAAAGTGAAACGGTTATTATAAATTTTGAACGCGTCTGCTAAAATGTTCTAAAATAAACGTGGGGTGGCATTAAGTGATGATATGAGAAAACCAATTGTTAATGCTCATAAACAGGCAATTCCAGCTTGGAAAATATCTGCTATGTATTCGCTGTCTAAATCTACAGTACAAGTTATTATCAAATTGTATAAAAAAAACTGGATCCACAGTCCAAAGGAATAAAGCTGGTGGACCATTCCAAATTTCACTTTTAAATCAACATGCTCTGAAGAGGATTGTAACAACGCGCAACGCACCGATGATCCAGTGCAAAAGAAATTATAGTACTATGGGGGCAAGCCATTGGAAAAAATATTTCTGTATCCACAACTAAACTCTCAATAAAGAAAGTAGGATACAGATTCTACAAGGTACAGTTTGTTTCTTTATATTTCACTTTTAAACTTACCGGTTTCTCCTTCAGGCAAAGGAAAAGCAGTTATTAACTAAACGACAGAAAATCAATCGGTTACCGTGGGCCAGAGAACATAAGCACTGGACTTTAGAACAATGGCACCAGGTAATTTGGAGTGGCGAATCCTAATTTTAAACCTGCTTGGGCGATACCAGAAAACGTGTGCTAAGAACCTCACAAGACATTTATATCCTGACTGTTTGGTTAGGAAAATGAAGTTGCCTGCGTGTCTTTTGATCTGTGGGTGTATGAGTGATATGGGCGTAGGAAAATTGCATTTCGTAGATGGTACTGTGATGAACAGAAAAATATAAACAAACTTTGACAGACAGTTTATTGCTGTCAATACCAATATGTCAAGGCACTGACACGCAGTACATTTTCCAGCAGGATGTTGCTGCGTGTCGCAGCAAAAATTGTCAATGCTTGGTTTACAGAACATATGGAATGGCCAGAACCCTGTTATGGAATGACCTTGGGCCTTGTAGCAGTCCAGACTTCTCGCCAGTGAAAACATTGTGGCATGAAATGAAAAAAAGTTGCGGAAACATCCAGCCCGTTCGGTTAAGATTTACGCACCAAATTGCAAGAATTTTAGGACAACACGCTTCCTGAAGAGTGCGTTAAGGTGGTAGATACAATGCCTGCCAGAATTAAACCTGTTATTGTTAATAAAGGTGATGTAACACAATTTTGATGAAGCGGCCTATTGAACTGAATCAGATTTGAACTATTCTGAATCGCGAATCTTAATGTTTTTATTAACAAACTTGCCACTGGCACATCATAACGTACAGATATTTCATCGTATTTAAGTTAAAAGTTTATACGTTACTTCTGTTACCAATATTTTTCTTTAATAAAATAGTTTGAGAGTGTTATTACTTTCATTTATATATATATATATATATATATATATATATATATATATATATATATATATATATTAGTTGTAAAATTATGCCTGTCCGATCTATTATGAGCCTGAGCTCGTATGTGCATTATTTTAACGTTAATCCAGGGATAACATTTATTTAAAGATGATCTCACTCTTCAATCGGCAAACCGGGGATTGAAGCTGGAGTTGACTGTTGGTCCCAGTTCCTCGTAAATTCGGCTCTGCCTTGACCGTACCCATGCCATGATGTAACCCACCCGATTTGCCTAATTGCGCAGATTAACTAGCTTATAAAAAAAATTTTTAAACAATGTCCGTAAGCACAGTCTGAATGTCTCCCCGCACATGGTGTACAACAAGAAATTGATGCTAAAATTGGTATAGTACAGGAGCATAGCAAACTGCTGGGCGCAACCCAAGTAAATCTTCACCGTGTACTCGCTTAGCATCTCCTGGAAGTAATCGCAGAGACGTAGGGTATAGCTGAAAGCGAGAAACGAAAAGTTAATTAAAGAACTTGAGAATGAATTAATTTTCCAATTACCTCGGGAAATTAAGCGCGATGAAAACCGATGATATCACCAGCAGCATTTTGTTGATGTTTTGTTGGATCTGTACAGACATGGCATACTTCGACGACTTCTTCACGTCTGAAAATAAGTTATTTATATATTTTATAAGCTATAAAATAAGTAATAAGAGACGCAGGCATTTTACTGGGTAACACCAAGACAACGTTCACGCTTCATATCTGCTTGGTCTCACAAATTTGTTCAATTCCGAAGAAAATAAATAATAAAATATATATCAATTTAATTCATTGATTTACGGTCACTTGTAATGTAACCCCCAAACTTTGGATTCAATGATATAACTCCTCGTATCGTTCATATAACAAAGAATGTATGAGAGGAATTCAATTTAAAAATTCAAAGATGACCGGAACAATGAGATGTATAATCGACCACATTGATATAAACTTAACCGTTATTTTACTACACTAGGCACAAAAATTTAGGGTTGTAAAAACATTCTAAATTTTTAGATGATTTTAAAATGCTGTCTGTAACTTGAAGAAAGATAGTCATAGAGCAATTAAAGAAAAAAGCATGTCGAAGCTCCAAGCTTTTCGTTTTCAAGTATTGAGTTTCAAAATTTATCATCAGCAGTTTTTGAGTAATCATAAAAAAACCATTGGAAGAAAAATTCCAAATTTTTCTTGCTTTTCAAATGGTCCACGGACTTCAATAAATTTTTTTCAGTGATTTCATCATAAAACTTTTTTAGATAATTTTATGTCTTTTAATTTGAATAGTCTAATTAGTTATTTTTCACGAGTTATCGTCATTTAAAGCAAAAAAGCCAGTTTTGACTTTAGTAATTAATTACTCGGGAAATAATAATCGTATAGAAAATTCAAGTAGGGTTTTAAAAATTGAAAAGTATCCTTTATAAGTCGTAGTTGTTGGTTTTTGATAAAAAAAACTCTGTGCGAGAATGTTGATTGAAAAAGGTGTAAAAAATGTTGGTTTGGTAGGTGCGTATTTACGGATACTCACTTAACTTGACATAAATAACTTTTCAGATAATGGATAGACTACGGTTGTTGACTGTTTTCTTTTTCAATCCAAAGAAATTTTTAAAATTTCAAACCGCTGTAATTTTTTTTTTTGTGTCGGAATGACTCAATTTGTTGTATTTGCTAAAAATCAATTTGAGGAAGAATTTTTAATATTTTATTCATTTTTTGAGGTTGAAAATGTTTTTCTAGCAATAATCGATATTATGTTTATAACAAAATGTTAATTTTTGTAAGAAAATAAAATGAAAAGAAAAATATTTTCTAATTAATTACCAAATTTAAACTCACTTTTTTGTCTTGAACGACGACAACTCAGTGAAAAATAACCATACGAGGCTTTTAGACCGCTCAAATTAAAGAGGATAAAATTATTTAATAAAGCTTTATGATGAAATAGCTGAAAAACATTATTGAAGTCTATGGAACTTTTGAACGGCAAGCAAAAATTTGGATAATATTTTTTCCGATGATTTTCTTATGATTACTCAAAAATTGTTGATGGTAAAAACTGGTCTTTTGAACTCAAGATCTGAAAATTATGAATCTGGATATTTAATATGCTTTTCTTAAAAGTGCTCCGAGACTATTTTTCTCCAAGTTTGAACAGCTCTTTGAAAATCACCTAAAAATTTATGATTTTTTATATCCCTTAATTTTTCTGTCTAGTGTATTTACTTTTAAGTCGTGTCTTCTAAGACCATGAAGATATAGAATGCGCTTACGGTTTAACAATTTTTTAAAATATGCTGCATCTTCGTCACTACACGGAAAGAAATAACACCTCAATATAACTACATTACAAAATATGAACATTTTCATTTTTCGTTTTATATGACTTAGAATATAGAAAATACTTTTATATACTAAATTTGCATAAACTATTTACGCCACAATTTATCAGGGCATCAAAAAATGCATAATAAACAACTGTTATGGGATTAAATGATTGGAAAATGTTAACTCAAGGAAGATTATTATTGGGTGAATCTCTAATGAAACATTAAAATAAACTGTATAAAAAAATTAGTTACGAGACTAATCCTAATTTTTATTATTTATTCTCCGTATTATTCCAATCAGAAACTAGTAAATATAAGGGGGTTGAGAATGGTCAAGGAAGTATAAAGGAATAGTTTTAGAAAATGTGCACAGTGTTTCCAAATCCCGATTTTGCGGCCAAAAGTCCCAAAATCGAAGGTCAGCATTCCGGCTTTTTTTTCATAGCATGTTGTAGAGGGTACTTTGGGACATTATAATTCCGAAGGATAAGTTTCCGGATATATTTTCTGAGGCAGGGGAACAGCTAGAAAACTGAGGTCGTAGCAGCTGCACGTTTAGCGTACTTATTACCCCGCCAACAGAGCAATATTGTTAAGTGTTTATTTCAGTATCCAGGAAGTCTTTTACTAAAAAATCGTTAATAAAGGCACTTGCATTATAAGTAAATGTTTTAATTACAAAAATTCGTTATTTTTATGTTAAAAACGGCATTTGGAATGTAACTCTGTAAAATCGCGTTCTTTTCGAGACTTTTCAATTTTCGTTTCAGTTTCAAATTCGATTTCCGTCGATTTCTGCTGCAATTTTATATCTATCATAAAATGGAATTGATTAAGGCGACGTAGGTCATAACAAAGAGTTCATACTTGGCCTTTTCGATGCTTATTCTTTCGGGGTGAATTATTACTGTAAATAATTGTTCCTTTTTTTTTTATTAAAACTCAGTATTTACGTCAAATAAGTTACTACGTATTGTATTTGAATATTTCAAAGGAAATTGCATAATCTGATTACTTTTAAATTGTTTTCAGATCATTGACAAAAGATGTCGGTTATAAATGACATTGTTCTCAAGAGTAGAGCCATATTTTTTTGACAGAGGAAATTTCAACTGCAAAATTCTCCAATAAAACACAAGCTATCGAAGAAGCTTTGCATTTGAAAGCGAAAACCTCATTTATACTCTCTGAGGACTCCATTAATCGTATTAAACTACTTTTATACAAAACAAAGGACTGTTGGGTCAATTCTAATTTTATTCACGAAAAATTTCATGAGAAAACACTATGAAAGATGTATTCCATTGACTCATGGCACCTTCAGACTCTTTAATAACTGGAATGCGAAACCTTCGAACTAAGGACTAAACTTTAGCAAAGAATCAATACAATTACTTACTTTATTTCGTCAGATGAATTTGACTCGGAGTGCTCAGAAGAACTCTCGACGAGCCACCATAGTTAATTCGTAATATTAAGTAATGTGATTAATAATTTATCAATGTATGTTATTTAATAAACAATAAAAATGTATTGTTGCTTAAAAAATCTACTTTCCTATCTATTTGTACCAGTAGAATAATTCTTTTTTGGTTAAAACAGTTTTAACATGTCCGCCATTTTGAAATTTCAAAATGCAATTTCATATTTGAAATCATTGTTTACAAATTCAGTACACTGAACCGTTCTTGTTATAAACAATTTTTAAACAAATATGGTGGCCATTTTGGGTCCGACATTTTGAATTTTAAAAAACAAATTGCATTTTTGAAATCAGCGATCCGAGAAACCCTGGTATCCAAATTTTCATCAAATTCCGATAACCAGAAGTACTTTTGGCCACAAAATCGAGATTTGAAAACACTGTGCGGCGTAACTATATTCATAAAGGTTTATTTTTCTATTTCGGTTTAACAACTAATCAATGGTGGTTTAAGAAAAACTAATTCTTTTTCGAGTAAGATAAAAAAAACACCTAATCATATCGATTCAAAAAGAGAGCCAACAAAAAAATTAAATTAACTGAAACAAACACCCTCTATTCTAAAACTGGTGAACCGCAGTTCAAGAACCACCAATGTACGGGCTGTCCCCAAATTTCACCGACAACGATTGACTATGTTCTAAATTATAGGCTATAGGCTGCTAAAAAAAAAATATTTCATTAATAATACCCTAACCCCTTTACCGATCGGGTTGAAATTTGGAACAATAATTTAAACCAGTAAGACCTATTATTTCTGAAAATACTAATCACACCGATATACTGGGTGATAGTTTTCTCGGAGTACCTACCTCTTTTAGTGGTCAGAACTTTTACCATAGTCATATTTTTTTTTAACGGATGCAACAGTGAAGAGGACATGTTATGCTAAAAAAAAATTATCTGTAGCCTACAGATAACCATTCTTGAGGTAAATGACTATTTATAAGTCTGGTTGCTCCACTTAGTGATGAGTGCCGCAGATTAAAAACATTGGATTCAGTAGGCGATAAATACAAAATGTTGTTTTCTGTTATTAGCATCAAGTTAATGTCATTATTGTCCTTATTATTATGTCCTTATTATATAAATACCTATTCATTCCAGTTAACCCACATGCGTCTTTGCGTATTCATCGCCACAATATTATAAGACAAAAACCTGGTTTGATCGGCCTGGAAGCGTGAAAAAATTACTTCACTACAGAGTCTTTCGAATTACTCATAAATGATATTACTACAGTTATACTTGAGCACACTAACAAGAGAATCATGAATAATTCGAAAAATACTACTTCTATTACAGATATGAAAGCTGTTGTAGGTCTTTTACTACTAAGTGGTGTTTTTAAGTCGTATACGGAGAATATGTTTAGACTTACCATGTGTCTCAAAAGATTATTACTTATTATATCAAAGTTACAGTTTGGTAAAATCGATACAAGAAAAGAGCGTAATGCGGTAGACCGAGCTGCACTGATTTCTGAATTATTCGACAAGTTTACATAGAATTGCAGCCGCTGCGGAGTTCTCATGTTGCCGACCTAATTGTAAGCCAAGCCGCCTCTAAAAGAGGTATCTATGACTTGTGTGCTCGAAAACAAGACGGGAAATATATGACAAAATTTATACTTCCGCCAAATGTATTTATGAAAACCATAGTGAGATAAATATATTGTGTAATTACTGCAAGGACTGAAGATATGAAACTTTCGTGAAAATTTTCATATATAACCTAGAAGAAGCTTGTGATTTTTTTTTTTTTAATTTAGTATTTAGAGACATGTAAACTTGTTTTCTCTCACAACTAGTTCCCATTACATAAGAAAAGATAATAATTATGTTAAAATTTTCCCTAAGGTGACTTTTTAAAGTCTTAGTAGATACTATTCATTTCATCGCTATTTGCCAAATAAAAAACTATCTTATCTTGACGATAAACGGAAGAGTCTACCTGAGCCTAGCCATAAAAACAAGCCAAGGTTATGTTTTGAGATGTTTTATTTGGCAAATAGCGATGAAATAAACTATACTTAAAAATTACGAAAAAAATTTATAACATTGTTATGATCTTTCGTAGAATTTAAGTTTGTAAAGGAATGGTAATAAAACTTGTTTAATTCCATAAAATGAGCGTCTTATTTACTATCCACGTGATAATTTCCAGTATAGCTATTGAAATGGTCACTCTGGAAGCTAATCTTTACTGAGGGCCACAAATACCCCACGATACCAATTACGTTCCTCAAATTTACGATACCAATTAAAGGTTAATTAAATGTGAGTTAGGAAATAAAGATCCAGTAGCAGTAAAATAATTACTTACACAAAGCCTGCACTTAAATGAGTACGTAACTAAATCTTACATCTTAACAGTACGAGTGACAATAGCCCTTCGCCATTTTCTTAAAAAATTGTTTACTGGCATTATTGTAGTAAAAAGCAGTTAGAAAATAATGATACAGTGGCAAAATGGTTACTTAAATAAACTTTGTATTTTAAATTTGGAACATGGCAATTCGGCTTTCGCCATTTCTTTAAACAATTGTGTGCTGGCATTATTATGTGAAATTATAATTATATTTTCATTTTTATAATTATATATCATTATTTTATTGAAAGGAAGTTAAGAAATAAGAATCTAATGGCTGTAAAATAATTACTTACGCAAAATCTGCACTTAAATGAGTACGTAACTAAATCTAATATTTTAATAGTAAGAATGACCTTCGCCATTTTGTAAAAATTGTATGCTGGCACTATTATATGAAATTATAATTATATATGGCATTATTTTATTGAATAGAAGTTAATAAATAAGGATTCAGTGGCAGTAAGATAGTTACTTACATATAGCTTGCACTTAAATGAGTACGTGACTAAGTCTTATATCTTAACAGTGAGAATAACATTGGCGCCTTTAGCATTTCTTTGAAAATTGTTTGCTGGCGTTATTATATTTCTGTAACTATTTTATTAAATATAAGTTATAAAATAAGTGACAGCAAAATATTCACTTAAATAAACCCTGCATTTAAATGATTATTAAAATAAACCCTGTGTCTTAAGGGGCTACATCCACCTAAAATCTTCAAAAGTTTCCATAATTTTTCTTGTATATTATTATAGCATGAAGGCTTAAGAATATATTCTGAAAGTTTTAAGTCAGAATCTTTAAAATTCACATAGATACAAAGCTTTCAATCACGCGGTTGATGGCGGCTAATGTTGCTACCTGCGCCCCTCTATGAGCGCCCTCGTCGGGCGCGGAGCAATGATCAACTTAACTAATCAGCGACGAACTTGAAAAATCATTGTTTCATGCATTTTTTCCCACTATATTCTAATAATGTATACGCACACAATTTTTCGCGCTCAGAAATATGAAACAAGCACGAGAATTCATCATCCTAAAAAAGTCCATCGTCCTTTGAATTCGAAACGGTGCCCGTCATATCGCGAGAACGGATCGACAGATTCTTTCTAAATTTGGCACAGTTATGCTTTAGGCCGTTGTTAGTAGAACAACAGTAGCGTTTTTTTAATAATAATCAAAATTGTTTAAACGAATTACGATAATAACAGTTTTCTACACCGAACTTTAGTACTACAGTTCCATGTGCCGTTTTAAGAACAATTTTCGGAAACGGCGATGATCAATATGCTTCGTATGCACCTAACTTCATGATAGCTTACTATCTTTAACTTCAGATGATCAGTTTTAGCAGGAGATGTGTCACCGCAAACCGGGCCGCAAAATAGACCCTCCACTTCCGGCGGGCATATCCCTTCCGGTCTTAAATATTATTAAATTGTGTTCATTTCACCATATTCACAATAAACTTATCTTCAATTTAAAGGAAATGTTTATTTATCGTTAATAGTTCCCAAAAATATTCATCCCGAAGATCGTCTACTTTTTCATGTTTTTAGGTGGATGTAGCCCCTTAAAAGTTTAAAATGGTAATAGCGCTGTCGTCGTTTCTTTAAAATTTGTTTTATAGCCTTATAATATTTCTGAGAGAACTAACGAGAACTATCGACGGTGGGTACATAAAAATCTCCATCGAATGGTGGAAATTCATATATGTATGTATCTATAGTTTTTTTAATTAAGCATTTATGCGAAAATTATTAACAATTTTGAAATATTTTTTTAAGTTATGTCATTGGCTGCTAGATACTTCTAGATAGATGTTTTAATATAATAAAAGTAAAATTCTATTTAGCATATCTTAGACAATTGATGATTTGAAAAATAGAATACGCACGGAAATTACAATAATTCAACAAGATCTACGTACAATGTTCTAAAATGAATACATATTAAATTTAAAACTAATACAAATACATGTCAGAATTTAGTAAACTGTAAACTGCATTTTCGTATGGAGTAAATTATACTGCGGTAACTATTCTGCAGTACACACAGTTAAAATTAGAGACAATATGGGCAGTTGGGTTACTAACCAAATTATGCCAGAACGATGTTATCTCTGCTAAGATGCAAACGTTAAGAGAAAGAAAATAAAATTATATTTGAGCGATTTCGGCATATATTTTATGTACGAATGTAAAATGTATATAAAGCCGGTGGTAAATGATTTCATTTTTGGTTTGTTTACCTTCCAAATAATCAGGAATTTTTTGTACTAATGAAATTACAGCATTTAAGGATATTTCTGCCACTTGAAATCTAATTTTCAGTCCGGCTGTTTTTAATTTAATTTAGTAGAGGTTTTATAATTACAACACACTTAAACAATACATTATAAAATAAAAGCTTATATTAAAATGTATTAAAAAACAAAATATAATCCGGTGATACGTGGGGAGTATATATTGAACATTAAACCTATGTGAAAATAAATAAAAGCCCATTTGCATTTTTACACTCCATGTATAACTTTAATTATTCTATTTAAAATATGTATTATTAATAATAACAATAAACCATTTTTAGGACAAAAAATTAAATACAAATAAATACATATACTCGTATGTGTACAGTATATAACTAAAAACAAATAAAAAGTAAGACAAACTCTAAATAACTATAATATAAATATACGCTGAAATACTTGAGTAACATATAACTTATACGACAATAAAAAAAATTTCGAAAGGAGTATGAAGCTGACGTATGTTACGCATTCTTCAATTACAATACACAACTAATGTATAAAAACAATAAGGCCGTTCAAAAATAAACTTGTCATTCTTTTTAAAAACACCATACCTCCCTGATGGACCCTGTTTGACTATGCACTGACATCCTAGTAGTGTTGCAATTAAAGAAAATTGCAATTTGTTTTGAAAAATCACTTCTCTAGTGCTATCTATTGAATGCCACTACACTTTTGAAAATTCTGAGCAAACTAATATTAAAATCTATACATTGAGGAGGAGGGTACACACTTTAAAGAATTACGTAAAATAAAGGCTTTAAAATTACAAACTTTAATTATTAGAAAATTAAAATATCTAATCACTAAATTTTATGGAGATAAAAACCTTAAAAGGAAACAGGACTACTAATTATGGAGAAAACACTTTTAATTATGGACAAAACATTTACGGTACCTTTCTTAATTACCGTACTTTTTTTAATTTAGAAATTAATTCTGTTGCTATACTTGTAACAAGCAAAGAAAAATCTTCAAAGGGATCATAATTAATGCAACAAGTATTTGTACATAATTAATACAGAAACTTTATAAGAAATAAGGGCAACTAGAATGCGTAATTGCTTTTTAGCCTGAAGGTAGCGGAAGTAAAATTCAAGTCATGTCAAATATGACATGACTTGAATCTCTGACCCCTCTGACTCAATATACCTAGCCCCACGCCGACGCTGACGTCTTAGTAGTAAGAATATCGACGTCGTAATAATTCACGCAGGAATTGATGTTTATAAATTGCAACTTTCTGCATAGGAAATATAGGCAATAAAAATATCTCAGAGAAGAACGCTGACAAAAAGTATTTCTAACACTAATAAGGTCGAAACAGAGTACTTCTCTATGGCGGGTGATAACATATATTGTCTGATACACAACTTAGTAAGTTCTGTTTATTTAATGTGCGTTTATTAAGCATGTATTACCATTTGAGGTACCATCTGAAGTTAAGCAATCAAAATTTCGTCTATATTTTTCGGCTGTATAAGCAACAACTCTTATCTCCTACAACACCTCTAATAAGTTGCTCGTCAGTTTCAGACGTAGAACATCCATCCCTTTTTCTAAACAGGTGCTATAGCGACCTTCTTACGTTTAGCAATGAGTCTAATTGCACGCGATCGATTCACAATACATACAATACAAAGTGGTGTACATTATGGAATTTGTTTTTCTCCAGCCAAGTTGGTAGGTACATATATGGATAGTACAGTTTTCTGCTTCTTCTTCCTGTGGCTCTACAGCCCTCTGTAGGCTATGGCTTTCTCAGCAATCCTACAACTCCTCACTCCCATAGCTATTAAGTCTTCTTCAACACTACCGTTCACCTTTTTCTTGGTTTTCCTGTGGGACTAGCTTCTGTAGGTGTTTACTGTTTTTACTCCTTGCTCTTGTGTTGTCTCCTATCCATTCTGTAGATATATTCTAGCCATTCAATTCTCCGCAATTTAATTAAATCCACATCTCTTTTTTGCGTCTTTATTTAAATATTGCTTACTACTATTCTTCCACGTAACCCCCAAGTAGTCACTCAAACACACTAAGCAGACTGATATGAGACTCGAACCCTCACCCGGATTTGGTCATACCATATCTGCGTTAATAGCCCTCTGATGATAAAGTTCATATGTATTATCCCGATACCGTTTTGTTCTTGTACTGTACCGAGTATATTTCTTAATATATTATGTTCAACAGCTTTAAGTTGTTCTTCATCGTATTGTTACATAATTCATTCTTTAAAGCCGTATTTTATATAGGCATTATTAATACTGATAGTATAGTGGGTATATACATAAGTAATGTATATTCGTATATAAGTCGCTACAAAATTAAAGTTATAATATTCTTATGAATATAATAGAAAGTACCAGGAAAATGATGAATTAGTTGAATGATGATGGCATTCTATTGTTATATCTACTGAACAGTCCCTTCAATTTAGACAAAAAATCACTCATTTTGGGAAATTTTTCTTACAGCTAAGCGATCTTAGCTGTAGAGATACAGAAAGTTGTGTTGGGGTTGTGTCAACATATTTTTCACCTAGCGCATGATAAAAAAAGGGTTGCATGATAAAAAAAAAACACTTTTTTATACACAACATAATACATAACATAATACATAACATAATATATTACATAACATAATATATTAAGAGTTTTGCGCTAGAGTTTTTTTTCATTCGCACAAGTTACAAAACAAAAAAGTTTTCGCCCACTAGTGGCAAAACCGTGCGACTTTATGAAAAGCAAAAGAAGAGAATTTGTCAAAAATTTTTATATCTACAAATTTTATCTCTTTGCATTTTTCTCTACAATGGATAGTTTTGGCTTAAAGTCGAAAAACAGCTCAAAAATACTTAAGCGCGCTCTAGCGGCGGAACTATGCGGAATTTCGAAAATATGGAAAGAACAAAAACTGTAGATAATCATAAGGTCTACAACATCAAATCAGGTCATATTTTATATATATATATATATATATATATATATATATATATATATATATATATATATATATATATATATATATATATATATATATATATATATATATATATATATATATATATATATATATATATCCCTGCTTTTCTCCCAAGGCCTACCAAGAACATATTGTGGTGTATACAAGGCACTAATATTTTGCTCTCATTAAAAACATTAATTATAATTTTTTTTTATTTTCATTTAATGTTTTAAGTTCTAAAGTTTTCATATTTCAAGAATAGTACTATTCAAATTTATGTCAACTTAATTTCAAATTATTTTCATATAGTAGCTTGACTATTGGTATTTACTATATGACTATATTCAGTGACAGTGGATGATAAAACATTAGAGTGCCCTGATGAAAATCATCACGTCATATGTGACATTAATTTCCTTACGTCGCTGTCTTAGCTGAAATAGGAATGTTATAATCTTATTTTCGACACTGAATGTAGCACCACTATTAATTTACTTATATTAGGTATTTCCCCCAGCTCTTAGTGAAATATCGTACACAGTGCCTTTCGAGTTGCTAAAGTTGCCATGTTGATCAATTACAAACTGTAATTAATTGAAAGTTTTACTTTAAGTAAAACTAGTTTAAAGTATTATAATGGTAGTATAGAAGACAGTTTCGTATTAATTAATTAATTTTCTTTCGTATTTTGAAACTTTAAAATACAATTTAATTAAAACGATTTAAATTTAAACTAAATAACTTTTAAATTCCATAACATGAACTACTATACATTCTATGTCTCTTATAGAGATGTGGTTAAATATCACATTGAATGGTTTAAAATATAAAAAAATATATAAAGTACGTTTAAACTATATGGGTCATTCTCCTGGGAGAGATGTTTTCGATATATTTCGGTTGATTTTTTCGACACTACCCAAAACTGACAAACTGGTATATGTACCCGTATATCTGATGTAAAGTTATATTAGAAAAAAGTTGTATCCGTCTGAAAGCTAAATTTATATGACAACTTGAAACGAATCATCTCAGAAGTTTCTTTGTCATATATACCTGCCTACTTTCAACAATAAGAATATTAGTCTTCAGTTTTTTATCAAAATAATATTACATTACATCACATCATCTTATTTTAACAGGATTAAATAGGGGCAAAAAGTATTTATTATTTTGAGTTTATTTATATTTTAATTTTTAGTTTTATTTTAATTCCTATGTGTTAATTATATGTAAAAATAATAACCTAAAAGGTAAAAGTAGGGCACCTTCGTCGTTCTCCCAAGGATAATAACTGCAAGTCACGCAAACTACTTTTTTTATGAAAGCTATTAAACTCTGAAGACCTTCTAGTTTGTTAGTATCTTGTTTCAAGGCCGAGACCCAGATAGCCACTGGAAGTGTAGACAGCTGTATATATCTCTTGACAGCTTTCGGTATTTGAGGTTTCTAAGTAAAAGCGTTATCATCCAAAAAGAACACCAATCGGCCATGTTGTCAAGATCGGATTAGATATTCAGTTACTTTGCAGTGTAAATAGTTCAAGGTCATCTACATATGAGAATGCTACAACACTCCATGTGCATTGTATGGGTCCCAGTATTGATCCTTGCGGTACTCCGCTAACAACGTCACGTATTTTAATAAAGACAGATAAAATTATACGCATTGTGAATTAGCAACTAAGAAGAATGATGCCTAAATTAAAAGTAAGTCCAACGCATGGGGCGCGATATCAAAGACACAAGACGAAAAGTCTATATACATATACGATATGTATTAGTTCCTCGGCATCCAAACTTGTAGTCCACGTATTGCTAACTTGCAATGGATTGAAAATCTACTGAGTAATCCATCATGTTGATGGGTGGAATTCTTCATTAACCAACGGGAATGGGATTAATTAACCACAGATGAGCCGTATGAATAACGCGTGTGAACCAAAGTTAAATATATTGGTCGGCAATTGACGATGAACAATCTGTCCTCATTTTTATAAGTGGGTATTACACTAGAGACCCTATAATTTGAGGGAACTACGCCAGTGTATAAGAAGACATCATAATTTCGCTAAGCGATATAAACTGTAGACACCTTTTGACTAAATGAGGTCATTAACCCTATGAAATCCAGGAGATGATTCGGGACGTAATTTAGTCATAAGATTATACAGTGCTCACCAAAAGTCTGGAATGAAGTCCTTATTTTTTAAAACTATTAAGCTGCATAAAATATCAATGGTAATATGCATTACTTTTTAAAAATGTACTTACTAAATATAAGAAACTTCTCTTCTCCTTTTACTTTTATTGTAACACCCAAACATAACTAGAATTTGTATTCGTTGCTTTCCACTATACATCATAACGACGCGACGGAGATTTATGATCGTTGATTGAAGATCATAATAATAAATTATTATGTGAGGATCTCAGTTGTATAGGGTGTCTCAGTTGGAACTATAATATTTGAATTGCGCGCCATTTGTGTTCTGTCAAAGATAGGGAGCCAATGTTTAACGTCGATACGACGTCAACATACCGTTTATTAACAGTTCAACAAGCGAACAGTTTGTGTGCAACTGATTTATGAAAGTGAGCGATCATTTACAGTTGCATTAAGAAAAATTCGCACAGAATTAGGAGAAAATGAAGCGCCTACAGAGTTAACAGTTCGTAACTTAATCAAGAAATTTTTAAGAGACGGGTTCTGCTATTGATAAGACAACGCCAATACGTCCTCGTCGTGGTCGATCAGATGGAAATATTACTGCAGTGAGAGAAACTGTATCCAAACACATCAATTCGAAGTCGTGCACAACACTTAAATCTGTCAAGATGCACCACGCATTGTATTTTCGGAAAGATCTGCATCTGTCAGCGTACAAAATTCATTTGACACAACAATTAAAAGTTACAGATCATTTGCAACGTTGTACATTTATTAATTGGGTGTTAGAAAAGAAGATGATGGTGATTTTTGCAACAAAATTTTGTTCAGCGATGAAGCGTACACCTTCATCTTGACGAATACTTCAGCAAACAAAATTGTCGAATTTGAGGTGCTGAAATTGACATTTCACGAAAAGGAAATGCATCCACAGAGATGCACGATTTGTTGCGCATTTTGAAGTAGTGGAGTAACTGGACCATACTTCTTTGAAAATGAATCTAGTAATACTATGACAGTAAATGGGTAACGCTATCGTGACATGTTAAACAATTTCTTGTTGCACCACATTGATGACTTGGATTTGAACATGTGGTTTCAGCTAGACGGTGCAACGTGTCATACAGCACCTGCAATCATAACTCTTTTGCAATTTTGCTGATCGTGTTGTATCGCGGAATTCTGACACCAATTGGCCTGCAATATCATATGATTTAACGCCACCCAGCCAGCAACCAGTGAATAATTAAAATTACGTGGAAGAATTAAAAACCTCAGTTTGTCAAATATTAATAGTTTTATTTAAAAACCACATCCAACAGTTCCAAATGAGAAATCCGATATTTTGTTTTAAACAGCCATCGGCCAACTCGTTTTCAGTTACAATTTATGGCACATGAAAATACAAAATGCCAAAAAGTAACAAACAAAATTGTTCCTAAAAGTTTCATAGAGTTTATTCCCAAGAAAAAAAAACAGAAAAATCTGTTAAATAATATAGAAATTCCATGAAAAATAGCAGGTGATGTTATTACGCGAGAATAAATGCACATTCGAAATGATTAGATACAGAAAAAAAATGTAGTTTTAAGGCAAATGGTCGTATTCGATGACATTTCATGAAACTTGATGGTTTTACAAATAATAAATTGATTCCAGATTTTTTATGCACACTATATGTTATCGCTAGGTTTGTATGTATTATATAGTTGAGTTTCCTCTAGGTGATTTAAAAGTCGGAATTGGTGCTAGTACATAATCTGAAAGAAACCTCCAATCAACCTCAAAAAACTTATATGCTGTGATGATGATGCGATATTTGAATCGATCATATGGTTATCTTTGTATCTTAAAATTAAAAATACACAATATATATCCACTAGATAAGCAGCATAGCCTGCGTAATATTCCCACAATTATATATAAAATTAATATCCTATATTTGCCTTGTTGATGTAAATAAGAATAAAACGAAATATAAGATAACTGTACCCACTAACTACCCGCCAACCCAATGTACACTAACCACAAATTAAATTGGGAGTGATTCTGCTTCCAGTCGTTAAATATACGCCCATATATTAATTTCACTTTGATTGACACGAGTGGAGGCTCTTATTAAACGGGACTGAATAGCCCCAATTAACAATATATCAGAGCCTTTTCTGATATTTATTTACATGAGAAAATATGCAGTAGATAAAATTCCCTTAATTTCATGCCATGAATTTCCACAGAGATATTATCGTCAGTTAGCAATTGAAAACAAGTAATGTAATGTAGGTGTAATCTGCGATTATACTTTTATTTCATATAGTATATATATATATATATATATATATATATATATAGATTTTTGCCACCGGTTGTTGAATAGCTTCGCAGAGGATAACACTTTACTGCAAAAACTGTTTTTTACGGATGAATAATGTTTTATAAGAGACGGAGTTGTGAATTTTCATAATTTGCATGTCTGGAGTGATGAAAATCCCAAAGAAATACGGCCTTCTCATTTCCAGCGGCAATTTAAAATATGTAATGGAATATATGGACTGGAGTAATTGGCAATTTTTTTAATTGCTCCTGTTCAATTACCATCTCGATTGGATGGACCTTTCTATTTAGAGTTTATTCGAACACACTTCCACAGTTGTTCGAGGATATACCTTTGCAATTACGCCAGAAAATGATATGTGTGCACGATGGTGCTCCAGCTTACAATAGTCTTCAAGTTAGACAGCATCTAAATGAAGTTTATGCAAGAAGTTGGGTTAGCAAAGGGAATGATGCATCAATAAAGTGGCTGCCGCGGTCACCGGACATTAATCCCATAAACTTATTTTTATATGGAACGTTAAAAGATAAAGTGTATTCCACGCCCATTAATTCTCCAGAATATTTGTGGCAGATTTTAGAAGGTGTCGAGGAAATACGACACATACCTAACATTCAATAACGTCCGATTTCATCTTTTGCTTCCAGCCAATTTCTGTATCCAATATGATGGGGGAACTTTGAAAGGCAATTGAAATAAGCAGTTTTTAGTTGTAAATAACCAGTTTCTTTGTAAAGTTTATTTTATTTCTTGTGTTTATTAAATTGAATTATTGTTTTGTGCATCGCTTAAAATACTATAGTTCGTGATGTGTTCCTATCCGTTTCATTTCAGTCATACATTAGATTTATGCGCTTTTGTTACTTGTATCTGTTGTTTTGTTATGTAGGTATGTGCAAAATACAACAAATCACCAATTATTCGAACCTAGGCTTTAATTTTAAATGGATTTTGGAAAGTAGACGGTCGTACTACCAGTATTTTTTTCACCGCCTACTGCAGCCAAAGCCTTTAATCCGTAGCACTCACATCACATCACAAAGCGGAGCAACCATAATTGTAAAAAGTCATTTTCCTCAAGAATGGTTATCTATAGGTGATATTAGCTACAGACAGTTTTTTTTAGAATAAAGTGGTCTTCTCACTCTTGCTATCCGTTAAAAAAAATACGACTACGGTAAAAGTTCTGACCACTAAAAGAGTAAAGAGAAGGTACGCCAAGAAAACTATCGCTTAGTATATCGGTGTAACTAATATTTTGAGAAATAATAGGCCTTACTGGTCCAAATTATTGTTCTAAATTTCAACCCGAGCGGTAAAGAAGTTATGGAGTTATTAATTATTTTTTTGGAGAACTTTGAAAGCCTATAACTCGGAAACTAAAATTTTTTTATTAAACTTTTCTCGCGGATCGTAATTATTTATCATCGTGAATATACAGTCAAGCGTTGTCGGTGTAATTTGCGGACACCGCTAATTATTTAAGCAGCACGGATAATACTCGTGTGTTTTGATAATCATGCCTGAATGATCATCAAAATATTCAACACAATTCAATGAAATCCTCTCTTATTCGTTTTTTTTTTTTATTTAAACCAGGATTGTTATATAAAATAAACTGTTTATATAACGAAAAAACACGAACGCTGATAGATTTGAGTTTTAAACAACGACACGCCCGTCGAGTAACACATGATCTTCCGGTGTTTATGGAAAACTAGCCTCCTGTTTTCGTTAGTACATCGAACGTTCCAGCTCCTTGCCAGTATCTCAAGTAGTACTTAAATTTTAAATTATTGTGCCTAAACTATACGAGACGCGTTTATCTATTCCATAAATTCGTATTTACTAATGATGAACTGATTGGTTTGTTGGTCTTGGAAATCCTGCGAAATTCTGAGCAGCAGGAAGTAGATTTATGACCTTAAGGTTTTTTTGGAGGCAACCACTAGGAAGAGAATCGCATTGCATCGTAGCCGATTTATGTTACAACCTTAGAGCGGCTAATTATAATTATGTTAATGATTACTAAGGCTGTAGGAAATGTGCTGCGCGCCATGAACATAGCAATGGCAATAAAACAATAATACAAAGTAATTACACGCACTAAAGTGTTACAAGTAAATATAACACAGTATGTGCTTACCCTCTTAACCAGCACAATGAACTAGCATCATCATCATCATCACGAACTGGAGACAATCCGTAAATACTTTGCAACATCAGTTATGTTTTCATATTTGTCTAAGAGAATGATGTTCGCTATGATAAAAATACGTTATTATATTTGGAAAACGATCGTTCGACATCTCACATTTGACGAAGCTTCAAAAGTAAGAGATTTTAGCGGGTTTATAATCTACTTGATACGTTCGACTTATGACCAGATTTTTTATATAAATACCCCTATGTGACATAGCTCAGTTAACAATGTTTCTTTGAATTTATTCACACATTGACGCCAGTTCTTAAGGTTGACACAAAAACATTATTGTATCTCCATCGACACAATTTTATAGCAACTACGTACAAGGTATATTGCAAGTTATTATGTTGATTAAACCCATGTTGTTGTTTTTTATTTTCCTTAGCATTCATATTACTATTTAAACGAGTTTTATATTTCTCCATCGCTTCTCATTTACACCTCATTTTAATCTCATCGTCAGCAAACCATTGGAAATGAGCGGTGACCATACATTTTCTCCAACTCCAAGATTAATTAAATTAAACACGGAGTGTTGAGTATCTTAACAAAGAGAAATGAAGCTCCTCCAAAGTAAGATAATACTCGATCCCTGCTATTTATAATAATTTGTGGAAAGCAGTCGCGTCCTAGGCAGTGAAGTTGCAGTGCATCTGAATTTGCTTATTCATGTTCATATCCATATACGAGCTATTCATGGTAATTCAAAAAATCGCTAGTTATAATATTTAACACCAATCATTGTCACTCGTATAAACAGAAATTTTTGTAATCGATGAAATGCATGGGGGTATTTATAAGTAAGTTTGTTTTCGACGCTGACGCTAACGCTTTTTGAATAAAATTAGAATAATCAAACAAATACAACGGCCGACAATATTATTGCCGACGGTAAAAACCGGAAGGATAGCATTAAAGAATTGAAAACACGTGGCTTGTTTATATTTCCGTCCGAATTTATCACGAGAAAGCTTTTCTTTCCGAAGGCATTTTGCAGTAAATGAGTTGTTATTTATTATCGATAATTTGAGCGATTGAAGTAAACACATTTTCCATGCGGGAATATAAAATACCTTTCCATGCAATGTTGCTTCATTTTTCCACTATAATCCAGGTTATTCGGTAGTAAAAATACGAGAAACATTATTCAACGTGTTCATGTGGTCGATAGTTATATTATTTGTTGATCGTAAATCAATTCGTTTAACCAGTGCGTCGGAAAAGGTTCAATAAAATAAGGGCAACCTGTTGACATCCATTATAATTAAAACTCTTTATGGTTTATGCAACATATTCCTATCCAACATATTCCTAAGAATTGTTCTAAGCGAAACTGTAACGATACAAATTAAGATGGCAGCAACAAGAGAAAATATTATACCTAGTAAATCAGGATTTTCCCTGGGTAAAAACACTATCACACTCCAGGCCGAGCTAGTTGCAATTACATACGGTGTTCTGGGGGTCGAACAAAATCAGACCCAGGAGAGGATATGTATCTGCTCGGATAGCAGGGCGGCGTTGACAGCCCTGAATTCAGCAACCACAAAGTCGAAGCTGGTCTATAATTGCTATGAAGCATTGAACCACTTGTCAGGGAAGGGACCGGTGGAACTCTTATGGATACCTGGGCATAATCTAATCTAATCTAGGGAAATCTAATTGCAGATGACCTTGCCAGACTAGGGACCAGGGAAAACCTCTATGGACCAGAACCTGCAGTGGGAATATGTCGGAATCTGATCAGGGACCGCATCAATGACTGGGCAAGAGACCAGCATAGAGAAAGATGGAGAGGAGTAACGGGTTGTCGAATAACCAAACTCGTCATCGAATACTCAGAGATTGAGAAATGGGCCCAAGAATTCATTAAATTAAACAGACACAAGTCCAGAACCATGGTGGGAATCATAACAGGCCACCATAGTAGCCTGAATGCATATAAGCACAAGCTGAGGCTGACTGACAGCCCGGCATGCAGTTACTGTAGAGAAGACAAGGAAACCTCGATTCATCTTCTTTACACCTGCCCCGCACTGGAAGAGGGGAGGTGCCTTATATTAGAGACCCCTGTTATCCTAGAGGAAGCGAGGCTTAAGGCGAGGGACGTGCCCAAATTGCTCCTTTTATGAGATAGCATTTTTGGATAATGACCCGGATAAGAGGGGATCGCCACAAAACGTAATAATAATAAAATCAGGATTGGATTTGGTAAAAAAATACTACAATTTAGATAATAAAAATAAAGTAATAGTCCAGGTAACGGGGCAATTGACATATGTTGTGCGTGATGCCAAAGCTATCGGATGTTTAGACTTTACTCGATTTCTAAAGTGTTTTAGCCACAAGTTAATAAGAAAACTGTTCTTTTGAGGTCAAAAGTAGCTGCTATTAGCCAGCGCACGCGCATTACATAATGCCGAAAAAAGTTATAACATAACCTTAGTCTTATGACATTTCCTTGAGTTCTACAGTATTTTTGGCAATGTGGACGCATCAGGTACATTATGACGTGCATTGCTGCTTGTTTTATATGAACTATATATATGTAATGAAATTCAACGTATTACTCAGAGCCGTGGTCTATTTGAGACTAAAACATCTTCCTACAGCCTGGAATTGCCTTCTTGTTGCTATTTTCAGATAAGAACATAAGACGACGAAAGACAATAAGCATTCGATGTTATTTGTTATGAAGGAGTATTCCACAAGCTTATCGCAAGATTTTCCTCCAAAGACCAAGAATATTATAGTGAGATGTACAATATACTGATCCAATTGTTACGTAGATTATTGTACATTATTTATTTTCATATATTGGATATGCCTACATTACTTTCAAAAGTCGATTTTCACATTAAAAATTTGCGTTTTGAAATGGCACTGCCTTCAACTTGGGAATATACAGGAGGAATATTTTCCAACATTTTAACCTCTTCAGCATGTAGCACGTTCTAAAATCCAATAATGTATACTTTTATGGATAACCCTGTTGATTCACCTTGCAGCGATTCATCGTGGACATTTTCTGCCATCACAAGAGATTCGATTTAACGTTCTGTACGATTTCAAAAAATAAAACCGGCCACAGGTAGGATTCGACATTTGTCCCGGATCGGAACCGAACGACATACAGCTGTTTCGAACTTGTTAGTTCTCATCAGTGCCGCATACGGTACGCCGATTCAGGGCAAATGCCGAATGAACTTTATGGCCTATACATCTTTATCGATACGATCTCTGTCAGTAACTTATAAGTCGGAAATCGAGAAAGGAACCGAGTCGGAAAGGGGTCGAGGATCGCTTCTGGGTATAATTCAACGCCTGCCGGGGCTTTAGCCCGAGGAGTAGTTGTTTCCTAGAGCGATTATGTAATAGCTCTGCTATTCGGGAACTACTTTGATAGCCGCTTGGCGGCTTGGTGGTTCCTTTCTCGATTTCCGACTTATAAGTTACTGACAGAGATCGTATCGATAAAGATGTATAGGCCATAAAGTTCATTCGGCATTTGTCCTGAATCGGCGTACCGTATGCGGCACTGATGAGAACTAACAAGTTCGAAACAGCTGTATGTCATTCGGTTCCGATCCGGGACAAATGTCAAATCCTACCTGTGGCCGGTTTTATTTTTTGAAACCTTATCTGATCGTGCAGAAACACGAGAAAGGGGTCGAGGATCGCTTCTGGGTATAATTCAACGCCTGCCGGGGCTTTAGCCCGAGGAGTAGTTGTTTCCTAGAGCGATTATGTAATAGCTTTGCTATTCGGGAACTACTTTGATAGCCGCTTGGCGGCTTGGTGGTTCCTTTCTCGATTTCCGACTTATAAGTTACTTCTGTACGATATAGGACAAGTAACCTAGGACGTCTATTCAACCATACGGAATAGACGTTCATAGAATCGCTGCATTCTTAATTAAATAGAAAAGCCTTTATGGTCCAACAGAATTAATCCGAACACAATTGCTAAATCTCCATACAGAATCTAAAGAGCTTACAAATTCACTGGCCTCGGCAAATAATTAGTTAAAATTGAAATTGCGGGATAGAAGTGGGATATTATTATGTTACGTCAATTACTATAAAGTAAGTCAAACCATTAAAACAATTAAGGAGCTGGCGAACAAAACGTTATAATTACACGAACCAAATACTTATTATTCAATATAAAAATCAAATCAAAATCTGAAATAAATTACAAAATGTGACCTGGCTAATTCGAAGATGTCACGAATAATTAAAAGAACACAAACGGTAAATTCCTAAACGGAAACTGACACTCATAAGACATTTTAAAACGAGACTAATGGCTGTTCTGCTAAATTCCCAGGGAAGAAATCCAAAAATTGGAATTAAAAATTGAAAAATTATCACGGCAAATTCGAAGACGTCACCAATAATTACGAGAACGGTAAATTTCTGTAGGAAGACTGAGCTGTAAAAGTCATTTTCGAACGAGGTTCATAGCTGTTTTGCTAAATTCCCAGGAAAAAGATCATAAATCGTAATGAAAAATTGCAAAATTATCACGGTGAATTCGAAGACGTCATGATTAATTAAAACGTGACGCCTCTGAATTCTCCGTGATGATTTTGATATTTTTTTATTACGATTTATGGATTTTTTTTTGACCTTAGCAGAACGGCTATGAATCTCGTTTGAAAGGATTTATGAGAATCAGTTTCCACTCAGGATTTTATCGCTCGCGTTCCCTTAATTAATCGTGGCGTTTACGAATTCGCTGTGATGATTTTGCTATTTTTTATTGCGATTTTTTTATTTTTTTCCCGAACTTGACAGAATAGCCATTAATCTCATTTGAAGATGTCTTTTGGGAGTCGGTTTTCATTCAAGAATTTACTGTTCCCGTTCCCTTAATTAACCGTAACGATTCCGAATTCGTCGTGATGATTTTGCAATTTTTTTTTCGATTTTTGGATTTTTTTCCCAGGAACTTAGCAGAACGGCCATTGATGTCATGCGAAAATGTCTTATGGGAATAAGTTTTCGTTCAATAATATGCTGTTCCCGTTCTCGTAATAATAGTGACGTTTCCGAATTCGCCGTGATAATTTTCAAATATTTTATTATGATTTTTTCCCGGGAACTTAACAGAACAGCCATTAATCTCGTGTAAAAATTTCCGCTCAAGAATTTACCATTCGCGTTATTTTAATTAATCGTGATATCTTCGAATTCGCCGTGTCACATTTTGCAGTTTTTTTCAGATTTTTGGATTTTGTTCCCCGTAATTTAGTAGAACAGCAATTCATCTTAATTAATTCGTCCTCCGGTCTTTTGTGGAGATGTAAATTATCAATTTTCTTTCGTGTTTATGTATTGCCTTTCGTTACTTCCAGTATTGAGTTATTTTACTGATATTGAAAAATATTTTTTTCTTAATTTTTTTTTTCAAATTTCATTTATATTCCTATATACTTACTTTTAGCAAAAATAATTGATAGATGTTCTGTTAACTCCATGTGAAGTTAGCAAAACATTTTTTAAAAATCAGAGACAGCTAAATTATCACTTTCGCGATTAATTAACGGCTAATTAACGTCAAATAGTAAGCCAATGCATTTTTCCATTCCTCAGAGTTGTTCTGCTAAGTTCATACTGATATCGAAGTTTCATTACAGCTTCGAGATAAAATATAAAATGAGCATCTACCTAGTTAACACAAATACGTTGTTAAGCTCTTACGGACCAAAATAAAATAGATCGCAGTGAATGTCTACATAATATAAACTACAGAAAATATGAATTTTACAAATTATGTGTTTGCGACCAAAACAAAACAATGTTCGATTTCAATAACTCTCGTCACTCAAGTTGTATCAGAACTAATGAACATTCTGAGCATCTACTTAAACTATTCCATTGAAAACCGCCATCCACGCCATCGGATTTTCTACAGTTTGATGACAAGTAAGGTTTTCACAGATCCGGTCATGCAACATATTTAGTTTTAATATATGTATTAAAAATAATTGGTTGCTAGTTAATTATAACCCTCACATAAGCAAATGGTATATCCCATTTGGCAAACTCTTTTCATAATTATGTACAGTATAGAATTAGATTAGCTTTATTTGAGAATTTGCACCCTCTATGGAAGCATCAATAGTTCATTATGATGCCGAAAGTGTCCTAAAAGGCCGAAACATAATATACAATCATGCAGTGAATATATCACAAATGATGAAAAGTAAATATACGTGTCAAATTGCCTCGTTATAAAACAACCCGTTTTATATTAAGCACACGATTCAGTTCAAAATAAACGCTCTAGATTCAGCATACACCTTTATTTTAGCACAAATTTATGGTGCAATGGAGAGTCTATATAAAAAAATAAAAAATATACTTCTTTCTTGTTTGACATAAATCGTTTTCGCCGGCCTGCCTCGAATCACTATACTATTTTTAGAATATAATAAAAATATTCTTCAACTGGTAAGATTTAGCTGAATCGGAGAATTGGCAATTGAATGATGTTTCTTAATATACAGAATGATGTAACATAGCTCTGAAGATATGTAATACGATGAGGTAGGAACTCTTTGTAACTATTTTAATCGGAAAAGAGCCCCATCACTTTAACGCTACAATTAATAACACGTCCATATACATCATATTTGTGTAACGAATATAGAGTCAAATTAGTCAAATTAGACAAATTTTAGATTCATGGAACCATCCATCGTCACGAATTTCCATTTAACAATTTATATTAACTAACTAGTTAAACCAGTAACACATAATTAATTTGAAAGCTCATGTTGAATATGCACAATGCCTTTGTTCGATTATATTGAGTTATTAATATTGTCGATTATATATAATTATATTATATACAGGGTGTAATTTAAACGCGGTGGAATTTTTTGACATAAGAGAATGACTGACGTTACTGATTGTTTCTAATTATGGCTAATTTGATAAAATTTTTACTAAAAATTGCTATATTTCTAAGAAAACCGCAAATATTTAAAAAATTTGTTACTTAAACCCCCCACAATGGCTGTATTAGAAAAAAAGGAATTTAATTTTATATAACTTGATGTAAAAAATATAGGGTATTCCATTTGACCTAAACAAGTTTTCGCGGTCTGAATGAAGTTTACAAAACGTAACGTCAAAAATGGAACACTTGGTATACTATTATTGAATGCAATTTAATTGTATAGTACAGCTCTCCTTGTGTTATTTCTACATACCAAAAAGCAAGTTAGTATCTTTTACACGAAGAAAGTTATGAAGGTTACTGTAAACCATTACACCTGTAAATTTTTTTTAAATGTCAAATATCTCTAAAACGGCTAAGTTTAGGCATAGGGTATCCTGCATGTTTTTGACTCAGAATTTTATGCTCTTTTCGAAAACCATATAATACATAGGGTGTTCCATTTAAAATAAGCAAATTGGTATCGACTCCCGGTATAACTGGAAGTTCCAGATGCTTGTGATTATTTTAGTTAAATTAGCCACACTGCCGTCAGTATTCTCCCAAATTTTCAAAATTCTCTGGTGCGTACTTTTCCCTATATCGATCGATGCACTTACGATTCACTGGAGAACAAAAATGATATTTCCTTTTTTACGAACTAAAGTAGATCAACTTTGTAGTACTGATTACACTTATTTCCATTCTGTTTTTAGAATGTTTTTATCAGACAGGGTTTAAAAGTGACAATAGAATTAAACTTTGCGAAGGTATATACAAGAGTCAAATATAAACCTGAATTTTTATTTTAACGCTCATTGGATAAAGGAGCTGACACGCTGTCTTGATATATATATATATATATATATATATATATATATATATATATATATATATATATATATATATATATATATATATATATATATTAGGTGGGGATGTGAAGAGGAGTAGCATCATGTTTGAGCAAGAGGTACATACGTCCGTTGAGCAACGCATATTATCAAATTTTTGACGCGGGAGGGCGTAAAACCATCTGAAATTTGCATCGATTAACTGCACAGTTTACCGAGAAAATCCTTACCCTAACACGGCCTACTACTACCAGCTCCTTGATGAAACAAAACTGGGTTTTCAGAAAAAGACGAGATATGCCTATCCGAAGTATGATTCCTCTTCACGACAACGCTTGGACACATACATCTGTTCTGACCCCGAGAAAGGCTGGAAAAAATTAATTAAAAAGCACTTAAGCATCCACCCCATAGCCCGGATTTGTCACCATGTGATAATCACATGTTTGGGCTACACAAAGAAGAACTTGGAGGACGCCGTTTTGATGACGATCAAACCGTGAAAGCGTTTGTGCGCAATTGATTAGAGGCACGACCAACTTAATTTTTCGATAACCGTATTTTAAAACTTCCAATCGTTGGGAAAGATGTATTGATAAAAGAGGAGACTATGTAGAAAAATAAGATGAATTCAAAAATGTTCTTACTGTGACAATAAATTTATTTAAACAAAATTCCGGTTTATATTTGACTGGCCCTCGTATTATTTATTAATAAATGACGTTGTGTAAAGTGATGAATTTTCTTCAAAAATATCAGATATATGATTTTCCGCTGTGGTCTGTAGAAACATTTCTCTTCGGCATCCAACAATAGTCTACCATTAGCAAATTGGTTGTCGCTTGGTGTCATATTTTTAGAGGTACAGGTAACTCCAGGCTGTGAGGCACTGCGGAGGTCTCAATGCAGATGGTATATTTTACAGGATTTTTGAATTGAAAAGTTATTCCAGTTATATTTGGAAGATAGAAATAGCAATATTAGATATGGTATCACTGTTCTCTCCAAGTCATAGCAATATGTCCTATTCCTGTGACTATGACATATGTTCAAAGGGCATATGTCGTACCATTAATAGGGGGTGTTAAAGGCCGTTTTTAATATTTGAATATCAATTCACCGCAGATGTAACAGAAATAATTCGGGTAGTTTACACACTTTCTTGTCATTTTTACGGGTGATTTAATGATCGAGGCTTCACTAAAATAACTATAAACACAATACAACATAACATTCTGTAAAATGTTGATAAAGACTACACTTAATATATTGACACGTGAGTGCTAATCGGCAACTGAGGAAGAATTGCTACTTAGGAATGGAGACTGATTGCAGGTCTCAATATGTCAAAACTTGTTCTGCAGGACACGTTAATAGATTTGTGCTTCCAAAAAGAAATTGTTGCACTGGACAAATAATAAAATACCAATGTTTCGCACATGTTTTGTGGTACATGCCTGTAAAGGTACAAACACACTGCTGTTACGTCATGTGAGCTTACATGTTATGTGCTGTCTCACGTCACGTGATATCATGCTTAGGTGCACACTGGTATCACGATTTGCCAAAAAGGCTTATTATGTATGTAGATAAGTACTTAAACCAGCATGTGATTTTTTTGAGAAGATGGCTTCTTTCAGTAGTGATTCGAAGTGGGAAGAAGAAATAATGGCTAGTTTCCTCGTAATTGAAGGGGAGAGTTCGAAACGGGTGTGGGTACATGATATAAAATAAACAGAGGGAGCGATTAGGGGAATTTCATACATTGTACCCTCAGCTATTAAAAGACCCAAAGATGTTTAGTGTTGTATAAACATTCATGCCCCCTCACTTTTTCTATAAGGAGTTTGCCAACCATTTTTTTAGACGACGTTTAGACGTTTTTTTGGAAAAACTTGGACCACACTATTGTGACGTGATGTGACAGCAGTGTCTCTCTACCATTATAGTACATGTAAACAAATATTCTATTAATGACAAGTGAATATACTACAACATAAAAACTAAATGTGATGGAGAATACCTGAACATAATTGAATTCAACATGCAAAAAAAAAAAAAAAAAAATATATATATATATATATATATATATATATATATATATATATATATATATATATGTATATATATGTATATATATATATATATATATATATATATATATATATATAAGAAACTGGTATTTTTGTACTTGGGACAGACATCTTGTTAACCAGGATTATTTTGGTCAAAAGTAATCATAGATTTTGAAATAATTATCACAGCAAGTATATATTTATGTTAATTACTTTTTTTATTGTCAAAAGGACACCGCTGAATCCTTATGGGAATTGGTCTTCACTCAATTTTTTTGGAACTTTGCAAAATGATAGTTCTTGGTGTATAGATTTAAAGTGTCAATGGGCACCAATTTTTGGTGCCTTTGTGCCTATTGACACTTTTACTCTACACCTAAAGAACTACCTATATAGTTTCAAAAAATTGACTGACGACCAATTTTCATAAGGATTCTCAGGGATCCTTTGTCAAGCAGTTGCCCTCACGTCTTTTCTCTTGCTAATGTAATATACAGTAGCAACAGGTCTCGAATTATTATTCCAATCTCAGGTTTTTAATGAAATTTTTACACTTCATTTCATAAATTTTGCATTATTTATCTCTATGAAAAATTTGTTTGCTCTATGCTCCATGATACGCATATGTTGGGTATAATTTTGTGATTTTATGCTCATCGACACTTTTAACCTACACCTCAAGAACTATCATTTTTGATAAACATTAACTGATGGCTAATTTACATAAGAATTCTGCGAAGCCCTTTGTCAAGCAGTTGTCCTGACGTTTTTTCCTGCTACCGTAATATTAAACAATTCTTGAATTATGGTTTAAATATCACTAATATGTTCTTACTGAGATTTTTAATCTCTACTCCAAGAATTTTGCATTACTTATCTCCATTGAAAATTTATTGGATATGAATTTAATAAATATGGCATATAACACAAGAATTCATTTCAGTATTTATTATGAGCTATTTATACTATTCGCTAGCCACTTGGATAAACATTTCTGAACGAACCAAAGAGGTTCATTCAGAAATGTGTGCCCGATGATCAAACTAAAAATCAAAAACTCTATAATATCGCGCCATTTGCGAGCATGTTTGCATTAAATTGCAATTATCTGTAAACTGTGTATTTATGAAGATGGAGCATATAATAAAATATTCTATCCCATATATTTTATGCCTGTTCTTACGTATATGTGAGTATTTCTCGTGGTCGTTGTAATTCTTGAATATGGTAATTTTTTTAGACCCGCTCGACTCCATCTCTTGGGAATGATCTTTCGATTTTTTGGAACTGCTGCTCTGAAAAAAAAAAACTAACATGAATATACACATGCATCAGAACAAAGAAATCTCACATTAATAGTGTGCCATCATTAGTGTTTACAAGTCACGTGATCAAACTTAGGCAATTAACATTTCGTTATTAATTGATTATCGTATTAATTGATTGCAAATTCCCCAAACTCAGTGCAGTCCAGACTGTCAGAATAATAAAATGTAATATCTGAAGAATCAAAATGTAAAAATCGAAAAGAAAAGATGTCCTACTTATCAAGAATTAACGAATTAAATGTGTGTAAAATGGTAAAATATAATATAAAGAATATCTTAAATGAAAGTATTTGAAAAGTGTGGTTGGCTCTAAGGAACATGAATTCCAGATTTCGAATGACTTGAATACAGTCAATGAAATGAAAAATAATCCTATCAAATAAAATTGTTTGTTAAGTACCGTAGAGGAATCCCGCAATGGTGGCTGAAAACAATTACTTTTAGATTCAACGGTACAAAATAAGTACAACCAGTAAAGAAAGAGAATATTTTTAAAAAACTAATACAAAATAAATAACTTATTAAAGCTATTTCAGGTCGTATAAAGCACGAAATGAAATAAATGTCGAGTAATTAATCCTTACTTAATAACTTAAGTTTCAAAGTTTATAAATAAAATTTAATGCTCTATAATGGCAAGAAAAGGAACTGTAGAATACAGGTTTAAGATACTAAGTAAAATATAATGATGCTAAAATGTATACTGTTAATGGCTTGTACAAATTCAAAAAGAATTTTTGCTGAAACAAATTTAGAAAATAGAACTTTATTCATAGATTTGAATCAGATAAGCGTATTAAAAGGAAATGAAAGTCTTACATATATACAGGGAAGCTTTTATACATAAGATACATAATTTGAAAGGTACAACGGTGCTGAGAATGGCGGTGGTTTATTTAACTATAGAACTTGAATTGCGCGCCATTTGTGTCCTGTCAAAGATAGGACGTCAATATTTAACGACTGCCATATACAAGCCATGCGACGTCAACATTCCGTGATTAAAACGGTTCAACAAGGAATAGTTTGTGTACAACTGTTTTAGGAAAGTGAGGGATCATCTGTACTCGCAGTAAGAAAAATTCGCCCAAATTAGGACAAAATTAAGGGCTTACAGAGTTAACAGGTCGCAACTTAATCAATACATTTGAAGAGACAGGTTCTGCTATTGATAAAGCAACATCAATACGTCCTCGTCGTTGTCAGACAGATAAAAATATTGCTGCAGTGAGAGAAAGTGTACAGGAGTATCCAAACACATCAATTCAATGTCGTGCATAACAGCTGGATCTGTCAAAAGGTTATTGTTTAATCCGTTGTCCCGCGGAGTTCCGTCATCAATTGGCCTACCACTTAACACTACTGGGCTTATGTCATTTAACACTTGCTTTTTTTGGGGTATGTCAAAGAAGAAGTGTAGACCACTGAGCCAGCACCAATCAATGACCTCAAAACAAACATTCAACGTGTTATTCGGGCAATAGAGCCAGTTTTATGTGCCCGTGTTACGGACAATTTTGCTAAAAAATGGATATCATGGCAGATGAGTCGAGGCGACCATATGAACAATATTCTTCTACATTTGTAGCCGTATCGCCTCCATTTTATGTTGAAAGATAAAGAACCTTTGTAAAATATTATTAGTTTTATTCACAATTCACATCTTGTAATTCCAGATGAGACATCCAGGCATGTTGGCGTCGCATACTTTGGAGATGACAATCGTAAAATATTGACGCCCTATCTTTGACAGACATTGAGTGGTGGCTGAGACACTACATATAATCGAGATATCTGACAAAATGGATCTGTTGCATATGGGCCTAAAATATATTAAATAGATGCACAAAGCTTGCTCGTTGGAATTTTAAAGACAGATAATGTAGAAATAAAAAATAAATGGGTAGGAAGTAAACATAAACGCAAACGAATTATCTCTACAAAATGACCACCATAGTGCAACAGTTGTTTGACTTGTGTACGGAGTGCTTGTAATATCTCTGGTGTTACTCCATTTTATTTCATGCCCTCAGCTTCTTTAAATTACCAGGATTAGCAGTATAAAGTTTTGATTTTAGGTGTCTCCGTAGAAAGAAGTTTAGTGGTGTCAGATCTGGTTATCTATGATTATTACAATTACAAGAACTCCATTGGACTTCTTCGTCCAATTTATGATTTAGAAAATCGATCGTTTAAGAGTTATCCCTTATTCATAATTATAATGTAGGGGCGATTCATTTGTTGAAAGAATACCCTATCTTCATATAGATTATCGTCGTCTTAATACTTGGGTATCATAAATATCTACGAACCCAGGCTCATAATAGTTCAACCAGGCATAATTTTACAACTAATATATTTAAATAAAAGTAATAACACTCTCAAAACTATCTTATTAAAGAAAAATATTGGTAACAGAAATAAAGTATAAATTGTTTAACTTAAATACGATGATATATTACTACGTTGATGTGTTAATGACAAGTTTGTTCTAAAACGAAATAGAATCTTGATTGTTTTCAAAGTAAAACTGCTATTATAATGTGTGCTTTGGACGCGTCTGCTAAATATGACACGTGGCGTGGCATTAAGTGACGATATGCGAAAATTAATTGTTAATGGGTAAACAGGGAATTTCGGCTCGGAATATATATATATATATATATATATATATATATATATATATATATATATATATATATATGCATATTACGTATTCGCTGCCTAAATCTACAATGCAAGTCATTATCAACTTGTAATAAAAAGAACTGGATGCACAACCCAAAAGAAGAAAACTAGTCGACCATCCCAAAATGTCACGTTTAAATCAACATGCCCTGAAGAGGACTGTAACAACAAACCGACGATCCAGTTAAAAAGAAAATATTTTACTCTGGAGATAAGCCATTAGAAAAAATATTTCTGTATCCACAAAGAAAATAGGATACAAATTCTACAAGGCTAAGTTTGATTCTTTCCGTTTTACTTTTTAATTTATCGGTTTCTCCTTCAGGCGAAAGAAAAGCCTTTATTAACTAAACGACAGAAAATCAATCGGTTACGGTGGACCAGAGAACTTAATATGCACTGGACTTTACAACAATAGCACCAGGTAATTTCGTCTTCTTTGGGTGCTTATCCGTTCCGGATGTTAGCGATCATGTTGGCTATTTGGATTTTGTTGACTGCTGCACGAAACAGTCCTGTAGTTGTTGTTGAGAACCATGTTCTTAAATTTTTGAGCCATGAGATCCGGCGTCTTCCTGGTCCTCTCTTCCCTGGAATTTTGCCTTGTAGAATGTTTTGTAACAACCCGTATCTTGAGCTATTTCTCATAATGTGGCCTAAATATTGTAGTTTTCTTTCCTTTCTGTTATAAGTAGTTCGGGTTGTTTGTTCATTATACGGAGGACTTCTTCATTTGTGATATTGTCCACCCATGAAATTTTCAGTACACGTCGATATAGCCACATCTCGAAGGCCTGAATTTTCCTGCTAGAAGCCTCAGTCAGAGTCCACGACTCGACCCCATACAGGAATACGGTGAAAACATAACATCTCATCAAACGAACTTTAATATTCAAGTTCAGATCTCTGCTTTTGAACAATTTCTGCATTTTTATAAATGCAGCTTTGGCTTTCTCTATTCTACATTTTATTTCAGCAGAATGGTCCCAATGTTCGTTGATGGAGCTTCCGAGGTAGACATATGATTGGACTCTTTCAAGTGGTCTCTGGTTCACTGTTAGCTGTCCCAGTGGTGTAGGCGTTTTACTGATTATCATATACTTCGTTTATTGTGTGTTCAGTTCTAGTCCATATCTTTGGCCGACTTCTACGATGTTATTTAGCAATTTCTGTAAACCCTCCAAGCTACTCGCGAATATGACCGTATCGTCGGCATAGCGTATGTTATTTAAAAATTCACCGTTTACAAGAATACCTTCCACCATGTTATCTAGGCCTCTTTAAATATTTGTTCTGAGTAAACGTTGAACAGTAAACTGCACAGGACACATCCCTGACGCACTCCTTGCTTTATCTCTATCGAGTCTGACAATTCTCCCTCCACTCTGATCTTAGCTGTCTGGTTCCAATACAAATTAGTAATAATTTGTAGTTCTTTTTCGGCAATTCCGGTTCTTTTTAATATTTGTACGAGTTGTTCGTGTTTGACGCTATCGAACGCCTTTTGGTAATCGATGAAACAAGCATATATGTTTACATTTACGTATCTACATCGTTGGAATAAGACTTGTATAGCGAATAATGCGTCTCTTGTCCCCAAGGCATCTCGAAAACCAAACTGTGTTTGACCTACTTGTTTTTCTAACTCGTTGTAAATTGGTCTATGTATTATTTTCAGAAACAGCTTTAAAAGATGGCTCATTAGGCTAATCGTTCAGTAGCCTGTGCATTTTTTTGAGATTGGTTTTTTCGGTATCGCAATGAAGATTGATTCTATCCACGTTCTAGGAATCTTTCCGCTATTATATATGGTGTTAAAAATTCTTGTTAGCCATTCTAAGGATTCATCATCGAGAATTTTAAAGAACACTATATGTATTTCATCAGACCCTGGTGCTTTTCCGTCTTTCATTTGTTTCATGCTTGCTCGTATTTCTGCTTGTGTTATGGAGTCCCCTATATCTAAGTTTTCTGTGGGGAGATTAGCAGCTCTGTTGTCATCGAAGAGTTCTTGGATGTAGTTTCTCCAGACGTTCCTCTTTGTTGCTTTATCCATAATAATATTCCCTTGATCATCTACCTGGCGTCCTGCTCGTTTTGGGTGATATATGCCCGCGGCTTCCTTAACTTTTCTGTGGAGAATAAAATTATCGTGCTTTCTTTCTAGAAGCTCTATTTCTTTACATTGTTCATCTATCTGCTTGTTTTTTGTTTTGGCTTCTCTAATCATTTTTCTGATGTTTTTGTCTATCTGCTTATATTTTTCTGTGTTATCTCTAGCTTTTCTTCTCTCCTCCATCATATTTAAGACCAGGTAATTTGGAGTGACGAATTCAAATCTGTTTGGGTGATACCAGAAAACGTGTGCTAAGAACCCCACAGGAAACTTATCATCCTGACTGTTTGGTTAGGAAAGTGAAGTTCCCTGCGTCTCTTATGATCTGAGGGTGTATGAGTGGTATGAGCGTAGGAAAATTGCATTTCATAGATGGTACTGTGACAGCACAAAAACATAAAACAAATTTTCAGTTTATTGCCGTCAATACCAATATGTCAAAGCACTGTCAGTGCATTTACACCAGCAGCAAGGTGGTGGGTGTCACACAGCAAAAATTGTCAAAGCTTGGTTTACAGAACATAATGTGCCTGATATGGAATGGCCCTCTAGCAGTCCAGACCTCTCGTCAATAGATACATTTTGGCATAAAATGAAAAAACAGTTGCGCAAACTTCTAGCTCGTTCTGTTAACGATCTACGCACCAAATAACAGGAAATTTGAGACAGCGCGCTTCCTGAAGACTGCGCTAAGTTGGTAGATAGAATGCCTGCCAGAATTAAAGCTGGTATTGTTAATAAATGTGTCTTACAGTTTTGACGAAGCGGCCGAACTATTCTGAACCGCGAATCTTAATGTTTTTTATTAACAAACTTATCACTGATACATAATAACGTAGTAATATTTCATTGTATTTATGTTAAAATATTATGCGTTGTTACTGTTACCAATATTTTTCTTTAATAAAATAGTTTTGAGAGTGTTACTACTTTTATTTAAATATATTACTTGTAAAATTATGCCTGATTGAACTATTATGAACCTGGGCTGGTATGATATTCTCTAATAAATTGAGATAGATTTCACGTGCCACGCCATTTTCCTATAAAACAATTACATCGATAATTATCCAGGTGTCCCATTTTAAATAGAATACTCTGTATATGCGGTATTTTAATTCGTACTTTTCAGTGCTAATATTAGAAATAGTTCTTGATCAACAACGTTGCTACTGCGTTGTCGATGCTATGTCTCTCCCAATCAGTGTTGGTTGTTTTTTTTATACGAGATCAGTTTGTCCCTAAATATTAGGATCTCTTTAGTAAAATTTTCATTAAGTTTGAAGCAGATATTGGTGGATGGTCATCATGAAAATGAAAATATTTTCACGGCATTATTGTGTAAAATTACATCTGCTTATAATTTAATGTTGGGATCCTTCAGTTTCTCAATTATTTTTAATAGAGTTGTAATTTGCGGCAAGAACAAAGCCTTTTATAAATCCAAAACATGATTGAAAATGTAATATGTTGTAATATTATTGGATTAGCTATTCTCTTTCCGTGTTCCAGATAAAGTAATAATCCATTACATTCTACGGACCATCCATTGGAGCTTCGTTAAATGAATCTATTTCGGTATACGATCGCGTTTCAATGCTGTATCACATTTTGCAATACATTAATACGTAAAAATTATAATAAAAACAACTAATAAAACAATAGAGCAATTGTTTTTTTCGGTCTAAAGTTTAATGCGTTGTGACGATTTAGATGTCCAAATCACAAGTTATTAAAAACTTACAAAGGTATCGTTAATATTGGAGTAGATCGGAACCTTTGGTGTGAAGATATCACTGACTTAGTCTTCCAGGTGTTTTGTGGATAACTAAATCAGTATTAAAAGTATCGTTTACAAAACTTGTACAAATATGCAACTTAGAAATCACAGGTATTGTGCATAAAGGACACATAGAAGCAGAAAAATTATACAGCCATCTATCTGCTAAATAGCAAAGTAAATCTCTCCGCGAAAGGTATCCAAAATACCATTCGATTGCAAGTACGAGGGGCACTATTTATTTTTTGAGCCTAATAATAAAAAACATTAATTTGTCATGGAAAATTACTTTATCAAAATAGTCTCCTTCATGATCTATACACTTTTGCATGCGTTCGAATCATTTGTCAAAGTATTTTTTCTATTCCGCCTGAGATATGATTTTTTAACGTATATGGTTTTTGAGCACCTCAACGGTTTCTTCTCCGACGAAGAAAGAATTTATTTTTTCTGTCTAGTTATTTCAATTCCATTCGTGTTTTTAAATTAATTATATTTATACATAATATCTAGTGTGAAAATCAAACTCAGTTTTATCCTTGTTAAAGTATATCAAAGCAGGCAAAAATCACAAAGTATCCAATTTCGGTCCAATCCAATTTCAATCCAGTGTTGCTTTGAGGTAGGTGACACCACAGAAACGTATAATTAAAAAGCATTAATGATCCCAGGTTGTAGCGGCTTGTCATATGAGAACCTTTCACAGTCACGCGTTTACTTTTTAATACAAATAAATGTCTCCCTTTGAGAAACGTTTTGTGGTAAAAATTATTTTTTATTCAGTAGGATGGTTTATTTTGAAACGTATATAGTGGTATGTGTATATAAATATATACAGTAGTGAAACGGATATATAACTCAAGTATAAATATTTTATTCTTATTTATGTATGACATTTTTTTAATGGCAACCTCCTTTCATTTCAAAGCCTTAAATCATTTAAAATAATTAAACATTTGATTGATGTAGATGGCCTAGGAATTCCCATATAACTACTGAGTTTGTTAATAATTCATTAAACGCTATTTAAAGCGATTTGTAAAATGTAATAAATTCAGTTGCGCTAGTAATTCCTTTAAATTTAATGTCAAGTGAATAAAACACTTTGTACTCTATGTGTTTAGTACACATAGAGTACAAGAAATGATTCGCCTACGTAACTTAAGAGAAAATGGAGTGAAAGCGGTAACTCTCGCTAATGAAGGACGTAGCCAGCGATATATGGCTAATTTACTAGGAGTTAGACAATCAACAATCAGTCGAACTGTTAAGCATTTCAATGAACTTGAAAGTTACTGTTTTGTTTTCAGGCGAAACAATAGTGTCTTAATTCACTAGATGTGCGTTAACGAGTCTGGCGAAGGCTAAGAGAGAACTTTGCTGCCTACAATATCTCTGCGAGGATCCCATTCTTGGTGGATAAATAATATTCTGGGAAGGAATTTGTTTCCATAGTCGCACGGTTCCCATACGGGGGAGATCCATGAATGCACATTTCTACGTAGAAAACATTGTAGAACATGAGATACTATTTCATTTTTGTGCAGGATAACACTCGGTCCCATGTTGCTAGAGAGGTACTGGACTACCTTCGATTTGTGAATATTCCAACTATAGACTGACCACCGATAAGCCCAGATTTGAACCTCATAGGTCTATGGGATGCGCTAGAATGATCAGTTAAGTGCCATATACTATGACTCTTAGGCAAATCGAACAAGTCGTTCTTGTTGAACGAGACAATATCCCTCAGGAAACCATTCACAACTTGATCAACAGCATGCCGAGATGGATAAAAGCAGTGATAAAATCTAGAGGAAAAACTAAACGCTACTGAATTCAAATTGTTTCGATTTAAGTTTACCTCTAATATTTTTCTAAAGTTTTTCAAACACCGTTTTCATTGCATTTAACATTATTGTCCCTTTCTGTTTTTTATTCATTTTTTCCGAGAATAAATTTCTAATTTGTTAAACATAAAATGAAATTATTTCATTATAATATCTCGTAGGTACTGTGATTTGAATCTTCGAAAAAATAAAAATAATTATGTGAAGTTTCACTCATGCATTAATGTTGTCTGAGAGTTTAGTAATGTGGTGGACATTTTAAAGTGATTTAGATTTTAATCATGGGATTATACTTGATGTTTATTTACCAATAGGCTATAATACATTTTTTTTTCTAAAAGAAAAATATTTCTATATACAAAACATGCATCGTTTAGATAATCAGGTATTCCATTTCCAACCTCTACAATTTTCGTCTATCTGTGATTTAGTTTTAATGTTAACGTAAACGTGAATTGGGTCAATGGTTGTTGGACTATAGTCTCTAGATAAATCACATTTTAAACGCTGTAGCTGATTGGCCTTACACGGGACATGGATCTTCATGCATATTATACACGCATTTGGAACGACCACGCAATAGCCCACAGACACAGGAACGAACAATTTCCGATAAATATTACCATAAAACATCCTCGAGAATTTGTACTCAACATCAATAACCTCTATGATGTCCCAAATGGTATACGATACATTGATATTCTACTCATTTTATTGCACATACTGTTTTCCATATTTTAATTATCTACATACCAACATGAACCGCATACCTTCATAATACCCTGCTATTATGAAACCCTTTTTGACGTTTTGACGTTATTTACAAATATACATAATTCTGATTTAATTGTATATGGAGATTTCAATATGCCAGAATTTATTTCCTATTCACTTTCAAGTTCACGCAATAATAAATGTTCCCTGTTAAAAAAATTCACTTCAACACTTCTCTCACCTCAATCATTAAAACAATATTCTTAATAGTGGCAATAATATTCCAGACCATATGTTAAAGTCATGTTCAGTTTCCAAATGGGAGGAGGCTGTTCTGCCTGAAAACGCATATCATCCACCTTTAAACATTCAGTTTGATATTGGTAAGAACACTTTAGAACTTCACAGTAGGTGTAATGAAAATTTCAATTTTAAAAAAGGCCAACTTTGCCGGGCATTATAGCGCCGTTACTTATATAGGGTGTCTCAGTTGGAACTATAGGATTTGAATTGCGCGCCATTTATGTTCTGTCATCGATAGGGCGTCGCCGTTTAACGACTGCCATCTACAAACTATGCGACGTGAACGTGCCTCAAAAGCTTCATTTTCAAAAAAGGATGGTCCAAGTTTCCACCACTCCAAATTACGCACCAAACTGTGTATCGCTGTGGGTGCAATTATTTATCGTGAACAGCATGTGGATTTTCAGAACCCCAAATTCGATAGTTTTGTTTTCTGACGTATCCGTCAAGATGAAGATGTGCCTCATCGCTGAACAAAATTTTGTTGCAAAAATCAGCATCACCTTCTTTCTTTTCTAACACCTAATCAACAAATATACGGCGCTGTAAATGATCTCTAACTTTTAATTCTTGTGTCAAATGAATTTTGTACGCTGACAAATGCAGATATTTCTTTAAATTTTGATGCGTGATGGACCATGACGAGGACGTATTGGTGTTGCCTTATCAATAATAGAACCCGTTTATTTAAATTTCCTTACGCACTGTTCACTCTGTAGGCGCTTCATTTTGTCCTAATTTTGTGCGAATTTTTCTTAATGCAACTGTAAATAATTGCTTAGTTTCATAAAACAGTTGTACACAAAACTATTTGTTGTTAAACTGTTAAATTCGGCATGTTGACGTAGTATGGTTTGTAGATGACAGTCGCTAATTATTGATACCCTACCTTTGATAGAACACAAATGGTGTACAATTCAAATCCTAGTTAAAACTAAAACACATATATTAAAGTTTTCTGGACGATATAAAGGATTCTATGTGTAATGTATGTGTTGATATTTTTCAATACAAAAAGTCCCAACATTCAGAAAATATATCCCCAATCGAAAATTACAATTTAAAGTACACCCTCATTGGTTTACTGGCCAACTAATATATAAAATAACACAGAAGGAGCTCATCGTCATTACAAGAAAACTGAATGTCATTTGAGACTAGAAAATTTCAGAATGGTTACAACAGAAATCAGCAGTGATATAAAATTAGTTAGATGGAACAATACCAATGCCGTTAAGCAAGATATATTTAATAATTTAACAAATTCTGGAGTAATATTCATTCAAAAAATGATACATCTGCTATCTATCGCCTCGGTTATCTATTGCAACAATGAAAACTTTGAGGGATCAGATTCAGTTATCAATGTATTTGCTAATTGCCTTCCAAATTCCTTTTGTTAGAGAAATTATAGCACTTATAATTACCCTCCTGTAAAGGAAGCGGTTTATATTTTCATTTTAACTCATTTGTGAAGAGATTTCACTTCCGTAAAGACTCGTCTACGGAAGCGTACATTACACAAATAAATGAAAATAAACCAATCCACACCCAAGGAGAGGCGCCAAACTCCTCCTATTGGAACTCGAACTCATACACACAACGACACCCCAAATAGTGGACCCAGTCCACCACTCAGTACCACAGAAAGAATACCATTGTTGCAAACACTTATGAGACATCACGATAGGTCACTCAATTGTAATATTTATAAGGAAACAAAAAGAAAAATTTAAATACCACTGAGTTTCAAGACACAACATCACAAAACACAAATCCAATTGATGAATTCCCGGATGTGGGTTCTAAAAATAAATGACATAAATGACAATCTGAGGGCCTAGCTAAAATAATAAAAAATTTACCGCTCGCGGACATTTAAAGATTGATCTGCATGGTCTTGCGAGGGTTATAACCACCTACGTAATAATAATATGTATATACGCTATTTAATATTCGCAAAAAAAATACTGTTTCCTCCGCGCCATCTAAACAAAAATTATATTGTATAAGCGTAGGAATCGGCTAAAGCTATATAAGGTACGAAGAAAAAAAAGAATTTTAATAATAAAGCAGTTGAAAATGTCTGCAATGACCTCAATCATATTCTTATAAAACGGCATGAAGCCATGTCAACGTACAACGGCCTCGAATATTCCATGGAAAATAAAGACGTTTTAGGTTTAAACATATTTGATATTGTAATGACCTCTAGACGATCGAGAAATAAGAATGTAGTAAATATGTATCTAATTTAAAATAATTGTCTTATATATATTAATAATTATGTAATATATGTATATGAATTCTCTCATATATATGAGTATGCATCTACACATACACAGTTTAAAGTTCGATCTTCACCATGAGATATCAAAAACTACGAAAGATAGATAGTTGGTGCAAACTTAAGGGGCTACATCCACCTAAAATCTTCAAAATTTTCGACATTTTTTTTTGTATATTATAGTATGAAGGTTTAAGAATATATTCTGAGTATATAGTTTCCAAGATATCGACTTGAAACTATATACTCATAATATATTCTTAAACCTTCATACTATAATAATATACAAAAAAAATTGTCGGAAATTTTGAAGATTTTAGGTGGATGTAGCCCCCTAAGTTTGCACCAACTATCTATCTTTCGTAGTTTTTGATATCTCATGGTGAGGATCGAACTTTAAAACTTTACAGAGATGCAAAGCTTTCAGTCTCGTGGTTGAGGACGGCTAATGCTGCTACCTGCGCCCCTCAATGAGCGCCTTCGTCGGGCGCGGAACAATGATGGACTTAACTAATCAGAGACAAACTTGAGGAATTATTGTTTCATGCATTTTTTCCTACTATATATATCGTAATAATGTATATGCACAAAATTTCTGGCGCTAAGAAAGATGAAACAGGTACAGTACGCGAACTCATCATCCTAAAAAAGTCTATCGTCCTTTAAATCCGAAACGGTGCCCGTCATATCTCGAGAACCGATCGACAGATTATTTTGAAATTTGGCACACTCACTTTTTAGGTTATCGTTAACAGAGTAAGGATCGCACTTTTCAAGGATAGCCAAAATTGTTTAAACAAATTACGATAATAACTGAGTTATTTACCGAATTTTCGTACATCCATAATATACAATATCTTTTTTTCCAAGATAAATTTTCGGAAACGGCGATCGCGAATATATTTCATATGCACTTAACTTCATGATAGCTTACTATCTTTAGGAGATGCTCCACATGAATAGGCTCTCAACTTCCGGCGGGCATATCTCTTTCGGTTTTAAATATTCTTAAATCGTGTTCATTTCACCATGTTTGCAATAAATTTATCTTCAATTTAAAAAGCAATGTTTATTTATCATTAATAGTTCCCAAGAAAATTCATCCCGAAGATCGACTATTTCTTCATGTTTCTATGATATACCCTCTTAATGTTAATTTTAAATACGTCACGAAATCTACGCTGTGATAGTTTCTCGGTTAAAAAGAAACTTAAACTTAAATTTCACGTTTTCACGTTTGGCCTTCCTTTAACCTTCTAAAGGAATATTCGTGAGCATTTTAATGTAGTGTCGGTAGCTTGCTTCTAGAATGTTCAGTTTTTGAGATACGATCTTTATAGATTTTAAGCATTCTACATAAGATTCTACTCTTGTTTCATTAAATAGACAATGTACAACGTGGTAAATTGTATTTTGACTTAAAAAGCTATCAGTTTTGATTTTCAGAAAGTGTAAAAATACAATACACCAACTTGAAAAATTTGTTAAGTACAATTATGTTATAAATAACAAAGAAATAGCAAAGAAGTAGCTAGAACCTACAGAAGTAGCTTTACCTACTTCTGTAAACATTTTAAGAACAAAAAAATGTATTCAATAAACCACAGTATTTTAAGGAATCTTTTTTATTAACAATTTCTAAATACAAAGTTTATAGCATATTATACATTTACAACTACTTTGTTTACATACCGTTTTGAAAAAGTGGATATCAAGCAAAGGTGGTGGATCAAATGTGGTGTAAGAAGGCTTTCGTGCTGATGTGATTGATTATTACCCTTCATTTCCTGATGGATACGTGTCGATTTGGGACTTGAAGCCAACGTTTCGTCATTCATTGTAGACGACCTCCTCAAGGCAGGTCTGTACTATATGCCGTGTGCTGTGCTGTGCCACTACGAGTCTCCAAATAGTGGAAACATGGAAGCATCAGTTCTACGAACTGACCTGAGAAAGATAGCCGGAAAGAATAACGAAACGTTGACACCAAATTCCAATTCGACGTAAAATTCATCTGAAGATCAAGAAAAATCCTATGTATCTTTCGAAGAATGTATCAACCTGTATTTTACAGAGGATATTGGCTGCTACGCGATTTACTAAATACTCCCCTGAGACCTCCTCTACATTTATAATTATATTTGATTATATAACGATTAAATTACGAGATGTAAATACCACTTAGTCGAATATCAATTATTGCATGGATGAATATACAAACAAGAATATTATATATGAAGTACCTTACATAAAACAACTTCCTACCCTCTCGTATTACTATAGTAGTACACCTTATTTCAAAGAAATGAGATGTAGAAGGGATGTAACCTGCAAACATTCGACGGGCTTTATTGCATTCCTGCTGATTTATTATCGCGCTTTGTGTGTTTATTTCAGCCATTATATTATGAGCTACTCTCTGCTGTCAAGCGTCCCCTGGTGGAATAAAATCCATATTTGATTGTTACGCGGAAATGTAATCTTTTGAAATCGCTATAAATGATATGTGAAACATTGTGAAAATCGATTCATCACTGTTTATTTTTCCAGTTCCATTTGTTTCAATTTCATTTGATATCATACGATGCGACCAACTAAAATATAAACGATTTTTTTATTATATCATTTCTTTATGAACTAGGACAGTGTTTGATACAGATAATATAATGGTCAGACGTGATACATGCATATTCTAGATCATCGAATTCGGAGTGTCATAAACAATCATATTAGCCAGATATCTACAAGAAAATTGACAAATACGCGGAAATGATCCTTAGTTAGTCCTGGAAGTACTACAAGTGTTAGAAGGCCCTATTTGAAACGCGAATAAACCGGTTTCGGGATACCGTAGTGTAACAATATATTTGGGTGATCCTGTATAAAAATTACTTTCCAATTGTCAGCAGATTATCATGTACAATGTACACGTATCAGTTGTCATGTACATATATCAATTTTGCTTTTGCATCTCTTACACTTTGGCCTAATTATGGAAATACTTGCAATGAAGTATCTTTAAAAATATTACCAGAAGTAAATAGAATACACGACATGGTGTCCGTTGTACCCGATAAACTTTAATAGTGAAATTTTTGTTAATAACGAGGTGGTTGTAATTTAGAAAATACAATGATGACCTAACAACTCGAAGACAATTATAAAAGAACAAAATTTGTACGTCTCGTCTGTCAAAGCGTTTCAAAAATAAATCTGGCGCATTCCAGACTTAAAAGAAATCGAGTTATTGTTGGGCGGAACTTTATTACTACAAATAATAAACAAATACAAATCTCCTATTTAACTTCGTCAATTGCATGTAAAAAAAGCTTTTACAAAAGTATATTGTTAAAAAAATAGGTATATAATGAAATCAATTGTATTGATAGTATAGACCAACACAGATTTTGTGATCGGAGTTTTTTGACTTTTTGGCTTAGTTACGTATCATGAACTACAGAAACACAGTTTTTGTGTTTCCATCATGCACCAGTATTTGTAAATGTACATTGTACAATAATTTGTAGTTTTTAAAACCGAGGTTCTATAAAATTAAATGTTGCCTCAATCTTTGCGGCACCCCTTGTTTTAAAAATGTCCAGAAGTTGTAAAAATACACCAAATATATTTTGTTATAAACTTAACACCTGATTCAAAAAACGTTATTTGTGCACATTTTATTGATCCGCAATAAATTCTTTTGCCGCCACTTCATATTAAATTAGGATTAATGAATCAATATGTAAAAGCTATAGATAAAAATGGGAATTGCTTTAAGTGCTTATGTGGCAGATTTCCAGCTCTTTCTGAAGCAAAATTAAAGGAAGGCATTTTCGTATGACCACCAATAAGAAAATTTATGCAGGACCAACAGTTTGAAAAAACAATGACAGAAATTGTCATTCAGAGTCAGAGAAAGTATCTTGGATATGCTTTAAAAATGTAACAGAAAATGTTATAGGAAATTGTAAACAATCGCAGTATGAAGAAATTGTCAACAAAATTCTGGATAAGTTTAAGCAACTTGGCTGTAATATGAGCATAAAAATTAATTTCCTGCGTGCTCATCTGGACTACTTTCTAGAAAATCTTGGTGCTGTTAGTGAGGAGCAAGAGGAAAGGTGCCATCAAGACATAAAGGAGATGGAAAGGAGGTACCAGAATCGATGCGATGTGGCGATGATGGCAGATTACTGCTAGATGCTGAAAAGAGAACATCCAACGAATGATTACACAAGAAATACTACAAAATGAAGTTTTTTGATAAAAAAAAAATTTCAAAGAAAAAAAGAAATGACAGACAAGACCATTTGTGTTTTTGCGTTTTACTATGTTTATTAATGTTTATTAAATATAATGCTTATTACAATGTAATTTTTCCTTTAGTTTTTAATTTATTCAGATTATTCAGTTGATCAAAAACCTTACGGAGCAAGAACGGAAGGTAGATATGAAATCAGCGTAAATAACCCACTTATAATCAATTATCAAACCCAAATCAACTTTTAAAATGTCAGAATTTGTAGGCCTGTGTTACTGTGCTACTATGCCGCTGACTCAAGTTTACCTTAGTTTTACTGATAATAATAATTTTACTATCAAATGATGTAATTAATTAATAGTGACTTAAATTATTTATGAAATATATCTGCTGCTCATAGATTGAGGCTAAACCCAGATGATGGCAAAGGTTATATTTGTCCCAAAAAATATAATTATTAAGACACTATCTGATAGATATTCGAAAGAGAGAAAGAAAGAAAGAAAGAGGAAATTCGATCACCTAATTTAGAAAGATAAATTAGGTGATATTCCTTTAGATTTTAATAACGAATGCAAAAATTTGAGCCTCTGGTTTGACGATGAAATAAAATTTACTAAATGTGTAAATCTTTAATGTCAAACATCACATAAACTATTCAAAAAAATTATGAGAACAAAAGTTACGATTTTTGAAAGACTGTAACTTGAAAAATGGCCGTATATAACATTTTGATGTTTTGAAATATTTTGGCAACAAATTTTTCAGAGCTACAGTTACTGCGCAATCCAAATAAATACCGCGAGAGTTTTTTACGAGAGTCCCCGGGTTTAGGAAATATTTTCGGACTATATCAATACGAAGACCGATCAACCTGTTTCTTAAGCTTTAATTTGGTTTTTTAACGGACTCTGTATGAGCATTTGTTGCTGAGATATCGATGGTTGAATGAAAAATTACGCTTTTATTTTAGATCATCGATATCTCAGAAACTAGTGAGCGAATCGAAGGATGGTTTTGAAAACATAAAGAAAGCCTCTATAGAGTACGAGTGTTGTTTTTAAGTATAAACAATTTTACCCTCAGTATTAATTTGAAAAGAGTACAAAAAATTATTTTTTATAAATTTTATAAAAATCTACCGCCACCTGGCGAATATTGAGGAAAAGACTGCAGGTGAAATGTTTGCAGATTTTTTTAGCTTATTATACTCCCAATAGCCCTGTAAATTTTCAAATTGATCCATAGATTCATTTTTTTTCTCCGAATGATTAAAGTTTTGAAACGAATTAAAGGAACAAGATTATTGGTTTGAAACATCATGTAATAAGTAGCAAGATGGAAATAAGAATGTTTTTACTTTGCTTATAATTCCGCTTTTAATACTCATCAAATTTCAAAATAAATAGAAAAAAATCAAAAGAAAAATTGAGACATTTTTTTCGCATTTTTGATATTTTCTTTTTTTTAATTTGACGAGTATTAAAAGCGAAATTGTAAGCAAAATAAAGACTTTTCTTCCATCTTACTAATCATTAGATGATGTTCAAAACAATAACCTTGTTCCTTTAATTCTTTTCAAAACTTTGATCATTCGGGAAGAAAAACGGTTCGATCAATTTACAGGGCTATTGGGAGTATAATAAACTAAAATAGTATAAGTTATATTGGTTATAGAGTTATATTTTTGTTTCATCCACATATTTTGGTTGTGAGATTAAGTTGAAAAACAGTTTCATCCTGACATTTCGCCCATTACTTAATTTTTTATTTATATTTAATATATTTTGTATAAACATATGAAGTTACAGCTAAATAAAAAGAAATTATTGTAATTATTTAATTAAACCTGAAACTATCAAATTCAATCAACAAACGTAATGTTATCAAGTTGAAAACAGATAAATGAAAAACTTGTTCCAGTACTCAAATCACAAAAATAACTTTTCGAAGCGATATTCATCATTACCTGCAAACTGGTGTGATATAATTCAGTTCTCTCCGACGCGAGAATCTCTTCCAGACCGCCTTCTTGCAGATTCTTCCTGAAATGGCATAAGCTTCGCGCTATCATCGCGTTCATTCCCACTATCAGCACCACAGGCACTACGAGGGTTATGACGGTATCCACGGAGTTGACCACCTTGGCGAAGTACCTGTAATCCGGTCGTAGAGAACACTCTTCGTTTACCATTCCCGCGACCCAGAACACGTACATATACGAGCACATAGCTACACATGTCAAGGAGAACACTATGGTTCTGGCTCTGGACACTGTGCAGATATAAGGACGTCTGAGGGGATATTGGACGGCTATAAACCTTTCCACGGTAAAGGCGACTATCAACCAAACGCTCAAGAAAGAGCAGACGTACGTGAGGTAGACGCACAGCTGACAAAACCCTTGTCTGTGGTATAAGTCAAAGATTTCCTTTGAACTGCAATATACTATGAAGGTGCACAGTAAGTACCCAGTATCGGCAATAGCTAGCGCCGCCAGATAATAACTTGAACTTCTGAGCTTCAAATGCGTCGTGAGTAGGACTAGGCACGACAAAAAATTACCCACAAAGCCTACTATTATAATTATAGGAATGTAATAGATATGCAGTACATCCAGATACTTCGAGAAGGTAAGGAGAAAGTCGGAACAGTTGTGATTGAACTCTATAGCACAACAACAACAATAAAAAGAACTATTAAATTCCTCCCCGGTATAATTAAAATAACCCCCCTCTTGCCATTCGTAAGGCTCATCCTCGGCGTGGAAGAGCCGCCGAATATGCTTCAATTTTCCCGGTAGCGACATTCTCAACAGGTCGTCGCGTGGATGCCAATCGTCGAGAGGGTGTCGATGGCTTGGGGATCTCGGCGCGTACTGACTAAATTCCAATTCGGTTGCGAATTTCACGAAGTGGATCGCGCAAGCGTTTGATGTCTCAAAATGAAAATTTTGTTTCAGTGCTATGTGATTCTAAAAGATGCGATGACCGCCCTGAAGGGAAAACCCCAACCGAGCGGCCGACCCTTCGAACCGGCTCACGCCTACGTCATGAACCCCAAGTCGATCACCATGGGTCAGCTTTATGGGGAATTCGACTTGCAGACGCACGAGTGGTAAGTTATGATTTGTAGGGCGATGAGGGGTGGCTTAAGGGCAGTAGGTGGCCACCGATTGACGTTAATATATAAAGGGTTACTAGCTCAAACTTAAATTATATATTTCGTTAAAGGGTCAGCCACATCTTATCAACTTGGGCCGAAACTCCTACGAAAGGAGTATCTGTCTCGCTACGCTAGTAATTCATATCCGATAATTTAATGTAATTACAATGATTGGATATCTTAATGCAGTAACATTTCTGTGCCCAAAACATTTTCAAATACATACGCAATAAAGAATTTTCGGTAATGCTCTAAATACTTAACACTTTTGGCCTCCTTTGTCATGAACTAAAGAGTGTTCAATAACATGTAGTGCATATTATCAGAATTGCCGTGATTATAATTATTTATCTACTGAGGCAATAAATAGTCCTTGATACTTGATACAAAATATAATATAACTCCACAGCTAATGTAAAAAACTGCTTTAAAATGTCCCATCAAAATATTCGAAGTATACCTACAAATTTTTACGAATTCATGTGTCCCTTGATGAATTAGAAACTAACTTTTACTGTTTGAGTTTACCAGAAACGTGGATTATAGAAAATGTAAGTTTCTTTGAAATTCATGAATATGAACTAATGTACAGTAATGGTAAATTTTACAAATCTGATGGAGCAGCAGTACAGGGTGGGGCAGAGCGACTTGCTTATTTGAGTTTGGCGTTCTGAAGCGACGGCGACGGTTGCTCCTAGAAGGGTGAGGGTAGGCACATTCGATAGAGCGAGGCGTATAGTTGTAGCTCCACTTGGTTTAGTTAGCATCATGGAGTGGACGAAGGTGGAGCGTGCATTCGATGTAGAAGCACACTTTTCTAACGGTCGCTCAATCATTGCCACGCAACGTGCATTCCATACCCATTTCAATATTGCGCCCCGTGGTCATGTTCCTGGCCGACAGTTGACTGTTTTATGGGTATACAACTTCAGAGGCAAACTGGTGATCTGTAGAAAAAAAAACTGAGCTTCCACAAACAACAAGGTCACCCCAAAACATTGACATGGTATGGTTTTCTGTTTTGCGATCCCCTCAGCGCTCTGTCCGCAAACATGCAGCTCCTGTTGGGTTGTCTGCTCGTTCTGTGAGGTGAATCCTTCACGAAGAACTAAAATTTTGTCCCTACAAATTGGCTGTGGTGCAGGAACTTAATCCACGCAATTTTGTTGCTCGAGAAAACACAGGTGAGGCGCTTCTTGGCATGCCTCACGATCGTCCAGGGACCCTGGCTCACCTGAAAGACAGCTTTCGTCAAGCTATCGCCAACATACCCGTCGATATGCTGGAAAGAGTTGAATGAAACTTCTCAGTTCGATTGTGTATTGAGAATAATATCGCAGTGTATTCAGAATAATGGACACCATCTGCCTGATATAATCTTTTAAAACTGTGTAAACATGAAATTCAAATATTGTATTTGATGCTGCTCAAAGAATTAAATGTATATCTGCATTACTCGTCTTTTAAATTAAGTTTCTAAATAAGCAAGTTGCTCTGCCCCACCGTGTATATATATATATATATATATATATATATATATATATATATATATATATATATATACGCATATAAATTAACGCATCAGCAAGACTTTTCATTATTTCTTATAATATTTCGAAGTTTAAATCCTTAGACATTTTATGTAGGTGGCCTAGAATATCCTCTGTATGTACTGATAAACAATTCAATTGAACTATTGACTAGTCGCAATTGAATAATTACAATTATTTGACAGACGTAAAGTAACATTTTGTAATTGCTTGTTACTAATGCATTTAACGCTGTTAAATGCATTAGTAACTAAATGTTTTAGTTACTAATAGTAAAGGTACTAATAGTAAATAAAGTGTTTTCTAAAAGACAATAAATTCAGTTACGATCCTGATTTTTTTTTAATTTAATGTCATTAAGTGAAGAGAATTTTTTACCATTTGGATTAAGAGAACAAAAAGTAATGTAAAAGAGGTCAAATGCATTGGTTCTTATGACAGGACTTTCGAATGACGGAAAGAGTACCTTTGGAATGATTGAAAAATACCATGTTTTTTACAACGATGCATCGTACTTTGTAGCTTTCAATGAGGCAACCGGCATGAAATTGACCATCTGGTTTATTTTATATTGCAAATTAAAAATCGAAGCGTGCGTTTAGCGTCATCAATTGATTTGGCCGCATAACGGCAACGCCGTGAAGTGCGGGCTATTCAAATAATTGGAAGGGACAACTACACAGATTTATTTTTGGAATAAGGGTAAAAGTTGGTCTAAACGTAATAATGAATATGTGTAGAATGTATTAAAAGAATGTAATAATAAAACCATACAAGAATATACCTACCCACTACTGCTCTGACATTAGGCTCATAAACACTGTATTCCTTGGAATTCTGGTACTGATTGACGGTTGAAACTTTTCAGCAATAAGCAATTTTATAGCCAGTTCCGAATCAAGCCGGAATTTCGCTTCATTTACGGTATTTTCGAATGATAAATACACGTCACACGAGGAGCATTTCATCATTTGTCCCAAATGACTTAGAGATACAATGCGATATCCACTGAGTTCACCAACACAGACATTAGACGATTTTTGTTTCTTTACTGATTGGACTATCGCTTTTCGCCCTACATTACTTTTTCCGGTTTCAGACGTTACGCGGATTTTGTTTAACTGACTTTTGGAAACAAACCTCCCTTTACAATGTAAACGCGGTGACATTTTGAGTTTAGGATAAATTTTCATGGCGACATGGCTGCCAACGAAGACACGCTAAATCCGCGAGTTTTACAGGCAGCCTTGTCGCGTGTTGTGCTCGCAGATGACAAATTCACAAATTTGTCAGTTTGCAAAAACGCTTGTGTTTTTATATGAAATATAATTATTTACGAGTTTCTATAAAAGAATATGCGTTGAAAGCGACACAATCAAGTGCTAATTTCGAAATTTTCGGGGAAAAAATTTTCATTTGTAAGTTGGTACACTCGTTATACTTGGCGAGCGTAGGGCTAATCCCCTTACCCTTCACAACTCGTTGGAACCTCCTTAAAGAAGAACGTAGCGAGCGTGGCTAATTTGTTAGGAGTTAGGACAATCAACAATCAGTCGAAAAGTTAAACGTTCCAATAAACTTGAAATTTGCTGTAGAACCCCAGGACAAGGTCGTAAGAAGTATACCTACTGATTAAATCGAAAATCGGCGGTAATAAAATTAGCGGGAATCTTATTAGATAATCCCGTCACACAGCACCCCGACTTAATGCAACAAAAGCTGAAACACCAAAGTGGATTAGACAGGAAATATCAAAACCATTAGCGTATTTGATAAATTTAATAATTCAAGAGGGTCACTGCCTATCTGAATTTAAATTATTAATAATTAAACCCTTATACAAAGCAGTTGCTACAAATTATCGCCCTATATTGGAATTCCAGGAAAATATTTGAAAAAATTGTAGTATTTAAAAATAAAAGATTAGTATATAAAAGTTATTATTATAAACAACAAAACGACTAAATGACTTTATGTACGATTTCTACTAAAAAAAAACTGACACTTTTAAACTTAAAAACTTAACATTTACAGGGAGGCACTGCCAAAAACTTGGGTGGTATGTCAATATTATATTTAATAAATTTTGTCAAAAATCATATAGTGCCACGCCCTAATGCCATATCTGATGATTATGTCACTATTTATTAACTAAAACATTATTTTTACGGTTTAATGTACGTATTCAAAATTTTAATTTCTCCATTTCTTTTAATTCCAAAATTAAAGGGGGCAGAAGAGACTTAGGCGAGCACTGTATAATGCAAAATATAGTTGACGTTGAAATTCCATGCTCAAACTGAATTATATTCGATGACATTGCACAAAACATGCGCTAGGCAATTTCATTCCAATATATCTACAAGAGCGAAAGATGTATTTGCATAAAGATACATATGTCCAATAAAACTGTCACAGGGTGTTACATTTATGTGATTCTAACTTGGCTATGGTATGGTAGCGCTACTGTTTTAAACATTTTTAAGAGGTAAAGCTCTTTCATTTACTGTAGCTACTAATAAATCATGTATACAGTTTCAGCTGTTTTCCCCAGAGTAATTCAAAGCAAATTATTTGAGAAAAGTTATTAATTCTCGAGATATGTACGTAGGCAGGTTGGTTTATTGTCGTAATAAATTAACATTTTTATTTAAAGACATTAAAATTGGTTATTTGAATTTTAGTCCGCTTTTAGCGTAATCTATGGCAACGGTCCCGGCAACGGTCGCGTTGTTAGATTCCACTTAACATCTTTTGTTATTTGCCTATAAAATATTAATTAGCCATTCAATTTTGACTGCAGCCTAGGAATGGCTTGGGTAGCTACCCCCGTCAAGTACTAGTCCAGGTGAACGAGCAAGGGTTTACGTTTATTTGTATTGCAGACACTTGTTAGTTTGAATCTAACGACGCGACCATTTGCGTATGTCATTTGTTTGTGTACGATTGTTCAAAGAGGTGTGTTTTTTCTAACTGTTTATAAAGATATTGCAAAGTGCAGTGTCTAAAATGGATCCCAAATAAGAACAACAACTATTAAAATAGTATGAAGAGTTAAAATCTGACGACGAAATAGACTACTGATAGTGAACGTGATAACAGTGACGTTCATTCTGAGTACAGTGAACACAATACATATATAGAACAAACGAACTCGGAGGGAGATGAAACCCCTATTGCTGATTTGGATGCGCCCTTACTTGTAATTAGACAACATACAGTACCCTACCGCTTCAAAGAAAAATAGCCGCTGTCACTGATGTTAATACAAACATGATTTCCGCAGCGCCACATAATGAACAGCCTAAAATGCGTTACAAGTATTGCCCCATTAGAAAAAAAGCTTTACTATGCAACATTGTGGTACATGTAAATTTCCTATTTGCAAAGACCATACCATGACATCCATATCGACATTCACCTTTTGCGTCACCCATAGAGAAGATTCCGATGAATAAATATTAATTTAAGTAAGCTACTATATTGGCCAGTTTAATTGTTTAAAATAAAAATAAAATATTTATAAATCACTTTAGTTTTATTTAAAAACAGTAAATGTTAGGTCAAGTCTAACACGCGACCTTTACGGTAATTTTTTTAACGCGACTGTTCTCGGGTTAAGTAGATTTTAGATACTTGTCTTATAATATCGTAAATACATCTCCTCATCAGATGAGGAAAGATGTTTTACTAAAAACTGACTTTGCAGGCCTCGATATTATTTTAGACCTTATGCAACATTATTAAGATGTTTTTCATTGTCATAAAGTTCAAAATAAAAGGGTATTTTACAATGTATTAGAAAACTAATAATACATCTACATAATGACATCTACAAAATAAATTTCGGATATAAAGTAGGCACAAAAATTAAGGGATGTAAAAAATCCTAAATTTTTCGGTGAACTTTAAAAGGCTGTAACTTGGAGTCTGTAAAATAGTCGTAGAGATATTTTCAAAACAGTAAACTGAAGCTTCAAGATTCTAGTTTTCAGATATTGAGTCTCAAAATGTTTTACCGTCAACAGCTTTTGAGTAATCATAAGAAAACCATAGAAAAAAAAGCATTTAAAATTTTTGATTGCCTTTCACAAGGTCCACGGATTTCGATAAATGTTTTTCAGTGATTTCGTCATAATTTTTTTTATAATTATGTTTTCATTAAGTTGAATGGTCTAAAAGCCTTTTTTCCGACGGTTTTCTTATGATTTCTCAAAAACTGCTGATGGTAAAATTTGTTTAACTAAAGATCTGACTAGAAACTAGAAATTTGAAGCAATAATTTGCTTCTTCTTTTTAATTGCTCTGTGACTATTTTTCTCCAAGTTACAGCCATTTGGAAACCAACTGAAATTTGTGGATTTTTTTATATCCCTTAACTTTTGTGCCTAGTATATATAAAAACTCATATATTAACACTTAAGTGCCTTTATCGTGATTTCTGAAAATCCTGACAGTTGAATTCTATATCGAGGCCTAACGTAAAACGATGCCTAAAAAATTATATGCCAATATTAAATTTAATCTATCTCAAAAATAAAAGACAAATGTCAAAATAAAAGCAATGTTTGAATAGATATTTGAAGCTTCCAGATGTATTACGCGCACATTGTTGCCACTCAAACACAATTTTTAAAATAGCGCTGCAACGCCATCTTAGTTAATTATAACATTATTTATTAACAGAGATATTATTTTTACTCTTTAATTTATGTATGATAATTTTCGTTTTTTATGTCCCTTACTTCTAAAGTTAAAGGAGAAGGACCTTAACCCCCGTGTATACTATATACCTATTCTGAATTTATATTAACTGATAACACATTTTTAAACTAAAGAATTTTATATATAATCAAAAATGGTATATGATCATATGACTTCTTAAAAATAGATCTGGGTATAAACAGATAACGTGAACACTACTGAAGCTTTAGCAGCATTATTTTAAAACTATGTCAACTGACCTCTATTTAGACGAAATACCCAGATTCAATACTAAACTTAAACTCGAAACTTTTTTCATATTCGTTTCAAAATTGCCTCATGGTCATTTATTCAATGTTAACAATTTAAAAACTATTGAAAATCTTGAAAACACTTTAACCCATTTACTTTTTATTTACGATTTGTTTTCTTTAAGCGTGCTTGTACGATCCTGACCATCGCTTACGTTCTAAACAAATACCATTTGACAATGAATGTCCTATATTACTAAATATGTACAATTTATAATGGATGTGATAAATACATATGGAAATACAAATTTTCTCCACTTCGCTATTAGTTTAAACACGTTCATTAATCAATCACACTAAATAACTAATAGGTGGTAACAGTTTACGATATCTTGACATATACAATAAGTAACAATAATTATGTTTCACATTTATTATTTATATTATTGAAATATATTCCTGTTAATCCAATATTTTATTTATATACGCTTTATTTTAATACAATCTGTTCTCTATGATGTGCTTTTATTTTTTATGTAAATTTGGTGTAAGTATAAAAATAAACCTGGTTTCAGGTTCTTAACATGTTTTAGCTTCCAAAGAAATGAATAAATAAAGTCAATAGTTGTATTAAATAATAGTTATTAATTATATAATGGCATTGACAAGCTTTTAATCCACGAGAAAAAATTGGCACTCGAGGCGCAGCCGAGAGCATCAATCTTTTCAAGCGGATTAAAGGCTGTTAATTCCCGAAAGTAATTCAACGTTTGATCCACGACCACGAGCAAGATCGGTCAATTAGGAGGTGAAAAATTCTGGTTTTGAAAAACGTCAGATTTATTTTAATCGAGAATATAAAATCGAAGTATTCGGAGTATTATGAATTTTAATCCACTAGTGTATTAGAAGGCCTCTAATCTACGGAAAACAGACGTATTCACTCTTCCTAATATAGTGGTCGTGAATAAATATAATAACTATTGCGTATGTAAATGTTTTAAATTATGGCGGAGACGCCAGTACGAACTAACTTTTATGTCATTTCTAAAAATCCATTATTGTCAATCATCAATAGCGCATCTAAAGCTACTAATATTATTGAATAACACAACTGCAATCATAATTATCATACTAAATAAGTCAGTGAAAAAAATATAAACAGTAATAATTATACACTCGTATATGTTTGTGCTTTTCCAATACGAAATGGACCAAACTGTACAAATTCATAGGAAACCGAATATTTGTGGCAAATTATATTAAAATTGTTCTAGAAATATCACTGAGAATATTAGTATAGAATTTTATGTTCTATAAATATATGTATATACAGTGTAACCTGAATGAATGGAATCTCAAGGGATCAGTAAATTCGTCTCACTTAAAGAGGATCACATATACCCAGTTTACCAGATATCTGCTTACATAATTGCTCCATTGACAAAAGGTTCTTATTAATAGAGGGTGAAGCAGAACTTATTTCAGTTTTAACTTTATTAATGAAATTGAAAAATAGGTTATACACAATACGAATCTTAAATCAACAATTCTGCCATTTTGATTTGTCTTTTGGAAGCCTTTGCCATGAGATGTTCTTCAATATCACAAATTTTATCAAATATGGTTTGATTATTGATAATTGACATTTCAAAATAGTTATGCATCGAATGTTTTTTCTGCTTCTCATTTTGTGATCATTCTTGAATATTCTTCCAAGCCCATTTCGCCTTCTTCTTCTATATTTTTCAAAAAGGTAAAATCATTAACAATTTCATCTTCAGTAAACTCTCCTCAAATTGATAATTCATTGTCAACATTTATAAACGAATTAAATGTTGACTGCTGACAATTTTTATCGTTAGATTCCGATCTTTTATACTGATTTCATGGTTATCTTTCCCCTCTTTCTTCTATCTCCTTCTTTTCGTCTGCATTAAAAATGTCATCTGAAGAATAATTATGCAATAAAATTGAAAAATCCTCAATCCCTGTGCTATTGTGTTATTCTCAACAACATTACTTTCTCCGCAATATTTTTTAATACTATATGGTCATTCCTTTAAACCCTTCCAACTAATAATTACTGCTACAAAAATTATGAACATTGAGCCTTCCTGCAAATTCTTGAGTCCTTCTTTAGTTACCGGTCCACATATTGGAATGTTTTTATTCCGAAGTTGCTTTGTCCATGTTGTTAAGTACTTTTCTAGATCAGGATACTCTGATAAGCGTATTCGTTTTAGTTTCCCTTGTCCTTCAGTACATTAAGTCTGAATGTTGTCTTTATTCTGGATGATTCTACAGAGAGTAAATTTAGACAAATGAAATTCGTCACACAGTTCATCAAGCGACTTTCCACTTTCATAAACCCGTATTATATTCAGTTTTTTACGAGCTAATATAGAATTTACCTTTGATTTCGGCGTTCCTCAAATACATTTTGGGGCTTTAATATTATAACAATAACGAACTAAACGATGAGGTAATCAAATGCGGAATGTGGAAGCTCAAACAAAAATTATACTGTGATCAAAATGCTGTGAATAATTAGACGCTGTAAACGAACTCGTCATTACCTGCACAAACACAAAATGTTTCTGGAATATAATCTCAGTTATAGAGGTATCAATCCTAGGTATCTTAGTTATAAATAATTATTACATAAATTCTAAGAAATAAATCTCAGATAAAGAAGCTTATTGGTTTAAATAATAGAGGTTATTTGCTGCAAAAATGTTGGGACCTCTGAATGGATTTTAGTTACAGAGGTTTCTCACTTCACCAGGTCCCACTTAACCAGCTTTCATTGTAATGCATAATGTAATAAAATTGGAAATACTCCTTTTATTTTTAATGTAATTTTTTCTTTTTTAATATAAAAATAAACTTAAGTTCTTTTCGTTTCTACAGAAATGAATAAACAAGAAGTCACTAGTTACGTTAAATAAATACAAAAACTATTCCGAATTAAAATATATTATGCCTCAAAATTCAGCAATAACTCATCCAAAACTACTAATACTATTAACCAGCACAAATGTAATTATGATTATTATACTAGTCACTAAAAAAAAATTAAACAACGATTATACACTGGTATTATATGTTTGTGCTTCTCCGGTATGAAATGGTAACCAAACTCTACAACATCATAGGAAACCGAATATTTATACTTGTAGCAAATTCTATTAAAATTGTATTAAAAATACCAGCGAAAATATTAGCATGAAATGTTATTTCTCATAAATATACCTATAATACATAATGTAGCAATACACTTCAAAATAGTAAGGAATATGTTGAACGATACACTCTGGACCAATTAAACTGTATCTGCCTGAAATAAATAAGAAAGTCCCACCTAGGTGATAGAATAGACACGTCGAACTACGGACTTCGATCGAACCATCACCTTTCTTGAGTGATCACAGAGACAGCTAATTATAAACTCATCTTTTATTCATCGACAATATTGCCTTCACCCAGATTCTCTCGGATGATTTCCGTGTTCTATTACTACAACATGTTACTATTTGTCTTGCTCCATTTAACTAGTTTTTAATTGAACTTAAATAATTGATTAAACCTATTATTTTTAAACTAAATTTTGTTTTTAATATAAAATTAAATAAGATTTTAAATTCTTGAAACCTTTTGATTTAAAAAAAAATTAAAAATACGAAGGCAATAGTTATATAAAAACTATTCCGAATTCGAATGTTTTAAGGTTTACAGTTATGCCGGAAATGTCAGTGCGAAATAGTAATACAATAATTGTATTACTATTGATTACACACATGATTGACCATAACGAATTTTAAAAATTATTTTTAAAATTCGTTGTAGCCAATCATCGATAGTGCGTCCAAGGATAATAACATTATTAATGATCACAAATTTAATAATTAATCATAATTATCATACTATAAATCATAATTATTATACTAGTATTATTACACTAAAGTATTATACTAAGTATTATTATATTAATAGTATTATTATACTAAAAAAATTAAACAGCGATTTACATTCCTATATGTTTGTGTTTTCCCGGTATGAAATGAAACCAAACTTTACAACTTCATAGAAAATCGAATATTTATGACAGGTTATATTAAAATTGTGCTAAAAACACAAGTGGGAATATTAGTATGAAATTTCATTTTTCATAGATATAAAGGGTCATTCAATAAGGACGCTCGATTTTTAAATGTAAATAAAACAAGTTCTGTGTGAAATATCCACTCATTTTTTTATTTGAAAGAATATCTTATGGCATTAAGTATGGAATATAACGTCGTTCAAATGTCCGCCGCGGGTTTGCTTGGTGGCACATATTCGGGAGGTCCAATTTTCGATGACTTTATCGCATAAATCTAGCTGAATTGGCTAGATGGAGTTCGTTATGTTGACTTCGAGGGCATCGATTGTTAGCCCCAAACGAAGAAGTCTAAAGGCGTTAAATTGCGCGATCTCGATAGCCAATTCACGTCGCCACTGTGAGATAACCATACCCTCAAATCTCTCGTGCAGAATGTCCATCGTCGCATGCGCTGTGTGGCACGTAGCACCGTCCTGTTGTAACCACATGTCGTCGGTATCCATATCATCCAGTTTAGGCGACAAGACATTGCTTATCATGAATAAGTAACTTCTCTTCTGTGTCGCTCGCCGTTGACGGTTATAGCAATACCAGTTTAGTTTTGGAAGTACGGACCGATTATTCCGCCATATCAAAATCCGCACCAAACAGTGACTTTCTCGGGATGCATTTGGTGCTGGTGTATTTCGTGTGGATTGGTATCGTCCCAAATCCGACAATTTTGCTTGTTCACATATCCATTCATCCAAAAAATGGGCCTCGTCGCTAAAGATGATTTTTTTTCGCGAAATTTGGGTCAATTTCCAACTGCTCCAGAGCCCAATCAGCGAATACACGGCATTGTCTATGGTCGTTTACGTTAAGTTCCTGGGTCAGTTGGATTTTATACGGGTGCAGACCCAAGTCCCGACGCAAAATTCGAAAGTCGAAGAATAGTCAATTTCAAGTCCCGACGCAAAATTCGAAAGTCGAAAAATAGTCAATTTCAAGTCCCGACGCAAAATTCGAAAGTCGAAAAATAGTCAATTTCAAGTCCCGACGCAAAATTCGAAAGTCGAAAAATAGTCAATTTCAAGTCCCGACGCAAAATTCGAAAGTCGACAAATAGTCAATTTGAAAAGAAACATTTTTTTAATAAAGGAAAACAAAAATAAAAGTATAGGTAATATTTATTTATTAAAACGACATGGGAAAATTTTTCCAATAAACTTAAGGAAATTGTTGAACTTAACACAAACAGTAGAACATTGCAAATCACGAAACACAACTAAAATAATGTCAATATAATAAACATACACATACATTTTAATTTTTAAACTGAAATATAAAAAACCAAGAAAATGTACGACATTCTTATTTATTGCAACAACTTAAACTACCATGACACTTCGAATTGCACAAAAGGCCTTTGCTTTTACAGCTGCATTTAGCCGTCGAACTTTTGCAATTGCAACGTGTATAACCTTGCCCTCCACTTTTTTAATTAGCACAAGCTGCTTCTCTTAGTGACATTTCTTGAATCGAAACCTCATCCATGGAAAGTAACTCTTCTTTACAAATTACTAACTGATTACGTGTGAAAAGCTGTTTCAAGGTACCATTTTTGTTTGCTAATTTATAAAAGCCTGAATCCTCTATTCCAGCAACAACCGCTAATGCATTTCGAGGGTCTGTACGACCACGGTCGACATCATGGACTTGAATTCTTACGGTATCACCAATTTGGGTCAGAGGAAACTTTTTTTTGACATTCGTAACATTTTTTTTTGCTTGAAGTAGAAGATTCTCTTTTCTGGCTACTCTCTTTGAAGAAATTAGCTCTTGTTGTTCAGCCAGTACTTGAGATGAAGACGTGCTAGGTTGGGGATCAGTCAATGCTTGAGATGAAGACGTGCTAGGTTCCAGATTAACTCCAATGGTATTTTGGTTATCCACGTCGCTTCCATCTGAAATATGGTCATCAATATGGTCACTACCCAAATTTTCTTCAAAAGTGTTAACATAGGCTTCTAACTGTTCTTCGGTTTCAATGTTTGCAATTTGCCCGCGAGGGAGAGATGACGATGCTATGCCCCTTTTTGGCTTAACGCCAAACAGGGCTTCATATGGACTCTGGCGTATTTTTTCGTGATATGTTGTGTTTTTGGCGAATTGGACAAACGGAAAACCTTCTGACCATTTATTTGAGTCATTATCTTGCATCCATGCAGTTAGCATATTCTGTATGTCCTGATTGGCTCTTTCGACTGAGCCTTGTGTTTGACTATGACGAGGCTTTCCGTGTACTATTTTAACATCTTTCTACATAGCGCATAGTTCAGATATGACTCAATTACTGAATTCTCTACCATTATCCGAATGCAATATAGCGGGAGCACCAAGTGTTAAAAAAATATGAAGAAGGTGATATGCTACTTCTTCCGCTCTCTTGCTTTTTAAAGGTCGCAACTGGACAAACTTGATTAGACGATCTTGATGTACCATTATAAACTTGTAATCGCTATCCCTGTGTGATTGCAAGTCTATCAAGTCGACTTGACATCTAGAGTTCAATTCGGAACTGACCATTGGTTTCACAGCAATACCTTTTTAGGCGCACTGTGTTTCATTTGACATTGTTTACACAAATTTAAATACAACATTACAACTTCATAAGTAATATTTTTGTATCTAACTTGTAATTCTTTAAGCATTCGTGTTCTTCCTCCATGGCGTATTCTTATGTGAGTTTCGGAAAGTATATTAAACAGCTCATCATTTGTAACATAATACTGGATATTCGTTTCTCCTGGTTTTAGTAGCACAATTAACTTTTCTTCATCGCTAACTTTTAAAATGTCAAAACGTTTTAAACGTCTGTAGTCCAAAGATGTACTACACTTACTTTTAGCAGAAATCACTTTAGAAACGATTTTAGAGTACCTTTCTTGAGAAAAATAAAAACAATTGTCTTCTCTTTTACTTCCAATTAAGGCATGTAACTTTTCAAAAAACTGATCACGATTCACTGCAGTAGCCATTGAACACAAATTATAATATCTAATAAAACAAATTAAATTAGCAAGCTTGCACACACGCTATCAGATCTTGCGTAAGACTGACGAAGCCAAAGCCAACAAACAGGATGCAGGAACCGCCCGAAAGCAAGTTATGACCTGTCGTTTCCGACATTCACCGGAGCCCATTTGTGTTTGTCGACATACACCGGTGAAAGTTCGAATGTATAATAAAATTAATATACGATCGGTCTTTCACCAAGGCATTTGGTATTTGTCGACATTCACTAATTTCGGACTTCCACAGTAACATAGTAATACAATACGAAATACTGCTTTTATTATTAATGCAAATTTTGTTTTTAGTATAAAAATAAACACGTTTTTAAGTTCTTAAAACATTTTCGTTTCCAAAGAAATGCATAAACAAGTCACTAGTTATATTAAATAAATATAAAAACTATTCCGCGTTTAAAGATTTTAATTTTTAAAGGTGTGCCGGAGGTGCCGGTACGAGATAACCACATTTAGCTCGTATTTTCGTATTTAACTCGAATTTTGCATTAATTGCAGAGATCGTTAGTTCCTTCCACTTGGTGGAACGCATTTCCATATGACTGTGGTCATATGAAGTGGCATTTCCATATGACTTTGAAAGAGCCATAAAAACTCGGTGTTTCGTACTAAACCCTTATATGCCATCCCTCTAATGGCACAGTAAATTATACGAAAGCCCTTTGAGCAGTTATCTGTTGGGGAAAATAGACTGTATCCACGAAAAATATCTCACATTCAAAAGGGATTAAAAAATATGCAAATGCTCCCTCGTTTATTGTATGGTAATAAAGAAAGGAACACGGGACTGTGATAAAACCACGATTAATAGCTACATACTGGACAAAGTCTAGACTAACAAAAAGAGCTATCTGTCGATATTGTCTTAAATCCCCGAGTTTACAGAAGCCCAGAATTTACCTCTACATAACTTTGAGCAAACTGGTTAAAGTCATTAATGTGGCTATAACAAACAGAATAATCTAAATAACTTGAAAGTTGTATAATAGTAAATTTATATTCAGGTTCACAGTAAACACAATATGTTGCGATATTCAAGGTAATTATAGAAATAGTTGCTGAGCATATGAATATCCAACATGAAATATTAACGGTCTAAACAGTTATACAAATAAGCCAGGGATCGCTTATTTGTACAACTGTTTAAGCATCGCTCACTGCAATGAGAATATTCTAGTTACATTATACTTCATTACAGGTGAACGTAGGAATTATGTGAAAATATTATTGTAAATATAGGAAATATTAATTACAAATACTACTGTTAATTAATTATTTTAAATCTTCAATAAGAGTTAATAACATCGTTGCCTGAAAACATATGTGATTATCTGCTTTTATTCCAATAACCATTAACTTTAATGATTTATTTATTTCGACAAACATCATTGTCATTACTTATGGAAATATAACTTATAATTTCAGAATAACTATTAACCTTGCTGTCAGAACACCACTTAAAAAATTTATCATATTTCTGCACCTTTCTGGCAACATATCAGCTTTAATATTTGGTTATATTGGGAACTAGGAAAAATGCATGCTTAAATCATACTACATAACAAAAACATAAAAAACTATTTGTACCATAAGTAATCATTGTTAACCTGAATAAAAATGATATTCAAATATACTAGTCACAAAAATTAAGAGATGTAAAGAAATCCTAAATTATTAGATGATTTTCAAAAGCCTGCAACTAAGAGGCTGTGCTAGTCGCAGAGCAATTTCGAAAAAATTAAATTGAAGTTCCGAGTTTCTAGATTTCAGATCTTAAGTTCAGTATTTTTTACTATTAGCAGTTTTTGAGAAGTCATAACAATAGCATAGGGAAAAAAAATTCCAAATTTTTGCCTGCGTTTCAAAAGGTCCATGGACTTCAATACACTTCTTTTTTCAGTGATTTCATAATAATCCATTTTTAGATAATTCTATCTTCTTTATTTTAAGTGGTGTGAAAGCCTTGCACAGTAATTTTTCGACTTATCATTGTTCGATGCAAGACAGTCAGTTTGACTTTGGTAATTAGTTACTCGGGAAATATTTTTTCTCATTCTTTTTCTTACAATAATTAATATATTTTGATAAAAAATTGGATTTTTTGCCTAAAAAGACATTTTCAACTTCAAAAAATTAATAAAAAATGAAAAATTCATCCTTAAATTGATTTTTAGTACAAAAAACCACAAAATCAATAATTCCGAGCACAATGAAAAAATCGCAGAGCTTTAAAATTTTCAGAGTTTCTTTAAGATACCGTGAAGTTGAAAAAAAATTGTCAATATCCTTTGATTATCCATTATTTCCAAAGTTATGACAGGTTAAGCGAACGTCCCTAAATATGCAATTTTTTACCTCTTCTTCAATCAACATTCTTTCGCACCGACATTTTTTTATAGGTTTTATATATATAACCAATAATTATGACTAATAAAGGATACTTTGCAGTTTTCAGAACCTTACATAGGTTTTCTGTACGATCATTATTTCCCGAGTAATTAGTTACCAAATGCCAAAACTGACTTTTTTGCTTTTAACGACGATACCTCGGCGAAAAATCATCGTACAAAGCTATTAGATCGTTCAAACTAAGAAGCATAAAATTATATAAAAAGGATTTATGAACGAATCACTGAAAAAAGTTCATTGAAGTCCGTGGACCTTTTGAAAGACAAGCAAAGATTTTGAATTTTTTTTCGATCGTTTTCTTATTATTACTCAAAAACTGCTGTTCAAATTTTGAACTCAAGATCTAAAAAATATAAACTTGAAACTTTAATGCTCTGTTTTTAAAATTCCTTTGCGATTATTTTTCTCCAAGTTACAGCCCTTTGAGAATCACATAAACATTTAGGATTGTTTACATTTAATTTTTGTGCCTAGTGTATTTGTAAATTAAAATCAAACTCGGATCAAAAAATATCCTAACCGAGGCCTCAGTACATTAAGAGTATCCTCTAGAAAGACCTTGAACTGAAGAAATATTTTAATGGCAATTCAACATCAGATTGAAAAGCATACTCGTGCCAAATTAAATAAAGCCAAACCTTCTTCCAGGACCGACGGGATCCTCCCGTCTCTAGTCAGGCTAGGAATTAACGCGGAGGACAAGGACAAGAGGTGGTACGTGTTCGACGGGCCGGTGGACGCTGTGTGGATCGAGAACATGAACACGGTCCTCGACGACAATAAGAAACTGTGCTTGAGCAGCGGGGAGATCATCAAGCTGCGAGATACGATGACGATGATGTTCGAGGTGGCTGATCTAGCCGTGGCTTCTCCCGCCACTGTCTCCAGGTGCGGCATGGTTTACTTGGAGCCGGGAATTTTGGGGCTGCATCCGTACATCAACTGCTGGATTAAGAGGCTTCCAGAGGTATGCACGAGCCCAGGGTCATAATAGTTCAGCCAGGCATAATTTTACAACTAATATATTTAAATAAAAGTAATAACACTCTCAAAACAATTTTATTAAAAAAAATATTAGTAACAGAAACAAAATATAATCATTCAACTTAAATACAATGGAATATTACTTCGTTATGATGTTCAGAATAGTTTGGTCGCTTCATCAAAACTGTTACATCACCTTCATTAATAATAACAGCTTTAATTCTGGCAGGCATTGTATCTCCCAGCTCAGCGCACTCTCCAGGAAGCGTGTTGTCTCAATTTTTTTAGAATTTGGAGCGTAGATTGTTAACTGAACAGGCTACATATTTACGCAACTTTTTTTTCATTTTATGCCACAATTTGGCGAGATATTTCTACTGGCGAGAGCTCTAGACTGCTAGAGGGCCATTCCATAACAGAGACATTATGTTCCGTAAACCAAGCATTGACAGTTTTTGCTATGTGACACGCAGCACCATTCTGCTGCGTTGTATTCACTATTTTATTTCTTCATAAATATCTTTCTATCTTCTATGATTGACTCTTCATTGGACACAGCACCAGTAATACAGTGATAGAATTCAGGGTTACTGCCTGAAGAAAATGTTAATATTATCCCGCATTAAATATTTTTCACGATGCTTTTTTTATTTTTACATATAAAATTAAAAATAAAAGTATTTAAGACGGTATCGTTTCGATACGAATGAATATTGATCGATATTCAGTATCGATATACCTCATTCAATAAAGGTGTTTGGCCAGTCCAATACTGATATTTCTTAGTCTACTATATTTGGTCTTATATGATTTTTAGGAAGTGTGCTTAGGCCAAAAATAAAACAGTTTATTCAGGAGCACATGAATTTACTTACCATTTTATTATACATTTATTATATTCATATCAACACCAAATAATAATATGTATAAGTTGTATAAGTTTATGTACTTGTATAAGTTGTATATGCATATTTGGATATTAATGATATCATCTTCAGCGGGATATGTTAATTGTTATTCAAATGTAAACTGGAGACTAATAACCTTTTAGTATGAATATGCACGTACCTGTATGAATATGCATGTACATGAGAAAGGGGTCGAGGATCGTTTCTGGGTATAATTCAATGCCTGGCGGGGCTTTAGCCCGAGGAGTAGTTGTTTCCTAGAGCGATTACGTAATAGCTTTGCTATTTGGGAACTACTTTGATAACCGCTTGGCGGCTTGATGGTTCCTATGTCGATTTCCGACTTATATGTTACTGACAGAGATCGTATCGATAAAGATGTATACGCCATAAAGTTCATTCGGCATTTGTCCTGAATCGGCGTACCGTGTACGGCACTGATGAGAACTAACAAGTTCGAAACAGCTGTATGTCGTTCGGTTCCGATCCGGGACAAATGTCGAATCCTACCTGTGGCGGGTTTTATTTTTTGAAATTTTTTGAAATGTACCTGTACATACTTCGAGAGCTTGATATTTAAATATGTATATAGATAGCATATCTAACATATTAATTAATATTCAAAACAGAAATGTGTTTAATGAAGATGAATTAATATAGTGTCCAATTATTATTTGCTATTTGTAGATTTGTTTTTGTTATTTTCAAAACTATAAGAAATAATATTGTTTCTAACCATTATTTCAGACGCTTAATTTTGTTTTCTCTTCGCTTTTCTTGCTGTATAAATTGTGGAAAATCTGGATATATTTCTCGAAATTAATGAACTACCCTTAGTTTAGTTCCACTTTCGTGCACCGCTTCCAATTATAACTAATGTGTCAACTTGATCGCATTGAATTAAATGAATAATTGTATTAAGTACACTTTAGTTAACTTTCAAATAAATAGCTTATTTGAGGTACGGCAATTAAATTCACAAAGAGATATTTATTCCCAGACAATAAAAAATGTTATACCCATCTTAACATTACTATTAATAATAACGTTAATACATTATCGCATCGATTTATTTTTGAGCGAAGGATATCGAAACAATTGTCTCATTTCATCGATGAAATGAGACAATTAGGCCGATATGAATGAAACGCCGATAAGCATTGTCGCGAAATGATTCAAACAGTTTTAAACCTCTCAAAATCATCAACGTCGAAGCATTTTTGTTGAATAGCGAAACTCGATTTATTTTTTTCCTAAATTAAACAAACCAGCCATATTTCATTTGACACTAAATTAAGAAATTTATCATTTCAATTACTGGGCGGGAATATTTTAAAGCTGATTGAAAGGTACTTGTGATATTGTATTTATCACAACTGCTGCTCTATTCTGCATGTAAGTTTTATCAAGACAACTAGTCAAGCTAGTCATTCTGTGAGATCCCAAAGCATTTGAAAAAAACTGTTTTATTTCGCTTTGTCTTTGAACCCGGAAATTGTCTCCATTGTTTGTTTTGGTTACACTCACAGTGGCTTCCATTTAGGATATTTCCATTTGTCTCCCTTTCATCGCAAATATGTGAATTAATTTAATGCTATTGCCAATGCATGGCAATCATTCTTATTATTTATGTTACTTCTTCCACAAATGCTACAAATCTCAAATTCATATTATTCATTATTAAATGATTTATTAAGAGGAACGATACAATTACTCCACACATTCATATACAAAATATACTAATACTGAAAAGATATACACAGAATACAGAAACGATGTAAACGTACTTGAGTAGATACTAGCTAGTAGATAATTCAGAATTTTAGAACAAATTGGTAAATCATAAATACAATCTGTAAGTATGCATAGTTGTGTGAACTCTCGCACAATATTTTTTCCCTATTTTGTTAAACGACGCGCGACGTTGGGTGAGACAAAAGTTTTATTTTTTCAGGTGTTGTATTTGAGCTGTGACTTAGGCTAAATGCTATTATACAGGGTGTCTCACCAGGAGTTGCATCGATCGATATAGGGAAAAGTATGCACAAGTACAAGCATCTGGCACTTCGGGTTATACCGGAAGTCGATACCAACTTGCTTATTTTACCAGCTTGCTTGCTTATAACACCCTATATATTTTAGGGTTTTCGAAAGAAGCAAAAAATTCTGAGTCAAAATCGCAAATACTTCAAAAATTTGTGACTTAAACCCCCACAATGCCTATATTAGAAAAAAAGTAATATAATTTTACATAGCTTGATGTAAAAAAATATAAGGTATTCCGTTTGACCTAAACAAGTTTTCGCGGTTTGAAGTTTACAAGATGTAACGTCAAAAATGGAACACTTGGTATACCATTCTTGAATGTAATTCAATTATAGAGTGCGGTTCTCCTTGTGTTCTCTCTACGTGCCAAGTGGTAAATTAGTATTTTTTACAGGAAGAAAGTTATATAGGTTACTGTAAACCATTATACCTGTCAAAAAAATTTTTAATTTCAAATATCTCTAAAACGGCTGGGTTTAGGCATAGGGTATTCTACATATTGTTGACTCAGAATTTTATGCTCTTTTCGAAAACCCTAAAATATATAGGGTATTCTATTTAAAATAAGCAAGTTGGTATCGACTTCCGGTATAACCGGAAGTGCCAGATGCTTGTAATTATTCTAGTTAAATTGGCCACACTTCCATTAGTATCTTACCAAATTTTCAATATTCTCTGGTGCGTACTTTTCCCTGTATCGATCGATGCAGTTCCTGGTGAGACACCCTGTATATAAAATATAACATTATTCCTAACATACGAGCAAGAAATACTCGACCTAACAAAGAAAACACAATGAATTTGGGAAAAAAAGTTTATTTCTCTACATAGTCTATTTTTAGATCGATACACTTTTGAGCTCCCCAAAATAGCCATCAACCAGCAAACTGCACCTCTTCATTGTTGACAAATCTTTTAACCAACTTTTAAAATTATTATTAAATCTTTTAATAATCCGAGGAGGCTAAATCTGCCGAATAGGGTGCGTGAGGAAGCAATTCGAGCTTTAATTAATTGATTTTTGGCCATCACATATATATATATATATATATATATATATATATATATATATATATATATATATATATATATAAAATACCGTATATATAATACCCGTTAAAACATACTTAGTTAGGTTCTAAATCAATGTACCAAAGATTAGGAAATCAATAGTTTTAAATACATGAATGTGACTTTATCTGTCTTTTGTAAATTATATCCCTCTTTTTTTATCAAGACCTTATAAATAAATGCCCACATCCATATTACAGGAAAATAAGTAGCAATCACGACAGTTATCAATATTATATTTACAGTTAGCCGTACCGTTCGCAGAAGAATTCAACAAGTTATTTGGGTACTACGTACTACCAGCCATCGAACTAGTACGAGGCAGATTGAAAGAAATACTAACTTCCGTAGATTCTGCCCTTCTGACGACGTTCTTGTACCTCATGGACTATATGCTAGGGCCGCTGGCGGGCCGAGATAACAAGCCACCGCCTGCTCCCCAATTTTTAGCCCTAATACGTAAGTAAATAGGTTTCCGATGATTGCAATTAAATTAAGCACGATTAATATTACAATATTTTGAAATATCTTAGATTAATTGCAAACTCTGAAATGCCTATTAGAGAAATAATTCCTTATAATTTTCATTTTTTTTCAATCAGAATTTTTCTTAAATGATTTGTATTGTCAAAAAAGGAAATTTCAACTGTAAATAAAAGGCAAGTATTTTTAATATTCCTTAGTAATCGATTTTATAAAATATGTGAATTGTTAAGCACATGTCTCGTACCTTGTAATCATAACAAGAACACATTCAAAAGAAAAAGAAGCCTTTTTAAGGACTGAAAGTGCTCAGACATTTCTCGGGAGTTTTTAATTAACCTCGATACAACATTGGTAGTGGTGTTTAATTCAATTGTGAATAATAATCATTGGAGTACACCGAATCGCAGTTAATTTGAGTATAACTTATCTCTATATATTTTAGAATAATGCAACAAATATTATTTTCAATTGCAAAATTCAAACAAGCATTACGAATTTTATACAAAATATAATGCAATTTTGTCCATCACCACTATCACTTTATGGAAAAATAATACTGTATGTAACTGCATCTACATAAGTGCATAAATCTGTCAAATAAGTAAAACTCCTTGTGAACATGGGTTTATAGAAAACAAATCGACGAAAACTAACTTATCTTTATTCAATTAATAGAACGTAATCGAAGCATTAAAATTTCTGGAGCAAGTACATGTAGTATACATAGATTTCTGTAAGGCCTGTAACATTTTTGATTGTATCGTCATTATTTCAAAATTGGTGAATGTTGGATGTTCTTATCTTTTTAAATTGTTTCTGATGATAGCGAAACAACAGGGTCAGTTTATTGCTTACAATAGTTTTAAGTCGAATGGAAGTCCCTCAAGGGTTCAATATTTGACCGCTCTTATTTCTGTTATGATTTTACTAAAACTCTTAAATAGAACAAACTCCTATTTGCAGGCAACATGCAAATAAAACTTCTAGATGATTGTGTATTTCTACAAACTCAAATTAATAAAATCGAGTTGTGTTAGAATTTTAAACTGAACTTAAATACACACACCGTCAAAAGTCTTGGACCCCCGATGTTTTGTATTAGTAAATATTTTTTTAAATATTGTATTTGTTTTTCAAAGTATATTTTTTCTAAATGTATTTTCTTGTAATACGGAAATAATTTTTAAAAATTTTGTCAATTAAAAAACAATGGGAAAAAAATTTGCAATTTTTAAGTAAATTTATTATAACAAAAATTAAATTAACAAAACATATTTTTTAACGAAGTAAACTACAGCTTAATAATCAGTATGGCCTTCTCTGCTTCTCAGTAACATATTGACATGCCTGTGCATTGAGACAATCGAACGGTTGATAATTTCTTGAGGAATATTGTTCCATTCCTCTATTGCTGCTGCAGATAACTCTTCTGCATTTTGGAGTGGGTTCATGCGTTTGTGAATTGCTCTAGAAATAAAATCCCGTATGTTCTGAATGGTATTCATATCTGGGGAATTAGCTGGAAAATCTAATCGGGTAATATCTCCCTGTTCAAGTACCTTTTGAACCATTCTTGCGCGATGTGGCCTCGCGTTGTCGTCCGTGAAGATAAAATTGTCACCTAATTCGTCGCGTAGGAGATAATGGGCCTGATAACACTTTCAACATAAACTTGTCATATTCTGATTTATGGGAATTAACGACGAACGGCGATTGAACATTATTCCTCCTCAAAATATTACTGTCCCACCATTTTAGGGAGCAACCTCACGGGGAAAATTTAGTCTCTCTTGACGACCTGGCGCTCTACAGACCCTTTGCCTATTATCATCACCAGTCCAATTCTGGTTTCATCTGTGAATAAGACCCATCGCCACTGCTGCAAAAGCAATCACTGCGTTCCCGTACCCACTGAAAGCGGGCATCTCGATGTCATAGAAATAGAGTGGGACCCTTAAAGACCTTCTTGCACGTAAATATGCATGATGGAGTCTTCTTCGAACTGTAGAGGTCGATATAACACGGCGAAACGTACCTTAATAGTGAGCCCTGAGGGCTGGAGCTGAAGCATTTCGGTGTCTATAGGCATATTGAACCAAATACCGATCCTGCCGTCCATTTGACATTCGAGGCCGACCACTACATGGTCTTATTTCCACTGTCCCTAATTGTTGATATCTATGCACTATTCGTACAACAGAAGATCTAGGAATGACTAACATCTCGGATATCTGATGATTGGAATGTCCAGCATCATGCAAAGCAATAATTCTTGCCCTATTAAATGTAGAAACTTCACGTCCTCGCATATAACGAAAGAAAAGTGTCAAAGTCGCTTTGCTAAATACGCAATAAAACTGACGAATACTTAAAAAAAAATTATAACTAATCAACAATATTTTATCTAGCAATTTATTTGATCTTGTTTGACAACTAAATAACTCACCTTTGTTGCCTAGCAACGAAAACAAAATAAACAGTCGAAATCTGTAATATACGGGGGGTCCAAGACTTTTGACGGTGTGTGTATTTTTAAATGTCCATAAGCAAAAACCAATTATTTTTGATAATTCAGTGGATACTACGCCGTTATTTATGTAACATTCCACAAAAGATTTAAGTATACTGTTTGATTGTAAATTATATTTAATGAACGCATCAACAATTTTTATAAGGTTTCATTATAATGAATCATCCATAAGTCGTACATCATTAAAAATTTTATTTTATTCGCCTATGAAAACGATTTACCATTGAAATGTAATGTAATACTACACTTTCAATATAATATTTCTCTACAGACGCAGACGATAATAAATTATTTTAGGGGTAATTGTGCAGTTGGCCAAGAGGTGGCACACATATCTTCAGATCAAGAGCATAATTAACTCTACTCTTAATTAAAAATTGTCTATATTTCAGAGGAAATATTGAAAGCGTTTCATTACGTTCCTTTTTGACGGAGACGGGTGAAGAGGAGTAGTCTTGTTCGGCTCTCAGTGCATTAAGACGTATTCGTCTGTCAAAGTGTAGTGGACATTTCGTACAGATATTTACCACTGTTTATGAAGTTATAATTCTACTGTTACTATTATTTTCCCTTTGTAAATGCAGAATAGTTTTATATTCACCATTTTTTATGTTATTTTTAGTAGCCATATAAATAGGCCAACCAAGTCAAAAACGAAAACTTCATAAGCTTGTTTTTATCCAAAACAAATTTTCAAAAAAAGAAACCTTAATGTTGATGTTCAGTTTGTTTGTTGTCTAAACGATTTTATTATTATTTTTTTAATTAGGTTAAAACAGTTTAAACAATTGCCTTAAATGATTCAATTTTTTTATCTCTTTCTAATGGATATTACATTTCAGGTGGGCTACTGGTCCCCTGGGTATTATTCTCATTAATTTGGAGTATCGGTTGCACTTGCGATTATAACGGCCGCATTGTCTTCGATCACTGGATTAGAGAAAAGATGGCACAGAATGGACACAAGCCGCCTTTTCCGCAGAACGGCCTGATATATGACTATAAGTATGCCTTAAAATAGTTTAATTAAGTTGAATATAAGTGAGTTATAAAGCGAAATTCACATAAATCAAGTAAAAACATCATTGTATAAAAATATTATATGAGGCAGAGTCAAATAAAAATGGTCCAAAAATTTATCGAATAAAATCTTGCCTTAAAAGTTGTCAAATAATAATTTTTGAGATGAGGAAAGCCTTCCTAATTATATATCAAAGTAATAATTGAGAATGTTAACACAACGACAGTATAGAAATGGCACCTCCGTTAGAGCAGGAAGAACATTATGTTATTCATTTCTTGTGCAGTGAATGGATGAAAACAATATTTATCTTTAGGATTGAAGCTACAATATGAAATTTCATGTGTCGGTCCATCATGTGGATGAGTATAGCAACAAATTCAAAAATGAGGTGTCTGATTTCTGTACTCGATTCTTCACAATCTGATCAAATCATATTGTGACGCCTGAATCATTACAGCAGTTAAGGCCCTGGTGAATGAATGAATGAATATCGTTGGGTTCTCCTCGATGAAATCATGAAACTTTTAAATATAATCGATGATTCTGTACATCACATTATTCATGACATCCTCTAATTCCATAAAGTGTTAGCAAAAGTGGGTGCCAAAACAATTGACTACAGAATTAAAGCAACATATTGGAGGAACTTTTGCGACGGTGTGAGGCAGAAAGGTATGCCTTCCTGGTAAGAATTGTGAGTAGGGATGAGTCCTAGGTGCACAATCATCAACGCGAAACCAAAAGAGCAACAAAGAAGTACGTTAACCCTCTTCACCAAAATACAAAAAATACGCACAATTCTTGGCATGAAAGGTTACCCTAAGACTTATAGGAGAGCATCTGAAATAGCGGTTATATAGTTTTTCAGATGGGACAATTACAAATATAGTGATTTTTTGGTATGCTTCTTATTTTGTTAATATCATACCAATCACTTGCTCGGCACATTTGCTATTAGTATATTTAATGAAAAATCTACAATATAAGTAAACTTAGAGTATGTTTGTTACAATCAGGAATTTCAATGCTAACCACATACCACTTTTCATATATATTTTCGTATGTGTTTTACTGTTATGTTTAATAATTCTTCTCTTCTAGAAGTCCCAAAAATGCGTATTATTAAAATAACTGAAAAAAGGCGTCATATAAACTATTACGTACTCATACAGAATACCATGAATTACCTTCATTACTCATTTTCTTTTTCATCAGGAGCTTCTTGTACGCGCCCAGACTCATAATAATTCGGCCAATTATTTAATAAAACCATTTTATTAAAGAAAAGTATTAGTAACAGAAACAATTTTTTAAACTTTTAACGTAAATTCGATGAAATAGTACTAGTAGTACTATTTATTAAAACTATGTTACATCACTTTTATTAACAATAACAGCTTTGATTCTAGCAGGCATTGTATCTACCAGCTTAGCGCACTTTTCAGGAAGCGTGCTATCCAAAATCTTTTGCAATTTGGTGCGTAGATCGTTAACTGAACAGGCTGGATGTTTGTGTCACTGCTTTTTCATTTTATACCACAATGTTTCTATTGGCAAGGGGTCTGGATTACTAGAGGGCCATTCCACAACAGGGACATTATGTTCTGTAAACCAAGCTTTGACAGTTTTTGCTGTGTGAAACCCAGCATCATCCTGCTGGAAAATGTACTGCGCATCAGTGCCTTGATATATTAGTAGTAACGGCAATAAACTGTCTTCCAAAATTTGTTCATATTTTTCTACTGTCACAGTACCATCTACGAAATGCAATTTTCCTACGCCCATACCACCCATACACCCCCAGATCATAAGAGACGCAGGTAACTTCATTTTCCTAACCAAACAGCCATGATCATAAGTTTCCTGTGGGGTTCTTGGCACATGTTTTCTTGTATCACCCAAACAAATTTCAAATTTGAAGTCGTCACTCTAAATTACCTGGCGCCATTGTTGGAATTTCCAATTCCTATGTTCTCTGGCCCACCGTAACCGATTAATTTTCTATCGTTTAGTTAATAACGGTTTTTCTTTTGCCTAAAGCAGAAACCAGTGAGTTCAAAAGTAAAATGTAAATAACCAAACTTTACCTTTTAGAAGGTGTATAATATTTCTTATTGAGCGTTCAGTTGTGAATACAGAAATATTTTTCCAATGGCTTGCCTCCATAGTACCATAATTTATTTTACCCTGGATCGTTGGTTTGTTGTTACAATTTTCTCAGAGCATGTTGAGCACGAAATTTGGGATAGTCAACCAGTTTTCTTCCCCTCGGGCTGTGCATTCATTTTTTATACCAGTTGATGCCTTGTACGGTAGATTTAGGCAGCGAATACGTAGCAGATATTTTCCGAGTCGAAATTCCCTGTTTATAAGCATAAAAAATTGATTTCCGCATATCGTCACTTAATGCGATGCCACATGCTATTTTGTTTTAGAAAATTTTTAACAGAAGCGTCCAAAACACGCATGATATCCGTTTCACTTTGACAATTGAGATTCTATTTTGTTTTAAAATGCTACAAACGTTTAGCCAACTATGCATTTCAGCAACTGGCCGAACTATTCTGAACCGCGAATCTTATTTTTCATTAATAAATTTGTCACTGACACATCATAACGTAGTAATATTTGAGCGTAATTAAGTTAAAACATTATACTTTGTTTCTGTTACCAATATTTTTCTTTAATAAAATAGTCGCTAAAGTGTTATTATTTTTATTTCATTATATTGGTTGTAAAGGTGTACCTGGTCGAGCTGATATGAGCCTGGGCTCGTATAAATATTTCGATTTCTGCTTTAAAAACATTACACTTCTTTGGACAATATCTAACAAATTTACTTTTCAATCGAGACATCGATTTTGAGAATCTTTTTAAATGAGATTTTGTCAATTTTTTTTCTTAATTATCTTTTCAGTACACGACTTTTTGATGTTATAAACTGTTTCATATGATCTTGCAGATTTTTGAGGAATACATTGAGATACTGCACTTTCTGCAGCTCTCGATACATTCAAGCGGCAAATATTCATCGCTTCAAATTTAATTTCGCTTTCCACTTCATTTATATTCAATACACGAGTCGTGATATTTCAAATATCTCGTTTATAGACGACAAAAATATTTCAATGTACTTACTAGAGTCATCAGGACCGACATATCCCAATTAGCGAATATTTATCGTAAATTGCCATAAATCCATTCCAACGTAGACATTTGATTCATTGTAGAAAGTAATTTATGGGTTTTAGCTTCAGTGAGCATTCATGTTGAATTTGTTCAGGTGTACTATATTATAACCAGAAATACAATAATCACAGACGTTTTCTGATAACTGAAACCTTGAAATTGATAATTTCCCTTAATACTCCCGATTTATTCGATGAATATGGACGAACCGTTTATAGAAAGCATGCCTCTTGTAGACTAATTCTTAAAGCGCATTACTTGCTTCTCTTGCTTCATCCATTATATTCAGTTCCCTTTATATCACTGTTTACATTCTTGAGTTCACAATCTAGTAGGCAATATAAACTAATGAATGAAAGCCACTTGCCAAACTGAGGCAAATTCGGGAGTTTTATGTTCTATTCGTCCTTGAAATATATCTTTAGAAGCAATTGTTGAATTTGTTATCCCACGCTATATCGTTTATATCTAATATTAAATGGACATATTTGTCGAATATATCATTAGCTGATCCCTCCCAATTCTAATGTACCACGCAATATTGACATGCTCTTTGGTCCTGATGTATGATTGCCGATTTTACTTCCAAGTAAGATACAAGGAGGTAAAAATCTTCTTCTGAAATTATCAGCATTGCATACAGTCTTCGGTTGAATTCTTATTTGAAACATCTCTTAATTTGTCTTGTATTTCGTATACTTCGTCTTTGGATATGATTATTAAATAAATTTGGAAATCGGACGAAAAACCTTAAGTATCTTCTTCTCATTCCCCTGAAGAAGTACTGTGAAAAACTTTCACTTAAAATTATATGCGTGATCCTTATCATTGATATACTGTTGGTGTTCACTCTAAAAATGGCAAGCTTTCCTTCATTATCATGATAATCAAAAGAATTATTCATCATCATGAGGTCATCAGTCCTAAGACTGGTTGGACGCTAACCTCCAGCGTCTCCTATCTTGTGCTAACCTACGCATTTCGCTAATTGTGCTACAACCTACATCCCTTACTATTTGCGAGCAGTAGTCTAATCTAGGCCTACCTCTGCCTTTCTTCACTCCTATTTCTGCCTCCAAAATATCGCGGACTATTCCCCCATGTCTCAGCAAGTGGCCTACCATTCTATCTCTTCTCTTTTTTATGTTTTTCCACATACTTCTTTTCTCGCCGACTTTCTCCAATACTTCTTCGTTTCTAACCCTATCAGTCCATGGTATTTTCATCATTCTTCGGTAACACCACATCTCAAAAGCTTCTAATTTCTTCCTACTTGCTTCCCCTACCGTCCAGGTTTCGCAACCGTATAGTGCCGTGCTCCATACATGTTTTCAAAAATATCTTCTTTGTTTCTAAGTTTATTACCCCCGAGCATAAAAGTGCTTTCTTTTTGTTAAAAGCTACTCGACCCTGCGCTATTCTTTGTTTTATGTCTTTATCGCTCCTTCCATCCCAATTTATTTTACTTCCTAAATAATTAAAGTCTTTAACTTCCTCCAATCTTTCATTATTTATTTGTACTTTCGTTTTTGCTCTGCTCTCGCGCCCTCTGCACACTAACACTTTAGTTTTGTTTTCATTCACCCTCATTCCGTATTCCTCTGTCAACACTGCCTCCATTTCGTTCAATGCTGATTCTAATTCCTCCTTACTAGATACTAATACTGCTATATCATCCGCGTATCTCAGCATTTTTAGTATCTGTCCCTGTATTTTAATCCCGAAATCCACTCTATCTTTTACCACATTAATCGCCTCTTCGATGTACAGATTAAAAATTAGTGGTGATAGCGTACATCCTTGTCTTACTCCTTTCCTAATACCTACTTCCCTTCTTTCCCCTTCTACTTCTATAACAGCAGTTTTCTCTTTGTATAGATTGTGTACTACTCTCCTATCTCTATACTTCATTTCCGCGCTCTTTAATATCTATAACATTTTTTCCCATCTTACGTTATCAAAAGCTTTTTCTAAATCTACAAATCCTATATAAGCGTTCTTTCCTTTTTCTATTGTTTTCTCTAACATTACTCTTAGCGCTAGAATAGCTTCGCGAGTTCCCCTATTTCGCCTAAACCCGAATTGGTCTTCTCCTAGTATTTCCTCCGCTCTATTTTCCATCCTCTTCTGCACTATTCTGGTTAAAATTTTTGACGCATGGGAGGTTAGGCTAATCGTTCTAAAGTTCTCGCATTTGTTGGCTCCTCTCTTTTTCGGTATAGTAACGATAATGTTCCTCTTATAATCCTCCGGCATCTCGACCGTTTCGTATATGTATTTTACCAGTTCAAACATCCTATTTACTACTTTCTGTCCCGCAGATTTCAAAATTTCCGCCTGTATTTTATCTACACCCGGCGCTCTATTATTCTTTAGCCCCCTTAGTGCTATTTCAAATTCCTCTCTCAATATAGGTTTTCCTACATCTTCCCTATCGATGCTAGATTCTTCCTCTAATATCTCTCCTAATTCCTGACCCTCGTATAAATTTCCTAAGTACTGCTTCCATCTATCCGCTTTCTCCTCTCTTCCGATCAGTATATCCCCCGATTGACTCCTAACGTTTCTACTTATTGTTCCTATATCCCTGAAGTTCCTCTTAATTATTTTGTAAGCCTCATCGGTCTTACCTACTTGCAGCTTATCTTCTACTTCTTTGCATTTATCCTCTATCCATTGTTCTTTCGCTTTTCTACATTTTCTAATGATTTCCCACTTTATTGCCTTATAAGTTTTCAGTCCTTCCTCGTCTCGTCTGTTTTTGTAACCTCGTCTCTTTTGCATTAAGTTTAAGATTTCGTCCGTTATCCAGGGCTTCCTAGCTTCCCTTTTATCGTGTCCTAAAACGTCCGTAGCCGCGGAATCTAGACTATTCTTGATACCCTCCCACTCAGTTTCTGCGTTCTTGATTTCGTCATTACTCACTTTATTTATTAATTGACCTGTTTTCTCCTGGAACTTATCTCTCATATTCTGATCCCTCAATATGTCTTCATTTATACGTTTCTTATCCTTCCGGGTTTTCAGATTTTTGAACTTTAATCTAGCTTTCATGACTACCAAGTTGTGGTCGCTGTCTAGATCTGCTCCTGGATAACTCTTACAGTCTTTTACTTGATTTCTAAATCTCTTCCTAACCAGAATGTAGTCTATCTGATTGATCTATCTGATTAGTCTAAAAGAATTATTGTCATCTAATTATTCTTAGTTACATCAAGCCTATTCTGGAACTGCATATCGTGATTTCATCCTTATTATGAATCATCAGTGCACGTTGTACTTCCTCTGATGCTCCCTAATAAGGATAAAATGGCGATATGCAGTTCCGAGACAGCCTTGGAGTATTTTATAATCTTCAATTTGGTTTATCGTACCTTCTCTAGAAAATCGATAGCATTTTCTCGTGGTCTGCTGCGGTGATTACATTGGCTTGGATTAGATAGCCATCGTATCGTTGGAAGACTTTCGTATCTAATAGGATGAGTTACATCCAGAAAAGAATACCTGCGTTATATTGGCATCACGTTCAATCGCAAGAAAATCGCGCTGATTGTGCTTCGAGAGGTTTATTGCCCTCTGGATTGGTGACTCGTTCAATTAGGTGGAATGGACCTCCATCGTGACGCATGTCTTGAAACGCCGAAAATTGTCCAACTCTGGATATGCCTCAGCAAAAATTGATTAGTTGTTTCAGAGGAAGAAAGGGAAACTGTCCTTCCGCCATCAGTTTTCACAGAACCCTTAGTTAGATAGATTGTTCGAAGTAAGTCATCGTTGCAGACTTTTAGGTTTTATCATCTCCGTAAAGTATCATTTCGGAAAATACATCTTCAATTCTCGATGGCTTCATTAAACAAACGGAACAATTTCCAAGCTTCTCTGAGAAAATCGCTACCTAAATCTTTTTACAGTGTAAAGTCAACTTGCCTTCTGTCGAAACGAAATGCAAAACACCTTCAACAGTAAAATGTACAGATGATGAAATTATCAGGTTGTTGCATAAGTGATTGAAAAACGATCATATAAATAGAGATATTTTACCAATCAAGCAACACTGCACACTATTCACTTAGAGTTAAAGTAAATTAGCAACTGTTTTACTTAAGTTAAATGTTGATGTGTTATGTCCCTCAACATCCATTTGCGACAGGAAAATGGTCTTTCAACGACTTCCAAGGGAACGGCAATTCTTGAGCCATTAATATGATAAATAAATGTATAGTAAACTGCTGAAGTGAGGAGATTATTATACTCCACCCTATCTACAAATGCCTTATATAATAAGGACTAAACAAATTAAACCAAAGCAGCTACTCTACTGGCTACTTTCAGACGACGAGTGCTGGATTATATGACGAAATTTGCCGTATTTTGTCTAACAGCGTTAACACTAAGATACAGTGATTCAGATTACTCGAAAGCCACAAGGAAGATGTAAAGTGTCACCTATCTTAGGATAACGCTAACTGTAGACCGCTTTCGACCTTATCTTGGGTCTCGTCAGTGCAGTGTAAGTGAGTATACATCTTGTAGGCGCCGTGTTACGTTCTACCGCAGTAGATATAACCAAGCGCCATCTCTCGGCACTCGAAGACAGTCCAAATCGAAGTAAAGCTTGATCGATCATCAATATAATGCAGAGTTTTAAAACGCCCCTTTGCCAAGTAAAACTTTGCATTATATTAAATGTATAGTTCTTATATCTATAACAACCGTATATATTGTATAACTATAACAACTATAATAACTGCTATAATTTCACTTTAGGTTACACGACGGCGGCTTCACAGATCCGACAGATGACAACGAGCCTGTCCCACCAACGTGGAGAAGCTGGATGGAAAAACTGGAGGAATACAAATTAAACGTAGACATGAAATATTCAGGTATGTATTTACGAACCGTACACATACTGAAATCTTAACAATTCATACGTTCTATTGAAGATATCGAGGTTCCCACAGTTGATAACGTCCGTAACTCTGAGTTGATCGGAATAATACTTTATAACGAGAAAAACGTTTTATGCATCGGCCCCACGGGAACGGGCAAGACCCTCACGTGCATCGGCAAATTGAGCAGGAACATGCACAAAAAATTCATATGCGATTTCATAAGTTTCTCGGCAAGGACGACAGCCAATCAGACTCAGGTAAGAAATCAATGGAGGACATGAAAGTGGAATCTGCCCCATCAATTTGCTGATGATACGCTTATACTTATCGTCAGTAGCATTTATTTCGTTTTAATTTAAAGGGTAGAAACACATCAAAAGATCTCGAGATAAAGTTTTGTATGCTTTGAGACTATTTTACACAAACGTAAATTATTTTTTAGTATTGCTTAAAAGCATAATTTTTTCTGTCCACAGTACAGTTCACGGGAAAGTACAGTATGCACAGGGAATTAATTAAGACTAACCATTAGAAACATGAGTTTCTGTAACAAAGAATAGAAATATTTATTGATTTATAATGTAGATGTTTGGGAATTATGTATGGAACAACATATTCGGTGAATGGTCTCTACGGCTTTGGTGGCACACGAAATTTCTCTTCTGGCGAAATTTCTAATAAGTTTTGAATAAATGTGACGGTATTTCGTTGAACGTTCAATTTCGGCCTTCGATGCTTGGGTGGTCGTGGGCAAAACACCCCATAGAAAACTCAAAACGGAAGACGACACGACCAGGAATAGACACGTGCAAGATCGGCAATATCTCACGGGTGGTAGGGCAAGTGGCACCGTCCTGCTAAAACCAAATATTTTCAAAAGCAATATATTCCAATTGAGGCATTAAGAACTATACAGTACTTTCGAATTTCTCGATTATTCTTTTCACAGGTGATAACATTGGAACATTATTTCTATCGAAAACTGGACGTACTTTACGAATCATAACCATCAAACTTTCACCATTTTCATAGTAATGTTTAACATTTTATAGTAATATTTGACAATAAGGGCGCGTTTTTATATCGTGTAGCGTATCCATCTGTCTCCTATCGACCTGTCATAATTATTGACCTGTCGAATCATGGCAGCCAAAATGGCGCGCAATTCAAATCTAGCGCCCTTAAAAGTTTAAAAAATCCCTACCGAAAATTGGACGCACTTTAGGAATCGTAAGAAAACTTTCACCATTTTGATAGTAATAGGGCTTGAAACCGGAAACCAGAAACCATGAAATGGATGTATGAGGCAATTCTCAAACCCAGACTGACGTATGCAGCACTGGTCTGGTGGGAGAGAGCCTGCTTAAAGTCGGAAGCCAACCGACTTAACAAGCTAAGAGGATTGATTCTTAAAAGTATTACCAGAGCCCCAAGATCAACACCGTTCGTGGCGATGGGGATACTGACGGGGATACCACCTCTTGATGTCACCCTGAAAGCGGAAGTTGCAAAAGCAATGAATAGGGTGGGAAACATGAATAGGAAGGTAAGGGACCTTAATAGACTCTCAAGAGAGCTAGCTGAGGAGGGACTCCTATGGATGCCCTCTGACAGTACAGGTGTCCACTTCCTGTTTGACAATAAATATAAGATCACCCTCACCAGTAAGACCGACTGGATGGAGGGTCGAGTTGATTGTCGCTCAATGGAGACATCTGGTACTCGGATGGACCCAAGAGTGGGTCTATAATTGCTATGAAACATTGGACCACTTGGCAGGGAAGGGACCGATGGAACTCTTATGGATTCCTGAGCATAATGGCATTAAGGGAAATCTAATTGCAGATGACCTTGCTAGACTAGGGACCAGGGAAAACCTCTATGGACCAGAACCTGCAGTGGGAATAAGTCGGAATCTGATCAGAGATCGCATCAATGACTGGGCAAGAGACAAGCACAATAAAAGATGGAGAGGAGTAACGGGTTGGCGAATAACCAAACTCTTCATCCAATACCCAGAGATTGAGAAATGGGCCCAATAATTCATTAAATTGAACAGGCACAAAGCCAGAATCCTGGTGGTAATCATAACGGGCCACCATAGTAGCCGGCCTGCAGATACTGTAAAGAAGACGAGGAAACCTCGATTCATCTTCTTTACACCTGCCCCGCACTGGAGGAGCAGAGGTATCTTATATTAGGGACCCCTGTTATCCTAGAGGAGGCGAGGCTTAAGGCGGGAGACGTGCCTAAATTGCTCCTTTTATGGAATAGCATTTTTGGATAATGACCCGGATAAGAGGGGATCGCCAAGGGACTACCCATGCGATCAGTGGTTGATGAGGCCCAAACCTATATGATATAATAATAATTGATAGTAATATTTAACAATAAAAATGCATTATTGTATCGTGTAATGCCCCATGTTTGCTCCTATCTGTCTCCTATTGACATGTCACAATAATTGACTTATCGAATCATGATAGAAAAATGGAGCGCTATTCAAATCTGACGCTCGTATTGCCACACCCTTTAGCTGAGGTATTGGAGAAAATTATTTTATTTTAAATGCTCCTGACTCTTTAATGTTATTAGTGTTAAGTTTTAGACCAAAACTTTATTCCTCAACGAGACTTCATATACTAAATATTTATTCTCGTTAGGAAACCAACTTTGAACTGAGACTACACTTTAGATAATATTTATTACCCGCACGACAAGGTAATTCCATTATTATTAACGTAATAATTACAAAAGTAATGTAATAATTCATCAGGCCTACAATAAGAGCTTATTTATGATAAGAACTTGAAGCATAAAGTACTACAGAATTAAATTAGAAATTAAAATTAACTTAAATTAAACTCGAGCAGGCACGTGAACTTATGTATTGAACGAGACGGTAGATATTTTTAAGGATTACTTTAATTTGACTTTTTTTTGCTAGTAAAAACGTTATTAGCCTTGATTTAACTTTCGTTGTTTTATTTGTTATATTGTTTTAATATCTAGTGTTAATTATCTGTAATCATAATCCTAAAATCCATAATTGATATCCACTATTCATAGTGGATACTAAAATATTATGATATATAATATAATATTTTAGTAATAAAATACAAGGGCGGATCAAATATAAACGGGACTTTATTAAAACTAAAAAAAAGTATTGATTGAAAAATAAAATGCAAATATATTTTATTTTTCTACAGTCTCCCGTTTTATAAATACATTTTTCCCACCGAGAAGGAAGGGTCTTTGTATACCAGTATCGTAGAATGAAGCTGGTTGGTCCCTCTACGCCCTAGTCATGTTCAAATCATTGCCCTTCTAGAACTTCATTAAGCAGCCCAAACAAATGCAAATCGCAGGTCGATAAGTCTGGACTGTAGGGAGGATGTTCAAGTATAGTTCATTGCATTTCTTTCAGTTTTTCGACAGTTAGTGCTGCTGTATGGGGCCTGGCGTTGTCATGAAGAAGGATTGCCTCTCGAATCGGTTGATTTCGTCTTTTGCGGCGATATGCAGCCCTCACATGCTTCAATAGCTCGCAGTAGTAAGCAGTATTGATTGTGCGTCGCTCATGAAAAAAATCAATGAACCAGTCGAAAAAAACGGTTGAAGGAACCTTGCCAGCTGGCAGTCGAGTCTTGGCTTTCACTGGGGCTGCCTCCGCCTTCCTCCGCCACTCTGTACTGGCTTGTTTGGACTCTGACGTGTAGTGGACCCCCATTTTGTGGCAGGTGACAATCCGACCTTCTTCCGCAAACCTTGCTGTAAGCCTCTGACAGACTGCCAAATGTCTCAACTTCTGATCTGCGATCAAAAGGCGAGGGACCCACCCGATACACTTTACGGAACTCCAGATCACTTTGATGATCATTTGATAGCTCCCATAATTTATTCCGACCTTTTCTGCGGTTTTAGATACTGTCACCCGGCGATCTTCTTCAATAATGTCTCGAACCGCGCGAATGTGTATCGTCCATAGTGCTGGTTCGAGGACGACGATCGTGTTCCTGATTTTCCACTCGTTCTCGCCCTTGCTTGAACTCTTTATGCCAGGCAAATACACGAGTCCTTGACAGTGTTCTATCACTGAATTATGCAGTCAATCTACGGAAAATTTCCGCCTCTTGAACTTTTTTATGAACAAGAAATTTTATAGTAATGCGTTGCGCAACAGCGGGGTGCACCTCTCGCTCCGACATCGACATCGTGAGTGCTACTGACGAACTGGTTGAGAGTGGGTAATGGGCGGCTCTTCCCATTCGTAATGACCCCACCCAAACATACTAGAACTTCGGGCCCCGTCCTAACAACCGTAGACACTCAGGAACAAAAATCCCGTTTATATTTGATCCATCCTCGTATCTGATTGATATAGTCTGGTCAAGAATAATCAATGATTCAGTAACGTGCATATCGCTTGTCAAATATCGCTCTACGTTTTAAACTTATAACATACAGCGGGATTTAAAAATATAGTTAACTAATATTTCCCCAGGACATCCCTTTTAAGAGAGCAACGAAGTTTGTAACCTCTTGAGGTAGCTTCGTATTTGTCTCAAACCGATCAGACATAAGCATAAACTGTTTGTGCTGCTATTTTGCGCAGTGGACGGTTCGCCATACAGTTACGGAGGGTATGTGTTTCGTGCTTGTGATTGAGTAAAAAGTGAATGTATTATAGATAATGTATTGTAATTGTATTATTGTATGTATTGTAATATTGTATGTATTGTAACGTAATGTATTGTAAAATGGGTGACATGGCTCATCCAGTTCAGTTGCGGAATATTATTTGGAGCTCTTTACGAGCCAGGGAGAATGACAATAAGTGGAAAGCTACAGGAAAGTATAACAAAGACAGCGTTAGGTCACTGGGGAATGCCGTCTCATAGAGAAAATGACTTGTCAATATATTCGTATTATAACCATACCACTACCGCCTGCACAACCGAAAGGCGTACCCGCCCAACAGCATAAACCCATTAGCCTCAGAGCGTGATGGTCATATAAATGACTAAGGGCGACCGCGGAGGTTTCAATTTATCTCTCATATAATAAATTTAGTTTGCCGCTCACAAACGACATACGCAGACTTCTACGGGGTGTCGTATAAGCGAGAAATGAACAATGAAGATAAAGTATATTATTTTTATATATCTATAGGGTAAACGGTTATGCGGTGAGCCACTTGATAATTGTCTAGTGTCTCAATGGATTCTAATAAAACGGCGATACACTCTTTTGTTAAAAAATCTAAAGACATAACTATTTTGGGTGATAAGAACAAATGATTTAACGTCAATATTAATTCTGGACCTCTAAGACCCTAAGGAAACTCTAAGAACAGATATGGTTATAAGAATTATCGCCATCTAATTATCCTCGGTTACACCAGGCTGTCCCGGAATTACTTATCGTGATTTCATCCCTATTAGAAATCAATAGTACAAGTATACCGGACTATGCATATGCTCTGAAAATATTAGACAAGTGTTGTAATAAGCCAGCATGAGCAATACATCGTCGGTCTGGAAAAAGACTATGATATATCAAAAAAGTACAATTTTCAGGAAAGTGATTTAAAGCTTTCAAAAAATTTAACTTTAATATTTTCAAAGATGGCAATAGGCAGGAGTCTTTTTGACAGACAGAAAATTTTTACCTCATAACCTTAGTAGCTTTAGTAACAATCCCCTATTATTTTAATTTGTTTAATCTTTGGGGATACCCACACTTCAACGAGTTTCCTCCTCCCACTTTGAGTTATAATAGTTTTCTACAAATGTGTTTACCAATTTCTGGATTTAAGATTTTGTAAAGGCAAACAAATACTTCTAACCTAAAATGGTTTATTAAAAGCTTTTCGTAGTGCCAATAAAATAATAAAATAAAATAGAATATTTGAAATATTAGAAATAATATAGGACTTATTTTTAACACAGCTCAGTTCACAGCTTTTATTTAGTTAAGAACTATTTATAAATTATTACAGTCTTATAATTATCAGTATTTACTAAACTGCTTCCAAGGCACATAAACAACATAAGCATTGCAAATGAAAATATTGTATATGAATTAAACCTGATGAAATAAACAGTTTTAAAACCTTAAAGCGGACTTTTCCGCACGTAGAACATCTCTATCTCGAAATTGAGTGGCCGAGAAAAAATAAACCAACACATAAATGCAGAATATGTGTTTTATGCGACAGTTTTACTTTTTTCAAATAGTCCACCATCGTGCTTTCTCATGATGGACAGAGTGGGGTGTGTCCTATCCACCTCAAAGTCAATAGATGGTACGTCTGGTAGACGTCCCTAATCAGAATCAGTCGAAACCAGATCGATCCGACACGATTTAATTGAGTGATCGTGCTAACAAACAAAATTTTTCAAATAGTCCACCACTGTGCTTTCTCTTGACCCATGAACATGGTAGAGTGTGTTCTATCCATCTCAAAATCAATAGGTGTCGTCTGGGAGATGTCCCCGATCAGAATCAGTCAAACCCGATCAATTCGACACGATTTAGTTGAGTTATCATGCTAACAAGTTTTAAAATGCCAACGACACACATACAGACAAATTTTTTTTAAAACCATTATTTTTTTTGTTTTCAGGCCGAGAAATGGAAAATAAACGCTAGAAATTTTCTTCCATTTTTCTTTACACGATTACATTACTTTTCCGCTCTGGTATAGTTGAATGCGGAAAAGTAAAAGCTAGTTAGCTCACCCATCATAAATAGGCGAAACTCGTTCAAAAGCTAATTGAAATTAAAACATAATATACACGAATATTAGAACGTAATATGGGTTAAAAATAAAGTTTTTTTTATAATATTGTATGATTTCTCGATGCGGCGTCAATGACTCCAACTACAACAATATGAATGAAATGAGAATTCAAAACACATTAAATATGTAAATAAGACCTTTACAGGTTAGCATAACATTCTTTATAATAAATGATTAAATTAACCTCAGAATAAAATAGTTCAGCTAGGTCAAAAATACAAGCCCTTAACCAATTTTATACATGCCGGAAATTTGAATCTGAGTCACAACCTGTGTTTTAAAATATGAGAGGAAGTGTTTCTTCTTTTCGCAAAAAAATTAACGCTGCTAAAATAACAAGAAAGTGTGAAGTTCATCCTAATGTGGCTACTTTAGCTGGGTGTCAAAATGAGACATTGGCGTAAAATTTCACTTTTCACATGCCAAAATAGCTGTCGTGACAAGGGAGAAAGAGAGATTAATATAAAGCAGTAGTCGACAGGACAGGAGTATCAACATCTGTCAAAATATGAATCTATTTTTTTTTTTTTTTTTTTTTTAGTCGCTCGATACATCAAGAATGGGCAACGCCAAGTACAACCACATAAACTTTGTTTTTCCATCCCTGTATCATCTATCGTAATTGTATGTAAATTTTTAAATTTCGTATTTTCATCGTTGGTATAAATAGTTCGCGAATAACAGCCCTGTATATTTCCATACACATTACCTAATGCATTCAAAACATTACGTATACAAGTCTATAAGAGTCTATGAGCAATAAATTCAGGGTTATTTACAGCATTATAATGGTCACATTATTGATAAGTGCTGTTTATATTTAGTACATAAATTATGAGCTTCCCTGTACAATTCCACATTTTATTTCTTATCAATAAACAATAAACTACAACTCTATAATAGCTATTTGGCGTCAGATCGAAATACTCATGAACCACGCAACTGTGAAAGAAAATAAAAGGAACATAACAGAGAAAATCGCTTGCGAGTGACAGATATTACAGCCGTGAACCGTGAAATCAGAACATTTATAATCCACCCTTGTTAAGTGACGCGCTTAATTTACCCCTCGGATTGCCTCCGAGGCTTTAACTAAATGCACTTAGTTATTCAGACCTTGAAAATATAATCAGCTTTTCCTATGTCAGGATCTCATCGACTCGAAACTAGACAGGAGGAGAAAAGGAGTATTCGGTCCGCCTGTACTAAAGCGGCAGGTATTCTTCGTGGACGATTTCAATATGCCGGCGTTAGAGGTCTACGGGGCTCAACCCCCAATCGAATTGATTAGACAGTGGATGGACTTTGGAGGTGCATTTGGGTCTCTAACCTCACCTCAATTACTATTATCGTCTGATTTTTAATTTTAGGTTGGTACGATAGAAAGAACATCGGTGATTTCAGAACCATTATTGACGTGAATTTTGCGGCTGCAATGGGACCTCCTGGAGGTGGAAGGAATCCCGTAACGGCTCGTCTTCTAAGACATTTCCACTACATAACGTTCCTAGAAATGGAGGACGACAGTAAAGTAAGGGCTATTCAAATTTACTGTTTCATTTTGAATTAATACTTCTTCTTACAGAGAAAAATATTTGGAACGATTTTAAGCTTTTGGCTGAACAGGACAGAGGGCCTCGCCAACTACTACGAGGCTATGCTGTCATCTACACTGAACATTTACACGACCATTTTGCAAGAGTTGTTACCTACGCCAGCTAAAACTCATTACACCTTCAATTTGAGAGATCTCAGCAAAGTATTCCAAGGCGTTCTTATGTTTGACCCGATAACGTTAAAGGTGCTGTAGTACATATTTTAGATTCATTGAAAACCTTTCAGGGCGGTCGCGGGGCGGTAGGAATTGGAGACAGACACAAATGAATGTTTCTTGTGCTGTCAGAATTTTGCCATGAATATTAAATTTAATGTAGTACTGATCATATCGATTTCTAGGTTCAATATTACAACCTAGGGATTTAGAAAACTACACAATAATACTCTAATAAAAGGAGCAACTTCTGGCTTCTAATTAACTAAAAAAAATTGTTAAAACACATGGATATTCTCTAGTTTTTTTAACTCTTCTTCTTTTAACTTTATTTTTAACTCTTCTAGATTTCTACGCATAATCCTATACACTCAATATTTAAGAAAAGTTCAAGGAAATATAGTGCCTGGTATCGATGATGAGAGCTTCTGTTTAACTTTCCGATCGTGTCTCATAGTTGACCGAGTTAGACTTGCTATTAAAGGCTCAAATTCATTTCAGATTGCTAACTCAGTTTGCTGAAGACATCTGAATTCTGTCGATATATATTTACTATTAATATTGCATTTCCACTGCACTGCATATTTACTAGTAATACTGCAATTTCATTGTACAGTGCAATTCTGGGCCAACATCTACATCAGCATTCACGATTATCCATTTAAGACTGACTGAAGAAGCGTGGTATATTCGGTACTTGATGTGACTTTTACATGCATGATTATGTTTTAAACAGAACTCTTATCAGTGTTGGTGCTCTTGAAAATCTAATACTACAGCATTAGAATTTCATTAAAATAAAAATGATTATAACGATGATCAATTTTTGACTACTCATGTACGTCTTGGTAGGCATGCCTTGCCCTTCTACGTTGCTATATCTTCCAAACCTTGGACCAAGGCTTCTGGTAAACAAAGAGTGAGTCAGACACTGCTTCAAATCGGACTGTTCGGACGAAAATCTCCCCAAACGTCCATACAGATCATCAGGAGATAACTGATTAAGACATTTCGTCAACATTCTCTTCCGTTGTTGAATAATTTTTCTCAATGTAATTATCGACTAGACAAGAGACAAGATGACTACAACATTTTATGTCATAAATATTTATATTATATAATTGATTTAATGGCGTTAATTGCGTTTCACTTTTTCATTTAGGTCATTGGGACATCATCTTCTTCATATATCTTTGTATATAATTTGTTAAGTTCTCTATTATAAAAAACTCCAAACCATTCAGCATATTATGCTGAAAATAAGTATTAGTAGATTAGTAGAACACCATTGATCATCAAAAACTGACTAATACTGGGTAAATTTCAAAAGAACATGCGGTGTTCTATTGATCAGCCTATATTTTACTCCAAATAACTATAACTTTACTGACATTTACTGAATAAGAAAAGTAGTATTAGGGTACACGAGCTCGATCACATTCTTTAAGCTACTATAAATGACGATTTCAGGATGAAAACGAAATGGTTCGGCTGTGGTACCACGAATGTTGCAGAGTTTTCCAGGATCGCTTGGTGAACGACGAAGACAGGATCTGGTTCGACACGTTGTTAAGACAGAAAATTGAAGAATACTACAACATAGACCCTAATAAATCCCTTGGGACAGAGGCCATACTATTTGGCGACTTCATAGATCCTACTGTCGATTCGGCACCGTACATTCAAATTACGAATTTCAAATTGCTCTCCGAATCGCTCGATTATTACTTGAGCGAATACAATATGCAGACTACGAAGCCGATGAAGCTGGTCCTGTTCCTGGATGCCATTTCTCACGTATCCAGGATATCGAGAATCATCAGGCAGCCCATGGGCAATGCCCTTCTCTTAGGCATGGGTGGTTCAGGTAGATTTGTATTCTGTAACCAGATTTTCCTTACAACTTTTCGTTGTTTTTTCACCAAATAGCAAAACTACTATATGAATGAAAAGTGTGAATTACTCAAATCGTTTGAGTAGGCGTTTTGTATATCTGATTTATTTAACAGGTCGACAAAGTCTCACAAAACTGGCTGCCTTTATGACAGAATTCAATTGCTTCCAAATCGAGTTGACCAAGTCTTATGGTTCTAGCGACTGGAGAGATGACATAAAAACGTTAATGCTCACTGCTGGACTTCAAAAACGAGAGACGGTGTTCCTCTTCTCTGATACACAGGTAATCGTCTGCTTTTGAGTCGATTTAATTTGTTTCGATTTAAAACAAATAGAATGGAACGGATCTAATACAATAATTCTCTAAGAACTCACATCAATAACATCATAAGAGGTATACCTACGATTCTTTGAAGGTCGGTACTGAATTTACAAAGGAGAGACCCTTAGTGATGAGTAAACACCGAATATGACTTCGGACATTTCAGAGTCGGACTTATACGTGATCTAAAATATCTATTAGAAATACAAACATCGTAATGAAATTTCACAATCTTATAATAAATTATATATAAAACATTTTCTGGCAGTAGCTTACCCACACTCTGGCTCATTTTTTGCAATGTAAATTAAATGCTGGTATAAATTAGTAGGACATCAACCAACAATTTTATATTATAAAATTCATTCATTGGCTATCTGTTACTCTACTTGTTACACTAGAAATAGTGAAAGTATTGTTGGAGGTACATCGCACTATGTGCTGATAGTAAAGGTATGCGAGGGTGAGGCAAAATAAATATCTGTGGGGATGACCCATGACGCGATGCCGTCCGATCAGTTACTGTGATATTTGAGAGTGGTGTGGGATTTTTGTATACAATTCGGGACTGTAGTAGTATCTTTATTTGCGTACGGTATTATATACAAATAGTTGCAGTGCATAGTAATTTGACAATAAATATTTTAAAAAGTCTCGACCAATACCATCGCTTGCCACAATGCAGCGTTAGATAACGGAAATTTCGGGGTTAGTGTTAAATGACGGTAGTGAACTACGGTGTTCCCATTTTGATATATACATAGCGTATACCCGTAAATCGGATGTTGTTAAACATTGATTGGTGTTCTTAAATAACATAAAACCGCGGTTATTGGACAGAGCAGTGACGTTTTATAGCGAATTGGTTAAATTCATGGCTGGGTGTAATATCCCGTAGACCCAACTAGACACTGCTAGTTTTAAAGACTTTATAGAGAAATGTTTAAATGGGGAATTTGGCAAAGTAAACGAGTCCACAGAATCGACGATATGAAAATATTATCTACCGTTGTTTGGGTTTTTCGGCAGTACATTTTCCAGTTGGAGGGCGATACTGAGAAGAGAAAGATTGGCTATAAAGAAAAAAATTACTGCAGTTTTGAATAACAACCTGGGGTTTTCTACTACAGTAGTTGTAGTAGATATTTTGCAGCAGAAAGAAGTTCATGTCACTAATCCAAAAATCAATGTGAAGACTCTACAACATTATTCATATTTTCGATAAGCTCAATTGACTTCATTTGATGTAGAATGGTCATTTTTATATGGATATTTACTGATAGACGTCGCCCGTCGACTGCTAAATATTTAGAGCAGCTACTAATAATATACTCATGTGATCATACGCGTAAATAGTGTTAGGTGTGTGTTGTTACCTTGAAGAACTACTGTGTTATCCAAATCGTTTTAATGATACGGTGACGTGATGACTTTCTCTGTCCCCGGACCTGACTATGCATTTTTAGGAATGCAGTTACAAGTCCATATTTGTTCCTAAACGACCACTCAATGAAAGGTGAACTAATATGTGAATAATTTTTATATATAGTCTGCTCTTCATTATAAGTCCGCCTCTGTTATTTACGTCATCTCGGCAATCAAATCCGGGGCTTAATGATGGATGAGATATATAAATTGCTTGATCTATTTTAAAACCACACCCCTAAAATATCCTATTATATCTAAAACTAGAATAATTACGAATATGTCTCGAAAGGAAACGAGGCAACTATAAGCTTGTCGTTTTGTCATAGCCAGAATTAAGATACGTAGATGGCGTTCCTTTTTATTATCTACATGCATTTTAGATAAAGTCGGAGTCGTTCTTGGAAGACCTGAACAACGTCTTAAATTCGGGAGATGTCCCAAACATCTACCAGCCGGACGAATTAGACAAAATTTACCAAGGACTGAAAGGCGCCGTACAGGAACTTGGACTTGCTGCCACGAAGTCTAATTTGTTCGCTGTTTACAAAAAACAAGTTCGCTCAAATCTGCATAACGTAATCACCATGAGGTAAGTTACTAAACGATGCTTTCAGTTACAGTTTTAATTAAAAATATGAATACTGAAAAATCGGCTAAATACTAGAAAGTGTACAAATGTCTTTAATAGCATATTTCGCTGACTTACTTCTATGTAATGTGAATTGTTTTACATAAAATCCTTTATAGACATCGTTTATTTCTGTTGCGAAAAATATAGTAAGCAATTTCTCTATAGCATTTTATTTCTCAACTATAACACAAATTCTTTATTTTCTTAAGTTAAAAACTTTTATTTTTTGCATAACTCTGTCTCCAGTCTATCTCATAAAGTAATTCTTAGACGGAATTTGGTCTACGAAAAATTTAGTTCAATATGTTTCTTTTTCCACTATTATATAAACAGCTATTATAAATAGCAGCAGAAAATTGTTGATAAAACTTTTCTATTAATTACAGTCCAATAGGGGATGTATTTAGGGCAAGATTGAGACAATTTCCAGCTTTAGTGAACTGTTGTACGATCGACTGGTTCAGCCCTTGGCCCGATACAGCACTACAAGTAAGATTAAAAAATACGGTAATGTAATTTTTCAAAATTTGGAGTTGTTGGAAAATTCCATTATCTATTCCCTATTAGAAACCGACACAGTAAGTAAGATGCATCCCTAAAAATTATAGTAAGTATAGATATTAGTAAAAAAATAATGCTTAAAATCGTTTTAATCATTTCCCAATGCTGCCAACTTGACTGGCGAAACGCGCGTCGAGAAACGTGTAATCTTTCAGTGTTCGTGAAGTACCACAGGGAACAATGCCTCTCACGTGTATTATTTGCCCTATGTATGGCAGAAATATCAGATTATCCAATCACAAAAATGCAACTATGCACCGATGATACCCTAAGGCACACATAACTACATAACTACATACAAATAACATATACGGCGATCAGTAAACTATACCCATTAATAAACAGACTTAGTAAAATAACAGTTAAAAATAAATTATTACTGTACAAAACGATATTTAGAGCCATATTAACGTATGCATGGCACAGAATCTGACAAACACAATACAAAAGATTTCAGACAATGCAAAACAAGATACTAAAACTATTGACAAACTCAGATAGATACATCAACATACATACACTACATGAAATGACTGGACTAATATATATAAAACAATACATCAAACAAATGGCGGCAAAATTCTATAATACGCAAATAAATAACGCACCAATAACACAGAACATTAGAGAAACATATAAATATAATGAACATACACATAAATACCTCCATAAAAACTTACGAATAACATACGAGTAACACAGATAACATCGTCGCCATAGTTAAACAGAGGAAAGCATTAAGGAAAGCATTATTTTGCGGGCGGAGTCAAGGATCGACAAAGAAAACGTAAACAATACAAATAAATAAGAAAGAAACATAGTATCATAAACTAAATTATTTAAAGTAGTTTTTTTATAAACTTTTCCTACAATAATAAATATAAATGATTAACAAAATACAAAAACATAAAAGCAACACTAATTGACAACAGCGACTGCATTATGAGAAAGATAATTGCAGATCAAAGGAAGCTGCATAATAACCGCCAATTTAAATAATCAAGAGATCTAAGAAGTCATTCCATCGACCGGGCGCGGGCGCCTCAAAGCATACCAGCTATGTCGGAAAACCACCTGCCAAAAAGACGAGGCTTATTAAATATTTCAATTGAATATTCCTATATTTATATCATTATATATTAGCACTTTGATTAAGATTGGCAATTGTAAAAACGACAAAAAGTACAATAAAAGATTTTAAAGTAGTAAAGTGTTCGTGGAAAACTGGTCTCTTACATTTCTTGCTGCACCGAAAGTCCCAGGAATAGATATTAATATCCAAATAAGTTCAAATAGTAGCCATGTTTAATAATAATAATTTAATTGTATCATAGCCTCAGTATCAATTTAGAGATTACACAATTTGTTAAGTATCATACATAGTCTGCAGTTTATATTATGACGTCATATTGCGAAGTTCCTCAAGAATCTGTTTTTGGGCTCCTATTTTTCATCATTTTCATCAGTGATCTTAACTCATAGCTTCGCCATCAATCATTGTTATATTCTGATAAAGTCAGATAAAATATAAGTTAGATATAAAGATGAAATCTATGATATTAATCATATTTTTATTTACAGTATATTATTGTTTATATAGTAATATATTTATAGTATACAGGGTGTTATTTAAGTACGTGGCCAAACTTCAAGGAGTATTCAAGGAGAATTTCCTTGGGTTATTCTAAGACGAAAAGTTTATATAAAAATAGGTCTGATCTTCGTCGGCCATGCTTCGTTTTCAAGATACAGAGTGTCACTTTTTTCTTTTAATTAATTTTTTGAACAATTTCTAAGACTAGAATAGACTATTGATATGGAAAAAAAAATAACAGGTACACCCGTTTTTGATAGTTAGTACTTGTAATGTTTTATTATGTTGTGCCAGGGACATGTAATAAAGTGATTCTTATTTTTTTAAAGTCAGTAGCGCACATTTCTTTTGTCAAATCTGCTATGTTAAGTTGCCCCCTGGGACGCCACTGGACTCAATAATTTTAATCTACTTAGGGCTAAATTAGACCCTTTCTACGATAAATAATACTGCAGAATTTCAACAAAATCGGCTAAAGGATTATTAAAATTTTTAAGAAAAAATCGATTTTTTTTTTAATTTTACACTGTATCTTGAAAACGAAGCATTACCGGACCTATGTTTATGTAAACTTTTTGTCTTAGAATCACCCAAGGATTTACCCCTTGAAGTTTGGCCACGTACTTAAATAACAGGCTATATATTGTAGTACTGTGTATTGTTGTGTAATACTTACGGAACATTAAAAATTGGTATTTATCAAACACATTACTTTTAAACATTGTAAAATGTAACGTTGTCTTTCATAATGCCAAAATACTAGGTGAATTTTAGACAACTCGTTTAAAGTCGGTAACGGACCTCAAGATCAAATCATTTCTAATATCAAACTTACTTTTAATAGAAAACCATAATTAGAGAATTGAAAGTAAAACCAAAGTGAGGAATATGCAAATATTTTAAGTAAAATCTATTACAATATACCTACAACATACCTAAAAATGATATTGGCACCTTCGCCATTTCTTCAAAAATTATTAATAGTATGTTACGTATTATAACTATCATAAAATATATCATACTTGTGATTTTTGCAGAGAATTATATTATATATTAGATTTAACATAAGTTGACTAATATCTACTTAGAATAATATCAATATTACGTCACTTCATGCACCTACTACTAATACTTATTTTAATATTGTTAGAAAAAATTGATGATTTCTTTCTAATGATAGATACATCTCAATTAAGCAAATCTGAAATGAACATTCCATATAAAATACATTAATATTAATACTTTTAACAAATCTTCACGCTACTGTGAAAACTGTTTTGAAGAAGTGGGATCTTGATCTTTCTTATTCATACCTGACAAATATGAAATAAAGATACTTCTGTTATCCATATTTGATAGGTTGTTACGAGAATTAAATTTAAACCATGATAGATGCTAGAGAGCTAGCTGAGGAGGGACTCCTATGGATGCCCTCTGACAGTACGGGTGTCCGCTTCCTGTTTGACAGGAAATATAAGATCACCCTCACCAGTAAGACCGACTGGATGGAGGGTCGAGCTCGCTTACCGCCCATTGGAGACATCTGGTACACGGATAGACCCAAGAGTGGGAACAGGGCGGGTACGGGAATGTATAGGCGACGCAATGGGATAGGTAAAACCTTCCCCGAGTAAATATACTACCGCACTCCAGGCCGAGCTAGTTGCAATTACATAGAGTGTCCTGGGAGCCGATCAAAATCGGACCCAGAAGAAAGTATGTATCTGCTCGGATAGCAGAGCGGTGATAGCCCTGAATTCAGCAACGACAAAGTCGAAGCTGGTCTATAATTGCTATGAAGCATTCAACCACTTGGCAGGGAAGGGACCGGTGGAACTCTTATGGATACCTGGGCATAATGGCATTAAGGGAAATCTAATTTCAGATGATCTTGCAAGACTAGGGGCCAGGGGGAACGAACCTCTATGGACCAGAACCTGCAGTGGGAATAAGTCGGAGTCTGATCAGAGACCGCATAAATGGCTGGACAAGACATCACAATAAAAGGTGGAGAGGAGTAACAGGTTGTCGAATAACCAAACTCCTCATCGAATACTCAGATATTGAGAAATGGGCCCAAGAATTCATTAAATTGAATAGGCTCAAAGCCGGAATTCTAGTGGAAATCATTACGGGCCACCATAGTACTCTGAATGCATATAAGCACAAGCTGAGGCTGACTGACAGCCCAGCCTGCAGATACTGTAAAGAAGACGAGGAAACCTCGATTCATCTTCTTTACACCTGCCCCGCACTGAGGGAAAAGAGGTACCTTATATTAGAAACCCCTGTTATCCAAGAGGAGACGAGGCTTAGGACAGGGACGTGCCTAAATTGCTCCTTTTATGGGATAGCATTTTTGGATAATGAGCCGTATAAGAGGGGATCACCAAGGGACTACCCATGTGATCAGCGGATGATGAGGCCCAAACCCACATAACATAATAATAATAATAATAATAATAATAATAATAATAATAATAATAATAATAATAATAATAATAATAATAATAATAATAATAATAATAATAATAATAATAATAATAATAATAATAATAATAATAGATGCCACACAATAATATAGGAGCACGCACAGAAATCCTATAAGCGCCTAGACTTGAATGAAACATGTCATACATCAATCATCTAAACAAGGTTCTGGCAATTTTATACTGCTATCGAATACTCCGGACTTTGTATCCAGTTCATCAAATTCTTCTTAATTAACTTCGTGAGTGTTCCTCTAATAAGGAGAGATATTTGGCTGTGATATATATTTTTTAAAAACCGTTTATCTATTTAATTTTCCACTTTCTCCTTTTAAAATGAAACTTTAAGTTTAATTTAAAAATAATCCATTAGAAACAACTATTTATTTTTGCAAAATCTGTTTATGAAAAACGCCGATTAACAAAAAAATGGAATAACGTCATAGACTGAAGATTTCCATGTGCGTATTCGATGTATGTTATTCAATTCAACTAAAAAATGATGCCAACGTTTCATCATCCATTGTAAACGATTTCCTCGTAGTACTTTCTGGATAATTCCAGCAGTTACGTCCGAGTAGTTACGCCAAGCACTGCTCTAAAAAAGTCGTCTATAATGGAATAAGGAAATATAAGCATCAAATTCCTAATACGAATTCAAAAACTAATAAGAATTCAAGATTAACTTTTTTTGATATCACATGTAAAACATTACAAAATTGAAACCAAAATATTGAATTCAATTATTAAATAATACAATAAGGATTACTCTAACTATGTATCTTCTATTTTCGTCTTCTCTGACCAATAAATTTAAATTTCAGTCTGTTGCCCTGCAATTCCTTAACGACGTCGAAAATTTGGAAGTCTCAGAAGAAATCTTACAGGGAATAGTGATCGTCTTCCAATACATGCATGCCAGTGTCGTAGAAGCTAGTGAACGGTTCAAAATCGAGCTCTCGCGGCACAATTACGTCACGCCCACGTCGTATCTGGAACTTTTGTCCAGTTACACGGAGCTTATGAATAAGAAAAAGGGTTCCTTGACGCAGGGCGTCGGAAGATTGACGACAGGTGCGTATAAAATAAAAGGCAATATAGGAGAATATTGTTTCTACAATTTAATTTTTTATAAAGAAGTATTTCAGTAAAGTTTGTGAAAAATGTCTATGAGAAACTGTCTACGAGAGTATGCCTATATTTAGAAAATAAACATTTGGAATGTGTACAGGGTGATTCAAATTCGATAATACTTGACTTGATTTCTCGAAAACTATGAAGGATAAAAAAGCCTATGACTTCTGGGGGTCAATTTTTGAGAAAAAAGCAATGACGTTCCTTGACACCTGCATCCTTCTATATCTCTCCGGTTTAGAGATACAGAGCGTTTCTTAAAAATGTGCAATTTAGACTGTCCCCCTGTATCTCAATATATATGTGGGTCGTATCGAGAATGGCAAAAATATTATTGAAAGAAAAATTACTACTATTAAAATTCAATGATTAAAAAATGAGGCATTAATTTTTGAGATATATTTTACAATTTGAATTTTATGGTGGTTTTATGTAGAACACCCTGAATTACACCAATTAATTGCAATTTAAGTATGCTTTCTTCTCAAAAATCACATATTGATTTCCTTGCCTCCTGTACAATTTTCGAGAAGACTACCCTGCACAGTAACGGGTAAAATATCTAAATTATTATTTAATTCACAAAATATTTAATTGTTCTTAAAATACTTTAAATTTTCAAGCAATGAAGAACAATGATCGAAAATTATGTTAAAATCTCCTAAAAAAAAGGAAATTTGAAAAGATTTAAACTTATTAATTAAAAATATCGTTATTTAAAGACGACCTATTTTTGGGTAGAAAAGTGGCCTAAAGCAATCTAACTCCAGTACGCAGAATAATATAAAGTATAGTAGTAAAAGATTTCTAATAGGTCATCTCGTTTAAACATGCTCATGTATAAAGATGACCTGCCTTTTAAGTACGTTATCAATTTACAATCGATGCTGATGTGGATAATACGAGTATTCCGTATTATGCTAGACTGTATTATTTCGGTATTCTGAAACATGAATTGTTAAGAATAGTGAAATTCAATTACTGATAATGATCAACTCAAATATATGAAAACTGATCTAATATTCACAAAGAATTAACGAAAAAATTAGGCAGATCTAGAACAATGCGGCGGCAACAATGAATCCATTACGATAGTGAAAGATCTAGAATAATGAATGGATTATCGCTGCTTATAAACTTCCCTCCAACTGGAACTTGCTATTTCAATCGTCCGCACTTTAACGGTATACCACAATATACATTGCTTTCTCATATAAGGCGCAATAACGTAACCATGTGATACAGCTTACCTGAATTTGTCTTTTAAAACAGCATTCACGATATTTGTGGCAAAAATTGACGGTAGCTTAAAGTTATGGTTCTGTACCAGCTCTCCAAATGATTTTCGTAGCGATCCGCGAGCAGCAACACAAATTTATCGACAAAGAGTAGAACATGAGCGTGTTAGTCTTGCAATGTACTTCGATGGCGTTTGGTTAACGTAGGGCAAATGTTCAGAATATGAAAATATCAACAACGTTGTGTTGTCAGAATTTTTGCTGCACAAACAAAATTATAGCTTGTAACCAACCTCCCTTGTTTCCTAAATATTAGTCACCCACCTCCCTAGACTATAATTGCTTCCATGTTTTAAAATGGCAAAACGTTCTCGAATTAGTAAAATTTCAGGGAAGCAACTGCATAGGTGTAAAAAAAAAAAATATGCGGCTGCTTTCTTCTGCGCGCAGGTTTGCATGAGATGACCTATTAGAAGACTACGAATATAGCATTAATGCAATACCCGCAGCGTCTTGTATTCATTATCGTGAATGCAAGACATATTTACCTTATAGTAACTGGAATAACTCTTTTAATTTTATATAACGAATTTCTCATAGGACTGGGTAAACTTCAGAGTACTTCAGATGAAGTGAAGATCCTGCAGGAAAATTTGAAGGTGATGAAGCCTGCGCTAGAGATCGCTGCTAGAGATGCAGACATTATGATAACGAAAATAAATGCAGACACGGTTGGTATTACTTATTGTTCTTTGTAATTCTATATATAGATTTGGAATGTTCACGCTATGGACCAACTTCCATAGTTGGTTCATTCAAGTTCGCCCATAATACTCGTACATGTACATAAGTACAATTTTGCCAAATGTTTCTTCCACTTTAATATTTATTTGAAAAAAAAAAGATTAATTCTTTAGCTATGTGATGGTAATCCATTATCTCTTTATATGCCTTTAGGAAGTGGCCGAAGAAACTAAGGCTATAGTGGAAAGGGAAGAGACAGAAGCTACAAAAAAAGCACTTGAGACACAAGCTATAGCAGAGGATGCCCAAAGGGATTTAGGTACGATATACATATTACCCTCATTCTTTTCATCAACAATATCATTAAAAAAACTACTATAGTAGTATTATTTGTCGAACGATTTTATATCGAATGTCATAAATACACAAAACACACTGCACAAATTAGACAAACCCCCAAAGCCAAAGCTGTATGGGTGGGGGATACACATTGAAAAAAGCGCGTACGACACCCATTTCCACCGACATTGCCAGTGCCGGTGCTTGGAATCGAAGTAAGATCACGACAGTCAGTAGATACTCGTATTTGCCACATAACGCACTCTAACCTATTCGGCTATCATGACGGCATCGTATCCATATATTATTCTATAGCAATAAAATTCTATTATTTATTGAATTGTGAATGTCAAAACCTGAATCATAGACTCTCTTATGTTTAAATCTAAATTTAAATATGCTATTAAATGAATACATCAGTTTTCGTTCTCTATTTTGACTTGAATTATAGTGTTGTGACATTTCTGTAGAAAAGAACAAGCTGTGATTAACTTTTTAATAACACTTCACATGACATACCATTTATTACGCTTTTATGAGTTGTATGTGCACTTTGACATTTGATAATAAGATTTTACATAGTAGAAACTGCTTTGGAGACATAATAGTTTTTGAAAATTCAAGATAGCAAAGAAATAGCTTGTGAAGGGAAATTAAAATTTGTATTGACGTTTCTAATTTCCAATAACGTAAAAATATTACGTCCTTTCAGTCTCTGCAGACAACTCTCGATAAAACATGGCTGCTTCATTTTATTTCAGATGAGGCGATGCCCGCCCTCCTAGCCGCAGAGGCTAGCTTAAAATCCTTGAATAAGAACGATATTACAGAAGTTCGATCCATGAAGCGACCCCCCGCTGGAGTAGTGTACGTCATTGAGGCCATTTGCATCGTTAAAAACATTAAACCAAACAAGGTGTGTTCAATAGCTCACATTCCCGAGTATGGGGTTGTCAGTTGGTCCATGATTGGACGTAATTTAGTCATGTGGAGTGAAAGAAAAAATCATTTATTCATTATCTTCGGGACTTCAGATAGTACCCATAGAAAATAGTATAGTTCTACATATTACAAAGTGATGTTTACTTTTTCTTTGTTAGGGGTATTAATAAAATTGTTAATTTGAAAAATATATATTTAGGTTCCAGGAATTCAACCAGGCGAGAAGATTTTGGACTATTGGGAACCCGGACGTAATTTGCTGGCGGATCCTGGAGCATTTCTGGCATCGTTAATGAATTTCGATAAAGAATCTATCACAGAGGATATGATTGAAAAATTAAAAAAATACGTCGAAGATCCAATGTTTACTCCAGCTAAAATTGCCAAAGTAAGACTAAATGACTTCTTAGGTTTCTCATTCACATAAGAAATTTAGTTTTCAGAGATATAAAGAAAGGTATTATTTCATATGAATTCAAACACTGTGTTCAATATCTAACACTGCACACTATGAATCCATACTTCGAATAATTTATGTTGATGTCCTTATCTTTATGTGTAACCTTTCCTTCCTCACGCATTTTTTTTGTGAAAATTGGCATTTCGTTTTCTTTTTTCATAATATTCTTCTCTGTATAGTTTATTAAAATGCGTATCGGAAACCATACTCATTATCGTCGTATTATGTTTTTCCACTTCGAGAAAGGATGGAAGGCAGCACAATCATTTCGCGATCTCAACGAGCTTTTTGGCGAAGGAATAATCAGCGAATGCCAATGTCGGGAATGATTTGCCTGATTCAAATCAGGTGGTACCAGCTTGAGGGGGAAGCCAGGAAGAGGTAGACCATCGGATTTCGGCAACATAATAATCCAGACACTTCTGGCAACCGCGAAAGAGGACGAAAGCATGACATCTCGAATGCTGGCCGAAGACTACAATGTCGGCCAATCCACCATCGTCCGTCGTCTCATAAAGCTCGACAAGGTATGGGAATTGGCTGGATAGATCCCTCACGAACTCTCCGACATCAACAAGGCCGATCGTTTTCACCGAATTGCTGCAGCGAAACAAGCAAACGCCGTTCTTAAAGAATCTCGTCACTGGAGATGAATCATGACTACTCTTCAAAAACGTCAAAAGGAAGATTTGCATTTAGCCAGGTGAAACACCGGAAGGAATACCAAGAGATGTTCACTACAAGAAAGCGATGTGGTGTGTATGGTAGGACAGAAATGGAATCATCCATTAGGAAATCATTTCAATTGGCATTTGTTATTGGTGGAATGAAGATGAGGAGCGTCAACAGTGGTGAATTCCTGACAGAAACGGCAAACAACAATTCAACGTCAACAGCGATGTCTACCTGGCTGGCACCTGGATGAGTTGGTGGACGTCAAAGCGTGGATTGGCTCTAAGAACCCAAAGAAGTCGTTCTTTGTCCATGGAATCGACCGTCTGCCAAGCAAATGGGAAGCAGTTATTGAAGTCGAGGGTGAATATGCTCCAGGATAATCATTTAAACATGTTTCTGTTCAAGTTTTGTTTATTTTTTTATAATAAATATTGCTTAAAACGCCTGATAATCAACCTAATGGTATTCGTAAATATTTTCAATTGCCAGAACCAATGCTTCAGTAGTTCGTGAATGAAGAAACATATGGCCCTCTTACGTCGTTTTTTAAAAATCATCCCATGGTGATGCCAACTTGGCTAGCGAAACGCGTGAAATTTGAAAAACTAGTCTCCTGTTTTTTATTGCTACATCGAAGGGTCCACCCCTCTTCCAAATATACAAAAACTTGTTTTTGGTACTAAATTAATTATATATTATAGAAAACGGCATTTCCTATTTTCCCCTTAGCGCCACCCACATGCAACCCATTTTTAACACTAACCTCTTTCTAGATATCCAAAGCTTGCACATCGCTCTGCATGTGGATCCACGCCATGTACAAATTCTATTTCGTCAATAAGGCCGTGGCGCCGAAGAAGGCCGTCTTGGCCAAGGCGAAGGAAGAACTAGAGATAACCGAAAGGGCGTTAGCCGCGGCGAGGGCGAAAATGAAAGAGGTCATGGACGGTCTGGAGAAACTGCAGATACAGTTGGCGACCAAGATCGAGTTCAAGCAGGAGAAGGAACAGAGCATCGCCATGTGCGAGGAAAGGATGAACAGAGCCGTGCGGCTGATCACGGGTTTGGCCGACGAAAGGATCAGGTGGATCAATACCATTGCGAATATAGAAGCCAACGTGGTGAACGTGACCGGAGATATTCTCATTTGTTCCGGGTGTGTGGCTTACTTAACCCCGTTTACTGATCAGTATAGGCGAGACCTCTTCAACAAGTGGCTACATCTGATGGAGCAGAAAAATATTCCGTTTTCGTCCATTTGTGATCCGGTGAATACGTTGGGGGAGCCCGTACAGATAAGGCTGTGGCAGCTGGATGGACTGCCACGCGACTATTTGTCTACAGAGAACGCTGTTCTAATATCGTGTTCTAGGAGATGGCCGCTGTTCATTGATCCACAAGGGCAGGCCAATAAGTGGGTTAAAAATATGGTAAGTATTCAATCACAAATAAAAAAGTAGGTTTATTTTATTACAAAATTGAAGAATAAAATATATATATATATATATATATATATATATATATATATATATATATATATATATATATATATATATATATATATGATATAACTGTCGTATTAATACTCAGATAGAAATACTTTAGATTTAATTAAACTTTGTTTAAGAAACCGCACGCGAAAAGTAAATACCAACAACGGAACATCTACTTCTGAATATATTAAGTCTGAAGTTCCCCAGGGATCGGTTTTCCGACCGTTTTCTATATATACCACAGACGTAAAAAATCGATAGTACAGCATGTACAGTTACAGCTTTACACATATTTCTCACATTGTACATCTAAATCGCTATATGAATGATCTAGAGTCAATTAGTCAACGCAATAAAACTCACAATCGTAAATTAAATCCAGAATAAATAACTGTGTTACTGCTTTTTTTCTTGTAATCATTGCTATATTATTTTTAATTTAAAAACATTTACATGGACAATATCAAACCTAGTTTCGTTCACTAATCTAATAATCTATAATAAGTCATTTTTACCGTTGATTCAATTGCACAACTCATTATAAAATACCTATATTCATATCTACTCTATATAGTTTATTTCACCTTTATTTGCCAACTAAAAAATCCCAAACGGCTCTTATCTCATACCATGGCTTGTTTAATGGCTAGGCTCAGGTAGACCGTTCCGTTTATCAGCAAGAGAGTTTTTTATTTGGCAAATAGCGATGAAATGAATAGTACATATACAGATTCTAAATTTTAAAATGTATACGTGAAATGACTATTGTCCATGTTTCATTATTGTATAACAATGTGTTACCTTTTTTTAGGTAGTCACAATACATTACTTATTCGCAAAGTACAAAATACATGTTATTGCTTCATTTGCAATATTACAGAATTTGTTAAAATGTTATCGAAAATTTAAGAACCCGAAATGATTAAAATTTTATGATTATTGGAAACGGGAGCGTTTAAAATTGCGTAAAATAATTAGCATTTCTAATAGTACCTGCTTAAAAAATAAACTCGCACAATGAGTGCTGCATCAGTGGTGATACACTCAGGTAACTCCGAGGCGGTAACTCTCCGAGATACGAGAGCCATCGTGTAAACTTGAGCTATTTGAGTCGATGTAGGTACAATCAATCAGCGAAATTCAGTTTAACTTGTCATTGTGTTTGACCACATGTGGGTGTGTTTGACCACATGTAGGTGTGTTTGACCACACCATCCTTCAGGTGGGATGTGAAACCGAAGGTCCCTTGCCTATCGTACTAAAGATTTTGTCGCAGATCATCTCCTGACATCAGTGGTTCACGTCAACGTTAAATAATGCATTTTATGAAAATCGTAAGTAGAATAGTAGTTGGAACTAACCTGAATTTATTCTGTTATGCTATTCTGGAATAATATGAATAAATTTACTATTCGTAAGGAAATATAAAAGAAAGTACATTAATAGAAAGTATATTTAGTATCTAAATATTGCAATAGAATTGCTAGAACAATTAAAATAAAACTAAATGTCCATATACACCATCTACTTCAACCACGGAAAAATCTACACATTAGTATCAATCTCGCAATTCTATCTTTTGATAAACCGCTTTTTAGGGCAAACAAATGGGTCTGGCCACCTGCAAATTGGCCGACAAAGACCTTATGCGAACTATCGAGTCTGCCGTACGTTTCGGAAAGGCCGTACTGATAGAGAATGTGGGAACAGAGCTCGATCCAGCCCTAGATCCTGTCCTAATGCGTCAGATCTACAACCAAAGTGGCACAATGGTTATAAAACTCGGAGATATCGTAGTGCCCTATGACGATCATTTCCGTTTGTTCATCACCACCAAGCTACCCAATCCCCATTACACTCCCGAAGTTGCCATTAAAGTTCTGTTGGTGAATTTCACACTGGTGCCAAGGTTAGTTATTCAGGAACAATTCTTAGAGTATAGACTTGAACACGCAGGCGAATAAGGCAAGTCGAGACAGTAGGAGGATGCAGATGTAGAGGGAATACCGTACTGGAGTTGATCACTATCGATCCCTCAAAGTGGTTTCCAACCTTGTCGTTATTCTGTACACCGCGAACAACTAAAGCAATGCCAAATAGGTATCTTGTGTGCCTCAGGTCGGCTTTTAATTTTTGTTCGGCGTAAGCATTCATGCGACCTCAACTTGCCTCATTCTCGTTAGTGCTCAAGTCTGTACCTACCTTTAGAGTAATCTAACAGTTAAATATCACAACCCTATACGTTTAAAACGTTGTCATATATGTTGAAAATGACTGGAGGAAAAAAATCATGAAAATCGGGGTTTAATTATAAGTAAAACCATACACAAGAGAATGCCCTAGACACAGACATATGTACTTAAATGTATATTGTATTGGGTTGTCCAAAAAGTTCGTTGACTTTTCCGAGTTAACCACTTACGTCACGGCCTATGATGTCATGCGCACAGCTGCTGCCTTGAAGCCTTCCTCCCTATTTAACCTTGATATTTAACTGTTGTTTACTGCCGTTATACTCGTGAACTTGTTTTATTATTGTTGTGTGTGAGCTTAATTGAAAATGAATGTAACCGAGCAGATTAGGCACGTGATGCTTTTATTAAAAAAAAAAAAAAAAAAGACAAAGGAGCCGCTGAAACTTGCCGCAAACTGTGTTCTGTGTATGGCAAAAATGTTATTCAAGGTCGAACGTGTAAAAAGTGGTTCAAGAGATTTCGATGTGGCGATTTTTCCCTCATGGACGAACCAAAATCAGGCCGACCTAAAGTTGTTCCCCACCATTTACGAACCTTAGTTGAGGCAAATCGTCGCCAAACCATACGTGAACTTGCAGAAAAAATTGAGACGTCAAAATCTGGTGTACAGAATTACCTTAAACAACTTGGGTTTGTCAGTAGACTCGATGTTTGGGTTCCTAACGATCTCAGTTAATCAATTAAATGGATAGCATCAACATGTTATGGATTCATCAACGCAGCGATCCCTTTTTGAGAAATATGGTTACGGGAGATGAAAAGTGGATCATTTACAACAACGTCAGTCACCAAAAAGATAGTGGGGAATGTCCGGTGAACCTTCTTAATCCACACCAAAGGCAGGGCTTCACCCCAGGAAAGTTTTGTTGTCCGTCTGGTGGGATTTCAAAGGAATCATTTATTTTAAGTTACTTTCGAGGAACGAAACAATAAATTCGGACGTTTACTGCGAACAACTACAAACATTGAGCCAAGCCATGCAGGAAAAGCGCCCAGGACTTGTAAATCGTAAGATCTTCCACCACGACAACGCTCGACATCACACTTTTCTGCAGACCCGGAGGAAGTTGTTGGAGTTAGAGTAGAATGGTTTACCCCATCCACCGTATTCTCCAGACCTCGCGCCCCCGGATTTTCACCTATTCCGCTCCACTCCGAGAGATGGGAGAAAGTTATTGAAAATGGAGGAACGTACATTATTGATTAAAATAATTTGTAATAACTATAATGTTAATAATAAATACTTATGAAAAAACCGAACGAACTTTTTAGATAACCCAATAGATGATCAATGATTATTAGGTGGGAAAACAAACGTATACTTCGAGAATTATTTCAACAATTGTTAAAATTTACAAAACTATAAATGCCAAGTGCCAAATTCTGTACTTCATTTTGTGGTCTTTATATTTAGCGGTTTGCAAGACCAATTATTAGCCTTGGTGGTGATGCAAGAACGGCCTGATCTGGAGGAGCAAAGAAGCCAAATCGTCGTGGGTATAGCACAAATGAAGCACGAACTGAAAGAAATCCAAGATAGAATCCTACTGAAACTCAGCACTTCTGAGGGTTCGCCATTGGACGATTTAGATTTCATTATAACTCTGGAGGCTTCCAAAGTGAAGAGCGAGGATATCAAGGTAAAATATATGTCGTTGACGAGGTGAGTTAATTTGACAACATATGCAACAGTCATTCAACGATCATTTCAATTCTCCCGCTCAGTTAAATTGACTGGCAAAGTCAACTTGACAGTAACAGTAACATAATAATCAGTTTAATTCTTAGATTAAACTGATTAATTATTTTGGATTGAATTGGATATTTGGATATTTCTCCAACAGTTTTGATTAATATCTAATAGTTTGTGTTATTGTTTGCCTATGAGCAAAAAGTGTTTCTAAAATCTCTCACTAACTTTGTTACGCGTATATATGCATTTAACTTATATGTATTTGATATCACAATGTATAACGTTTCTTTTAATTTTCCCTTTTAGAATAAAGTGGAAGCAGCCGAAATAACGCAGATCGACATCGACAACACCAGAGCCCTCTATATTCCAGTAGCAAATCGAGCGCAAATCCTATTTTTCTGTCTGGCAGATCTCTCTAACATAGATCCGATGTATCAATACTCTCTGGAGTGGTTCATTTCTATCTTCATATCGAGCATGTCGGAAACGGAACAATCATGTAAATTTAAATCGCCATTTAATTGAGCATTTCCGTTAAACAGCGAAATTGCATTTCAGCCGATATCACTGAACGCGTGAAGATCATCAACGACTATTTCACCTTCAGTCTGTACAGCAACGTTTGCAGAAGCTTATTCGAACGAAATAAATTGCATTTCGCATTTCTTCTATGCGTGAGGATACTAATAAATAGCGGCCATATAGATCCGCACGAATGGCACCACTTCTTGGCGGGAGGATCTCCCTCAAAGGTATAGGAGATGACATTTTTATTTTTGTACACCTTGGAATGACGTTAAGAATGAGTTTATTGAAGATGAGATCTTCTCTAACTTGCTTTATTATGCTATTATCAGGTTGTCAATAAACGTAATTGCGAGAGATTGAATAACCAGAACGAAAAATCAATGCAGAACATTGTGCAGAACATTCACTTATTTTTCTTCCAGGCACTAAATATTCAGTCTATAATTCAACCAAAGCTAATAATTATTTCAAATATCCAAATGTGAATTTTAACACGTTCTCATCGAAATAAAATCAGCAATTTATTTAGTGGTAACGTTTACCATTAAAATTTCTAAATGGTTTAAACTGAATGTTACTCTTATATGAATGGGGATACACTGTTGTATTTGGCCGCACCATTTTAGTGAGTCAACTGTACATGACTAGGGAACATATTATGCAAGTGCCTGTGTTTAAATAATAAACCATTCCATCAATATCCATAACAAATGTTTACTTTTAATTTAATATCATATGAATGTGTGAGCTTCTTCACAGTGAGAATTGGAGAAAATTGTTCTAAAAAAAAAACAATACAAAAAAACAATACATAAAAAAACAATACATCAGAAACATTCATTCCCCACTTATTCATGCTATAAAATTACTTGAGGTACCGTCAAGAAGGAAAGTAATAAGACACCTTCAATATGCTTCCCTAAAATATATACCTAGGCAATACCAAATTATAATTATGCTTTTGGTCAATACAGGAGGTGTCCATTTTGAATCAAGAGAATAATTAACTTTTAATTAGTTAAATAGTTAAATAGTATTTAAATTGGTTGACAACTGGTTGAAATTATCTGTAAACATATCTATTTGCGACGTACTACCGGGCAGACCTACTACTTTGTACTAACCAGAGATTATTCTAACAGAGTTTGGAGAATCCTGCACCTGATTGGTTGTCCAGTAAAGCGTGGCAAGAAATACTAGCACTGGATGGATTGCCGACGTTTCAACCTTTTGTTAATACCTTTGGTTCGCATGTGGACCACTATAAAAAGATATTCGAAAGTCAGGAGGCTCACAGGTGAAAACCGGGTTAAACAGTTACAGTTGTGGCAACATAGAATTAATACTATTAACAATAACCTATGTTAGTAATTCGTAATACTATATACATACATCTCAGATCCGAGACTCTAGGAAACTTAAGACTGCAACTACTATTACACAATCTTCAGTATTGATACTCCTAAGTTATATTTTTTATCTTTTTGGTATATTATTGATTAGTTCAATATTATTCGTGGCACGATATCTAGCAACACCAGCAGTAGCAAAGTTGCATAGATGGTTGCATAACCGCAAATCCTAATTCAAAGGATTCAAAGAGAATATAAAAAATCTAAGAAAAGCCTTTGGACATGCAAATAACGTTAATGTTTATGTAAATGATCTACATATGTGTAACTCCTATTAAATGTATGTATCCAATATTGTCAGTGAATTATTCATTACATATATAGATTTCCCCTGCCTTCGCCACTCAATTCCACCCTAGACGAATTCCAAAAGATGGTGGTCTTAAAGAGTCTACGACCGGACAAAGTGACGAACGCAATGCAAGACTTCCTCTCGAGCAAACTTGGCCAACAGTTTATAGAACCGCAATCGTCGGATCTCTCGGCGATGTTCAAAGAATCCAGTCCGACAACCCCCTTGATTTTCGTCCTATCGACCGGTACGGACCCCGCGGCAGAACTGTACAAGTTCGCGGATCGAATGAAAATGTCCAAGAGAATGTTCTCCATTTCTCTTGGACAGGGACAGGGTCCCAGGGCCGAGAGTCTGATAAAGGATGGCACGGAAGTTGGATCTTGGGTATTCTTTCAGGTAGAGTTGTCCGTCAACATAATAGTTTATGGGAAAAGTTACTTTGTATATATTACAATACCTTTAAGTAATAATTTTGTAGAATTGCCATTTAGCTCCAAGTTGGATGCCTCGTTTGGAACGAATAGTCGAAACGATATCTCCGGATGCGGTTCACAAAGATTTTAGGATATGGCTAACCTCGACGCCATCTCCCCATTTCCCAGTCTCGATTTTACAAAACGGCAGCAAAATGACCATAGAGCCTCCATCTGGAATAAAAGCTAACATGCTGCGAGCTTATAGAAACCAAGTATCCGAACTAACAGATTTTATACAGTCAGAACATCCCAAGGCGGGACAATTCAAACTATTAGTATTCTCACTGTGTTTGTTCCACAGTATTCTCCTCGAAAGAAGAAAATTCGGCCCATTGGGCTTTAATATACCCTACGAGTTTACAGATGGGGATCTTAAAATTTGTATTTCGCAACTACACATGTTTCTATTGGAGTACGACGAAATTCCGTTTAAAGTATTAACATACACAGCTGGTCACATAAATTATGGGGGCAGGGTTACAGATGATTGGGATAGAAGGTGTTTAATGAGCATTTTAGCAGACTATTACGATCCAAAAGTGGTCAATCCGAACTTCGTTTTCGACAGGGATGGCAACTACCACCAAGTAAGTTAAAATTATTAAAATTTAAGCAATTAAAATCATATAATGTTAAAACAATTTGTAAGTAAAAAATATACTTTGTATTATATTACTAACAAATTCATGAGTATCATAAAGATTATCATCCCCAATATAAACTAATATCACTTCATATCTTTCTTAAAATGGCATTATGACAAAATGACTGAATCTACATTCAGTGCTATCGGACTGGTATATTTTATTACTAGACCCACCAACATTCTCGTCCTTAAATTCCCTTATCCTTGCTTTCGTGCAAGGATCTGGCTAGTAAAAGAAAATTTACATTATCGTAAACAAACGTGATTGAAACAAAATATACTTACTGTCTTATCGTGGCATAAATCTGCAATGTTCCAGGTTGCTACGGACACAACATTTGCAGATTATCTAGAATATATAAAAACTCTTCCCATTAACGATGATCCAGTAGTGTTTGGACTGCACCCTAATGCTGACATAACGTTTGCACAATCACGAACTTATATCTGTCTTTCAACTCTATTGCGTTTGCAACCGAAGCAAGTTGGTGGATCTGCTGCCAGTGAGGAGGACGTTACAGCATCTTGTGCAAGGTCGATACTGGAGCAGATGCCACAATTGTTCGACTTAGAAGGCATATCGAAAAAGTAAGTATTGAGAAATTCAAATATTAATTACATCTTACCTTTATAAAACCCAATATATTTTCACATCACAAAACATCACTAATATAATTCATACTTTATTTAAAGTATCTTTTGAATAGTTTTGTACCTTTACATTTGCATTCATTTTCCAGATACCCGGTTCAGTATGAGGAATCTTTAAACACTGTAATTATTCAAGAAGCAATCAGATACAACAAGTTGCTAATAGTTATAAAGGCATCCCTGAATGATTTACTCAAGGCTTTAAAAGGTCTAGTTGTCATGTCGGAAAGTTTGGAAAAGATGACCCTTAGCCTTTTCAGCAATATCGTGCCAGCCATGTGGGCGAGTAAAGCATATCCATCTCTAAAGCCGCTAGGTATTTTTTATGTTTAAATTAGGGCATGCGTAATGTAAAATTAACACACTATAATAAATAGGTATATTTTCAATTGGTCAATTCTGCTATCGATAACTAAAGAACATGATGGAACCAATCATTTACTTACATAAATCATTAAATATCTAACTGTCGTAGATCAATATGTTCTTAGAATTTGGCATTAGACAACTTGTTTGGTATTAATATGTGGTAAGATGTTTAATGAAATTGATAAAAAAATTAAGTAACTAAAAACTTACCATTTGGTCCTCGATAGAGTAACTCTTGATGATAATGTAGCATACGAAAAGTATATTATCTTTAAGTTTTGTACCTACCCACTGTTGCTTAACCACCTCTTTTTTGATTAATTTTTGTTCCATTCAAGTGAAAATCTTTTTTTCCGAAAACCGAAAATTTAAGCACAACACTAACACCCGGTTAAAAGTTGAATTTCTAATGGCGACTGTGTTCATTGCGGATTACATTTGTTTGAAATACACCTGATGTAAAACAAAACAACACGTCACTTCTTGATCAATAATATTAATTGAAAGATTCATATTTCTCACATTTTAAAGTTAGTAGCGGCAGAATACATGGCAAACTGAGACGTACTTGGGTAGTTCGCCTATTTTTATGTTGGTGTACCTGTCGCCATCTATATTTGAAAATAATTTAAATTGACCATGAATTTTGCAACAAAAAGTTTTATACATACACAGAAAATATGATTGTCTCAAAAAATTTTAAGATCAAATACATATCTAGGTTTACAATGGTTTTATAATAGATGTACAAAGTTATAATTTTCTTTTCATGAAGGTTTTCTGTATCCTCGAGACTACTATAGTTAAATATAGGTTGCTACGATATTATTTATAATAATAACGGCATCTTGGGTTATAAACATAGTAATTGGCCAGTAACATGTAGAAATAAGTCCAGAAATGCGTTCGACATGACTTGGGTTAGGCGAAAACAAAACACTAAGAATAAGAGACCAAATTTCATTCAACAAAATACCAAAACGTTTCAATATATCGCCCGATGATGTTAACTTAAATAGTGAAATATGCCTCATACAGTATGTTCGGTGTTTTGGAAGAAACCGGGGCGTTCTTAAAGAACACAAACAACTGAGGGATATACTAGAAAAATGTTTTAATTGGAAAATATTATTAATTTATACAGTACAAATATAAACCAGTAAACCTAGAAACCTTATATATTCGAAAGAAGTTGAAATAGGATCTAAAAATATATTTAAAATAAATGTATTCACTAAACATGTCTTATTAGTTCATTAAACCGTGCATTAATTTATTTTGTATAAGTGTTGGGTATTTTGATATTGACATTAATTTCATGGTAACTAGTCTGAAGTAATGAAGATATTATCAAAAAATACATGCATGATAAAAGTACATGAGGACATTAATAAGAATTTGGGGTTTAATAAAAATATTTTGAAATCACATTGTGAGTGCTCTTTCTTGTAAGATTTAAGTTCCACTTTAAACAATATTATTGAAATTCATACTTAATGAATATTTACATCACAATATCCAGATTATATATTTATGTTTCAGAAAGTATAACATATAATTTATAACATAGTAATGTTTTTATAACATTTATAAGTATAACATAACATAGCCAAGAAATTAAATGTTACGCTACAACAATTTTGATATGGTATATAGGTTCAGTTGAGATACCCGACAGAGAAACTAAAAGTCAACGTTTACTCTCCGTCTCCGTCTTCTGTCTAGAACTAATTGAATAATTTAAATTTAAACTAATTGTTAATTAGTTCATTGCCATATCCCCTGTATGTTCCACTTTTTTTTTTAATATCATTACTTCTATGATATTAAGCATAGGACTATATTATCCTCCTTTTTCCCATTTCAAATGTGAATCAATAAAACACTATAACTTAATATAAACTCTATTTTACATACTTTTATTTAATACTTGCATTTCACGAATTTAACTATTATTTAACGATATATTTTCTTTTAGGTGCCTGGGTCATCGACTTGGGAGCAAGAGTAAAATTCTTGAACACATGGGTTGACAAAGGCATCCCTCCTGTATTTTGGATATCTGGATTTTACTTTCCGCAAGCCTTTTTAACCGGTACTCTACAGAATTATGCTCGAAGACACATTGTATCAATTGATACAATAAACTTTGCATTTAAGGTAAGCAGAAATGATTGCGTACTGCGATATTAAAATAGAGAAATGCAAAAAAAATGCCATAAGGTCCAATAAAATTCTATTTATTTTCAAAACTACAAAATAAATATAATTTTTTTGTTTTATTTACAATAATTTATATAAAAGTAGTATTAAATCCAGTTCACTTTCATACAATAGTCAGGCAATAAATTCAATGAATCAAAACAAAGCAGCTGTCTGAAAATAAATTGGACTGCAATAAATTGTATTAATGTGGAAATTAAAACAATTATCCACATAAATAAGTCATTAATTGGATTATTTGACAACCTGATACATCTACATTCTAGGAAAAGATTTTCTATAACAACTCTTGCTAATATTGAAACAGAATATGGTCATATAGTCCTATTATAATATGTATTCAGTATTTTCCCAAAAAACCACATAATATTTTAGCATATATAAAAAAATATACATAGTAATGTATATATATATATATATATATATATATATATATATATATATATATATATATATATATATATATATATATATATATATATATATATATTTATTGAATAAATATATAAATTGTAGGTTTTACAAACAGCACCTACCAAAAGACCTGTTGATGGATGTTGTATTTACGGTCTCTTCTTGGAAGGTGCGCGCTGGAATACAAAAAATCAAGTTCTAGATGATTCTAACCCAAGGGAATTATATACCGGTTAGTTATAAAGCTAACTATTTTCTTTCGAGAAATTTCTAGCACTAAGTATTTTCTAGACATGCCTGTAGTATGGCTTATCCCAGAAGAGAATCACAGGAAGCCAAATGGTGTCTACGACTGTCCCGTTTATAAGACTCTTACTAGAGCTGGAACTTTATCCACTACGGGACATTCTACAAATTACGTTTTAACGTTAGAAGTACCGAGCCACAGATCTGAGCAATACTGGATAAAGGCTGGAGTTGCCTTAATATGTGCTCTTGATTATTAATTTCAATTTGATTTTAGAGTAGTTTTATTTTAATAAAAATCTAGTTTTCACACAATATTTTTCTTGTGGTAAATGTTATACTATTACATACTCTTTACTTTGAAACATCAAATAATACTTACTTTCCACAATTTTCTATCCCAAAACTTTAATTCACTTGCCATAACATTGAGAACATTCTCCACAATATCCGAAACAAACCTTTCTAATGATTGTTTTTGAACTTGAGGATTTATTTTTAAGGGAACAAACATTCACTAATGTAAACAATTTATTTTAGTAAAGTATACCTATGACCATTCCTTAATTCTATATTAAAATAGAATCAATCGAGCGTTTGACCATTCAACTTTAACATTTATGTATTAACACGTATTAAAATGTATGAATCGCGCATTATTCTTAAGTTGAAAATGATAAGAATAATATTGTGCTGTGATTTTAGTAAACTCTATTTTTCTATTAACTTCTTAGGTTCCATACAAAATTAATTGCAACTACAATTTACTTAATGTGAAATAACTGATGTTGGCCTTGCCAGAAACTCCATTTTAATGATTATTAGCTGAAGGTAGGTAGTCGAAAGATGGGTTTTTTAAATAAAACTAAATGTCTTAGGTTAATTTTTATTTGGCTCGATAAAATTTATCATCATACACAGAATCACTCATTTACAATTCTACAAATGTATGTACATTAGACAATATCCATATACATGTTTATTTCATATACTAATAAATCTCTCAGCAAAACAAATTTGACTTTATTAAATTAGTCATTAATTCCTTCTTGCTAACAGAATTATTTTCCAACACACAACCTAACAACTTTGGCACATTCAACAATGTGCCTGCTATAACTTTTGGATACTTTCGTTCCTTATTCACATTATAGGTAAATAATAAACGTTTGCTCAGATAATTATCGTATAAAGAAACGTTCCCAACTTCTATATATCCTTCTAAATAATTGGAATACATCTGAATTGACAGCCGTAAGCATTCCGATTTTTCCAATTCAGATGCAGACAGCAAAACTAATTTAAAATGGTAACCTAATGGCTCATATATGGATATAACTAGTTTCGTTATTTCTTCTAGCAAATCGTGTTCTTCTACGGTGGCTACAAAAATACTAATAACTGATTCCTGACTTAGATTAAATAAATCTTTTGATTTAGTATTGGAAACCGAGTGGTATTTTTTACCAAGTGAAAAATATTTTAATGGAAATAATGTCTGCTGTACAAAATGCCTCGCAAAATAAGCCATAAAGGGATACAAGGAAGCCGCTCCACACAAATGTAAACGATTCAAATCACCCCTACACTCTTCCTGTTCTTCCAATGTTAATACTTTCAAAGAATTTTCACAGTCATCGCCACAGCCTTCAACGATTATACTGCGACAGAAATTTGAATTGGAAATTTGAATAAAGTCAGACTGCATCAATTGGTTTCTAAAGTAGTTTAAAATGCCCATTTCAAACAACGCAACATCTGATTTAAAATAATATGTGAAAGGATTTATATATTCTATATAACCGGTTTGTTCTCCAATTTCCATATGATACTTTGACTTTGTATTTAAACAGTCTAGGTATGTATAGGCAGTAATAGCATCTATCGTTGTTTTGTTATGTAAGCTATTGGGCAGATCCAGAATTTTTAACATTGTATCCTCTTCAAGTCCATAATAGTAGTCTTTAACATTTTTTAAGTCATCTTTAACTAATTTCAAATGTAATTTAAGTTTTTTTAATTCATCCTCATGCTTTTCAGCGTCTTCACTTCTCATTAATTCTGATATTGATCGCCCAATTTCTGCTCTAGTCAACTCCAAGATGTTCTTCCTATCAGCCACTGACTGGAAAAATCGCCACTTCTTTTCTAACTGTTCTAAATCTAATTTTAAGTTTCGTGCTTTTAAATTTTTGATTAACGAATCCTTATTTTCCAAGGTTTTATCAAAGTCAATAATGGGGGTTAACACTACATACGTCTTATGAGCCTTATCTCCAGTTATATACAGAACAGAGGAAACGTTTCGAACAAAGGATTTTTTATTTGATAGAATATGTAACCTACCTAGCATTTTATAAAGCATCATCCACTTTCATTTTCTTACTTGGACTATCTGATTCGTTATCTTCACTTATCGGTTTTGATTGTGTTTCGATTTTTCTTTTAGCTGGTGCCTTCCAATTGCCAAGACCTGCGGCACGTTCTGAGTCTTCAATAGTGTATAGATCCAACTCGAGTGCTTTCAGTCTACGTTTATGTATCTTGGTCTTGAAATGATCTAGTAAAGCTGTATTATTTATAAAATATCTGGCACAATGAATACAATAATGTTGGGCTCCCCCAGGCCGCTCAAGATCAATTTCCTGGTTTAATAGATATTTTGCGTTATCTGGTTTAATATCTTCATCAATCTGAAACAAAAGTGTTTCTTCAAATACTTGTTTATAAATTTCGGAATTACTTAATATAAACTATATATCCTATTCTATTTATATTTTATATACATTTATTTACCAATTCTATATCTGACAATCATTGAAGCACCAATATGATAAATAAAAGTAGACTAAATACATTATTACTTGTAATATTAGTAATTATATATTCTTTTAGTAAATTATTCTTCAAATTTCAATAAAACGGTTGTGTAAGAAATGTGATTAAACTAACCTGATCCAAATCTTTCGTTCTACGTTTTGTACGCCACCTCTTTTTTAAATGAGTATCCCCGTAATGATACTTTTTTCTCTTATAAACCATTAGAAATCACAGTCCTTTTTAATACAAATGGGATGTTAACCAAATAAATAAAATAGAATAACTTTTAGAATATGAACTACACACGTGCGTAACAATCTTACGGGTAGTTTTGAGGTTATGTGTATTTGTGCGCAGAATATAAGTTTTACGTTTTCAATTTTGTGAGACGAATTTGAGATGTCGATATTTTAGAATCAATAACGTTGATTAAATCTGAACAGCATTTAATCTTTGGAAAAGAAAAACAGATCAACGTAATTTACAACGTAAAATTATACCACTGAACCAAACCAGAGAGCACCAAAAATTGCACTGAATTTTGACACTTTTGACAGTACACCGACCAGCTATAAATCTACAATTGTGAAATAATGGTATGAAGGCTTATAAAAATATTAAAACAGCTGTTGTAAATCAGGAAAGTTAGATATATACGAACAAAACCAACCTAATTACAATTACTATTAACGTTTTAATTTTTATTGAAGATAACCTTAAGGATTTTCATTTCCGTGCTATTTTCGTACTATCTTTTTTCTTGAATTAGGTACATATATAGCGAGGATTGTATAGGGATTATTACCTGATGAATTTCTTGTTGTATTTGGGAAACTGTTGAGCTACTTTCCCCTGCGACAAGCAAACTTATCTCTTCCTTTCTTTGCTTTTCTTGATGTAACTTATTTTTTTTAAAAAACCTCTTCTCTCGTTCTGAAATTGTACTTTTTGGTTTATTTGGAAGATTTAATGTTGGTACAGCATTTTTCTTTAAAATCTTCCGCACAGGTAACCCTATATAAACATAATACGTACATTAGATAAACAATATTTTACTAGTTTATGTTTATCATATTAATACCTAATAGTTCATTTCTCATATCACGTTCATAGTCTGTCTCAGTAAAATGAACAGAGCATACTTGGCTAGTATTAGGATTCCACTCATCGGCTCGCCTACAACGTCTTATCCATTCATTTCGGATTGTAGTTGTCACAAAATCAGTTCCTTTTGGAATATTATGGTAAACTATTCCGGGATCAGTAATTTTCGTGGCAACACGATAGTTGTCGCAGCCATACATTGCACAACGACGTCCTGGCATTTCGGTTACTGAAAACAGATACACATGCCTATTAATTATAATAAAATATAGGTATACTGCATTACTTAGAAGAAGTTGTTTATATAAAATGTGTATATAAAACACATTTTGCTATTATGGTGTTAGTTAATAGGGGTACCTATTAAAAGCAATATAGGTACATATTACACAGCCATTAAGTACTTATTACGTACTTATAGGTATTTTATTTTTGTACCTAAATCAGTATATCATACTTGTACATATCATTTACCTACACAGAACAAATAAATCTTTTAATTAATTAAATATTTAAATGTATTTAAGGTACCTATCTATTCTACCCATATACCTACCTCCATATTTTTACTACTGAAAAGTACCTATATAAAAGCTATTATACCTTATTAGGTAGATGTAAGTCAAATAACAGATCTATTGTTAATCTATTAAGCACTATTAGTATCCTCTATCTCTACTTTTTTTTTAATTATTTCTGGAAACCCCACCGAATATTTCGTCAGATATGGAACAAGTTTTTAGTCATTAAATAACATTCTGCTATTTACTCAAACTTAAATCAATACTACCCAAACAATAACGTTCCCTTTAATATCACTTCACCACTCAAATGCACAAAAAATATTAAATATTATCTAAATTGCCCGAATTTACACAGCACTTCTGAATACGTTTAATAACGTTTTAACGGTTATAGTCCGCGATGACGTCAAAACATGTTTTAAAGGAATGGGGCGCTGTCTACATTGAAAGATAGAGATCGAGCAATCCTATTCCCTAAACAATCCTTGCATATATAGCACGTACTCTTAATCCCACCTAAGATATTGAAAATGATTCATATATTTATATATGTATCTGAGACGATGTAGTGGAAATCTCAGGTGGATGGATTAATGTACAAAAAATAATTTACAGACTAACAAAATGCAAATTGGTTTAATTATATGTAGGTATACGCACATTTGTATTATTCTGTATAAAAATATTTTAATTTTACATTTTTCCGTTCTCTTACAGCAGTAATAGTAGACGTCGCTACCTATCAATAATTAATTTTGTGTGTTTAAACGGTTTAAACTTTCTTCCTCTATCTATCGTAAATGGAAACTGTATGTACATATAAACAAGCTATAAACCACAGATTATAAAAGCTTTACTATAAACCCATGGAATATATTATAGCGCAATCGCAAACTGTTTCTTCAAAATGGAACCTATTTAGTAGGCGGGAAAATTTAAATGCGAAAATTAATTCCATTTACTGTTCGCATGGTATTCTCTATACGTAATTAGGGAAAGCAATATATAATAAGGTTTTAATAAATTTTTATATTTAACAGATATGTAGGTATATAGTTACATACAGAATAAAAAAAGGCAACACAACAATTTCCGAATGAAATATATTTTTTTTATCTCAACAATGTTGTTGAGATATAAAAAAGTAAATTTCATTCGGAAAGTTTGCTTTAACTAGCGTCAATAATAGAATAGTTAAGTATCAATATAACTATAAAAAATGATAGAAATATCATAGCCATGAGTTGTTTCGTATGTTATGCATTTTGTATCGCGTATTTTACACTGAACTCATAAAAATGTTTGTATACTTATACAAAGGGTGGTACATAACTACATATAGTATGTATCTTCTATTTATCTAACTCTGAGCTATTCACGTATAATAAAAATATAGTACCTACCTAGTAAAATAGCTCACAAATTCTAAAATTCTATTTATTTTAGAGCTACCCTGTTTGACTTTATATCTACCACCGACCTAATCATTTCATACTTATACCATTTCATACTTGTTTCGTACAAACGCAGAGGTCCTACATCTATACAATAAATGAAATAGTTATGTTTATTTAGAAAAAAACCTAGTCATCTAAATGGAAAATAGATGCAGAAGTTATACCTATGGCTTATAGATAGAAAAAATAGGACACGAGAGAATGTTTGATTAAACTCATCTATTTCAGAATTCTGTGGCTAATCTACCCCGACTTATATTTTACGCTATCTTTGCATATGCGTTGCCGGTTTTTTTTCATGTTCTAATTGCATAGTGTCGACGGCCGATGTCCGTATTCGAAATAAAATTGTGGAAGTTTGAATGGTTTGAATTAATTCGCACGACGCGCAATCGCAATAAATAATTCCAAGCTTTGCTTTCTCTCCGTTGAGTTCAGCGACTTTCCCACGATAGTTTGCGTAAATTTTTTGTAGATGACGCTGCGGTCGGTCGTTGGTTGTCATTTGAACTATTATTTTATGTTGTCAAATCTAAAAACTGTAATTTATATTGCTCACTCCCAAGTAAAAAAAACTAAAGAAAATTCTAATGACAGTGTAAATTTGATTGCGGTAAAGTGGTGCATCGAATAAGTGAGTGTGTGAGATCGATAAATATGGATTAACTGAGTAATAAAGTTTTATTCGCGCCTAACAATAACGGGGAACCGGCAGCCATGTTGTAATAGTCTTGTCAGGCATCATGGGTTAATACCGTAACGTTTCCAAAGTGCATTATTGCTTAAAAAATCAATTTAAAATAATGCAGGACAGTAGATTTTATCTATAAACAGTGCATCTTTAAGCGGTAGTGATAGTGAAGCGTATAGCGCCCGCGAAAGCGATGGTTCTGCGCATTATTACGGTCAGAGTGAGTGCAACGTCGTGCTAGCTAGCGCAGGGAGTCGTCTACTGCCTGGCCAACGACTGCGAGGTTCCAGCATCCCCAATTGCGGGAGGTGAACAAAACGGACGTCGGGACCGTTGTTTTAGCGTCCTGGGGTCGCGTCCGTTGCCGGTCATGACGTTCGGTAATCTGTGACACGTGCAGTGCTGTAAACAAGGGTTTTGTGCTACTATGGCCAAAATTCTTGGTAAGGATCAGGCCACGTACTCGAAGGAACGCGATGGTTTCCTTCGGGATCTGCAGCACTTTCATGATACGAGAGGGTAAGTCGATGTGTAGCCGGCACTTATTAGCTATAAACGTAAATGACCTTTGCTTCGCTTACAGGACGCCATTCAAAAGGGCCCCTACTGTCGGCGGTAAGGAGGTCGACCTCTACCTATTATATACCCTCGTAACAGCTCAAGGAGGATGGATAAAGGTAGGCATTAACGTTTTATTTGATATACCTGTCCTCGATCCCGTACCGTAGTGTGTAATTTGTACTGGAGGATTCTATATCCTTGACTGAAGCCTATAATGAAATTTGCCAATACTGATTTCATTATACACCGGTCCTCGTAGAAGGTGGCATGTGGAAACAGTCGGGGCGGTACATGCGTTAATGTTTTCATTGAAAACTGTTCGATTAAGGCGGGCATAGGGCAGCAAAATCAACACGGCGATGATTAGTCGGCGAAACAGTCGCGGTGAGTCCTCGCGATTTGGGAGACACGGAAGGTGGAGCGCAACAAGGTCAGGGTTAAATTTTATCAGAGAATGTCTTTGGTGGACCCGCGTTTCAGCGGGCATCGCGCCGCTCACGCGACACCCGCTACACCTCACGTGGAATATACTCGTAATAGTGAGTGCTACTTGCTACTTCACTCATACATTCAACCCATTTTCTAAGCTAATTGTGGACCGGAGGCAGCTCAGTTCAGCTCGCCACTCTCACTTTGAATTTCTTTACTGTAAACAAACGGTCCGCGAACATATTTTAAAAATAAATTAAACGGAAAAGTACTGGGAGCGTTACAGAGACATCCATTTTATTTTATTTATTTAAATGCTCCTTTTTGTCCGTTATGTTTGTTCATTTAATTTAGTGCGATATCTATGCGTCAAAGTGCGATAGCTATATTCACGGTCGAAAGTACCCACTAGTATCACCTCAGTATTTATTGTACGTTTTGTATATACAATACATATAAATATAGCTCATTTAATCAACTCATGTTCCAAGCTTTCATCGAACGATGGTTTATTGATTTCTATTTGAATTTTTACAACGTCGGATTATCATTTATTTACGTTACCGAACATAAGTTTATATAAAAATAATAACTTTTCTAGTTTTATGGGCATGTGGCATGTATAAAATGTTTTATTTTTAAAATAAATTGACCTAAATATAACCCAGTCTGCATTGGCAGTTAAAAACAAATCGTTGTTCACGGACGGTGTTTCATTCTAATGTCTCAATAATTAGCTGCTTGAATTGTTAATTGGGAGTTCTACCGTTATTTCTGTCATTAGCAAGGTATAGATATCGTCATTACATATGACGTGTTCGAAAACCAATATAGTAGTGGGGAGTTTAAATTGAGGCTATTTTAAACAGTTGAAACCTTTTTTTTTTTTGTATTTTAACTTTATAATTGTTTATGTTCAATTCAAGAGACAAAAAATTATGTTTTTAATACCACCTGTTTTTAGAAGACGAGAAGAAAAACAATCAAAATTTAAAAATGAGTTTTAAACAGTTTAGGGCTCGAAATATGTTTTTCTGTGTTTTAAATGAAACAAGATATTTTGACAAAAATCCAAAGATTCGCATACACATGTATCGTTAGTATGTTGTGAAAATTCTAATATAAGTAATAAGATGACTCATCTAACGAAAATGATGTGCTGGAAAATGTTTTAAGATTTTAGTTATGTGAAGTACACATGGAGATCATATATCTCCATATTTTTATTGTTTGCATATTTCATTTGATGATGTAAGCACTTTTATATATGTAGGTAGGGTAGGTATATTGTTAATCATAAACCATACATGTATACGTAGTGTAAATACGGGTCTACATACGTTGTAGATACACATTTAGATATTACTTGTTTCCTGAAATAACCTTTAACGACCTATTTTATTTTCCTTTAACGATAAGTTTTAATTTTTATTCAGTTCATGAAAATACTTATCTAAGCCTAAATCTAGCTGAATGCAGAAAATATGATCTTCCGAATAGTCTGTAAAGGACTACTTTACTTAAGAGGAAATGGAAGCACAATGAAACAATAAGGCATTTAAATTTCCTTTTGTTCATTCTATTCATAATACTGTGTTAGTATTTATGAAGATTTGCCAACCTGTTTTAGGGTTACCAATGTTTAAATAGGAAAATAAAGTGATTTTTAGATTTTTTAATCGGCGAGTTTTGGTATATTGTGATTTTTTTGTTTAAATCCCCTCGCCTGTTTTACTTTACCAACTTTTAAAGAGTTTTCCGACCATTTGGCATAGGGTGTATTCATATTAAAAGAGATATAAAATCGGAAAACCTGTATGTCCCAAAAATAAATGTCCAATTTTATATACAGAGTGTAAATATATAAATTAACGTATTAATTAATAGAACTATTGGTTTGAAAAATGATCTATTACAGATATGACAGACATAGGAAATTATAAAATACAATATCATGTATCTAACCAATATATGGTACGGTAAAATCAGTGTAAATTTAAACTAAGAATGTATAGCGATTTTTGCCGTTTGTATAAGAAGAAAATGTGTTCGTTCTTGCCGATATTAGGTACCGAACAACTAGAGAAAGCTGAAACAAGTTCATTGAATTCAGTGGCTATATTTACTGAGACTATTAATGGCATTAAAGCTTTTTTAACCCAATAATGAGGTATAATGTATCTAGAAAGGTTTCTAACATAAATAACTGTATAGGAGATACGATAATTGAGGTAGATTTATATTTATATAATTGTTGAATCTACGTTTCTCAACGTTAATCATTTTTTTCTTGTAGATCCCTATTTTTAAATACGATTTTAATAAGGGTTTATTGTTTTAAATAATTGCCATATTGGTTACATGACTATAATTGGTTGATAGTTTTACTGAATTTGATACAGCGATGTACAATGTTTGACAGTGTTATCGCCTTAAGGGATTTGGAAAATATAACGGAAATTTCAAGGAATTCAGAAGGTATTTGAAGAAATTTAATGACTGCGCAAGTTCATGCTAATGTCAAATCGTTTACTGGAACTAATGTATTAGGAAGGGCATTATCGAACACTGCTATTCACTACTGGAAAGTATGCAAATTTTGCCAAAGGTATTTTACAATTGTGTACTCCATTTCCGGAATTACTTAATTAGTTAATTCGGGGTTGACAATATTACACTGGAATTGCAGACCAAACTAATTGGTAGTATAAATCTTAAATAGTTTTATTTTCTGTCTGTATAACTTAAGCCGTTACATTTTCCACTCAAATTACCTAAAGTACCGGGAGCGAAACATTAAATTGGCCAGCTTTGTACAATTAAGTAGGTATTCTCCAATAAATTACACAAGCGGTAAATATTATTTTTGGCAGAATTTTATGAGCGTCGGTGTCCATTTCAGCAATTACATCATAACCGATTTCGAGGGTTTCAGTTTAGAGAAATTTTAAACAAGTTCTATTTGAGATGATTTTTATGGCAAAATAAAAACCAATTTAATAGAAAATCGAAAATTTTGGAGAAGTTTGCAAGGCTTTAATGGGAGTTCAAAATACTTATTATAAGCTTAAAGCCCTGGCATGAAATTGATGACGATTTGATGATAGAGGAATTGGAGACGTTGAAGGAAATACAATTGACGAGTTAGAGATAATTGAGGGAATTGACTTGAACAAATAGAATTGGTATAAATATTTCAGTCTGCAGTTACTTAGAACTATTACCGTTTCACGACATATTCTATTACTATTATAAATTCTATACCTAGCTGATATTAGCTATGTGTTTTTTTATTTACTGTATGGCTCTCTAAATAGTATTGAGGTTTAGGTTTAAGGCAGTGTTAGGTCCTTTGTTTCAAATTAAACGAATTTAGTTCCGTTTTGTATGATTGAAGATTTATGGTATATAAATCTTCATTATGGGATATAAACATTTTTCTTGAAATTATATATTTTTTCACCATTTCTTTAGATATATATTTTTACAAATGCACTTACGCATTATGTTCTACCGGTGCAACAGTTTCTTAACACCCCCCCCCCCCCCCCACTTATGGATTTTATGGAGAAGTCCATTGAAATCCATAACCTGTCCGAAAATCTAAATCCTATTGATTTTTTTTGTAGGTATATTAAAACTATGTATCCTGCGACTGTTATCGATACAATATATACAGTCTGGTAGTGTAAAGCGAGCAATTACACCAGCAAATTTCATCAGAATCGCCATCTGTTTTTATTAAATTCTAAAAAAGATGTAGAAAATGTATTGGGGCAAATGGTGGACATTTGGAATTTTCTTAAGCGTTAATATAAATTCTACTGTTTGTTCTTAAATTATAATTAAATATTACTGCAGTTTGTTGGTGTTTAATTTTTGTCATTTTTGATAAGCTTGTATTTAGTAACTAGAACTATTCAATTAGCTACGATAGTCGTATTTCGCATATTACACTGTTTTAAATGTTCTTCATCTCTATTGTTAAACAAAATTTCAACGGAAAGTTCAATGGGTCCATAACTTAAATTCCAATGTCAGACGAGATAAGTAATCGCCACTTATGTTATTGTTATTACTGCACATTCGTCACAAACAATATCTAAAATTGAATTCAGGCCTAAAGGACTTTCCTTTTTTATTTTTTCAAGTGAAAGGACATTTTTATATTCACATCTTAAATTTTTGCCAAGCTCACACAATTCAACAATACGCTGTCCGATGCTTAGGTTAGTTACTTTGTTTACTTTTCGCAAGATTCATTTTCGCAATTCAATTGAAACGTTTCTGAATTGCTTTCCGCGTTGCAAATTTTTCTGTAAATTTTCTTTCACGGTTCGAAAAAGCTTACAATCAGGTTAAGCATGAGACATACACAATCACAACAGATTATGCGACACAATGTACGTTGTCATGTCTTTAGTTTCAACTAATAAATATGTAGTTGTGTGTATACGTATACATGCAGTCTGAGTATAGAATACAGTCTCTTGACAAAAATAATGCACAATAGACTACTGATATTCCAAATATTTTACGTTTACCCGCTCATTTATTTTTGGACTGAACGGTACCGGAGAAACTACCTTAATGGATTTTTCTAATTCTGTGAAACTGCTAATTCTTTTAACATCCTGCTAGCTTCTTAAATTCTGAAATATTTTTTTACGATAGGGATTTGACTGACTGTATGTCAACATTGAAAATCGAGTATTGTGTAGTTTATGTCTCATTGAAGTACGCAACTCGCCAGTGCGAGACTCGAAGGCGAGAGGTCAAGCCAACATGACCAGCGATTTTCGTTTCAAATATATCTAACAATAAATACCACAACGTCCCATAATAATCCGAAGACATTACGAGATACTGCTGTAACTTCTGCACAAGATTAACAAGTTTCCAGAGTAAGGAAAAATCCATGTCTGACCCAGTGTGGTGCGAGGCGCGGCGACCGGTGCCGACTGGAGCAGCCACTAACACCAAGTGATCGCGTTTACTGACTCTTTACTTCCGATACGTATCGCGCTAGCTGACGATGTCCTATCGCCACCAGTACGATGAGGCGAATAGGAACACAGACCCTGACCTACTACAACCTACGGGAGCTACCATCATCGTGCGGGCGGGGGCGGCGGGCCTTCAACACACTGTAGTAAACATTACGGCCCGTTTTTTGTCGTACCTATCGCGTCGCACTCCTCTCCAATATTTGCATTCAGCAGCGCAATGTGCCATGTATTTTGTCCGGCAGCGATCCTCGTGGAAGTACTCTGGCGATGCCTAACTCTTCGGTCAATCAGTTCATTACCGATTTTTCTTGTAGGTCAGTTCAAGGTCGCTTGTGTTATTCTATGTTGGACACTTCGTTTGGATTTTCACCTTGCAGGATAACACCGATTCTTATGGCCTATGTTTTGGCTATACTAGGGGGCTAATACTATCGATTAAAAAAATTAAGAACCGGACAAATGCATTGCAACACCAATGTTTCAACCATTAGGTACCGCAACGACTTGTTTTATGTTTCTACCGTCGCAGGGGGCTTTGCGGTCTCCCTTAGCTACTACTACTCAGATTTGAAGTACCCACGTAAATTCATCGTCCATAAACCTGAATTTTCTTGCTCACAATCTTGATTTTTTTTTTTTACAAATTCGTAGCATCTGAAAAAATTATTTGAGCGTTTTACCGTTAGCATAGAAATTGGAGAATGTCGGGGATGAATATCGAGGTAACGTAAGGCCAATCAATGTGGTGATTTTTTAATTAAATGGTGATTTGGTGATTTGTAAAAGTCTGGAATTTTTTTATTGAAAAATTCATAGAATCTGCTCGGATAACTTAGCTTCTAGTGTGACTTTGAGAGATGTCTTCAATATCCAGGTTTTCCACCAATTCGGAAAATCTAGAGAACCTGGAAAATTACAAAATTTACAATTGCTATCGACCTGGAGAAACTGGAGTACTCTGGAGTACTTACTTGAAAATTCACGAATTAAAAAAAGTCGGGAAATGATATTCCTTGAAAGGATGAAAAAGTCAGGGAATTTTATTTTGATAGGAACTTAGTGGTGAATATATGTGTTATAAGACCTATTAGTTTAGTTGTTTCTGACCTGGTTCGGCCTTTGCACTCCATAATTATGCTAATCTACACTTAATTGCATTAAATTCAATATTGATACCCCGAACGAATTTCGACCTCGATCTACACACATTCAAAAGATTGATTTTCGACCATGTCAGAAATAACTAGACGTTGTTCCTTTAAATGTCCAAGCAACTTTCCAAAAAAAAAAAAATTTTTTTTCTTAAATTTAAATATCATGTAAAATTGTGGGAAAAGTAAAATATTTTTTTCATTTTGTTAATGATTACGGAGTGTTTAGAAGCAATAAGCGTGTTCTTTTAATTCTGTTCAAAACTTTGATCATTTGGAACAGAAAAACCGTTCGATGGATCAACTTGTAAATTTACAGTTACAATAGTATCGTTTTATCAAAATTGATAAATAAGCCATAAATTTTGTAAAAACCCGTAAAACCTCATTTTTTTCAGTTTTTTCAAATTAATGTTGAAGGATGAAAAACAAATGTTTTCTTTAAAAATCGTGCAGGTCCTTGTAGGACGTTATTTAAGTTTTTGAAACCATCCTTTGATTTACTGTATGATTATTAGTTGCTAAGATATCGATGATCAAAGACAAAAGGATTCTTTTTCATTTAAAGTCAGATATCTCGGCGAAAAATCGAAAGAAGAGAGAATAAAAATAGAATTGAAAATAGAATAGAAAAAAATTAAATTAAAGCTGAATAAACAAGCTAACAATCCAATGTATTGGTTAAACTGAGAAAAATGTTAGTGTTTTAGTGAAAAATTTTCACTAAAAAGTCAGTGGACCCATTTTTATTTAGAAAGTTTTCCTAAAGTACATATCTAAATGATAATACTTGAATTCACTAAAAAGTTATACAAAATAGGATGAGGACTATTAATTTTATCTCTTCATAACAATGAGATAATTAGAAAAATATTGTTAGCACTTTATAAAAATATTTTGAGCCACTTTAGAAAAACAGACCTGTGCCATTTCCGAAAAAAGACTTCCGATATTTCAGACTTTTTTGCGTCTGTGGGCACATGTAGCCCCACACGTACATCTAGTGTGACCTAGAATATGCTAGATGTATAATTTGGACATATTAGTTTTTAAGTTATGTACATATTAAAGTAGAAAATCTAGAACATTCTGCTAGTATTCGAAACCAAGACACATCTGCTTCTCAGGGGTAAGAATACGATTATCTCGGGCAATAAATTATTGCATCAATTGCAATATTATTTATTGTATGACTATCTAACACCTGTTAAAACCCTGCTAAATTAGGTCAATGGTTTATGATAAGTGTGACGCCTAATAATAAAAGGCCCAATAGCCTGGTACTGTTAGCACCAGGCTGTAGGCGTTACAATTTTTAAGACAGTCAATTCACAAAGTATTATCTAGTCTTCAGTACCTAGCTTGCTTGCCATTTATTTCATTAAAAATAAACATAGCCACTATCATTATTTCACTATACACACTTCTAAGACCACGATAAATCTTTTGATATTCTAGACTAAAATTTTAACTTTGAACTAAACCATCTTGTATAGTCAACATATGCTCTTAGAACATACGATACAATGCCCCAACGTTCCAAATATTTACTTTAGACACGTTTTAAATGATAAAAGTCGTCGGTGGACCAAAACTCAGAGAATCCCATATAAAGAAAACTTGGGCTTTGATACACCAATATTATTTTTGTGTCAATACGATATACTCCTGGACAAAATTAGCGTATCGGTAAAACTTTTCATTATTTTATATTATTCATCCAAGTTTTAAATCTTTAAACATTGTATGTATGTATGTAGGTGGCCTAGGATATCCTCTGCCACTACTGATAAACAATTGCAATGGTTTGACTAATGTAAAGTTACATTTTGTAATTTTTTTGTTAATAATACATTTAATGCTGGTTAAAGTGATTTGTAAAATAAATAGCCAGTAAATTCAGTTATGCTAGTATTATTTTTAAATTTAATGTCATCAAGTGATCACTTTGTCCAGTACACTTGAGTAAAAGAAATGAATCATCCACACAACTTAAGAGGAGATGAAGCAGTGAAAGTGATAACCAGGGACGTAGCCAGCGATATGTGGCTAATTTGTTGGGAGTTAGACAGTCAACAATTATTCGAGAAGTTAAACGTTTCAATGAACTTGGAAGTTACTATAGAACTCCAAAACAAGGTCGTAAGAAGTCTATAAGTGGACGAGATGAGTGAAACCTTAAGAAGCAGGCATTCTATCAATTTAGAGTTAAGCAGAGCCCTAGTAACAGCTCAAAATGGTGCAATTTCTGGACGAACGGTCAGGAGAAGGCTGAAGGAGAATTCGACAGTAGAAAACCAGCTATTGCACCACTGCTCACTACAGAACATAGAGTTACTAGACTGCCTTTTCCAAAAGAATACGTAATTTGAACCATTGACGACTGGAAGCGAGTTTTGTTTTTAGACAAACGATAAGTCTTAATTCATCAGATGGACGTCAACAAGCCTGGCTTAGTCCAGGAAAGAGGTTGCTGCATGCAATATCCTAGAATCCCATTTTTTGGCGAATCAATAAAGGTTCTGGGGAGGAATTCGTTTCGATGGTCCCCCGAATTTGGTTCCTATATGGGGGAGATCCATGAAAGCATGCACCATCCATCCATGCAAGAAAGCACATTTCTACGTAGAAACATCGTAGAAAAACATGTGAGCCGTTTGTTGGGGACAATTTCATTTTTGTGCAGGGTAATGATCGGCCCCCCCACATTGCTAGAGATGTACTCGACTACCTTCGATTTCTGAATATTGTAATTATGAACTGACCACCAAAACGCCCAGATATAATATCACGTATGTAGGTGTTATGATTTGAATCTTCGAAAAAATAAAAGTAACTAAGTTTCACGATGCGTTAATTTCAAGAGTTTAAATAGAAACCTGCACGATTTTCTATAAACTCGTCTCGACGCGGCAATCTTTATTTAGCCAGTGCCGCAATGTTCCAGCTCTTTGTTAACGCGTTCTATAGTGACGTTCTCGAACCCCAGATGCATTCTTCTGCAACAGCGCCATACGTTGGTAGCTGCATAATATATCGGAGATTGCACACCTCACCTACATATCGAATAAAAAAAAAAAAAAACGGCAAGTCGATTTAAGTTGGATACGTTCTCGACGAGATAGGAAGTAATGCGCGCGGCACGTTCGCCTCGTCGGCCCCGAGAAAAAAGAGAGATGTGTATATGATTTGTTGTCGTGCCCGTGCTACACCGAACGAGTTTCTCCAGATTGCGGGTCGCTGAACCTGTTAGGCGGCTAACATTACATCGTTCGTATCGCTGCTGGTTTGTTATGCTGTCGCGAGTAGTATGCGAGAACCGGGTGTCGGAAAACTGGCAAGATGCGGTTGTGTTTATGTCTGTTTCGCCTCTATGCGAAACCGAGTCGGCCACCCGCGACCCGCTCGTCTTCCAGATTGTGCGTTATCCCGTTGGCGGCGCTGCCAAGTCTCCTTTATTTTCTCCAGATCTTGTACCTTTTGACATCTTCTTGTGGACAGCTGGGAGTGAGGTGGTTATATTACTCCTCTTTCTCGGAGATCACGTCTAGTACCTGAAGGATTAAGAATTAATATTGTAGAAATTGAGGGGTCGCTGGACAATTTTTGACTAGTAAATGAAAGAAAACACTTGAGAGTAACAAACTTTTACTCAGTAACAGTTTGTTACTCTTTAAGAATGGCATAAAAGCCGAAACAATTGTTAGAAATATAGTTTGCAATTTTTGTGTAACCTACCAAGTGTTTTCTTTCATTTACTAGTTAAATATTAATATAATCCCATAGTCTAGAGTGCTCTGTAGAGGTGAAATAGTACAACAAAATTGTTTTAATAAAGATAATAATAAAATGTCAATGTAAAAGCAAGTTTGATTTAAGGAACGTAACCTTAAATCTTATTATAAGTAATATTATAAAGATTATATTAATTATCCCTGTTATGTAAACCAGGTAGTTTTTTTTTTATCTAACAAACAATTTTATTAAAAAAAAAACAAACAAAAGAGAACAGGAAAAAATAATTTATATTTATGTAGACTAACAATAAAATCATAAGAGGCATGTAATACCTCTACAGTTGGAAAACACCTTTATTTTATAATATAGTGTGTCTCAGTTGAAACTATAGTTAAAGACTGTTATCTACAGACCATAAGACGTCAAACAAATTTTTAAACCTGCTTCAATGTGAGCATCTTGAAATTTCGTTCCACTTTCCTGGATAGCATCTCTTTAGGATCAAACACTACACATTTTATTTCTTGGTAATTATGAAAACACTAAGGTGCTGCCTGTAACTTGGATTCCGAACCGGTGAAAGCTGAAATCTAGTTCGAGAAAGAAAATAAAATTAATTTCTTCAGCAAGTAGAAAAAAACCGTGAATCGTTTTGTATATTTTATGTATTGTTAAGGAGTTGCCTGAGTATAGCAACAAGCGAATTTGTAAGCATGTATAGTAACAATCCTGAGTATAGTAACAAGCAATAGTAACAAAGTAAATAAACTTTGTTGAAAATAAACATTTTTAAAACCTTAAAACGGACTTTTCCGCATCTCTATCTCGAAATTAAGTGGCCAAGAAAAAGTAAACCAATACATAAATCCAGAATATGTATGTGTTTTATGCGACAGTTTTACGTTTATTATTTTTTTTTTTTTTTCAAATAGTCCACCATCGTGCTTTCTCATGACCCATGGACAGGGTGCGATGTGTCCTATCCACCTCACAATCAATAGATGTCGTCTGGTAGATGTCCCTAATCAGAATCAGTCGAAACGCTATCGATCCGACACGATTTAATTGAGTGATCGTACTAACAAAAAAAAATCTGAAATAGTCCACCATTGTACCTTCTCATGAGCCATGAACATGGTAGAGTGTATTCTATCCACCTCAAAATCAATAGGTGTCGTCTGGGAGACATCCCCGATTAGAATCAGTCAAAACCCGATGGATCCGACACCATTTAAGATTTTTAAATGCCGACGACAACAACGACACACACAACAAAATTTTTTAAAAACCATTTAAATAATGATTTTCTGTAGTTAACATTCCTATATGCGGATTTTATTTCTGGGAAATTTTTTGACTTAGAACAGAAGACGAGAACAAGTTTACTTAGTATTGCTAGTACATAGTTATCAGTTATTTTATGATTATTACAGTATTATTAAAAGGATGCACGATTGTCTATTTTATATGCTTCACGCGATGTGTACGGATAGACAGATATATGTATAACAGGAAAATATGGAGAAACAGTTATGTACCAATATATTATGCACAGAATAATCTAATGACATCTTATTACAGTGGAAACGAAGAATGTTATTTCTAATGTAATATTTTTTATTTTATCGATATTATTCCGCTATTTACGAACTTATGTATTTATTTTCAAGCTTACTAATTATAAAAATTGTTATCAATGCGACTATGGATGTTAATAACGAGTTGCCTGTATATATCTCTTGTACGGGTTAAAATAATGCAATAGTAAACAAAAATAAATCAAGTCTTGGTGTGTACATCCAGTATTTTGTGTTAAATTAAATTTATACATAACCTGGAGATCATTGTTTATCATCTTTCATTATCGTTTTATAACATGATATTATTAGTATTTCGTCTTATATTGCATATATTTTTCTTTAAACATATTAAATTCTGGCATCTTATCACGCTTATATTATCAGTTGTATTACAGTTGTTTACAGTAGAAGACTTTTAACTGATATTCACAGTGTCCTATCTCTTAAGGTAGTGGGGCGACATTTTCTATCGTCTAGATCATTTATGAAATATATTTAAATATTCAATTACACGTAACGTTTTCATTGTGTTGATTGTATTTGTAAATTAGTGTGTATTTGGTCAAAATATTATTCAATGTTAAAACTCAATGGTTGTTCGTTATCGTTCGTCATATAATTTATTGGTATTTTCATCAAATCTCAACGTTTACACAATAAATAGCATTGCAGATTATGTTTACGAAATAATGTTTATTTTCTTTCTATTTATATTAAAATGCAATTTACCTAAAATTAGTATTTTAAATGCCCTTCGATGGTGTAATACAAAAATTTATAGTTAATCAGTTATTGGTTTTATTTATTTATTCTGATATAAAAAAATATCTATGGGAGAAGGTTGGAACCTCGATATAGCAACAAGAGAGCAGGGTACCAGTTCTTCTGAAAACATCCAATAATATGCAACACTCAATGCCTGTTTCTTCAAATAAGTTTGCATAATCAGGAGATGATTAAAAAGTATCACTGTGTCCTGATGATGTCAGGTTGGCAGGCGAAATGCGCGTAGAATATCATATAATTTTTGTTGGTGTTTTGAGGGAAACTGGTCGTCGTTTTTATATAAAAAAATATCGCGAACTATGTTATGCCCTTTAGTATATTCCTTATTGTAATCTTGCTCATCTACAGGTATTTTTGACTAAGAAAAAAAGGTATGCATCTAATCAAGTAAAAAGATGCCTATCGACGCAAATATTTCGTATTTACATGCGAATATAATGGATGTATTCAATTACCATTAAGGAAAATTGAAAAGGAAATAAGAAAAGGATTGGGCACCGCGAATTCATATAACAAATAATTTCTCTATAAAAATAAATGGATATTTTACAATATCAATTTAATTATTTGTACGTGTATATATGCAACCATTATTACACTGACGCAATCAAGGGAATATTTGGTGCGTTATGGCCTACATAATACACGAACTGAGTTCCATTGTCGGATTATACGGTACGATTACAAATATTCGCGCGAGTCGTATTTTGATGTTATGCCGGCTCCACACTCGTGCCGCGAATCGCGACATGAATTCACGCTGCGATTCGCGCGCTAATTTTAAACGAAAAACACGCCCCTCCACACTCGCAAAATTCGCAGTGTAGTTCGCGCTTTCAACTAGTATGGACGTCGAAGTAGGTACTGCTACTTCCGTGGCGCTTTGTGCAATAGCGTACTACAATTACGTGTACATTAAAAATACAAGGCAAATAAAGAAAAAGTGGAAAAAAAAGAATTTTCGGTCTAATTATCACGACACCTTTTCGCCAGAGAACACAACCAGGCTGAATTCACGCCATCAGTGTGGATGCATTCGCGTTCGCGCCTCGTAAACAAACGTACCGCGAACCCTTTGTCGCGGGTATAGAAAACCGACTCTGATCGGGGAACGTCGCGAAGCGCGAACGCGAAGATGCGAAAGCCTCTATACTCGCGTTCGCGCTCTTTCGCGAATATTCGCGTCGCGAGTGTGGAACCGGCTTTATGTTATTAGTCCTGGCCTACACACAAGGTCGTCAATTATGAAGAATAAAGAAAATAATTAAAGACCACGATGTCCTCAAAATATAATGTGGTCACATATTATTTGTACTATTATGTGTACTTCATACAACAACAATTGTGAAGAATATTTAAATTTAGCTATTAATAGACTATATTAATTATATGGTTACGAAAGACGATTTTTAACGATCTATGACAATTTCTTTGCACATGCAGGGTGCGCAAATAACAACATTCATAGGGAATCTCGAGAACTACAAATCTCAATAACTACAGTGGATGTTATTATTGTTTATAAACTTCAACATTTGTTTGAATATAAATAATCGTTTGACTATAGCTTAGCGAAAAAGAGAAAATACACGAATTGGATTTTGATTCTATTTAGTTCTCATTTAGACACAACCTAAATTAATTGAACCTGGACAGTAAGACAAAAAGTATTTATGTGAAAAGGTCATCACTTGATTGGAATGTTTTTGAAGCGTTAATTAGAAAGACCAACTTGAAATAATTGTCGTCTGTTGTGTCTAGAACAATTACATTACGTAAAACCTAATTAATTGTCGTAAGTAATATGAAACTCGAAATACCATTAAATGATCATTTAAATTGCGTCCTTGAACAGAATATTACAGAAAGAATAAAAAAGTAGTCGTTAGTTAATGTAAAGCAATTTAAACATATTATAACAAATATAATATGTTTAAATATAAGAAAAGTTAACGATCATGTACATACGTATGTATGTGGTCGATTAATAAATGATATCAACGGCAATAATCAACTTTTGTAAATGGAACTGTAGACCTTTAAAACCTAAACCTATAAAACTAATTGTAAACAATTGTTTGACTTTCGTGATTTTAAATAGTTGTTTCAATATTCACGGACTGATTAATAATAAGATAATTAGTCATTTTTATTTTTATCACTATTAGGTATGTGTTTAAGTAATTGCTTAAGGCTTGATTGATTTATTCTGACAATAACACATTTTTTTTAATATTTCGTACGTGTGGGTATTCTCTTCGTCATAATTTGCAGTAATTGTCTAGCTATCTGAAATGAGTAAGATCTAAAAATTATAAATTTCATATATACATATGTATACTCGTATATTCATTAAATATATGTATTTAAGATGACGTTTTGAATGTGCGAAGATGTGCCAATATACTTCAGTGCAGTCTCAAGTTAATTTAAGTGGTTTGATATAGGGTTAGGTTGGATAATCAAGAATTTTCAGGACGTACAGTGGCCCATAAATCTCCGTACATATGCGAAAAATTTTAATAACGTAAACCTTTGTCATGGATCGTACTATATTACGCAAATTGGGTAACATATGTTTAATTTAAATATTTATTGATGTAACATTCTTCCGTATATCTAAAAATTAATGATGGAAACTATTTTCGAAAATGTACCCGTATTTTCACATTTAGAAAGCTCCTCTTAATACACTAGGCGCAAAAATTAAGGGATGTAAAGAAATTCTAATTTTTTAGGTGATTTTCATAGGGCTGTAATTTGGAGCAAAATAGTCGCAGAGCAATTTTACGAAAATCAAATTGAAGCTCAAGTTTCTAGTTCTCAGATCTTGAGTTCAAAATTTCTTACTATCAGCAGTTTTGGAGTAATCATAAAGACTATCTGAAAAGAAAAAATCCAAATTTATACTTGCCTTTTAAGAGGTCCACGGACTTTAATAATTGTTTTTTCAGTGATTTCATCATAATTTTTTTTTAGATAGTGTTATTTATTCTCTCTAATTTGAGCGGTCTAAAAGCCTTGTACGATGATTTCGCACAAGATGATTCGTTGAGTTATCGTTCACAGAAAAAAGTCAGTTCTGATTTTTTTAACATTTTTTCCCGTTTTTTATTTATAATTAACATTTTTTGATACAACAAAATATGGATTATTAAATGGACTAAAAATCATTTTCACTTCAAAAGATGAATAATGAAAAATTTATCCTTAAATTGATTTTTAGTAAAAACGACAAATTCTATCATTTCGAACACAATGAAAAAGAAATTGCAGCGCTTTGAAATTCTCAGGGTTCCTTTGGAATATTTTGAGGTTGAAAAGTAACAATCAACATCCTTAGTCTATCCATTATTTGCAAAGTTATGCCAAGTTAAAGAAATATCCCTAAATACACGATTTTTTTACCTCTTTTATTTCTCAAGTAAATCAATTAACAAAGCTAATAAATAATAATAATAAGTCAAAACTGACTTTCTTGTTTTGAACAACGATAACTCAGCGAAAAATCATCGTACACGACTTTTAGACCGCTCAAATTAAAAAGAATAATAATAACTCTATTATGTAATCGCTGAAAAGAATTTATTGAAGTCCGTGGACCTTTTGAAAGACAAGCAAAAATTTTAAAAATGTTTTCCAATGGTTTTCTTACGATTACTCAAAAACTGCCGATGGTAAAAAATGTTTAACTGTTTAGTTCTGAAAACTAGAAACTTAGAGCTTCAATTTGCTTTTAAAATTGTTCTGCTACTATTTTTCTCCAAGTTACAGCCTTTTAAAAATTACCTAAAAATGTATTCATCCATCATCCATTGGGATACTTTAAGTGATCACGAATGTACTCTATACTTATATACAGTGCTATTCAACAGTCCCCTCCCCCCCTCTTATCTTTGGAACGATTATACATAAACTAGTGAAATTTGGTAACTGGATATTAAGGGTTGTAAACTTCCCTACTAGTGATGATAGATGACGTATGCGTCAAAGATGACGTCACAAGGTCATTGTGACCAATAATTTTAAATGGAACCCTATGGCAAGCGACACCTCTTTTAAAAGGTATCGAAAAAACCTATTCGATGATACTAATATTGTGTCTGTTTACGGCAGTTTTGACAACTGGCTTTCAAAAACCGCAAAGCTGTGATGAATTAAATCAGTTAATAATAAAATTTTAAATTCAAGCTCCGCCACTGGATAGTTGGATAGTAAATAATCTGACGTTTTTGCAAGTCTCCCCAATTTGATGTTTTTTTAGCTGTCAAAGTTTTTATACATTTAATAATTTGTGTATTGTTGATCGAACGTTTAATTGTTTTAGTACCTTGTGGTAATTTTAGAATATTTGTACATTCAATAATTTGTTGTGAGCTGAACGTTTAAGTGCCTCAAGAAGAGAAATGGTACGTGTTTTAGGTGATAAAGCAGCAGCGATCCTAATACTTGGTGAAACTGGGGAAAATATTCCTACAGCAGAACGCATTTTTACTGAAAGGTTTCCCGATCGCCCAGTTTCGAGGACGTATTTGAGAGAGCTTCTACGTAAGTTTAAAACAACGGGTAGTATTAATGATGCAAAACGATCTGGCAGACCACAAATTTCTGATGAGAAAAAAATTGATATACTGGCAGAAGTAATAGTAAATCCTACTTCTTCAACAAGTCAAGTTGCATCAACCTGTGAAGTCAGTCAAAGTACAGTGCACAGGGTGTTGAAAAAAACAAATTTCACCCATACAAATTAAAAATGGTTCATCAACTCTCAGGACGACGATCCAGACCGAAGACTGCAATTTTGTGAAGATATAGAGACTAAAATTAACCAACAGCCAGGCTATGTCAAAACAATTTGTTTTAGTGACGAAAGTACTTTCTATCTAAATGGAAATGTAAATACACAAAACGTGAGATATCGGAGTGACGCAAATCCTCACATGTTTCGTGAAACACATACTCAGTATCCCGAGAAGGTCAATGTTTGGGCAGGTATACTGGGAAACCACATCGTTGGGCCTGTTTTTTAAAATACCAACTTAACCGGTGGGGTGTATCTGCAGATGTTGCAAAATGCAATAGAACCGTTAATCCTTGAAATTTTGGAAGATAATCAAGATGAATTCGACATTTTGGAAATAACATTCCAACAGGATGGTTCTCCTCCACACTATTACGGTGCAGTAAGACGGTATTTGGATGAAGAATATCCTGGTAGATGGATTGGACGACGAGGTTCAATGGAATGGCCGCCTCGATCACCGGACCTCACACTTTTAGATTTTTTCTGTGGGGGTATCTTAAATCAAAGGTTTTCGCCACTCAGCCTGACAATATTGATGTTTTAAAACAACGTATTGTTACAGAATGTAGGGCTATTTCCGCAGACACATTTGAAAAAGTACGAGAAGAGTTTCGCAATAGGATGTTTTACTGTCAGGAAGTAGATGGAGCTCACTTCGAACAATTACTATAAGTAGGTACTGATTCTTGAATCTATAATTAAAATTATTATCCAAGTTTACTGATTACTGATTTAATCCATCAAAACTACCATAAATACAAACAATATTAGTATCATTGATACTAATATTGTTTCACGTTTTTCGATACCTTTTAAAAGAGGTGTCGCTTGCCATAGGGTTCCGTTTAAAATTATTGCTCACAATGACCTTGTGACGTCATCTTTGACACATACGTCATCTATCATCACTAGTAGGGAAGTTTACAACCTTTAATATTCAGTTACCAAATTTCACTAGTTTATGTATAAACGTTAAAAAGATGAGAGGGGGGGGGGGAGGGGACTTTTGAATAGCACTGTATAACAAAACTATACCTCGTCTTGATAAATGATTACTGGACTTTCCATATCGCAATTACTTAAAAAAATGTATTGCAATAATTTGTTAGTATACATATGTAATTTCACTCACATAAATATAGGTAACAAAAAAATGTAATTAAAGGAAACCTTGCGAATAACTTGTTTTTAAATAGGTCTTAACCATAACGTATGTTTATTACCACAAAAATTATGCCATAATTAGGTTGCATTTTTTCCAACGCTGCGTCGATAAGTGTAATAGTTTTGAAGCTGATTGGAGTAAGCGATGAATGAACAGATTAATTGAAAACCATCGTGTACAGACAAACTTACAGTTTGTCAAGAATAGGAACAAGTCTCAAAACTACGATGTCTAACCGCCCACGAGGTGCGCAGTAAATAGTCTAGTCTTTCCTCAGTCGCATTGAGACCTTTGCAGAGTGAATATCGATGAATATATATGTACACAAAGTTCGATCTGGCCGTGCGTAAAGTGCACCCTTTTCCATCTCAATGCTGCCTCACTGTTTTACGCATACCTAGAGAATCTCACACTTTTTCCTATTTTTAACGAGCAGTATTCTGTCTAATCTGTGTTTAAATCTAACGAAAGAACAATATTTCTAGGTTCCGTACACAAGAGTTACATTTGGCACCCGCATAAAGCCACTGTAGTGTAAAAGTTATTATCCATTGCCTTTGAGAAACGATAGAACTACCGTCACCGGTTCAATAATTTAAATAATGACAACCTTTTGGACAAAAAGTTTTTTTACTAATGAAACGTGTCACAAAAATATCGTACCTGGTCTGCAAAGAATCTTCAGGAGAGAATTAAGTTTTACACCCTGTGAAGTTTGGATTTTGGGTGACTATATCTCTATATCTTTGGGCGAATAATTGGGCAGATTTTTTATGACGATACCATAAATGTTGAACGGTATCGAATAGATATTCTAGAATATTTTATTAGAACAATTGCATAACGAAGATTGATTTAAACAAGACGTAACCAGCTCACATTGCCGCAGTAACCGATGATCACCGAATGAATAGGCGTAACCTGTGGCCTCCACGGTCACCCGATTTGACACCATCAGGTTTTTATTTATTTGGATCATAAAACAATCTGTTTATGTAAATCGTTTGCACGCGCTTTAATTTTTGAAGGATGCAATTTCTAATAAAATTAGAGATATTACAGAAAATTAATTACATAATGTTTTATATAATGTAAGAAGACAAAAGTACACCTCTGTTTATCAAATGAGGGCAGGTCTTTTTAGCGTTTAATGTAAAGAAATATTGTTGCTGTTACTTTTGTCGTTCTTACATGTATTGTTAATAAAACGTGGCGCATGCCGTATTTTGTGTTGTCATTTGTAAATTTATTTCTCGAGAAAATGCACTACAGAAGTAGGGGTTGGCTAAAATTTTCAGGCTGAGGGTAGTTTGTCTTCTGGCATTATATGTTGCGTATTTAAAATAGAAAATACTCATATTTGTCTAGCGACGTGTCTGTCATTACAACATACTTGACGTTTTCTTTAGTTGGGTTGAGCTGAGTTTTTTATTATTTATCCGATTATTTTCCATTATTGCAATACTCAAGAGTTTGTAATGATCTACAAATCGTTCTCGTTCGAACTTGGATTTTACTGCAATCAAAGCTGCGTAAATGTTTTCAAGTGTAGGTATAAAATATAATTTTAAAAATAGTTTATTTTCTTGTAAATTGCATTCTACATAGTATAGTTATGTATACAGCTATAATTTAAAGCTATAGTATTATACAGCTATAATTTAAAGCTATAGTATAATTTAAATCAAACCAAAACGTCCCATACACACACCAACATATGTATATACCAAAATCCGATGTAAAAGTAGATAATTCCCTTATTCTGCTAAAACTACGAGTACATATAGTTTATTTCATCGCTATTTGCCAAATAAAAATTCTCAAAACATAACCTTGGATTGTTTTTATGGCTAGGCTCAGGTAGACTCTTTCGTTTATAAGCAAGATAAGAGTTTTTTATTTGGTAAATAGCGGTGAAATGAATAGTACCGGGTTAGTCATCTAAAATTGACCCCTCCTTTATTTCTCTTAATTTCAATCGAATCGAAAAATTCAAAAAAGTATTTTACATGATTTTTTATAAATTTTTTTAATATTTAAACAAATTTTCAAAAACTGCAAATTGAAAGGGGGCGAAATTTTTTTTTATTTTTTTTAAATGGAACACCCTGTATTTTTTTACTTAAAAAAGTTACCCACAGTTTTCTGATCACAAAAATATATAATTGTTGTATCTTGGTAAGTATAGTTCTTGAGATATTCATACAAATATATAGTCACATCACAGGAATAAGTTTGGTATAAGACCATAAATCAGGAGAGCTATGAACCGAAATGATTTAAAGAAACAATAACGCTTCGTTTGACAGTTATGTTATGTTATGTTTGACTTATGTTTGATTGTTATATTATTAATACGCTTTAAGTTAAGTTTTAATGCACTTGTTAATATTTCTAATATATTGATATGGGATATTCATCAGTCGAAAGGAAAGAAATATTAGAAATTTACTTAACCAGCAATAAAAACAAATATATAGCTAAAAGAGAATATGCAAGAAAATATCCTGAAAGATGCGTTCCCTCCAAGAACGCTTTCTCTAATATGTATCTCAAGTTTGGGGACAGCGAATCCTTAAAAGATAAGAAACGAGAAAGAAAGAAGCCCAAAACAGGAGAAGATATGGAAATGGACGTTTTAGTTTTTTTTACCGAACACCCCAATAAATCTACTAACGCTGCTGCAGAAGAATTTAATATTTCTCTAGCAAGTATAAGACGTATATTAAAACGTCACAAATATAAGCCTTATAGTATTTTGCCAGTTCAGCTTTTAACTGATAATAACTTTGCCGACAGAAGAGCTTTTTGTAGAGAGATGATTGAGAGAGCAGAAAATGACAATAACTTTTTAAAAAACTTATTTTGGACCGATGAAAGTAGCTTTTCAACGGCTGGACTTTTTAATAGGAAAAATGCACATTATTGGGCGCCCGCAAATCCACATATTATAAAAAAGATAAAAACCCAAGGATATAATACAGTAAATGTGTGGTGCGGTATTCATCAAAATACAATTGTGGGTCCCGTATTCATTAATGGGTCCTTGAATGCAGTTCAGTATTTGAATATTCTTCGGGGTGAAGTAGAGAACTATTTAGATAATATTCCCCTTGCAACCAGGAATTCTGTTATTTGGCAATAGGATGGTGCTCCTCCACACTCTGTACGGAACGTAACGGAATATTTAAATGACAAATATCTATTTTAGATGGGAATACACGGTCCTATACATTGGCCTGCTAATAGTCCAGACTTGAGTCCTTTGGACTTCTTTTTGTGGGGAACACTAAAACAAAACATATACGAAAATTCGGTATATAATAACTCGGATGAGTTGAAGAACTGTATCAGTCAAGAAATAGAAAATTTGCGGCAAAATGTTCATTTATTTGAAAACGTTAGAAATGAATTTATTAAAAGATGCCAACTGTGCCTTGATAGAAACGGAGGATACGTGAAGAACATATAGATATGTTTAATTTTAATAAAGTTCATTGATTTATGTTATTTATTGTTGCGCATTGTTTTTTTTTTATCATTATTTCGTTATTTATGTTTTGTGTTCATTAAACTTTGTTGATGTCATTTTAAGAAAGGTTTATTTGTTTATTATAATTATTATGTGTTGCCGCATCAAAGAATTTTCATATTTTTTTTCTTATAAAACAAGATGTGTCGTTATATCTCAAACTTATTCCTGTGATGTGACTATATATTTGTATGAATATCTCAGGAACTATACTTACCAAGATACAACAATTATATATTTTTGTGATCAGAAAACCGTGGGTAACTTTTTTAAGTAAAAAAATACAGGGTGTTCCATTAAAAAAAAATTGTTCGCCCCCATTTCAATTTGCAGTTTTTGAAAATTTGTTTAAATATTCAAAAAATTCATAAAAAATCATGTAAAATCCTTGTTTGAATTTTTCGATTCGATTGAAATTAAGAGAAATAAAGGGGGGTCAATTTTAGGTGACTAACCCGGTACATTTTTAAACTATTACATACACAACTTGCAAGTATCTCAAATTTGATCACCTCTATAAGTAATCGAACTTCCTATATTAGACATATCAACTTATGGTTGACAATACCCTGAGCCAAGTTCGTAATATCCTCAAAATCATAACTGCAATCTATTGTATTGATCACTCTTTGAGACTAAGAGAAACATTTGATTATTTGTTATCTTTTGTACACAATATGATAATTTACTTATAAATAAATCGGATGGATTTTCGCTTCAAATTGTACCGTATGAGTCATACCGATTGTTTCGGCTTAAAAAATGTCGAATGTAAACAGGAACGCTCACATAGGATGTAATGTTTGTATTCATACAAGATTACTTGTTAATATATATTTTTTCCTTGAAAAGTAAATATGAATTATGGAAGCTGCTTCAAACCCGATTTTTCATCTTAATTTATACGAATATGTTTGATCACGTGTTGGGGACGTGTACCCAAACCTTAGGCTAGTGTATCTGAAATGGACAGGCGTTAAACAACGGTGCAAAATAAATAAAATAAAATAGTGCTGCTTTATTAATTCACTTTATTTTTAATGAAGTGAAGTTTCCGTGGCACGTGTTAAAACAACCTTACTCGATTCCTTAAACAAATACAGTTAGGCACGAACTTTGCATACATACTTAAAATATGGTCGATAAATTCCAGTTCAAAGTATAGTAAAAGAAGAATTATTAATTATCATGTTATTAATAACGAATATAAAACGTGTTTTTTTTTTATTGTGAGTTTAAATTTACGAGTCATCTTATCTGTCAATCTTAATAGTTGTTGCCAACTGAATGGTTTGAAAATGTTAGTAGGCATCACCAAACATGTGAGCGGCCTATAAAAATCTTTATGAAGCGGCACATTCAATAAGGGCATTAAAACTTTTGGTGTATGAAAATAAATACGTATTAATTCCACTCTATATAAAGTTGCCCTTAAATGGGGACTGTTACAACTTGTAGTTTTATGGGTAAATTCTTCTGCCCCCACCATCTAAAACCCCAATAACGCCGCCTGGTGGATTATTTACAGCCGCAGCCGGGCCGAGGGATTGACGCCTGACGAAGTTTGGGGACTCCCTCGACCGCCGGCATGGCTAACGCGACGATCAGGAAATTAAGTCCTAAAGATTTACTTTCTCCGCCCGGCCAGCGTGATACCATTATAATCCGGCAACGCCGCCGGTCGCACGCTCCGGTCGCACCACTCCCAACTCGATACTTGGCCGGCTGTCATCCAGTTCCATAAACACGCTGTTGCCTAGCGCGACGACGGCTGCGCTGTTGTCGTTTTCTTGCGGGGAATTTACATGCCGGCAACATCATCGAGTCGATCACGACCGCCGTGTAACGATACGACCATTTTTTACGCGGCGAGTTAAATAGACGTTAATCTTTGACGCGATCTCGCCACGCGGTAACTCCCATGGCCGATTTTCATTGGTTTTTATAGGGCCACTACTAACGATGTGCTAGTCAGATTACGCACGTTAATACCGTCAAGACTCACAACTTAATATTGATGTTGATGTGATCCTACCTTGGTGGATCGGAAATTAAAAAGTAATACAGGTCGTCAAGAATAGAAACAAGTCTCAAAAACTGTGATATCGGACCGCCCACGAGATACGCAGTAAATAGCCTGGTCTTTACCCAGTCGCACTGATACCCTTGCAGAACGAATATCGATGAATATATATTGAATATGAATATACACTGGCCGCGCTTAATATGCATTCTTTTCCCTCCGAATGCTGCCTGCTCACTCTTTCTTCCACGCACACATGGGAATCGCACACTGTTTCCTATTCTTGACGAGCAGTACCTAAAATTATGTAGCACGCTACATACTATGCGTGACATACTAATATGTAATGTACATTAATTCAGAAGTGGGATGTTTGTCAACAAACAATTCCTAACATTTACGTAATGTCAACACCTTTGGTGCATATAAAAGAAGAACTTTTGTGGAATGTAGCGAGTGATTCAAATTCGGCGCGATTTAGAGTTTTCCAGAGTTACAATGGATACAGCGTTTTTAAAATGTGCTCCTTAAACTCCTGTATCTCACTATTTAAGTTGATGCGATGATAAAAACATTGCTAAGGCTGGTTTTTAAATAGATACATTATAAGTTGAATTTTTTAAGGAACACTGTATCTTATTACACCATTTAATTACAATTTAAATATATTTTGCAATGATATATAATGCATGATATGTTTTCACAAAAAATACAAAAAAATTATTACTAATATTATCAATAGAATATATGAATTTATCGGAGATGCCATGGAAATTTGTAAGTTATAAAGGAAAAATGGCAAATCTCAAAACATGGCAGAATACCAGTAGTAAAAATTAGGTTAATGACGAAATAGTAAAAAAATAAAAACAAGACATCAGGTTACGTGTTAAAATTTTTTTCCATTAACGTTGTGCATTTTTGACATCTTACATAATGTATTGCAATTCTTATTATAATAGGTGTTATCATGTGAAATGTAGCTAATGTCCTAACTTGCAGCATATTCTCTCTGGATATTATGGACCCGTCTCCGTAAGTGGTGTTTTTTAAATATTCCTAAAGGCAAGAATCTGGAGACTTAGCTGGCTACAAATAGGACCATTATGTCGTAAAAAGTATAACTGATTGTGTCGTTAAAGGGTTACACCACCTGGCGCTCGAGAAAATGGGTGTATTTTTTTTTTTTTTTGGCGCAGCTATTAAATATATTATTTTACGAGTATCCGAATCTTGTCCACGAATTTGAAAATAGTAGCTTCGAGAAGAACTTGAAAAAAAGAACGAAGTATCGCGTCAGCGTTGTACAGCGTAACCAAATACCTTTAGTATAAAAAAGATACCTGTAATGTGCAATTCCTAAACCTTACATGAGGTCTTCCATTGATGTGGCAATATCCTCAGACTCCTTTTGAGCAGCTCTTTCTTTGGCTCTCATGTTGGCTATAGATGGGCATTCAAGTTCTCGGATAATCAGATGTCGAATTTTAATTTTCGTAAGGTTAAATGCTTAAAATATTCTTAAAAGTGTAAACAATTAATCTAGCCAAAAAAAAATATATAGATAGATATATCCATTTCAATACTGCGTATTTAAATGGACCACCGCATGCCAGTTATGGCCCGGGACACCATCAAGTTGAAAACATGTTATTTGGTACTGTCTAGAGGGCATATTATCAATCAAACTACTTGGATTTGTAGAGTATTAGGGAAAACAGCAGCATTTAAAGTTACTGTGTGGTAGGTAATGTTGTGCTAATTGGTTTTTCTTATGGTAAATCCAAATCATCCTTATGATTTACTGGAGCTGTTACGTATGGATTTTCTTCAGAGCAGTATTACACCCATAAAATATTCCATTTGAACATTTGATGGGTATGTTTTTGAAATACATTCAATGGCATAAAATTATCTTTCGGCCCAAACTGGCCCAAATCTATAATTTATTTTAATACAAATACTTGATTTGTTACTGATCTTGTTCTTCCTAAATCCGGGTTGTCATTAAACTATTTTCATTTCCATTACTTCACCAATTCTGTTCTTAATTGTAATGGCCACGATTTTATATATCCATGAGAGATATCATATTTTCTTACAAAGGATGCGACGATGTTATTCGTACTGTGGTCCGGGGTCGCGGACTAGACCCAGTATTGGTCATTGTATGCTTGAGTCTCAACGTGGGAGTTTGACACCGCTTCCCGAGCATGGATGTGTTTGTCTTTATGTGTAACCTTCCCCTCTACAGCCTGAGTCTTTAGGGAAAGGAAGTCGATTTCTGTGTGTCGAAACATCTTTTAAAAACCCATTCTTTAAATTTCTAATACATTCCTTTCCACCTTTTAAACCACCAGAATTAGCAATAATTTTCCTCTTAAGTTTTTCAACACCGATGGCATAACAACATTATATTCAATTTCAAATATAATGTACCAGGATTCCCCTTCTTGTTGCATAACATCCCCAAGTCGTTGCCGTAAAATGTTCTTTTCCCGTTAATGTCAGCATCTTGTTCTTTCAAAATTGTCTTTAACTTAATTACTTGGAGTGCCTCCAATGTTTTTTGTAGCCATTTTACACTTGTTTCACTTATGTCTCACAATTTTAAGTTTATGATACAACACACATATTAATTTGATCCTTAACATCTTCTCATTCACTTCCATCAAGGGAATCTTCCTCAGTTGATAGGACGATCCCGAGCTGCAGTTTTAAAGGTTCTAAAAACTCGGCGGAGCTAGACCGCTACAATAAATCGAGACGGAAAACCTCTTTTTTTTTACCCGGCGTCGTCGGCCGGATAAAAGTCCACCACACAGCACGTTGCTCTTGGCTCTGGTGTTAGCGGCAAGTCGTGAGGTCTGTTCGTACTCGCGTTCACGACAGATTCCACAATTCACGATTCGCGAATGTTTGCGCCAGATGGACTTCATCTCCAATGCCCGACGAGTCTGCGTGAGGACGACGAGACCGACGTCTGAGGAACATTCACTCATGATGGTGTGGAGCGGAACTGAACAGTGATCGGATTCGGCTGTGACTGTGAGTTACGAAATAGAGTTTCGACCGCCTCGTTAGTTACATGTGCAATAGGAAATGAAATGGTTCGACGACGCCTCCCATACGGAAAATGGGAAAACGGCAGTGGACTGCGTTAGCACTCTGATGCATAAGTGACCGATTAAACGTTGCGTATAGCGTAAGCTATAACAACATTTACAAAAGATGTGTTGACGATTGCATTATTTGTATACTAAAAAAAATTAACTATACGGTTAGTGCTTTCAATAAATTTCATTCAGAACTGCAATTCGCCACTGAAATAGAAACAAAAGAAATAATTAGATATAACAATCCTATATAACGAAGGTGAAAATAATTAAATAAATTGGTACACGAAATATTACTAAAAGGTTTTTAAAATATTTTTCCTGCATATAAAACTGAAAGAAATAACATCACATTATAACAAACCAATAAGTATAAATTACCAACAACCTTTTGCAAGATTAAAACAAAAAATATCAAACTAACAATGAAATGGAATCAAGGGCACCCTGCAAAACACCACTATGTATATTTATAAATATAAAATAATAATATAAATGCCCTAAAATAACGTGAGATATAATTTTAATCAGTAGGAAATACAAGGTTTTAAATGAAATGAACGGTTCATCAAATACATATTGCATCAAAGATATCTAAATTTAAATTTGCACACCTAATAATTGTGAATGAAATTTCAAAAGCCTTAGTGTTCATTACACTTAACTATTTAACTTCACACTCAAAATGTAGACAACAATTACAAGACACGCGGTGAAACAAAACCAAATTCTTAACTGTAATAATCGTACTTTAGGAAAAAAGATAAATTACTACCGACAAACAATACACGAAATACTAAATACAAAAAAATTAAGGGAACAAACAAATTTCGTAAATTTTCAGTGATTTTTGTATTGCTGTAACTATGAAAAATGGTCGTATTGGTATAAAAGAGAGACATTTTGAAACATGGAATTTGTAGTTTTGATATCTTCTGGCAATTCAAATTAGAGAAAAAAAGAAAAAATATTTTGAAAACATTTTTTTTTCGATATTTGTTTTCCTTAATCAATTTCCACTTCGGAAATTAGGTCGATGTAGGGTCTGCTGCTCCTTCGGTTCCACCGTTTGCCGCACCTTTAGTCCTGCTATTTGCAGCTCCCCCGATGTAGCGGCGGACACAATAATTTTACGAATGAAAATTAAATCCAAAATAACTATAGTAAGCGAAATTGTGAACAAAGTAAATACATTTTCTTTGCATGTTGTTAATCAGTAAATGATGTTTCAAAGCAATAATCTTGTTTCTCTAATACTGAAGTAGGTTGGAACCTTTGGTGTGAAGATAACACTAACTTGGTTTTCCACAAAACACCAAAACACTACACTCGACGCGCGTTTCGCCAACAAAGTTAGCATCATCTGCAGATGATTAAAACTTATGCCAACTAGTTTTAATTATCTCCAAATGATGTCAACTTTGTTGGCGAAATACGCGTCGAGTGTGGTGTTTTGTAGAAAACTAAGTTAGTGTTGTTCTTCTAAGTCTTTTCAAATCTTTGATCGACGTTCGATGGATTAATTTGAAAATTTACAAGGCTTTTGGGAATATAATAAGCTTCCCTACCGAGATTCTCATTGATCGAAAATTACAAAAACAGGAAACTAATGAGATAACGATTTTTCATTGACCTCTTAAAATGTTGTTCATTTTCTATTGCCATAAACTCAAATCGCCCAGTGTATTTATTACGTGTTTATTTAGTTTCATGTACAAATTAATGAGAAAAAAATGTGTTTATCCTATTTGGTGCCTAAATCTATTTGCTTGGTAATCGCTGCATATAATAGCTATCATTGGGCCCATCCTCGTTCTATTGCTGTTTGCCAGGGATGCAAAAAATCGCAGCTTAAAATCCATTAGCTTCTTAAATCTTAAAGCCGACTCTCATATTTAATTAAGCATTATTATACAGACATTTTAAAATACAGTTCGTATTCCTTCAGTATTGACGAAGATAAAAGGGTAGACTAGTAACGCATCTCGGTTTGGGTACAATTATGATAATATCTGGACAGTGTGCATCAATAATAGAGATATGACTAACCCTTGATTTGGGCAGGTATAAAAAAGATGCTACTACTATAGAGTAAATATTTCATATAACAAAGCTAAATGTTTTCAGGTTCTCGTTTTATCTACCTTTGTGAACAAAATTGTTATATTTTAATAAGATAGTAACAAATTTTAAGGAAACTACATTTTTGCTGTTTTATTAAAAGAGAAACGCTTGGTGTAGTAGAAAACATCACTAAGATTATTTGGTATGAAGTACTAAAGTATGGAATAATTCTCAAGGAAAAGCTAATCAGAGAGGCAATTCATATTCATATACAGGAAACATCTAATTATAGCGATCATTCAGCAGTCACACAATTAAACACACTAACAATATTTCCTTTTTTTATTTCAGTAATAGTTATTGTTCTTTTATACGTCTTATAAGACTATTTTTCTTAAATTGTTGTTAGTTATTACATTTTTGACTAGTAAAATTACTTCTTCCTATGTTTTCAACTACATAGACATACATATGTATTTGGTTGAAATAAAATTTCTTTCGAGGCTCGTATTTACATTTAGGCGAGCTGAACCGGTTTTATCCAGACTACAGTGTACATAGTGGCGGATTATCGTAGCCATAACATTCGAAGGAGATATTGGAAATATAACCATGAGCACCAGAAGAAATTGAAAATGTAGCAGTGAGTGGTTCGTTGCAAACAAATAGACTATGCTCTAATTCAGATCATAGCAAGGACGCATGTAGTACATGCGTCCTAGTTAGCTTATATTCGCCGAAGGACGTGACGGAGTAAGGAGGGAAACTTAGTGGGCGAAGCTTAAAGTGAACCTTCTAGTTGTAATTTCTGTTCGGTGGTATAGGCAAGGAGAAAGAGAAACTGCTTTCAAATTCGTGTCGTTGCATCCTTCGTGGTTGGTCCCTCGTTCATGCAAGGGCAGTGAACGCGGGATTTTACGTAGACAAAAATGCTCCAGGATCATGTGTTGATCCTATGCTCCGTTTATTGATCCTGATTTCGTATTCATGCACGATAATCTGTGACTGCACATGGCAAGGGTTTGTGTTGAGTACCTGAATGAAGTCCATTCAGTTATGAACTGGCCAGCGCATAGACTGGATTTAGATGTCATAGAACGTCTCTGGGACTATCTTAAAAGAACCGTGAAATGATATTAGTCAGTGTCACACAACTTACATTAGCTGGAACGTGTTGCTCATCGGGATTGGGAAAATATTCTTCAGTTCATCATTGAAAATTTCATTAAAAGTATATCACGGCCGATTCAGCCTATTATCCGAGCTAGAAGTGCAGCACAACCTACTAAGAATCAGCTAACTTCATTTTATTCATTTCAGGTCTTTGTTTTCCTTAATAATTAAAAGACCTTCCATCCTGAGAGTCTTTTTTAATTTTTTTCTGGAATTAGTCCAGTTAATTCGTTAACTAGTTAATAAGTTAATAACGAAACGATGTTTAAAATTGCATTTTTAATATAACTATGACGAAATAACGGTTGACATTACATTGGAACGCTTTATATCGAAATTTTTAAGAGGTGCGATAATTTTGAACAGCAGTGTATTTATATAGATATATCAAGTGGCGAAATGAATCAATGTTGACTAATATCGTAGCGAAATGATTACATTATTATTAGAGCTGTCCACTTGGACGCCTCATTAGTGGTGACGCTATATATAAAGCAACCGTGTGACATCTAAAGATGTAACATTTGCATAGTTAATATGATCTCTACCTTCAATGTTACTTATTAAAACGCTACCTTTTTTGCCCCAATCGTGTAAGAATAGGCGTTGTGAGTTCTAGAATACCAGGACACGGTTTATGAAATTCCCGAGTGCATTTGAGAGATTTTGTAACGTAGTTAGTATCAGATGCTCAATTTCTTTGCTAGTACATTTTTCTAATAGTTTACACACTAATAAGTAGGCAGATGACGGTCGAAGCGGATTAAGTGTACGTACTATAAACGTCGATCATATAATTTTATTTTACAATCAGTGTTATCTTGTCCATGGCTAACCACAATTTTGTATTGTATTGTATGATTTTGTATTTGGGATTTAATATTATTTTCAGTCTCTCTCTTACCTTTCAAACAAACAGTACAACCTCATAACCTCCATTTTTAAAATTTCTATAACAAAATAACACCAAGGGCATTTATTTTATTAGGTCTCTGTAAAGTTTGGTTGTTTAGCTAATAACTAAAATTAAGAAAGTGACGAGCTCAATTAAGAATGAAAGATATTCACATTTGGATATATTAGAGGTAAATTATTCCATAGACACCAATTATTTATTGTACTCAGATGATTTTGTACTTGTTACAGTCATTTTCTGTATCAATTACACAAAAAAAATCATCAGCATATAATAATTATGCACATTAAGTATTTCATTTTATTATTTATAGAAACGTTACACAATGGAGATCCAAAACGGAGCCCTGTGGAACATCAAAACTAGCCAAGAGGCTGAATAATTTGACAGTTCATGTGATGCAAGAACATTATTTTTGTAAAGGATATATTGCTTTAAAATAATGCTTTACTTATGTTTATAAATCACGTACACCAAGAACTTAATATTTTGTTCCTAACTTTTAATTATGATATGCATTCTACAATTCCAACAAAGGACGTTTTATAGGAAGGCAAATTTCAAATCGATATGAGGCGGTTTTTGAAAGGTCTGATAAAACTAGATATAAATCACTGCTGACGAAGAATTATGTGCAATTCATAGTAGAACTATAACTTCTGTCGCTGGGTTTGCCATCGAAAATCTAATAAATATTTAATATCTTATTTATAGTTATCGATCGCAACTGCTAATGGAAAATGTCACCAGTCACATTTCCAATTAAATTACAACATTATTGAATTAAAATTTATCACCGGCCACGCTAATACCATCTATTCCGATGTTGTGTAATTGTTCTCACAAGGACGCAGACACGAATACCCATGCATAAGCATGGAATTATGAAAATCGTCCGGCTTAGTCATATGCGACGATAGGGAAAAAATCGATGCCGGAGACTGGACAGCCTCTATGTAGAAAAACCAGTTTTTGTCTACCCTCCGGAGACTTATTTGCGGTTAAATCGACACCGACGAATGTGTGCCGTAATGGCCAATGTGGAAACTGGAAATGGCAACGAAACAGGCCTACCTAACGTGGAAGGTGGTCTGCCGAGATAGCGATAGGATTGCAGTTTTGCCCACAGAGGCGTTGGCACTCTCGAAGTTGACGTTGAGCGCGTGCTTAACCGACTGCTCGCCGACGTTGCCAAATCGAGCCGTTCCATTTGGATAGAAGCAAAATTCAACATGAAATTTAAGTTTGAAGACCAGCACGAGAAACCAATTTTACGCGTATTGTTAGAACTTAATATGTTTTACGTATTGAAAATATTTACATATAAAGTTGTTAAGAAAACACCACTTTACTGCACATGTGCGGCAACATTTGGGATTCGTGGTACGCCTACATTCCTTTCAAAGGAAAATAACGAAAGAGCCATTCACCACAACATATTTTAATCAAATAACATTATTAATTTTTTATTTTGTAACTCGTTATTTTACGTACCGTCAATGTTCTGTTAGTCGTTGTGGCCTTTCAATGAACGGTTGCAGGTCGAGCAGGACTACTACTCTTTACTTTACCTACTTTACTATAAACTTAGTGTTCAGGCAAATTATTGTGAATTACAGTTCTGAAGACGATCAGTTTCACAACTGTAGTTCATAACAATTTGTCATAGATTTGGTCAGTGCAAGAAATGACTGACATTGAATAAACGTTTTAAACAGCCGTAGTCTGAGGGGCCCGCCAATATCTGGAGAATAAAGGGGTTGATTTGAAATACTTAAACCGGTAGTAATCTGTATACTAATCAAAATGGCGAACTAATCTGTATTAAAATAAGACGAGTCGAAATATAAATAATGCGAATGAACTGTCGAAATTCTCATCACCATTGGACTAATATTTTTGACAATAAACTTTTACCGTGAAATTTAATCCCGCAAAGATACAATTTGTATAATGGTATCTTTGCGCGTGTATCAATTTAGTGACGACGCACGGATCGTGCTACACCACTCGCAATTGTTACTAATATGCCACAATTACTAGCACGTATGTCTAGCGACATATGTTTCAATCAACTACGTACGGCATAGACAGTTAATAATTTGCCGAACAAAATGCAATTGTGAAGTCACGTCTTAGCGTTATTGTATAATTTGATTCATTGGCGTCTCAATATTTCTGTAAAATTTATTTCATTTTTGTTTCATTTATTTTGATTTTTGTTGAATTTGTTTCATTTATTTTGATGGAAATATCACTTCCATTGAATGTTTTTGTGGAGAACCTTTTCATTACTCTGTTATAGGTAGACGGATTTGTATTGTACTAATTGTGATCCTAAAATGTGTTTTCGGCACGACACTATTCAAAAATGTCAATTGATTGATTCATACGAATGTTACCTCTGACGCACACGCAAATAATCATTACACAACTTTCAATCGATTTGTTATTTTTCTTTGTTTCGGCATACTTATTTGGATTACATATCGCGAATTTGTTATTTACATTATTTATTATTATTTTCCTGGCTTTTAAAATCTCAAGGTATTGAAAGAAAATGCGTACACGATTTATGTGCCTCACGTCGCGTAAAATATATAATCTTTCAATTGTCACCTTGTTGTGCTGTATACAAACGATAACCACTTTCACTTTACAAATTCTTCATTTCATAACGTTACATTTCACTTAGAAGATAGTCTTTAGTGCTCCGGACAATACGGAGAGTCTGGCAACGGCGCCGTTTGCTCTCTCGTTATCGATGGGGCGGTGTGGCACATTTTCGCGACAGGTGTGCGTACAGCTAGACGGACCGCAAGGAAATCAGAAAAAGGCGAGAGGTGTGGATTCGGAATGGATTTTTTCTTCGTTGGGGCTTGTAGTAATTTCTACTGCTGCGCCGCTCTGATACGGCTAATAAGACGTTTTTCCCGTCTTTAATCAATAAACTTAATTATGTTGTTTAGTCGTAGTTAAAGCTGAAGCAAACCCCATTTTTCTCGTTGCGTCATAGAGGATGTTGAAAAAATTATCTTCACTTGTGATACCTCTGAAGTAATTGTCTAAGTTATACAATTTCGATAATAACATCAGAGGCGTAGTCATATTTTTCTATTAAATTAATTTGAAAACAAATTATATTTGTCTATTAAAAGGGATTATCAAATAAGGGCTTTTAAAAAACTATCGATGTCCGAACATTTTTTTCCTAACTGTCCGGTAACGATTTTATCGAATTTGTTCCAACCTTTTCGTGTCCACTGTATATTGATTTATTAATTAATATTAATACAAAAATTAAATTGATTTATGCCTTTCATTAACACAGTTAAAATGTCCTATAGTACTCAAAATGTACTATTCATTTCATCGCTACTTGCCAAATAAAAAACTCTCTTATCTTGCCGATAAATGGAAGAGTCTACCTGAGCCTAGCCGTAAACACAAGCCAAGGTTATGTCACATAGTTGTTCCTTATTCTGTGGTTATGTTTTGAGATTTTTATTTGGCAAATAGCGATGAAATAAACTATACTCTTAAATATAAATAAAAAAATTATTATATCTAAATAATGGGATGTTTTTTCTTTCTTGCAGGTCAATTCGAAGAACGGTTGGTCGGAGCTATTGCCGCTCTTGAAGTTGCCATCATATTGCGTCAATGGAAGTGTCGCTCTCAAACAAGTTTATTTAAGGTAGGCATCAATAAAAGGTGACAGTTTTTTCAATAAAACCGTCAAAGTAATACGAAATTCCTGGTTATTTTCGTTTTATATCGACAGAATTATATTTATCAGGTGCTGCACACTACATGTTCATGCCACAAGAGCCCACCAAGCGGTTAATATTTTAGCTACGTTTTTACATTTGCCGAAAATAATTAGCTAGCTAATATTAGACTAATGAGCTACTCGTTTCTATTACATGTAATTTGATTTATTGGATTTTTTTCTGTGATGTGAACTAAGTGGACCAAATCCACTATAGAATTAAGATATTAAAATTGTTTAATATTTATTGTTTCTACTACTTATGACCATATTTAACTGTATTACTTCCTAGATAAGTTTTACAGACAATTAATACAAGTTTTCCGCAACTGTAGTCGATTTTTTTATTTCACATTATTATAACAGTAAAAAAACTTGCGAATTAATTTTACCTAATTATTTTTATTGTAAGTAAGAGCTACACTAAGAGGGAATAAAAATGTTATTATGGTAGTATATTCTAGCGGACTTGTCTAAAGTGTGACAAAGTTACTACAAGGTATCCGCGACTTTCACCGAATATCCTTCGTTCTAATGTGGCTGCTCAGTTATTTCTGCAGCGTTATTTTTTTTGTGCAAAGAAAAAACACTTCCTCACATTTTAAAACACATCTTGAGACTGAACTTCAATTTGTTGGCATGTTTAAAATTGGTTAAGGGCTTGTATTTTTGACCTCGCTGATCTATTTTCATCCGAGATTAATTTTAATTGATACTATTGTAATCTGCTAATTTTATGTTCATTTTTTTTGCGTGGGGCGTTTTAGTTATTTTTCTTGTATTGCTTAGTATCTGAGGTATATACATATATGAAATTATGCCAAAAACTATCCTGAAACTCTGCAGATTATACTTAACAGGAAATAGCATATTAGGGCCATATGGTTTCCAACTAACTTAAAGTTAAATGTCTCGAAACACCTGAAGTTACATCTAAGAATGACTTTGGAGTCGTTTTCATATAGTCGTGACTTTATAGTAGATCAAGTCATGTCATGCAGTAGAGAATATGATATACTTTGGCTATTATCGTGATTGATCAGAAATATTTGGGTAATAATTTGGGTTACCTTTCATTTTCCAGGGTTACTATTTTCATATTTCCCATATCTTCAAACATATTTAAAGCATATCTCGGATACAATTCTAGAAAATAAAAATTGTTTGATATACCTATTAAATTTACTTAATATTAGATATCCAAATAAACCTTATTTGCGTTAACGAAAATTTAAAATAAAAATGAATACAGAATGGAAATATGACTCAATGTATTTACTTACCATTACTAATATTGTGATAATATAATTATTACTTTTACGCATATTTCGATGAGCATATAGTTAAATGACTATTTTGTAAGCCGCAAACTACTTTAGGAAATTCGTACGATCCATTTTCAAATTCATTTACAAAAATATAAGACCTCTCAGTGATCTTACCAGGGACATACATAAATAATTAGTTATACTTTATCCGGAAGTTAATAAAGGCAAATTTAAGAATTAAATATTCAATTATTTATGTTTGTTAAGGCTGGTGATATAGGTGTTACGGTTAGAGAAAGTCTTAAGTGAAAATGTCGGTTAAATGAAGGAATTGTGCGATTGAACACGCAACTTACTAAAATAGACTTCTACTGACCTAATGATAAAATAGAAGTTTATTTATAACTATCCCGTTGGCCATGAGCGCTGCTACAGCTACATCATACCGTAGGAAAATTAATTTCCAATCAGTTTGGAAATTAACAAATATCTGCCCACTGTTTACTCACAGTATTTCGTCATCTTCGTGTATTTATGTATTTATGTTAGACCATTTTAGTTGCCATTGACGTATAATATACTTTAAATTTGTTTTTTATACACTACTGGAAAAAACTAAGGGAACAAAAAATTCCTAAATTTTTTAGTGATTTTTGAAATGAATTTCAGCGAAAAATGGTCGTATGGACATTAAAAAAAAGAATTTTGAAGACTTCAGTTAAGTGCAATATTTTGGCAAACCATTTTTATAACCTATAGTTATCGCGCAATCATAGAAATAGCTCGAGGCAATAATTTTCAAAAAAAATTTTTGGTCCACGAACTTGGGAAAATTGTTCTTAGTTAAACCATTGCATTGATCAGTTAGCTTGTTCATACAGCTTTAATTTGCTTTTTTTTTATTCTACATATACTCTTATTTATATTCTACATTTTTCGCTGAAATATCCAACTTTACGAAAAACTGAAAAAAATTACAACGGTTTTTTAGAAAATCTACAGCTTATTTACAAATATTGATAAAAAGACTAATGTTGAGCGTAATTTTTATAGCTCAATGTACTCACAAGAACTCTGTTAATTTACAAGTTGATCCATCGAACCGTTTTTCTGTTCCAAATGATCAAAGTTTTGAAAAGAATTAAAGGAACACGTTTATTGCTTCTAATCACTGTAATCATTATCAAAAACATTTTTTTTTACTTTTCCTACAACTTTACATAAGTATAGTTTAAATTAAGGATTTTTTTTTCCAAAAATTTTCAAAATTAATTTTTTTTCTTTTGGAAAAGTTTCTTGGACTTTTGAGGGAACTATATCTAGTTGTTTCTGGCATGGTCAAAACTCCATCTTATGAATGTTTGTAAGTCGAGGCCGAAATTCAGTTCGGGGTATCAACTTTGAATTTAATGCAATTAAATGCAGATTAGTATAATTATGGAATGCAAAGGCCGAACCTTGTCAGAAGCAACTAGACATTGTTCCCTCAAATGTGCAGCAACTTTTCCAAAATAAAGAAAAATCAAACAATTTTTGAAATATTTTTTAAAATTTTTCAAAAATAGAAGTTTTTCCTTAAATTTAAATGACATCTTATGTAAAATTGTGAGAAAAGTAAGATAAATTCTTTTTTTTTTTCATTTTGATGATTACGAAGTATTTAGAAGCAACAATTTTCTTCAATTCTTTTCAAAACTTTGATCATTTGTAACAGAAAAACGGTACGATGGATCACTTGTAAATTTCCAGAGTAATTGTGGGTACATTGACCTGTAAAAAATATGCTCAGCATTAGTCGTTTTATCAAAATTTGTAAATTAGCCGTAGATTTTCTAAAAAACCGCCATTTTCTCAGTTTTTTCAAATTAATGTGAAGCATGAAAAAAATTCTCTTAAAATCATGGTAGGTCCTTATACGGTTTTTATTTAAATTTTTAAAACTACCCTTTGATTTACTTGTACGGTATTAGTTGCTGAGATATCGATAATCAAAGACAAAAGGATTCTTTTTCATTTAAAGTCGGATATCTTAGCGAAAAATCGATAAAGAACAAAAAAAAACAATTAAAGCTGAATAAACAAGCTAGCAGACCAATGAATTGGTCAACCAAGAACAATTTTCCCAAGTCCGAAGACCAAAAAAAAAAAAAAAAAACCTGGAAAATGCACGATTTCTTATGATTGCGCGATAAAAAATTAAATTTTTTTGTTCCCTTAATTTTTTTTCCAGTAGTGTATTATAAAATATAAGAAAATAGAAAAATCTAGCGCAAGGTAAATTCATATTTCTTGTAAGTTCAAATAGCCTTTAAAGAAAATTGAGGATAATGTACTAGTGTTTTTATAAGTACATATACAAGTGCTTTCGTAAAGGAATGAATAAATTCGTTAAAAATTCAAAGAATAACTTTTGGGAAACATCCTCGAATTCGTCAAATTTTATTTTTAGTTGCGCATTTTTTAAAATATAATTAATACCTACATACAGGGTGATTCGGAAAAGAGACATGACGTCATCGATAGTTTTTTATTGGCAGTCTCCTTTTTTATTGCCGAATATGAAAGAGCGCATTTTTTACATACACTACGGTAATAATTACATTAGTGTATGAATTAGATAAAAAAAAAATAAGACACAGTCTTCTGCAAGTTCAAAATACAATATTTAATGGCAATGATTATTTAAAATATCAACTAAATTAAACGTTAAAATTGTGCACCATTGGCTGTTTGACAGTAGCCAATTTTTAACGAATTTATTCATTAATTTACGAAAGAACTATAATGTATCTAGTCCTATACAATTCTCAAGACTGTCATGTTTCTCGTATTCTGCCAAGGAAAACTTGGGCCAGTCTTGCAAAGATTTTGTAAAAACCCACACATTATTCGAATTGATCCTCAAGGCAAGAATTTAGATAAACTTTCACTTTAGTTTGTACAAGCTTAGATTTTAGCCTAATTAAGTCGACACTAATTACGAAACTTAAAATATTCTAAAAAGCATTCGATAGTGCAGATACATTTTAGTAAATATTTTAGCGACAAGCGTTATGTTTGCGACGTAAGATACAGAAAATACCATCATATTTTAGAATATACAAAAATTATAACATTTGATATGTGTATACCTTAAACAAGATTTACGGCAAAGGTATATTTATAACGATATCTGTTCAATACAAGATTTGATAGGGACTCGGGATTAGTTTTAACAACTTGTATTAGTTTAAAATAAATATTTTCTCAAATAAATCCTTCGTATTATACGTAATGTCATATTAAACGCTGTCCAACTTAATACTCTCGTTTGAATTAATTGATGGGATTAAACAAACATCAATTTACAAGATAACTTCATGTAATTATTTTGTAAATGGTAAATGTTTAAACATTTACAAAGCGTTACATTAATATTTTAAATATTTAGTGTAATAAGTCTGTTGAATGAATAATACACTAACTGGTCATTGGTCAAATAAAGGAAGTAGTACTATTTATAACATTTGTATGATAAGCGAGATAATGAGAACAAATTTTTATTGACAGAAATGAAATCGTGAATGGTTAATAATTCATATAATTCTTTATAACTAGGAACTGGCAACTTTGGTCCAATCCATGTCCACGCATGCTAGATTTCCTAGATGATTGTGACATAAAAGAATGTTAATCGTTTAATTATGCCCTTGCCTTGTCAAGTGTTAATTATGCATACAAATAATTGATTAAAACCTGAATTACTGGGAAACTTTCCATTGTTGTTATACACTTAAAGTTTTTACATAATGGCGTAATTATTCAGGTCCCTAGCAGCATCTAATGTTCTTCAACAAATAGGAACTTCAAGTGGCTAGTTATTACGTTATTTGTACTACTATACGACATTACAGTTACACCCACTTTAAACCAGAAAATTATAGTCAATATATGTTCTTTCCACTGTCTATTGAAACCATATAGTTTTTTATTTCTAAGTAATTGTTAAAATATATTGAATGGAACTTGGTTACCAAGTCAAATTACTTTAACAATATTAGAACAATGAAGTAGTATATTTAGTACTAAATACCGTGTGGTGTTATTTATTTGTCACTTACAAGTTTTTGGAACTTTATAGTAATCTCAAAGTAGCAGTTAAGGTGTAGGGAACTTTGCCTGGTCCTTTAAAGTTCTCACCTATGAAATAGCAAACTTAAGAACTTAAAAGAAAAAGCAGCGAACTTAGAGCGAAAATTATTTTGTGTAACCCATAAATAATTATTCAAAACGACTTCTACTACATAACTGCCAGAATCAAATAACAAATGCCAGAACTATATATATATATATATATATATATATATATATATATATATATATATATATATATATATATATATATATATAAATATATAATCAAATATATATATATATATATATATATATATATATATATATATATATATATATGGTTTCATAAATATGAATATTTACATATTTTGCCTGTTATGAAAAACCAGACTCCGTTAGGGGCTTTGAGTCGAGGTGCATTACTTTTTGTAAAGATTTCAAAATCAAATATTTTATTCAATTTTATAATTTTTTTTTATTATTTAGTAATATATGTACATATATGTAAAAGTTGATCATTTATATTAACAATTGTGTATTTATAAGTAGAAGTACGTGCTTCATTAAAAAATACGCACGAAAGTCAGTATCGAGGAATTTCACAAAAAAAAAATTGTGAAAATCTGGAAATTCAGTTTTCATAGGGTTTTTTTTTTGCGTAATCGCAGTATACTGATTTCCTGCGATCGTAACAATTCACAAGAGCAGTACAATTATTATTCTTTATAAATTTCTCTGAACCCTTAAATGTTTTAAGAACAGCTCGTTTTCATCTGGAAAGGTTTTCCGGTAGAGATGTGTCGTTCATAAAACATTTTTCCTTATTAAATATTGAAAGCTATGTACGTCAATTACATATCTGCCCGGATATATTATCCGATCCGGTTTATTTTTATTTATCCTTGTCGCTTCCAATGTCCTTATATTTTTGGACCATTTTATTTACACAAGACTGCGTAACAGGGGGGCGGTTAATATACACTTCATTAAACAGCACGGTTATAAATATTATCTTCGTTATCCATCACATTGACTGGCACGTGAAAGATTTTTTGTTTGTACTTAAATTTAGTGAAAAGGGGCTTTTCATTGAAACTAATTTACAAGCCCTAATAACTATATATGTATCTGGACAAGCTACTATTTTTGAAATAATATAATGGCTTATCAATACTACTGGAATATTTTATTTTTTAAAGACAATCATAATATGTTCTGCACTATACAGTACATAATTTTTTTTTGTGAATTAGTGAAAGAGAGATTAATGTAAAGACATAGTCGACAGGACACGGAATGTCAACGTTAACTGCGCTAGCTGTATTCGCCTTGAACCTAACAATGTATTAACCGGACTCAGTGGCGTAGGGGGCATGCGGTTTTTATTTTTTATTGAAATGCCTTACATCTCAAGTTTTAGGTCTACTGTAGAGAGGTCACGATCCTGCTGAAATTATGCTAGAAACTACCCTGAAACCCTGTATATGTAAATCATCTTGTTCCCAAAGTTTCAAAGTTAGTTACTGAATTGAGAAAAAACGTAAATGTTTGAAACATGTGGAATATGTTTATAAACATAGAACATATTCCTTAGAGTAGGTTTTTATGTAGGTTATAAAAACCAAATATGTTTTCAATATTTTTACCAATTTGTCTACAGAAAAACTTGCAAAGTCTACTTATATCAAAAACAATTAATCAAAAATCAATGCAAAGCCAACTAAATATTTTTTCTTTGTTTAGTTTTGGTTATCATAAAATATGCAATTTTTTAAAACGGATGTTGTTAACGCCGTTACTTTTCTTATCGAATTTAAAAAAATTTTGTACCAAAAAATGTTAACATACCCCGTTTTAATGACCCGATAGACTGGCCCTGGTTACATTTTAAGCTAAACATTTTGAAATTTTGGGCGGAAATAACTATTGAGAGATAGATAAAACAGATATGGAATTCAAAATAAAAGCAATTTATGAGTCGTAATCACCTAAGTTTATTTAAAAAGTTAGATAAAGAAATTACAACATATTTATTTCGGAAAAAGATCTTATCATACGAAATATATAAAACAGGATGCACTGTTTATAAAAAGTTATGGTCACTGCCTGTCAAACCAGAGGTAACTTGAAATTCAAAATCATCCTAAAAAATCTGAAGTTATTTACTATAAGCCCTCCAAATTATTTTTTTTATCTGAAGTAACAAAAAAATTGCAAAGTGTACACACTTCTTGTTGTCACCCTGTACATGCGTTTATTTAGATATGATGTCCTTATTTACGTTAACATATTACGAGCTACGTTTTTGCTTAAAACCAGAATTTTTGCTAAAATATATTAACGCGTCTAAGGCTAAAATTTGATAATTTTTACCTTGACGGATATTTAAGGATATTAAATACTTTGTCGGCTGCTTATATGATCGACGGTGTCAATCAACTTGTCCTACTTATTGCGAAATTCCTCCTCAAATTAATTAATACAACTGCTTTAGGTAATCCTAAACGTTAATTCAATCGATTGTGGAATGATTCAATAACCAATTAACGCGAATTATTTGAAACTTTTGTGATGGCAATAATTTCGCTAATGAAAATTAATCACTTTAATCATTGATATTCACTTTACGTTTACCACTAAGTACAGCTAAATTATTAAAAGCAAGACTAATGTACAGTGTGATTCGCTCATATGTGCCATCCTCCATTCTAAAGTTCACACACTGCTTCTAAAATTAGGAAAATCTTTGATGATAAAAGTTTTCTTAACTGATTTTTTCTAAATGTATATTATGCTGTTTTCAAAAAAAAAACTAAAAAAGATAGTTTTTTTATCGCGGAAAAGTTTAGATTACATTGATATTCTACATTTAATATATATTTTTTTAATTTCATTTAATCTGTTTCGTTCAAATTCCATTTGACATCTGTAGATACAATTTAGAACAAGGCAAGTGTTTAAAAACACGTTTATTTGAATATAAGATATCCATCGTATAAACACCCATCCTAGTCGGATTTTCAGTAGAAATAAATGCTCAACACAGCACTTATTGAAGAGGACAAACAAAAAAAAAGAATGAGAACCATAATCATTAATACTAGCGATTATTGTAGGTTTCATTACTAGAATTATACCAAAATAAAACCAACCAATAAAGACATAATAAAGTTAAATGTAAGTTTATTTATGTATTGTACTGATAAAATCCAATTTCAGGACAAATATAAATATATAAAAATTAAACGTATGAAACTATAATATGTCTAAATACACAAAAGAAAAGAACAAAAAAAACCTAGTGTAAAAAGCACAATATAATATAAAAGTAAAAATGGATACATAAATATATAGATGAAAAAATAATAATAATAGTAACATGAAAGTTAATGTATAGGTTCAATTATTATTAGCTATGAAAATTTATTTAGCAGCAACAATAATTTCTGAGAAACTACTACAATTAATATCATATATATCTGAGATCTTATTGAAATTATTGCACATAACATGTATTTGCGATTTAAGAAGAACGTTAGTCCTAGGCATTTTACAATAAAACGTATGAGTTTGACGTGAGGCCATTCTAGGAACTTGAAAAGAAAACATACCTAAAAGCAATTAACTGCCTACTTTGTTGGAACATATAATAATGGAATATGTTAAATAATAATTTTAGACTATTATGCGCCGTGATTCCAATGAGGTAAAAGTAAATCTATCAAGTAACAGGGAGTTGGCAGCCTCTTTCTGGATAAAAATCATCAATTCTTAATGAAGGAATTTAAGAAATCTGCGTTGTATGTTTTCAATTGCGATTTTATGACAGGTATAGTGCGGGTACCAGACTATCGAGCAATATTCTAGTTTGTATTGTACATATGAATAGTATAGTGTTTTTAAAACAACCTCATTGGAAAGCGAGTGACAGTTTCTAATAATAAAACCTAACATTTTTAAAGCAGATGATGTTACATGTACGATATGATCAGAGAAAGTTAGTTTATGATTAAATATAACCCCTTTTATTGCTTCAGAACGTTCAAGTATTTGCGAATTTAGGGAATAATCGTATACGACCGGAATAGATTTTCTTGTATAAGTAACTACTTTACATTTTGCTGCATTCAAATGAAGACTGTTCTTGTGACGCCATTTTCCTACGATTTCTAGTTGCGCTATCTTCAACGCTACTTATTTCTGCAAAGATATCATCGACAAACAATAATTTATCAAATTTTACAGTATTTGTGAGGTCATTTATAAATAACGGAAAAACAATAGCCCGAGAACCTTGAGATACACCTGAGGTTGCTGTAAATCGTTATATGTCTTTATATCTAGATCTTTGAGTAAAATTCGTTGACAAGCATATAAGAGTCAAGTGTTGTGAACGGCGATGAATTGATGGTTGGTTTTTCATGTACGCTATCACACGAACAATATTTTGATCTGAGGGATCCGTCCGTTAATACTGCATCCTTGGTTTGTCAATAAGCATATCACTTGTTTTAAACTTTTGCACGAGATCACTTGGCACATTATTACAGCTAAAAAGTGGTCAACGTTTTCTTAGTGTAATCGTAACTGATTGTGATTACATGTTTTCATAATTTTGTATGCGTAAAATGCAATTCTAATCCTAAAGTTCAGTTTGGATCACCTTTTATTATAAGTTATGTTACAAAATTTCGTTAGATGGTTTATTAAATTTTGGAGAAGAGTAAATGACGCCGGGATCCCTCGCTGCGTATCGCGCACTCATTCGCAACGGGGATTCCACGATAGCGCGGTTATCAGCATCCACCGCCGGCGTTTTCGCCACAAGGCTGGCGCTTAGCCCCGGCCGTGATAAGGAACGCGAAGGTTGTCGGATGATCCGGCCTGGGCGGCCGGTGTCGCCAAACAGTCTAGCCCGAGACACCGGCTCACTAGGACGAGACATTATAATTGGTATTGGTGGGTCGCCGTGCTGTGGAGATGCTCGCTGGCACTGCGGCACACTTGGTGTTCTTGGTGCGTGATACCCCGCCGACTGTCCCGTCCCGGGCCGGGCACATGAATGGGCCCCTCGCCCACCCCTCTCTCACTCTCTCTTCTCTTTTCCGAATACAAACAACAATCTCGTTGACGGCGCCACGAGACGCTCTCTCACGTGGTGCGCCCCGCATAGACAGCAAGAGAGTGTTGGCCTAGGTCAGCGACAGTATGCCGCCGCGACCCGCGCCACAGTAATCTCACTCGGTATAGTCTCTCCGCCATGTCTGACGCCGCTGTTTGTTTCCATGTCGCAGATACCTGGACCGGTGGGAGAAGGTGCACTACCTCCATGAGGAGGCCGACCGCGGAAGCGACGAGGACGAAGAAAGCAGGCACAAGCGCTGGTCCGCGAGAGCCCTACACTCCGTGCCGTACACCTACAACTACAATCAGCACAATATCACTGGTAAGTGCATTTTATTATTATTTTCCTTATTGCTCTCGCCGCATCGCTTACATACTTATAGGGTAGCCCTCGTAATATGAATTCTTCGTCCGCGTGGACATTACGTTGTTTATTTACGTTTTTTTTTCGTGCAGCAGGACGACCAATTTTGTGGTTTTAAATTAAGGAATGCACGGAAACTTTTACTTATTTAATTTATTGGGTAAATGTTAGTCATATATTTAATACAAGTCGTCGGTCTAGAAGAAGACTATGATAACTCATAAAAAACACAGTTTTCAGGAAAGTGCTTTGAAGTTTTCAAAATATTTAACTTTATTTTTTTCAAAGGTGGCAATAGGCAGGAATCTCAAAATTTTACCTCATAACAGTAGTACATTTAGTAACAATACCCTATTATTTTAGTCTGTTTAATTATTGGGGATACCCATGCTTCTACTAGTCTTTCTTCCATTTTCTCTAATAATAATAATAGTTGTCAGAAAATGTATTCACCAATTTTTGAATCTAGGATTTGTAAAGACAAACAAATACACCTTTATCGTGATTTAAAATGGTTTATTGAGAGCTTTTCGTAGTGCCAATGAAATAATAAAATAAAGTAGAACATTTGAAATCTTAGAAATAACATACCGTATTACGAAACACATGTTTAGTCGGTTAGGTTAGGAACTATTTATAAATTATAGTCTTATAATTATCACTATTATCAGTATCTACTAAACTGCTCCCAAGGCACATAAACAACATAAGCATTGCAAATGAAAATATCATATATTATATGAATTAAGTCTGATGGAAAAAAGCACTTACTTAACTGAATGTAAAAGAACAGAACAAAAATATCACCTATCATAAATAGGAGAAATTCATTCAAGAGTTAATTTTGAAATTAGAACATAATATACAAATAGTACAGGTTAAAAATAAAGTTTTGTAATCTTGTATGATTTCTCGCTGCGGCGTCAATAATTCGAGCGATGGCAATATGAATGAAATGAAAATTCAGAAAAAATTAAATATCTACGTAAATAAAACTTTTACAGATTAACATAAAATTCTTTATAATATTGAGACAGGACTGCCACACTATTTTTTTGCGCTGTAAACAGTGTAAGCAAACTCTTTCTTCTTTTCAGTAATGCCTACTTTCTTTTTGTAAACTTTTTTGAATGTAATAGCACAAACCTTCTCCGTGAACAGATTGTAACCGAGATGACATGGTCTTCTTCAAAAGACACAAAAGATGGTGTAATAATATTGTCGAGAGCTCCCTAGCAGTAGCCAGTTGAATTACGCTCTTTTTCGTAAATATTGGACCAATTTTGAGTTATTTCATGGGGGGAAAAAACGAAAAGCACATTTTTTTTTTGAGATATCTTAGTTTTTTCCAAACCGACAAAGTATGCAGTCGCCTTACTTAACTATTGCGAACAATGAAATAATTCGGACTACGAAAAAGACGCAGTTTATTTATTATACTGTATTACGTAACGAGCTAATAATTTCCTTATATATGTACATAACAGAAAAATATGACTAAAAATAAAAAGGACATGCTTTTAGCGTACATAATCGTACATCAAGGACATGACACCTGCAGTCCTAAGGCGATATCTAACTTGTTGACTACTCTACTTAACCTATTTCGTTTAACTCGTTTTATCTACAAATTGTCGTTTTGATATGTTAGAAAAATTATAATACAATAGAGAATAATACATGACTGATACATAAATAAGAACTACACTGAATATGTACATTTATGAGCAATGCCACAACACAGGAGGATCTATTTTACATAGATTTTAATTATTTTACGAAATTTAAAGGTAATAGTGTGATACTGTCGGGAATAGCATAAACGTGTGAAGCATTATAGGAAAATGGCCACTTATATACTGGAATTTAGGTGACGGTAATTTGTGTGAAACGAAGCTCTATATGTCATATGAACGTTATATCTGAAAAATCATTTTTCTCATCTCGTGAGATATAGAACTGACGAAATACCCAATAAAGTAGGTATATGTAAATATGGATAAAAAATGATATAATATATGTATGTACGTGACCTCTCTGTTTTTAGCTATCATATTTCTTTTAATGTTAGTGATATATGATAAAATTTTGTTAGTGAGAACAGAAAGCGACAAAAACTATTTATATTTTTTGAAGAACGACGTCTTATTTAGTAAATTTATCAGTGCAAGAAAAAGAACACAATGTTGCAATAATTTAGAATAGGCAATACCAATCTCCCGCCAAATTTTTTCCTTATTTTAAAATTATGTTAGTTATCCTTATTATTAACAATATTATGATATAAAGGGTTTAAGGTAAAATCATTTTAGTATATTATATGAAAATATTAAACCTTAACATTTGGTGGTATTCAGTTGAAAATTATTTTGTTCGGCATAACTGTATACTAAGTATAAATCTCTATAGACATGTTCTGAAGCAAATTTGACTTGTCAGGAATTAAATAAATGCAATAACTGTGTACTGTCCACGACACCCTGAATTTTGGTGTACTTAATACATTTTAATATGTTTTCTGTATATATTATAAACAATATCGGCCTTAAATCGAGCCCTATGAAACACCGGTGTTATATTTATATAAAGAAATATTAGAAATTTACTTAACCAGCAATAAAAACAAATATATAGCTAAAAGAGAATATGCAAGAAAATATCCTGATAGACGCGTTCCCTCCAAGAACACTTTCTCTAATATCTATCTCAAGTTTGGGGACAGCGAATCCTTAAAAGATAAGAAACGAGAAAGAAGCCCAAAACAGGAGAAGATACGGAAATGGACGTTTTACTTTTTTTACCGAACACCCCAATAAATCTACTAACGCTGCTGCAGAAGAATTTAATATTTCTCAAGCAAGTATAAAACGTCACAAATATAAGCTATATAGTATTTTGCCAGTTCAGCTTTTAACTGAAAATAACTTTGCCGACAGAAGAGCTTTTTGTAGAGAGATGATTGAGAGAGCAGAAAACGACAATAACTTTTTAAAAAACTTATTTTGGACATAATTTGGGATTATATTTATGAAAGTAGCTTTTCAACGGCTGGACTTTTTAATAGGAAAAATGCACATTATTGGGCGCCCGCAAATCCACATATTATAAAAAAGATAAAAACCCAAGGATATAATACAGTAAATGTGTGGTGCGGTATTCATCAAAATACAATTGTGGGTCCCGTATTCATTAATGGGTCCTTGAATGCAGTTCAGTATTTGAATATTCTTCGGTGTGAAGTAGAGAACTATTTAGATAATATTCCCCTTGCAGCCAGGAATTCTGTTATTTGGCAATAGGATGGTGCTCCTCCACACTCTGTACGGAACGTAACGGAATATTTAAATGACAAATATCTATTTTAGATGGGAAGACACGGTCCTATACATTGGCCTGCTAATAGTCCAGACTTGAGTCCTTTGGACTTCTTTTTGTGGGGAACACTAAAACAAAACATACGAAAATTCGGTATATAATAACTCGGATGAGTTGAAGAACTGTATCAGTCAAGAAATAGAAAATTTGCGGCAAAATGTTCATTTATTTGAAAACGTTAGAAATTAATTTATTAAAAGATGCCAACTGTGCCTTGATAGAAACGGAGGATACGTGGAGAACATATAGATATGTTTAATTTTAATAAAGTTCATTGGTTTTATGTTATTTATGTTTTGTGTTCATTAAACTTTGTTGTTGTCATTTTAATAAAGGTTTATTTGTTTATTATAATTATTATGTGTTGCTGCATCAAAGAATTTTCATATTTTTTTTCTTAAAAAACAAGATGTGTCGTTACATCTCAAAAACATAGCTCTCCTGATTTATGGTTTTATGTCAAACTTATTCCTGTGATGTGACCATATATTTGTATGAATATCTCAAGAACTATACTTACCAAGTTACAACAATTATATATTTTTGTGATCAGAAGACTGCGGGTAACTTTTTTAAGTAAAAGAATACAGGGTGTTCCATTTAAAAATAAATAAAGAATTGTTCGCCCCCTTTCAATTTGCAGTTTTTGAAAATTTGTTTGAATATTCAAAAAACTTATAAAAAATCATGTAAAATCCTTGTTTGAATTTTTCGATTCGATTGAAATTAAGAGAAATAAAGGGGGGGTCAATTTTAGGTGACTAACCCAGTACATGCGTCACTATTGTCTAGCGATGTTTTGATATTATTTGTAATATTTTTTTTAATCGTATTATATAATACGCGGTTTGGTCGTTGAATTTTAAATAAAACTTACAAGTAACAATCCGAGGCAGAATATCAGGCCACATTATTTTACATACATGAAGGATTGGAATTGGATGAATTCCTTTGCGCATTACAATTTTATGTGCAATAAATAAACGTAGTTCGCAGTCGCGGCTCGTAAAGAACTTGACTGATCTCTGTAATTCTACGTGTTTTATACAGGGTGTAGTAAGGTATTGCAAATAGTTAAACCTCTGATTCTTCTGTTTAGAAGTCTGATTTTTTTTACTGGACGAGCTAAGGCGTTAGGTGAATCTAAAAATGTTTTCTGGCCTTTGAATATTTCATTAAAAAAGAACTATTTTTTGAGAAGTTGGTCGTCAGTCGTCATTTGTTATTATTGATAATTTTTAATCGTATAGGACTCATTATAAAATTAAAATTTATAGCAAAGCTACCGAGGCTCTTCAAAAATTAGGCAATTCTAAACTGATTCTGTAATTTTTATTTGAATTTAAAACAATTTCAATTCAATTTTAAAAAATTGTTTGAGATGTAGATTTATACCAAATATTTAAATAAGCTCTTACCTCGGTAGGTCAAGGATTGTTGGCGCTAGAATAGAAATTTTAACAGCCTTTTTTGACGAAAAATCACGCTCATGTCTATCTATAAATTCTCGTAACCTAGATTACCAAAACCAGTGTTAATTTAGATGTATTGTAAATAGTGATTTTTCTTGATTTTGGCCAATTTCTCGCTTGTTATAATTTTGGTTCCTCAATTGCTGGATACCAGTGAAGTTATGTGCAGAGTGACCTCTTCCGATGTAATAAATTATCAAAATGAATTAATAAAGCGTCTAAATCCTCTAGGATTTTTATACATCAGCTACGAGAATTTATAATAGGTATGTACTATTAATTTCATCGCTATTTGCCAAATAAAAGACTCTTATCTTGCCGATAAACGGAACAGTCTACCTGAGCCTAGCCATAAAAACAAGCCGCGGTATGTTTTGATATTTTTTATTTGGGAAATAGCGATGAAATAAACTGTAAGTGCCAATTTTTGCAAAAATATGGGCAACTATACACATTTTGTATTTGCTCCATATAAAATTTTTATATTTGGAATTTATACCAGAGGGTAGTCATAGTAGAGAGGTGAGAGAACCTTCAGGTAGATGTTATTTCCAAGGCTACTTTAACTACATCGCATTCGCTTTGAATGAAATGGAGAATTTCTTATATAGAAAATCGAAATATGGAATATTAGGTAGACATAAAATCACAAACATTAAATTGCTAAAGTATATAGTTAAGAACACATACATATATAAGGTTATCTAGAAGGTCGCCGAATTATCTTGATAAGATAACACCGCTTTTTCACTGCATATATTAAATACGAAATATTTATATATATTTTAATGTAAAACCAAATGTAAAGTGTACGTAGTCTAAGAGATGATTTTTTTTTAAATCTTCAAAATTTATAGGTTTGAAATGATTGTTTCGATCAGAATTATTTCAAGGTCATTTGAAGACTTGATAGAATAGTACGCTTTTATACTCAATATTTAATGATCTTTCAGTTTCTGTAACAAATAAGTCATAATGGCATTAATATAAACAAGTTATATTTCAGATTACCTTAAAACATCCTCCTGCAACAGTTATCACCCCTGTATATTAGGACCTGATAGATTATTTTAATTATTCTCGTATTACGTAATATATGTGTGCATATTTTGCATACATGCAAAACGCCGTTTTTTAATTTCAACTAAAGCTTGTTAAGCTGCGTTTACACTAGCGAAACTCCCTCGGGCGAAAGTTACTCGCTTCGAGTGAAATTTCGCATTACCCAAAACAGAGCGCAATTCAGAGCGAAAACTTGCGCGAGTAGGACGAGCCGCCTTCAGTTCTGGTTTCCCAGCCAACATGGCAACTTGTTTTGTTCCTCCAGCAACTGCAGCCGCGTTTTCCGTTATGTCAATGGCATATTTTATGAAAAAGTGGAAGAAGAACAATCGTCGCCCTCGATGATGGTGGAGCAAACAATTATTCCTTGGAAGAAACCAATATGGAAACAACCTTATGAGAGAAATGGTACAGGAACCCATTGATGATACAATTAAGAACTTCGTCCGCATGAGTACCTAAGATTTTACACCTCGTGAACACCTCGTTTCACTGATCAGTCGAAAAGTTGGAAAAAAAGATACAACATTCATAGAAGCAGTAACAGCGAGATAAAGGTTGGCGGTCATACTACGTTCCTTAGCAACTGGTGATTCTTACACAAGTTTGCAGTATTCTTCCCTTTCACTGCAGAAATAGTAAAGTTTAGTTCAGAACTAATTTCCTTCCACGCATCTTCTCTTTTATTGCGATTAAAATAGTTTTTGTTTTTTGGATTCCACATAAAATCTCTATTTTTGTAAAGGTCGATGAGCTGCAGGCACTGTTCTTGATTCATCCCTCGCGCAACTACGGCGACCACGTTTACACTAAGCGAATGTCGACACGTGCGAAACCCTTTTATGCGCGGACAAAAACCGACTGAGCCCCGGCTCACAGCGAGGGCCCTCACCCCGCAATTACTCAGGGGTGGGGGCACGTTTACACTAGCGCTATTCCCTCGCGAAATTATTATTTCGCGCGAGGGAGTTTCGCTAGTGTAAACGCAGCTTTAGAAATAAAGCCTTCGACTTTTTTTATGTAAGAGTTGAACGAAATTATTGCGGAATCTAACTGATGATCTTTTATTTTGTAATTTAAAAGATTATTAAATTTCTAAGGTATATAAAAGATATATTATAAAAGCAATCAAATTTTGGGAAAACTACGCATTTAAAAAAACTTCTGTATTATTTTAAGTACGAAAGTTTCATAGCATCCAGAATTATACCAGATAATGATGGTGTAGCAGTTTAGAAAGGGGATAAATTGAGGATATAACAAAGATATAATTGTATTGGTAACTTATTTCCTTTAAATTGTTAATCAGTTATTCTAGAAATTGAAAGATTTTTTATTGGGCTCACTCTAGGATAGTTACCGAGACATTAAAATCGTCTAAATTCCCGATTATATTTAGAACTGTCGCCAACTTTCAAGAATTTTTAAATATATTTTATATGGAATTGTATCCTGTGCTCTTATATGTAGGATCTAATCACCTTTTACTTTGTAAAGTAAGAAGTTCGCGATATCCTTAAGAAACGATAAGTTCTCTCTCAAATGTCGTAGTCTCTTCCATAAAGTGTTTACAACCATTTAACAATAAATTGACAATATAATTGTGATGTAATATAATTGGCTATTCTTTCGCTGTACCTGTAAGTACTGTGGGTAGTGTGGGTTGTAACAATTCATTTCGAGCATATGTGGCAAGGAATGACAAAGCAAAGTATTAAGAAAATAATTAACTAACAACATAAAAATCGTCTATATGTTAATTGAACATTTATCTATGTTAAAGAGAAATACGTACATATATGTAAATATGACAAAAATAAATTTACAATATAATTTGTAAGAACGCCATTTTATTTATTGAAATTATTTTTTTGATTCGAAGAGCGAGGTGCCAAGAATTACATTAAAAAGAACATACAGAAAGGAAAACTCTAAACTAATTTTATTTTAGAACCGCCATTCTATTGCCAAAATTAAATCTTTAATTAACGTATTCGCCAAGAAAAATAATTTATTGTGGTAGCTGTTAAATATACTGCGTCTTTAGATATGCGAATATTCTGCGGGGTGTTTACGCTTAATTTTCCCGACATGGTATATCGCTTATCTTGAGAAATACAGAACAGATTCAATTGTAAAATTTTCGTATTAAATTAATAGCATTAATAACAATCTACCGAAAGTAGAACTGATATATCTGGTTTGGTCTTCTTATGATATTTTTCTTATGTGACATTTAATCTAAATTCTATTAAAACATAATTGGAATGGCTCCATGTAGTTCGTTTTGGAGTTTTATCGATGTTATATTTACTTTGTATTTTTCTCGGAATATTTATATCAAAATAGATTATTTTTTTATTCATCAACATAATTTTGCATTAAGGTTCTAAATTTAAAGAGTATTTTTATCTAATCTAAAAAGTATATGATTAATTTAAATATACACAGTAGCTAAAATACCTGAAAATGATCCAAGTATTGAAAACGAGTCCTGAAATTTTACGTCTGCTCTACTGACGACGTGCTTTACTTTATTAACGAAGTAAATAGTAATGTTCTTTTATAAAATTCCTAGCTTCATATCCTAATTGTACAGGCCATGCTAACTTGTTGTATAGCGTGTATACAATTCAATCTATGTTACCAGAAAATCCAAAATTTAAATAAACATTTTAATAATAATAATTACATATTAAATCGGATGTGAAAGGGCGTTTTCACAATCTGTTTTCGCAATCTGCTTAAAATTTTAGCTGGACGGAGCCTCTCCCTTGCTACCGCCATACTAACATTATTAGAGCTGCTTTGGCGACAATTCTCGCCCCTCCTACGATTTCCCCCAGTACCCAACCCAACCCTGCTTCTTTTGGGGCCACCCGCCTGATATTCTCGTTTATATAGGGTCTTTCAATAGGGACGCTCGATATTTGTTAGGTTATAGCGGCCATGTTGTTAAAGCAACATATGTCAAATTTGCTGTGACTAAATAGTTCAGTAGTGTATGCAATACGCTACTGCATACATATCAATAGCAAATCACCGTGGAAGGTTATAGCGTTCAACAACGAGTGCAAATCATCAAGTTTTATTTTCAAAATCAGTGCTTCGTTCGAGAGACTTATCCTCGCGACAACCGTCCCGCCGAATCGACTATTGGACGATTGGTGGCCAAATTCGAATCAACCGATTTGATTAATAATCAGCCAGCACCCGTACGTCACCGAAGTGCAAGGTCTGCTGAAGACATCGCTGCTGTATGTGAGAGTGTGCGGGAAAACTCGAGACAGTCAATTTCTCGTCGTTCACAAGAACTTGACCTTTCTGTGACTTCAACTTGGCGAATTTTGCCAAAGAAATCATCTTTAGCGACGAGGCTCATTTTTGGATAAATGGATATGTGAACAAGCAAAATTGTCGGATTTGGGACGACACCAATCCACACGAGATATACACTAGCACCAAATGTATCCCGAGAAAATCACTGTTTGGTGCGGATTCGGCCAGATTTATGCGACAAAGTCATTGAAAATTGGACCTCCCGAATACGTGCCACTAAGCAAAACCCCGGCGGACATTTGAAGGACGATGTATTCCATACTTAATGCCATAAAAAATTATTTCAAATAAAAGAACAGTTGAGTGAATATGTCACACACAACTTACTTTATTTACGTTTAAAAATCAAGTGTCCTTATTGAAAGACCCTTTATTTGAATGCTCCTCGTATTACTAGGTTCGACGTTAAACATGTAATATGTAATATTATATATATTTTTTATTTCTCGCGATTGGTCTGTTAATACAATTTGATCTATTAATTATTAATAGTTTGATCTATTAATTTAAATTATATTATTGTGTTGGAATATTTTTCCCTAACACCATGTTCATCCAGTCCAACTATGCATGCATATCTGAAATAAGAAAGAAATTACCATCGATTTAATAGGCACATAATTAATATTATCATAATCATTATTATATGTAATTATATCTAATTACAAACAAGGATAAATGGACTGGGATGGAAAAGACTTTGAACTTTCACTTCATTTCAACATGTTTATTATTACAGTTAAATTTGTCCGACAATAATATACGTAGACATGTATTATGTTTACATTGTTTTGTAAAGAACTCGCATACCTTGGATGTCTGTTAAAATAACATTAATTGACCTTCCGTTGACACGTATTTTTTTCATTTTTTATTATCGAATACGGTAAAATGCCAGGCTATTATTATCGAGTCGGTAAAATGCCGGTTATTTTAAACTTATTTTTATGCTCCCGTCGTTTATTTTCCTAAAAATTTACTGCACATGATTGTGCGCAAACAACAGCTGGCAGACGTGATCCGATTTTAAATAGTGTTAAATAGTGAATACAATCAACTTTTTGTAAGTGTTCGTATTTTATTAAAATGTAAGAATTTCATTTAGTATTACTATAATAATAATAATAATAATATATAATCTATACCTCTCCTACCGTTAGGTGTAGAGGCTAAATATACATTTCTTTAAACAATTAATCTAAATACTACAATTACAGTTACTTAACTAAATATCCTATTTCGTGTTAAACAACTTAAAAGAACTTCTAAAATTTCATTCCACCCTATCTGCTCTGCCCCTATATCTAAACTCCATTCCGTTTGTGGTATCATTTGTCACTTCACTACCACTTCCCTTATGCTCCTCTTTTCTCCTCTTTCTCATCCCAAACCTATCAAGTATGATGAACACCTGACTTCTCTTCACACACATTTGCTTCCCCACTTTCACGTTTTTCTTCACTATTTTATCATTAATCTCCATCTAACCCTGTCCCTTGCTGTAATTTCAGCCTGCTTCCATGTGATTCCTCGTCTTCATTATCTTCGCCACTTCTCCGTCCCACGTTATCCTTGGTCTGCCTTTCTTTCTCTTTCCAATGGCTTTTGCTTCCCATATTTTTCTTACTTGTCTTTCTTCGATCAATCTTTTCATGTGCCCCCACCAGCTCAGCTGGGCCCTCTCTATGACCTTCTCGATACTTTCGCTATTCAATCTTTTCCTTATTTCTTCATTTCTTATTTTATCCATTATCGTAACATTTGCTACTTTTCTGAGATACTTCATTTCTAATACCTGTATCTTTTTAAGTTGCCTCTCTGTCAACCCCCATGTTTCGCATCCATACAGTAGCTAGTATTACTATAATAGTATATTAAAAAAGTATTGTCAGTTTGGGTTATTTTAACAGTAATTTTGAAAGCGTACGATTCATTTATGAGCATACATCTTGGTTAAGAAAACATTGCATAAGTTAGAACAGAAGCCACCAACCTATCGATCGCGAGCTACCGGTAACTCATAGGTATATCCTAAGAGACAAATTTATATAACTTTCCGTAAATTATCACCATGTACTTTGGGGGAAATAGCGCTAAAGTAGTTGGTCAGCTCATCAAGTATATTTCTTGTACTGGATTTATATGAATGACCCTGTATGTTTAAAATTTCATTTAGAAGATCTATACGAGCGTTTCCCATAAATCTCTAAAATAAGGCCAAAAATAATACTGTTCCCTAAGTGGTATCCACATTTTACTTGTCTTATCGAAACTGAATAAAATGCTTGTTTTATTCTCCGTTCCACGATCTTATATTTTCACCACTCCACCTCGTACTGCCCACTATATGTATTATGATGATTGCCTACACGCCCAACTTCGATTTAGCTATCTGAGGAGTTCACTCGTGAATTCCCCTTGACTCAATAATCCGCCTAGTTGTGTGCCGGTTTCTGTATACTCTCGAATTTTTGTAGAATATTTTTAATTCAATGATATTTTTGAAACAATTTTTATTCTTCATCAAAACAAGTCTATTTATAAAGCTGCTTGTGTGGGAATTCAATTATTGTGGTAGAACTTGTTGATTCTTTGGGTCACTCACGCTAGTTAAATATGTCTTGACCCACCTACGTGGGCTGTTGAAAAGTCGAACGTAAAACAAGATTGCTTAAAGTATTTTGTATTTGTATCATATTTCTTTCGGGATGGAATGGTAATGATGTCCGATGTCGAATTTTTAGAATCCGTTAAACAGTGGTAATACGTACAATAGTTGTTGTTTTAGTTATGCCAAATGTTCCAAATCCTGGATTGTAGAGTAATGAATAAATGCGTTAAAAATTCAAGGAATAACTTTTGCGAAAAACTCTCGAACCCGTCAACTTTTATTTTTAGTTACATACATTTTTTAAAATATAATTAATACATACAGGGTGATTCGTATATTCGTCATCGATATATATTTTTAATGGCAGTCCCCTTTTTTAATACGGAATGTAAAATAGCACATTTTTACATACTATAGTAGCGTATGTAAAAAAAATTTATACAGATTATCAAATTTCTCTATTTGTATGGTTTCGTTAACCTTACAATTGCGTTTGGAGCTAATTTTTAGCATGGTTGAGTAAGTGATTTAAATAAAATAGTCCTCAGTTGTCGAGAAGCGTAGTTTCTGTAATAGTCATATAAATTTTTTAAAAAGTATACAGAGAGATCCAAATTGATTAGACGTTTCACTCCGTAAATTTTTTTTATGTACCGCTCACATATTTTGTGATATATACTAACATTTTCAAGTCATACAGTTGGCAACAATTATTTAGATTGGCAGATAAGATAACTTGTAAATTTAAACCCAAGTTATAGAATTGAGAATCTAAAAATATAAAAAATACAATTTAGTTGTATTTGTTGTATGTTTAGATTATAGACCAGTTTTATGAATTTACATGCTTTGTTTATTTATGGATTTTGCTTCATCAGCAAAAGTCGTTTTATCGAAAAGATGGTCTTTATTTAAATTATTATTGAACCAATGACAGTAGAGTGGAAGAAAATTGATGGCGCTAATTTGTACCGATTGCTCGAATGAGGCTAAGCCTGATTTCGGCTATCAGTTAAAGAACAACCACCACAAATTCCTCATTGACAAATACTTAAATGTATGTGCATAATTTGAACATCTAATTTAGTTGATTTTTTATATAAGCATTGCCATTAAATTTAGCATTTTGAGATTGCAAAATAATTTTTATTAATTTTTTTTATCTAATATACTCAGGCTAATGTAGTTATTACCAAAGGGTATGTAAAAAAATGTGCTCTTCACATTTCGCGATAAAAAAAGGAGTGACAATTAATAAAAATATTGATGACGTCATATCTCCTATACGAATCGCCCTGTATATATTAATTTTATTTTAAGAAATGTGCAATTAAAAATAAAATTTGACGGCTCCGAGAATGTTTTCCAAATTTTATTTCATTAATTTTTAATGAATTTATTCATTACTTTACGAAAGCACTTTATAGTGCAAATTATTGTGAAAATCCTGTGAAATGTGGACCTTACATCCATATACATAGATTATATAGTAGTGCGTGTTGATTATATAGATTTAAATTGTTTTTAAAATTGCAAACCGGCGATTTATTTTAACTGGATTAACTTTTTGCGTCAAATTTTGATAGCATATTATTTTTTTATATACAAATTTAGTAACTTTGAAAGCACTCGAATAAAAAAAGAATTTTATTAATATAATGATCGATAACATCAGTAAAGCTTTTATTTAGTTGACTCGAAATTCCTAAGCGAATATAAAATGTATTTGAGAAAAGCCGCCAGAAAAATGTTTGACGTGAAATCGAGCGTGCAGACATTAAACTGAGATATGTATTCGAATCATGTAATGGAAAAAACATATACGTAAACGTTACACTTCAATTTCGTACAGATTTATCTTGGATCTTGACGAGGTATGCGATATAGTGATGAAACTTAAGATGAATACCAAATGCTTGGGGAATTTCACGAGGCCGACCATTGTCTGCCTCTCACTATGTGCTCATTAGTTCGAACGGGGCATATCTTTAACTTGCCAGTTAACAGGATGTTGAAAAGATAAAGTTAAATAAAATATATAACGTTTGTATATAGTTTAACTTGCAACATTCTATTCTATACGTTTCCTGAGGTTTAGAAACTAGCATCTGTCTTGTATTAAAAAGTGGCCGTTTATCTGCTATAAAACCGTCATGTACTAATCGCTCACTATTCTGTATATGTTTGAACTATCGCCCAGTCACTATGCTGTCGAATTTTGCAACAGTTTTCGAAATGTCATTATACACCTACATTTATCTTGGTATGCAACCTGTTTTATCTCCTATGTATGTATTAATTATATTTTAAAAAATGCTCAACTAAAAATAAAATTTGACGGGTCCGAAAGTTTTCCCCAAAAAATTTTTGAATTTTTAACGAATTTATTAATTGCTTTGCTAAAGCACTGTATACAGGGTGATTTAGCTAACAGATTTGCATTGAAATATGCCAAGACATTTACTTGGTTGCCTTTATCACCAGTAACGCCTTTGGGCGTGTTCTAGTAACTTCAGTTCCAAATCGTTTAAAATTTGCTTTTTATTCATGATGATTTTTTTTGTTCAATAATTTTGCACCATTGTTTCATCATCATCATCATCATTAGGTCATCAGTCCTAAGACTGGTTGGACGCTAACCTCCAGCTTCTCCTATCTTGTGCTAACTTACGCATTTCGCTAATTGTGCTACAACCTAAATCCCTTACTATTTGCGAGCAGTAGTCTAATCTAGGCCTACCTCTGCCTTTCTTCACTCCTATTTCTGCCTCCAAAATATCGCGGACTATTCCCCCATGTCTCAGCAAGTGGCCCACCATTCTATCTCTTCTCTTCTTTATGTTTTTCCACATACTTCTTTTCTCGCCGACTTTCTCCAATACTTCTTCGTTTCTAACCCTATCAGTCCATGGTATTTTCATCATTCTTACCACATCTCAAAAGCTTCTAATTTTTTCCTACTTGCTTCCCCTACCGTCCAGGTTTCGCAACCGTATAGTGCCGTGCTCCATACATATGTTTTCAAAAATCTCTTCCTTGTTTCAAAGTTTATTACCTCCGAGCATAAAAGTGCTCGAAGTCTTTAACTTCCTCCATTGTTTATGATAAAAAATTAATATAAATGTTACGTTGTTTTAATTTTCATGTCCCGCTGGTCAGAAGTAAATTAATAAAATGGAAAACTATGGTATCGAATAAAAAATACCTCGATAGCAAGAAAACGGTAGCAGATAGGTATAGGGAATCCTAATACAGATTGAAATATAACTTAATTCTCCATCACATAAAGCAATAAAATACGGGGTGTTCCATTTAAGAAAATGGACTTTTGAGCAGTTGAAGTTTGTCAGAATGAACTCAATTTTTTGGACACCCTGTAAATAATAAAAAATCAAACTACATATCACCTGAAAGCTTAATAGTCCACCTAATTACAGCCCAAAATTTGCTACTATAACTTTTGTTTTGAATAAGTGATGAGCATTCCAATGGGATACTACAAAATCTAATTTTTTCAAAAAAATTATAATATCTCAAAAACTGCTGAAGATAGGTATAGGGAATTGTTAAGAAAGTTCACTTAAAATCAGCAGTGTAATACAAAAATGTAATAATATACTGGGTGTTCTATTTAAAATAAGGAAGTTGGTAGCTACTTCCGGTATAACCAGAAGTGTCAGAAAAGCAAAAATACTTTAATTGAATAGATCGTCCTCGCTAACCCCTGATTTCAAATTTTAAAAAATGAATTCCAATGGGAAGTTCATAAACTTTTAATGAACGAGTTAGCTGAATCACCCTGTATAATAAGAACTATTATAATATAAGTTATAGTTATTTATTAAATAAAATAGTTCTATGATGCTGATTGGTACTAGATAAGACTTGTTTACCGTTCGATGCTGTAATTCAACATCGGTCATTTACTTGTAGATAGCAATCAATCGATGACATTTACACAACAGGATGGAGCCTTAAAATTTCATATTTTCTTCCATATTTATCAATGTTCATACGAGTATTTACAATAATAAACAGACATGAAAATGATTTGGTCTTATACTTAATAAATTGTCAGGCAAAATTGAATGATTTTATAATAAATTATGGTCCGAATAGTTTTCCAAATAGAATTAATTAAGTGACAAAAAAATGCGATATCTTGTATTATGCCAGTAAAGTAAAGAATAATCTACGATGCCCAATATGATTAGTTTGTCAAGTGGCTTTCAGACAATAGAATTAATCGATATTCTGAAATCATACTGTTGGCATATTTTTGCGAACAGGAGAAAGAGCAGAAAAATTGGTCACGTCAAAGATATAAAAGAAGATTGTACAAAAAACATTTCTATAATTTTTAATATTTTCTGCGTCAATTGTTCTTTATTTTATTGTTAGAGTTCATATATAAAAAAATCAAAACAAAAGAAATTGCTTATTTTGTTTTGTTGTTATTTGCATTAATATGTATCATGTATGTTTATTTCGGAAACTAGAGCGAATCAAGAAAAAATAATGAAATTTTCAGTATCAGGGGCAGTAATGTTTATGATTATTACCAGAAACGAAAACAGAAACACGTCGTACTTTCCCATTACTGAAAAAACGTGTTTTGGTGATTTTATACTACTTCAAAAAAAAATTGTGAGTTGGGGCCTTCCTGCAATCTCCGTCGTTTAGTTGCTAATTATATAGCCGATAAATGCAGCAAGTCTATAATGGTATAACAAAAATTGGTAAAGTCTGCGCGCGAGTTTTCTTTTATAAAGAAAAACACTGGCAAGACTTAAAGCAAATACGTTTATTCGTACGTTACAAATACTACGAGCAGAGATTCGGAACAAATCTATTAAAATTATATTATTACAGCGTATATATGCTGAAAGAGACCGTCGAGCTATATACGTGACTTAAAGTAAAAATTTAATACATTAATAACCGACCAATCTAACGGTCTCTATGGCGACAGTGGCTTAATTATTTTTAAATATCGATAATTGATAAATTATAAATAGGATTAACATATATATCTGATTTGGGGTTTATATATTTTCTACATAAAGTATCGTTCCAAATTGTTACGTTTTTAAAATTACTGAAAGTAGCAGAGTATATCAGGTCAGTCATTCAAAAGGACAATATTGGTCGATGCAAACGTAGACATAATCACCCTGAATTGTCATAAGGTCATAATAATTGCACAATTAATTTACATAATTAAGATATATGTTCAATAACTTTACAAAAATTGCATTTTCGCACTGTCGTAGAACGAGATTTATTTAAATTCGAAATAGAAGCGTGGAAAACTGCTGACCCTAGCGGCTCAGAGCTGTCGAGTCGTAACGGGGCATAAATGCATTATAATTGCATCTGCACCGTGAAAATTGGCACCTCGCCGTTATTGATTTAAGCGGCTGTAATGTAGTAGATACGCCGGAGCACATGGGATGTGTTATCTTCGTTGCATTTTTGTCCGCTAGCATGAAATGTGGGCGTCTCTGTTGGCGCTTTCGGCGATTTCAGCTATTATTGATTTTGTTGTTTATGATTGATGCGCACTCAGAAATGCGATACTTATTAATACTCCTATTTTATAATGCGTGTCTCGGCTGTTCATCTGTACTCTCAAAAGCCCGATTTATTATAGGGTGATCGGCTACGCCATTTTGACACGTATCCCTGATGGTTTTGCTGTTCCATCAGCGTGCTTATAATTTATTACATCCGTATATACCTAGTTCACGTTAAAACTACCGCACAAATTAGCCAAAATTACGATAAATAATTTCTTTTAGTCAATTATCGTCGACCTCAATACTGCCGTGCTAAAACAAAAGGTCCTATCTGCAAAAATCTCGATTTTGAGCTTAATGTCTTAATACATAAAGACTACCAACTTCTTTCTGTACACTAAGTCATTTAGTCCTATCTGAAGCGAAAAGCCTCCTAAAATACATAATTTATTTGTCCTATGTGCATAAATGTACTACAATACTACATTCAATTGTCCTATGTGGAAATACTTATGTATTTCCACATAGGACTTCCCTTGGAAGTTAATATGTCCTATCTACATGAACTGTGTAGATAGGACAATTTAGCTTAATATAGTTTGTCATGAGTATCACATGATTTATCAGTTATGTAGATAGGACAAGAAATATTTAATTTTAGGTGATTATGTTGCCTCGATTAGATACCTTCAAGGAAATTATATTTACGCCTCGAATAGTAGCTTTTAATGAGAGTTTTGTTCCATTGGGTAAAGGCTATAAAAACAAAGCAGCATATCCGTTTGCTGTTCTTTGGCATGAAGCTATCGCAGGCCGTACACAACATGATATAATTTCGACATATTATGCATTTTCTCGGAAAATAGAGATGTCAAATCTATTACAATTTGGCTAGACAAATTTGTTCTAGCCAGAATAAAAATTGGTGTTTCATTAGCTTTTTAATATATATTATGAACTCTTCAGAAGTGGCTACTCAGGAAATTACCATCAAACATTTTGAACCAAGCCACACATTCATGTTGGCAGATGCATTCCATCATCAGGTTTGTTTGTAAATATATCTTCATAATATTTTCACTTTAACTAAGTAATGTTTTTAGGTTGAAATGTCATTACATCGTGAAAAGAAAAATATACGATTTTGATGATTTCTGCCGCGCTGTAGAAAAATCTAACTCAGGTCGAGTTACTGTACTAAAAATGCAACTTAATAAATTCTACACATTCACAGATTACACGTCCAAATACAAATTAAAGAAACTTGATACCAGGATATACTTGAAAGATATAGTCCAAATGGTATTTCAAAGAGGAAAACCATGGTTTTCTTATAAGTTAAAGTTTTCTGACAATTTGGAAACATTTCCAGATGTTTTTACCCAAAAATATAAAACTACTTTTTCCAAACCAAAAATGAAGACTGAGTATCTTTAGAACGTAAAACAACACTAATTACAAAACTGCAATCCAATATTCCAGAGAACCGTTTAATTTTTTGGAAAGAATTGCCAGTAAGTTGTGGTACAGAAGAACATCTTGACAGCGAGTAAAATACTGGTTGTTGTTTATGTATTTTTGTTTTTATTTCAATAAATGAGTTGAAAATGTATGCCTTTGTATTCTTTGGATTAAATATTAATATTTTAATTTAAAAAATGAAAATCTTTGATATTTCCTTAAATATAGTTAGTCCTATCTCATAAATTTAGCATCCTTGTACTAAGACCATATGTCCTATGTGACTATTTTCAAAAAAATAGGATTCACTTACAAGTTTCACAAATTTTATTTATTTGAGATTATTCCAACCGATGTCTGCAAACTATTGCTAGAATATCTAGAAAATACATTCAAAATGAAAAATTCAGCAAGGTAAAAACATAAAATATAACATTACTCAAAACTTCAAAATTTCAGATAGGCCCTTTTGTTATAGCACGGCAGAATAAGCGAGAACCATTTGTTTTCTAGTGATGACGTACATCATCATCTAAACATTATTGAAGTGGAGAAGAATTTTATGGGTTTCCTGCAATTTTCATCGTCGTCGTCGACATCAGTTAGCGAAAACCATTTGTTTTCTAGTGATGACGTCCATCATCATCTAGTCATTATTTAAGTGGAGAAGAATTTTATGGGTTTCCTGCATTGTTTGTCGCCGTCTTCCTCAATAAGCGAGAATCATTTGATTTCTAGTGATAACGTACATCATCATCTAGTCATCATTCAAGTGGAGAAGAATTTTACGGGTCTCGTGCATTTTTACTTTTCCGCACTCCACTATAAGCGGGAAAGTAATGTAATCGTGTAAAGAAAAAGTGAAGAAACCCAAAAATTTTTTTGGGTTCTTTTTTCGTTTTTCGGTCTAAAAACAAAAAAAAATGGTTTTTAAAAATTTTTTGCTGTGTGTGTCGTCTGCATTTATTCTTGTTAGCACGATAACTCAACTAAATCGTGTCGGATCGATCGAGTTTTGACTGATTCTGATCGGGGACGTCTCCAGACGACACCTATTGATTTTGAGGTGAATAGGACACACCCCACCCTGTCCATGGGTCGTGAGAAAGCACGATGGTGGATTATTTGAGAAATTTGTTTTGTTAATACGATAATTCAACTAAATCGTATCGTATCGATCGGGTTTTGACTGATTCGGATCGGAGACGTCTCCCAGACGACACCTATTCATTTTGAGGTGGATAGAACACAGTCTACCATGTTCATGGGTCATGAGAAAGCACAATGGTGAACTATTTGAAAATTTATTTGTTAACACGATCACTCAATTAAATCGTGTCGGATCGATCGGGTTTCGACGGATTCTGATCAGGGACGTCTACCTGACGACATCTATTGATTTTGAGGTGGATAGGACACACTCCACCCTGTTCATGGGTCATGAGAAAGCACGAAGGTGAACTATTTGAAAAAAGTAAAACTGTCGCATAAAACACATATTCTGCATTTATGTGTTGGTTTATTTTTTCTCGGCCACTTAATTTCGAGAATGTAGAGATGTTCTACGTGCGGAAAAGTCCGTTTTAAGGTTTTAAAACTGTTTATTTTTATAATCGTTCGAGAAACATGATGTAATGAATGTCGGTAGCATTGTCATAACAAAAAAGTTTTTTTCTATTACAGTTACTGCAGATAATGATAAAATATGTAATATATGTATATTCTAGAATAGAGAAAATGTAATCTAGGAAAAATCTGGTTATAAGCATGAATGAAAAATGTAAAATATAATTGAGCGTATATATCTTGTCAATAATAGGAACAAGTCTCAAAACTGTTATATCGGACCGCCTCGAGGTGTGCAGTAAATAGCCTGGTCTTTACGCAATCTCACTGATACATTTGCAGAGTAAATATCGATGAATATGTATTGAATGTGAATGTACACAGAGCTTCGATCTGGCTGCGCGTAAAGTACATCCTTTTCTCTCCGAATGCTGCCTCGCTCTTTCTTCTACACATACCTAAAGAATCTCACACTTTTTCTTATTCATTTGTTACAGTTGATAAGCTGTAACTTTGAACATTTTTATTTTATTTTATTTAACAAAGACTGCTTATCATGATACAAAAAAATCATATAACAGGAGTTTGTCATAATAATTAACACAGAGAATGGAGAAAGAAAAACAAAACAGTTATAATGGAAAATTTAATTACAGAACATAATAATAATTAAATAGTGAAAAAAAATAGTCTTCTATCATGCGCAAGACTTACACCGCTACCCACACTTGCCTCAATAGTTAAGCGATGCATACCTAAAAGGTATGTTACCTTTATAGACGCCCATATTTGAATGAGATGCGCTTCTTAGAAGAAGGACTCTTTCCTATATAAAATGTTTACGGTATGGTACATATGATAAACAATATATAATGGAATTAGCTAAGATTTAAATTAATACCTTTGCGTTATGTTTTAATAATACAACCCTAAAATGTTAACGTATTTATTTTTTAAATAACACAGCCGAACATGCAGGAATGTAATTGCTTGCAATATGACTCGGCTCAAAGTATTTTCCCAGAATAAACTCCATTAGCCTGTTTACTTAGCATACACAAGTATTTCCATGCGGGTTTTTAACAAATATACATATAGGCAATATTCGAGTTGGAACTTATGATAATAAATATTTTAGAATGCGTGTAGTATTACAGTCAATAATTACTTACCTACAAATAACGCGAAACTTAATATTATCAGATATTATGTAGATAAGGGGAGGTGCTCATCTTGCCGGCGTACCATAGGCGTCCCCTTCGCGAATTCAAGTAAAATAAGTAGTACTAAATAATAAAATACTAATAAGCACCTGGTTATATGTTATTTGTACAACACTATAAAACGCTTCCCCTCCTAAACAGCATTGTCAGCTGTCAGTCAGATATGAAGAGAACAACCGTTCGACATTTACTAATGTAATATCGGCATAATTAAAATAAGCGTTGCAATTATGCAACGGATCTGTAAATACAGAAACACTATACGATTGTTTTAATCGGGCAAAATCTGAATATTTTTGTAGTTGTTGTGAATAGTTTGTAAATCTGGCTTAAGGTATAGTAAATGGTAACACAACAAAGGTTACATGACGTCAGCATAAAAATTAAAAAAATCAAACAAAAGTCAGTCCTCGATCTTAGATCACTTTTTTTATATGTTTACATGTTTCCTATAATCCTTTTTGTCCGAGCACAACAAAGATTTATCGCAAACTAAATATTATTTTAGCACCATCTTCATTTTTAGTCTAAATTATTATAATATACTTATTTAATTAATTAATGAATGAAGATTTTAAGTCTATCGTGTTTTTACGTCTATTGCTGGATATGGCGAATAGTCACTTTTAAATTCATTACTCTTTAACACTTTGTCGGGCGCAACCGATCTGTGAGATCCGGCAGTCACTTTTTTGTTTGTCCTTTTGTGTGTATTACGAATATTAACTCGAACTCCCTCATAGCTTCCTAGCTCTAAACCACTCTTCCTTGCCTGACCTTGTATGGGTCGCCCGGATCTGTCAGATGCATTGCGCCTGATTACGCAATTATTTTCACATTTACATTTTGTTAGATTTCTTTTATTTGAGTTAATACAATTTTTGGGATATTTGCCTTTATTCTGGCTTTTTATGGTATTATTATTCAAAATTAACATATTTGGGTATTAAATTATTGATTAATACTAAAAATCATTAAGAAAACTGTGACATTTATTTTTGTTGGGAACATCCTAAAATGAAGGAGAGGTACTTAGAATTTATTTAAAATAGGCAGTTATAACTTTTCTTTGTAATTCACGTCCAATATATTTTCTTTATATAACTTTTGCATGAAAAAATAGGTGGTTTGTTTTCTATATTAAAAATATTGCTCATTACTAATTTATGTTTGTGTTTTGTCCATAAAACAGAAAAAAAACTTACATAGCTGGTTGTCCTATAAAAATTTTCCAAGTTTATTGTTTTACAGCATTAAATGAGCTCCTTTATGTAAATTTAATTATATCGATTAAAAACTAGTGTGAAATATTTATTATTGTATTGTATTAATTAAAATAAGCGTTTAATTAAGTGTCCACCTCATTAAAATCTAAATTGTGTTAAGATTTGATTATGGGACCTCCTAGATGTATTGCGCCTGAATGTGTTTAGATTCATACTGTGTCCGACGGAAGGTTAAACCTTCTTTATCTTCAGTTATTTCGGTCTTTTACTACTGGTATTACTGATTTCACGGAATTTGCATAATAAATACAAAGTATTTTACTTAAAAATTATTGTCATTTCTATAGACAACGTCTGTAGACAAAATACTTGTGTAGATATAATATTTCTCATAGGCGTAAGTTTTATTACAAAATCGATTTCCTTCGTTTTTATTACAGACACCAACCGGGAGTACAATCATCTGTCGAGCAACCTGTACAAGTCGTCCGATTACGACCGCCTAGCACTGTCTTTGATATCTCCGCTACCCAATGAACAAGACTTCGCCATCAACGTGTGTACGCTGCTATCCAACGATGGTAAACATACACTGAAGCTGGAAAAACACCCCAGGATAATCAACTATCTGCTAGGTCATGCTGGCATTTTTAATCACGGTAAGTATTTTTTTGCGGCCACAGGCATTTGTCTTTCCGAGGCTGTGGCGGAGTTTGTCAGTGAAAAAAAACGAGCAAAAGAAATTGTACAAAAATTAGGTTAATCCGAACGCCAAATAGAATGACGTGTGTAGGAGAGAATGCATAAATCGTAGTTGAAGTACTGTCTTTGGCTAGCGATGCAATTATGCCAACGTTTCCATGATTGGAAGCATTTCTGGAAGGCTTGCTTCGGAGAGGCCTGCAGTTACTCCGTCGTGGTTTACTCATAGTCGGGAATTATGTCAATACGTTTTCCTTTTAGCGCGGCTTTGGTTTTTGGAACGAGCCGGAAGTCACACGGTTCTAAATCCGGAGAGTGAGGCGGATATGGATAGAGGAATATTTTTTTCAGCCAAAAACTCGCGGATCAAAAGCGAGATGTGGCACGGCTTGTTGTCATGATGAAGGAGGAAGCTATTGGCCCATTTTCTGGTCTCTTTCTCCGTACGTCGTTCTCTCGATCTTTCGAATAGTCAATCGCCTGTTTGAGCGAATCGTTTTTTCCACTTTTGCAATGTTTTCGTCTGGTTTTGAGGTTGAAGGACGTGCCGACCGTTGCTTGTCTTCTACCGACTCATTACCGATTTTGAATCGCTCATACCCCTCGCAAACAGTTTTTAGTCACCACATTGTCACCATACACTGATTTTAACATTTCATAAGATTCTTTGGCACTTTTTTGCAATTTAAGACAAGACTTAATGTTAATGCGTTTTTCGAAATCCATGATGCGCGACAGACACGGTAAACACGTCCTCACTCTCCGGCTCTGGAAACCAATTAACAAGTCACAACATGTTCAACTTGACACTGATTATCTCTAAGAATAAGGCTATCGGGCGCATTATTTCACACAAATATAGCGTCAGCAGTTTCCGCTGTAAAACTTCATTCACAGTATTTTTTGATCAGACCTCGTAATTACAAATATATTAGGCAAGATTCCTAGATGGCGCTAGCCAGATTGTTATTCTATTGGGCTATAAAACTAGACCATTCTTATACAATAGTTATACTGTTAATTGGGACAGGAGATATTAACAAGGCCCTTAAATTATTTGTCATCAATTTCGAATAAATATTTTTGTAACGATAAACTGATTAAAATTAGTGCTAAAACAAATATTTTAAATGTGTTAATTCATTCCAATTCCACCCAAACAGTCCGAGATTATTTGTAAGCATTTATAGTGGCTCGAAGAAATGTTATAATAAATAATGCATTTTGAACAGTCTTTCAAATTTTTATTTGTTGTTACAGATGACTTTAGCCCGATTTTGAATAATGCCAAGTTGATTTGGCTCAAATAAATCTGTCTGTTTTTTGGCATTCACTTTAGAAGTGACTTTCCTTTGACTTAAGACTATTTTTTCCTTTTATTCAATGATCGGACATTTGTCATCTATCAAAATAATGATCAGGCTTATAAATTTATTTACTGATTCATACTTTCTGTATAATTAATTATCTCCGTGCTCAATATTTATGTTGACACAAACCTTCTTTGTCAAATTATCTCAAAATTTACTTGAATAAACAAAATCTAAAGATAACATGTCGGTTACAAAAAAAAAAAAATACATGGTTTGAAAGAACTTGTATAAGTTATTTAATTTTGAGATAGTTTTGTCTGATGCTCTTAGTTTTTTTTATTTATTTTTTTAATAATCAATAAGAATTTATTATCCAATTATTCTCCTGCTACGCCTCGAGGAAGTACACATGATTTCTGGACGTGCCATTGTTTATATGAAATGTCTTTCTGCCCTGGCAGAAGCTGACCGTTCTCATTGATCATTTTATAGGTGAAACTACTTTTGCAGGCTCTCTGAGGCAACTGTTTATGCATTTTTACAATGAGATAAGACGGAAACCCATCCACAACTTTTGGAGGGATGCACTCGAATCGCAGGAATTCTTAGATCTCACAATAGAAAGCAAGTTCGAAAACGTGGCACAAGCCACCGACGAAAACGCCAACGCCAAGGGCGAGTCCCTCGTCGGCAAAAATGAAATCAACTCAAATACGCTCCTTTCACTGCCCAACATACCCATGGACGTGGACAATGATCGTCTGAGAGTGCCCGACGAGAGTGTGTGTGATATAGCGGACTCGGACAGTGAGTGTGAGACCGTGGACGACGGTTTACCCAAAGACATTGGATGTGATCAGTTCAAACTAAGACTAGAACCCGAGGACAGCGAGCTGTTCTGTACGAAGCGCACGCTGGGAACTCAGGACTACATAGGCCAACGAGTATTACAAATAGCTACTATTTTAAGAAACCTCAGTTTTATAGAGGAGAACATACCGGTTTTAATAAAGAACACGACGTTCCTTAGGTTCTTGTTGTTGTGCGCCACGTCGCAATGGAACATCCTGAAGAACCTCGGCATGGACATGCTCGGCAACATTGCCGCAGATTTCATCGTTAAGGATCTACAGAATGATCTGCTAGCCTCGAACCTGCTTAAAATCGTCACTAAAGGTCTGCAAAGTCAAGACAGAGCGTCCTGCATCTCGTCCCTGGAAGTATTAAATAAGCTGAGTCAGAACGAGCAGAATGAAGACATATTGCTCCGCTCTTTAGAAGCCCACGTGTACAGAAGTGTGTGTTCGTTCCTTACAATACATGACGTTATGTTATTAATTTATACGTTAGAATGTTTATATTCGTTATCGTCTTTGGGTGAAAGATCCTGCAATTTGATCGTGAACAATCACGGCGTCATCGATACGTTGGTGGCCCTGGTGACGGTGGAGGGCAAGAGTTACGGCCCGAAGGCCTGCATAGGCATGAAGCTGGTGGAGACGTTGCCCAGCGGCACCAGTCAGCCGCAGAGCCAGACGCAGCAGCAGAGCGCTACGGTCACGACGACGACGGCCGCGGCGACGACTACGTCTGCGAATAACGCCACCACCACGACGACCGTCTCCGCGAATACGCCCGTCGTTACGAGTACCCCTATACCGAGGGCGCCCACCCCCAGCACCCCCGTCCGACCAGTCCAAATTGCGCCTCAAAGGCTCATGGCCGTCACGCCTACTTCAACGACGCCCGGTAAGTCTTTTTTTCTTGTAAATATAGGTTAATTCAAAAAGTTTGCGTTAAAGAAATTATTTTGCTAATTGAGAATATAATCAATATCAGAGTTACTGGGCATCTAAACTCATGATGTCACCTGAGGTTAATCTGACAATTTTTTCAAAGAAAGTTCAAAGCGTATTCTGTCAAAATTTCTAATACAGTTATTGGGAAAGGTTGCTTGGAATGTTAAGATTAATGTATTTCTACATTTTTATATCAAAATTCATAAAAAAAATTTCCAGCTTTGTTTTTAGTAAAAAGAAAAAAGTTTTCTAACTATTTTTGTGTTTTTTCCCCAATTACAAAAGAGCTATTGATGTAACATGACCTGTTTTTTTCACATTGGTAACAATGGATATGGTCGGCTACTTAGTTCAGCTGCATCATACCAGGTATGTAAACATGAAACCGGATTTTTTTTGTATAGAAAATACACGTTTATTGTATGAAAATGATGAAAAATATTTTATTCGAAGTATTGCCCATTGCTAGCTATACATTTTCCCATCTCTGACACAATTTGTGGATTCCATGCCAAAAAATTCTTGCTCTTTTGAGGCAAACCAGTCTTCGAGCAATTTTCGTACATTTTCGTGAGAAGTGAAGCCCTGCTCAGCAAGTGCGTGCCCCATCGATGCAAATAAGTAGTAATCGGACGGAGCCAAGTCTGGTGAGTAAGCCGCATGCGAAAGTATTTCCCAACTAAACGCCTCAATCGTTTCCTTGACCGGTTTTGTTGTGTGTCATGGCACGTTATCATGAAGCAAAATCACTTGTTGCCTTTTTTGATATTCCGGTAATTTTTCATACAAATATTGATTCAAATCGATCATTTGTTGTCGGTAGCGTTCGGTATTAACGGTTTGGTAAGGTTCTAGCAACTCATAATAGATAACACCCTTCTGATCCCAACAAACACAGAGCATTGTTTTCCGTCCATAGCGATTTGGCCTTGCAGTCGATGTCAATGGTTCGCCTGGAGTTACCCATGGTCTTTTACGCTTAGGATTCTCGAAATATATCCACTTTTCATCGCCAGTCACAATTCGATGGAGAAATGACTTTCTTTTGTACCTGGTGAGCAGCATATCGCAAATGGTCTTTCATTCAGAGCACGTGGAACCCATTTTCCCATCTTTTGGATCTGTCCCATGGCTTTCAAACGTATGGAGACGGCTTCTCGTGTCACATTTAATTGATCCGCGTGTCCTTATTACATTTGAGCGTCATTCTCATCTAACAATGCTTGCAATTCGTTATCTTCAAACTTTTTTTGGTGGTCTTCCACGTTCTTTGGTTCTCACGTGAAAATTGCCACTTTTGAATTTTTTTAACCACTCAAATCACTGATTTTCCAAGAGCATGCTCACCGTCGGCTTCGACGAGCATCCGATGCGATTCTGCAGCAGTTTTCTTCAAATGATAACAGAAAATCAATGCTGTTCGCATATCGTAGTTTCCAGGCACAATATTCGACATGTTCAGCGCTATTAAAAACGATGTTATTGTATGAAACTTATATTGTTGTGAGATAAAAACCTTTATCAGATGTCAAAACAAGAAAATGGCGCCAATGACGCGGTGTGACGGTAACTACATTAGCAGCTAGGCCATCTATGGGCAAATTTCGGTTTCATATTTACATGTGTACATACCTGGTATTAGGGATGGACGCATGGCATCAATTTGTTAATAATGATACAATGCTTCTATTAATGTTATTTGGTTTTTGAGACCTTAATACACCATTCTTTAATGAAAGATAGGTCAACCTTATGGACTATAATTTACAGGTAGATTAAACAATACTGCTAGATGGCGAAATCCCTGATTGTTATTTTATTATGCTATAGAACTAGATATTTCCTAAGCAAAGGTCATATTAATTGACACTGAAAATGTTGACTGAGCCTTTAAATTATTTGTCATCAAGTTCAAATAAATGTTTTTTTATAAAGTACATTAAAAATTGGTGCTAAAAGAGTCCAGTGTTAGTCCATTTCAGTTCTTCCCAAATAACACTGACTTAGTTTCACACAAATCGCTATACACTATACTCGACGCGCGTTTCGCCAACAAAATTGGCATCATCAAGAGATGATTAAAACTGACTAAGTTTTAATCATCTCCTGATGATGACAAATCTGTTGGCGAAACGCTCGTCGAGTGTAGTGTTTTGGTGTTTCGTGGAAAACTTAGTCAGTGTTATCTTCACATGAAACTAATTAATAACACACCAGTCTAATTGATGCTAAATATGCATCTATACAAATGCCAAATTTTAATTTTTATCTAACAGACAAGTCACTGTAACCCAGGTTGATTGGGCCTTAAATTTGCCATTACCTTCAGAAGTGGCTTTCCCTTTCATTCGAGACTTTTTTTGCTTTTATTCAAAGATGGTATATTTACCTGATCAAAATAAAAAATTAGGCAATGAATTTATTTACTGATTCATTCTTTTTATATAATTATCTCCATGTTCAATATTTATGACATCAATTTATTAATGATACAATGCCTTTATTGACGTTGACAGACTAACTCACCTTAAAATTTAGACATCCAGCATTACCTATTTGGTATTAATTAATTGGAAAATTCCCCACATCCAGTGCAATCCAAGCTACATAATCAATACAAAAAAAGGCAGGTGCCATGTAAAAATATATGAACTTATCCAATTTTGACGTGCTAAATGCGTTTAAAATACTAAAATATAAAGGATTTGTCAATTAAGCTAAATGTAGTGAGCAAAATAACTTATATAAAAGCCTCTCATTTTTTGTTTATTAAATTTCTAATTTTTTACTTTAGTACATATTTCCGTAATAGCTATTGTTATGTTTAAAAGTGGAATCCAAACCAAACAAATAAATAAGTAACAGAAATAAGTCTGCTTCTGCAAAGCAAAAAACAAAACGAGTCTGTGCTTTACCAAACTGTTTGTGTCAATATTTGAGAAATAAAGACGCCAAGAAACTTGGAGACAGCACCAATAAGGCCTCTGGAGTTCAGCAAAGTGTTCATTTTTCTAAAATCTAGACCTTATAATGACCGAAATGTATCCAGTTAGAAGCCCGAATTTTCAACATGCTGTATATCATTATTTTCACAGCTAGCTTTTACGTAATCGAGGATAGGTTTTTTTGTCGTGGATGTTATTTACATATGTATATATTAAATAAATTTGCTAGTGCAAAAGTTTCCTCTATGACACAATAATTGAGTAATTGTGGAAATTTTTATTGGTAAATTACTACAGAAAGAAAAGGATAGAAATAGCAGAAACACATTAAAATAAAATCAATGAAACTATAAGTGAGTATTAACGTTATCATGAGTCCCAATTATTATCAGTGAACGTTAATAACTGATAGACAATGTATATAATGAGATATAATAAGTCTCCTGTTAAAACGTATATTTTAAAAAAAGTATACGTTTGCATTCTACAGCTACACCCGTGACTATCAGCCAAACGACAACTCCGTCTATGACCCCACAGCAGCTCATCCAACAGCAACATGCCCACCAGCAAGCCATCCACGAAAACGAGCAATTTGCTCTGGCTTGGCTAAGGGCCACCTACGAACCCTGCACCAGCGGTAAAGTCGACCACCAGGAATTGTACAAACATTATATGAACTCGTGTTCTAAGATAGGAAGGCGGGGTGTCATATCGCCCTTACATTTTCCAAGATGCGTGAGGTAAGTGAAATGTAGGATTAGCATGCTTAGATTGTGTGTGTACTGCGTTACAATTGTTTTACATTATTTTATTTTATTATCTTTGTTTTATGTAAAAATGTATGTTCCATATGCCATTACTGTCCCAGTTCATATTGGACGTATTTGTGAGACTCAATTAGCCTTAGTTGAACATACAGATTGTCTATTTGCAGGGGACCAAAAATAATTGTCATCATTTATTGCAACTTTTATCAAGTCAAAGAGAAAAACTGATTTCGTCAATAAATCGAAAACTAAATAAAGAGCAAAAAAAGTTACATATACAATAGGAAAAAGGCATATCTGTCAAGGTATTCAATAAAAAAAATTGTCAAGATAGTATTTAAATTAAAATGAATACAGGCAATTGCACTATTATAATAAACGTATATACAAGTATAAAAAACATGTTGGTTTTACTGAATTTTATTCGTCATAATAGAGGCAAACAAATACATGAATAATTTATATGCATAGCTGTTATTTAATCTGTTATTTATTTTTTATGTGCATTATTTGTATGTATAAACATGCATAATATTTAAATTGCATAAACATGATACTTCAAAGACGTAGTAATTGTGGAATGACTAATAAACTTTCCTCTCTGGAAAATTCGGAATTGCAGTCTTTAACTTCTAAAGCCGCGTCCACATTATGCCGAGCTACCCAAGCCGCTCGGCTTTTGGTGGAATAATATGTATATGCATGTGTCTGTCCACTTCAAAGAAAGCCGTGTGGTCTAGACCGCTAGAGGCCGCTCGGCGTAATGTGGACGTTGCTTAACATTTCAAGTAAATACTGCGGTCCTGAAAAGTTTCCGTTATTACTGAAGTCGATCGCCAACAAAATTTATTTTACAATCGTCATTGTAATTACTAGATAATTATCTGTACATGCAACGGTTGCGCCGAAAAAAATACCTTCTTTTTCAATAAGAAAGTGGGTTTATTTTAGTTTTAAAATATACAGGATGTCTCCTTCATATGTAGAGTCAGAGTGTCTCTTTCAGTCACTCTTCAGTCTTTGAGTCACTCTTTATCGATATATCTATTTACAACATTCATTGTGAATTGTAGCGCACAAAAGCATGTTTCATTACAATTAATTTAAAAATTGTAGCTGGGGGAAGTATTGGACATGCACAAATTTAAAGGCAAAAACAGCAATTGAGGCTTGAGGCATATTAACTATTTTTTTAATTCATATTGTATTACCAAAGTACCACATTTTCTATAAAAACAAATCAATAGAGCTGAAATAAAAAAAAAAAATCAAGGTATAAGGTATATTCCTTCAAGGGAAAATGTCTAGCTACTCAAAATAAAGTAAATCTCTAGGGAAGATTTGAAATTGAGTATTTTTATATTTATAATAGGGCTGTATTAACACAGGAAGAGGTATTCAGATGTGGTATTAAAAATTTTCTTGTAGAACATTGAACTAGCATGAAAATAATTCAATTTAGATACATATATGCCAAATATTGCAATTTTGCAACATTCAATTGAATTCTGAAAAAAGAATTTAGAATTTTAAACTTTTTATTATGATCTAAATATAAATACCAAGTAATGGTTTTTATATATCTGATGTTTCGTATACAATTGTTGATAGTATATATTAAAAAGAAAATGTAAAAAATTGTTAATGTGTACTTTTAATAATTCTTAATTAACTTTGATGAATATTGATTTGTTTTGAAAACAATTTTGCGTTTTATGTCAAATATGATATTTGTTGAAAATTTTATTTCTGACAAAAAATCTCAAAGAATTATTTTTTCTAGTTTGTCCTCCATGTACATTAAAGTTAAAAAATCCTCCTATTTTGACCTCTGCATTCATATACAAATATATCCAGAGATATTAAAGGTCTTAAAGTATTTCTTAGAAATACACATCTTTATCTACAGCATCTCTACAGCAATTTATTTATATTACAAAAGTCTATGGTAACAGAAAAGAAGCACCAAATTTGAATAATTTTTGCTACAAACTTGTGAATCAATAAAAAAAACTGCATAATTTTTTGTTACAAAATTGAACGTTAATGAAAATTTGCATAGTAACTGTAAGTAATTGTTGCTTTGATACATTTTAAAAATTCCAAGTACAAGTACAGTACTAATTCAGTTTATAATTCCAAATTGACATGATCTGCAACAATTTTGTATTTTTATTCCTCACCTTATATAATGTTATCAATAGCACTGAAAAGGAATCATGAACTTTTTTGGATCATTAGAAATGTAGATAAAATGCTATGACATTCATGCTCTGTGTTCAGATGTAATACACACTTCAATGCAAGAAATGGTATCCCAAGATTTGCATTACATTTGAAATAATTCATATGGTGTATAAATAGATATTTTTATTTTACATTTAAGCAAGACTTCTATCATAGAAAGGCACCTGAACTCATGTGTTTGTTAAAAAGTAAAAAAAGGAAACTTCATAATATATTTTTTGTGATAATGTATGACGGAAAAATAATTATTTAAGAAGCAAAAAAAAGTCATTGCCCTTTAACACGATTTATAACTGTTAATAATCTTAATGTTACATATTTTAAGTCTATAATTATTTAAAGTTGTCCATAAATAGTCCAGAACTTGTCATTACCCTTTGTTTGTTTTTTGTACATTTATTTCCGCGAGAACAGGTCATAGTATTTTGTGAGTTATACTCGTATAATTCGCTATATAAAATCTGCCGAGCTACCACAGTATTAGCAATATAGTCACCACTTCGAACAGTGAATTATTCACCCAAGTAACCTAGTAAAAGAGCAACAAAACTTTTAGCATCTTGAGGCAGCTTTGTATTTTCCTTAAACCAATCAGATACGAGACTTTAAACAGCTTGTGCTGTTTGCGCAATGGATAAGGCGTCGTGTGGTCTCGTAGGGTACCTGTTCCGTGCTTGTGATTGTTTAAGTTTCATTATAAAACTTCGGATTTTATATTTTTGCCGAGTTTTATTAAAAAAGGTTTATAAATGTATAAATCAAATAAAACACTTTAGTGATAACTTAGTTTTAAATGAATAATTATTTAAAATAATTCATAAATAAACGCTCTTTTCTTTGATTTTTGGGCATTATTTTTGTATAATTATTTGCGCCACAACATGAGAATAGGTTATAGTATTTTGTTAGTTATACTCATATAAAATCGTCATATAGAATTTGCCTAGCTAACACAATATTAGCAATATAGTCACCACTTTGAACAATGGATTATTCACCCAAGTAATCTAGTAAAAGCAACAAAACATAATTGCTTTATCTTAAACCAATCAGACACGAGACTTTAAAACTTGTCCTGTTTGTGCAATAGATAAGATTATGGGGTCTCAGAGGGTACCTGTTTCATGCTTGTGATTGTTTGGATTTCATTGTAAAACGTGAGATTTCATTTGTTTTTGTTGGACTTTATTAAAAAAGGTCGTGATAAATAATGGAATCACTGTAAATAATAAGACACCATAGTGATAGCTTAGAGTTTTCAACAAAATTTCCTTTTAATCGTGTTTCGTATAATGATAAATTATGTGTGTTACCATGCCTTTAACATACTTTAATAAATCTTTAATAAGGAGTAACTCTGGAAGTATTGTCAATTATAACTATTGGTTTGTTAACATGTGGTACGAAATGTTCATGACTGATTGGAAGTGCAATGCAAATAAACAATTTTTATTTGTTAGTATGTTAGTTTGAGATGAATATATTTTGAACTATCGTAAACAATAAGAGAATATTCTAAATGCCAAAATCACGTATCGATTGCTTGTGTATGATGTTGTAGTACAACAAAATATTGCAAATTTTCTAGATTTAAATTGCAAAATGGATAAAAAAAATTATTAATATAATGAAATGTTGTTAAGTAAGTAAAATCTCTTTTCAATATGCCTCTAGAAAGTTTTTGAGAATATGACACCACTGATTAGATCACATAGCACTTAAAAATTAGAAAATAGATTTTTTAGGTTTAATCAGGAGTCTGTCATGAAATGCCATCTTTGAATTGTCATCTGCTATCGTCGAATAAACATTACTGGCATTGCAAATAACCAAAAGATTTAATTAAAACATTATTTGTTTCCTTTTAAACCAAAAAAAAAAAAAAAAACGGTCCTATAGATTTTCTTTAACTAGTTCAATCTACTTTTGATTACCTATTTTTTATTTCATTATTATTAGGACGCAATAATAAACTAGTTTTATTGTACGCGTGATATTGTAAACATTTTTTTTTGTGTGTGTATTTGTCTGCAGGTCGGTGTTTGGCGGTACTGTCGGGCCCAACCCTATGAAACCGGCGAACCCGAAGGACCCACAATACTACGAAGGGATAAAGGTGCGAGCACAACCCCTCATAATAAGTATCCAACAAACCTCTAACCCCAAAACCAACTCATCCACTAAAGGTCAACAAGTGCGTCGAAAGTCAAATCAAACGGTAGTTGTATCTCCCACCAAGTCACCAGCCCTCACAGTCGTGGCAGATAATAACGCCACCGACGGCACGCCAATCTCTCCCGCCTCACCAATCCTCAAGGCGCAGCTAAGTGCTCCCCCTAAGCAGAGGGAGACCGTTGTCACACCTATCACTAGTAAAGGCGATATGAAAAGTCAGGTAATAAGTTGTAAACAACGGCCCGTCCACACTTTCATCAATTTAACGAAGAGTTCTTTTTTTTATTTTTCCTCGACGGACATTACGGCTTGGAGGTGTCGGAGGACTCGTTGATTTCTATGGAGTAATTGAGAGTCCGACGCGCCTGAAGTTGTATTGTCCCTCTCGTGGCTGGGTACTTCTTTTCATATCATCCTGTGCTTTTTTGTATCGCTAAAACTTTATGCTTCTCAGTAGTTAGGTGTTGGCTTTTCATTTTCCCCTCTCCCATTTTAGTTTTTTTATATTTCGTTCTCAACCTCGGTTTTCCCGAATTATTATTTTTTTAATAGAGTAGTTTTTGTAGTAATTTCTGTAAGTAATAAGTCACTGGAATGGACTCGATCCCCACTTAACAACGAAGTAGGTCCACAGCGATTGTTTTTGGTAGCTGCGAACACTATAGTTCGGAGCCAAAATAATATGATGCGATTCATACATAACATCGGTCTTCCACTATCTAAATATCTTTAACTGGCCAGATAAGTCTGAGTATACAAATTTTATGTGCTGCTTTAGGTATAAGCATAGTAGGTAGAGTACCTGGTTTCTCGGTAAAGTAGAAATCTTTTAAAGGGGCATTTTTTTACCGCAATTATAATAGAAACTTGATCATCCTAGTTATAGTAATTGTAATTTTGATTGTTATTCTTAGAGTGATTAGTGATAACCTAGGCTTTTAATATATAACATACGATTAACCATAAATTTGTTAAAATAATTAAAACATGTCTTAAAGTACATATTTATTTCTATATCATCATCATCATTAGGTCATCAGTCCTAAGAGTGGTTGGACGCTAACCTCCAGCTTCTCCTATCTTGTGCTAACCTACGCATTTCGCTAATTGTGCTACAACCTACATCCCTTACTATTTGCGAGCAATAGTCTAATCTAGGCCTACCTCTGCCTTTCTTCACTCCTATTTCTGCCTCCAAAATATGGCGGTCTATTCCCCCATGTCTCAGCAAGTGGCCTACCATTCTATCTCTTCTCTTCTTTAAGTTTTTCCACATACTCCTTTTCTCGCCGACTTTCTCCAATACTTCTTCGTTTCTAACCCTATCAGTCCATGGTATTTTCATCATTCTTCGGTAACACCACATCTCAAAAGCTTCTAATTTCTTCCTACTTGCTTCCCCTATCGTCCAGGTTTCGCAGCCGTAAAGTGCCGTGCTCCATACATATGTTTTCAAAAATCTCTTCCTTGTTTCTAAGTTTATTACCCCCGAGCATAAAAGTGCTTTCTTTTTGTTAAAAGCTACTCGACCCTGCGCTATTCTTTGTTTTATGTCTTTATCGCTTCTTCCATCCCAATTTATTTTACTTCCTAAATAAGTGAAGTCTTTAACTTCCTCCAATCTTTCATTATTAATTTGTACTTTCGTTTTTGCTCTGCTCTCGCGCCCTCTGCACACTAACACTTTAGTTTTGTTTTTATTCACCCTCATTCCGTATTCCTCTGTCAACACTGCCTCCATTTCGTTCAATGCTGATTCTAGTTCCTCCTTACTAGATGCTAATACTGCTATATCATCCGCGAATCTCAGCATTTTTAGTTTCTGTCCCTGTACTTTAATCCCGAAATCTACTCTATCTTTTACCACATTAATCGCCTCTTCGATGTACAGATTAAAAATTAGTGGTGATAGCGTACATCCTTGTCTTACTCCTTTCCTAATACCTACTTCCCTTTCTTCCCCTTCTACTTCTATAACAGCAGTTTGCTCTATTGCTCTATTTCTATAGTCCTTTTAATATTTGAAGCCCTTTTCCTTTGTCTGTTATATAACATCCCCACACACCCACACCGTCTAACACTTTCATATGTTAGTGATGATTCACTCCATATTATTTTTTAACTATACTATAGTCAGAAAATTTGTGCCATTTGGTTTCTATTTGTATTATAGAGGAAATTGCTGTGGCCTTACTTTAGTCATAATTTATGAAAAAGAGGGTTACTACATACATCATATTCTTTTTATAAACTAAAAACTAAGCGAACCAGTTGGGTCTTTATCTCCAGAAAGAATTTTCTTACAGCAGTAGTTGGACCTCCTTTGCATATTTAAGGTAGTATTTCTGATTTATCCTATAAATTGTGGAATTGCGCATTAACTGCCGCAAAAAGAAAATTCTTTCCGTATTTCGGGTTGTTCTTTTTCTATTCTTCTTGGTTACATTCTCAACTAAAATTTCTCTTGTTGACCTAAATTAATTTTGGTGGGGTATCTTCTATAGATTATTTTTAAACATTAATTATCGAGCACAGAACAGAAAAATAAGTCAAATGCATGTATAAACTACAAACACTTTTTCTATAATTGGGGAAAATAAACACTAAATGCATAAATAAATTTGTTTATTGCAGTTGTATTGCCCATTTGAGCAATCATATCGACTGCAGTTTATGTTTTTATATAATATCGAACTGTAATTCATGTTGTGATGTGGATATGTATTTGTATGAGATGTGCATGTATTTTATGTCAAAATTTAATGCTTTAAACAGACTTTCTATGCGTCTTACAATCTAGATAGAGTTTAAACCTGTGTAACTGATTTAAAGCAAACGTAATTTTTTTTTTCTTTTTCTTACCGAAAATGGTGTATTGCATTTTTTAATGTAAGGAAATATCAATTTTATTTGTCGTTCCATAGAATGTAACGTTTTTGTTATAATAAGTAAATATGAGGTGATTTCAAAAGATACAAATTTTCGGAAATATTCATTGCGTAACATGAAGAAATGGAATTACCTTGAATTAGCAATTTTTAAAACAAAATCATTGATAATTTAATTAGAGGAATATTTTTAATAGGTGTTTGTAATCGTTTTTCTGAAGGTTGTCGAAGCTATTCAGCAAGTCGGCTGCAATCTTCAAATGACTACCCATTTCATATCGATAAAAAAATTTAGATAACTTATTTACAATTCACCATAACCATATACCCGGTATAAAAATTTCAAAAAGATGGGGAATGATCAGGGCTGGCTCCACCACTTATTAAATTATGGTGATTCATTTTGAATCAAGTTTGGTAGTTTAATAATTAATAATAATATATATTTACACTTTCTAAATATGTAAATTTTATACCATATATAATAATGCCCTCATTGTACCTATTTACATATGCCCAACAATGCAGCTCTTTATTTTATTTCTAGAAAAGCGAGGAGGCGTCCAGGGCTGGCTTAGTCATATATGACATACTAAGTAACATAAAATCATTTTAAAAGGACTACTGTAATTAATATTAATTTACTCCACTCTATTACTTTTCGATTTACTATCACTCTAAGGTTATGCTCTATTATAATTATTAATTTAATACACTAATATTACTTATATTTCTGACATATTTTGGTGATATTCCATATTTAACTCTATTTTTTTCCATGCAATCTCAAACAATTTTCTTCGGATGCAGTGTATAATTAATCAGCTTCTCATCCAAATAATACATCTATTTTCTTCTATATATTAATATTATTTAAGTAATCCATACATCATTTCACAATTATTTGACTTTCCATTATACTTGTTTCGCTTAACCTTAAACAAAGCCCGTTTTTAAAATCCATCTTGTTTTCTGGCTCACGAGAATCGCATGATTTCTTGATAATTCATTATATATTGATTCCACCATCGTTATTTTTTTATCATTTTGTTCCTAATTAGCTAAGGGGTTAACGGATCCAACCCATGGTTTGGCCTGCTGGGTCCATTGCTTTGTCATATTTTTTTTTTTTTGTTCTAGTCTCTCTTTTCAACAAAATCTCTGCCATCGATACAATATCTCCCTCAGCTGGGCTCTACTCCACATTTTCCTTCACCTATTCTATTATATATATATATATATATATATATATATATATATATATATATATATATATATATATATATATATATATATTTTAAACATTCAGGTACTATTTCTTATACTGTTTCACACAAGTATACTTTATTTCTTGTAGCGGATGAGGAGGAGGCCCCCTTCACAAATAATACAAATCTTATTCGTGGAAAGTGACTGTGCCAGCCCCTCCCCACTTCTCTAGAAATAACATAAACAGCCACAGTGTCTGGTGTGTGCAAATCAGTGCAACGCATTGTTATATGCGGTACAAATTTTACATTTTTCGTACTACAATGATTAATATTTTGATCAATAATGTGGTCAAGAACAAGACGGTGATCTTTTGGTGTTTATGGAAAACTATAGAACCAATACATTACCCGACGCGCTTTTGGCAACCAAGTTGACATCACCATAATTTTGTTAAAACATCAATTTATTTTATAAATTTAATAACGAAGTGTCCATTTCTGGTTTCCTCGTTTGCTGCATCAAAACTTCTTATCTTTTTACAGGAATAACATGGTTACGCTTATAAAATTTCTCAGCTTCTAAAGCTTATAAACAACAAATTATCGACATGATACTTTTTTTGCTTTAAAACTTTTCAAGTAATAAGTACGTACACCTTATAGTATACCTGGGAAGGGGGCTGGAACCTTCTGTGCAGCAAGAAAAATAAGATACCGTTTTCCACAAAAACCGAAAAATTACACATTTCTCGACGTGGGTTTTGCCAACCAAGTCTCTCAATGATGCCAATTTGGTTGACGAAACGCGCGCCAAATCCTGTAGGCCCTCTTCACACTAAGCAACTCTGAGGTGACGCAAAGGAGACTCGAATATCCTTTGCGTCACCTCAGAGTTGCTTAGTGTGAAGAGGGCCATAATCTTTCCATGTTCCTGGAAGATTGGTCTCCTGTTTTTTTCTTATGGTATTAAAGATTGGCTAGAAAAACATTTTGAAAATTATATACAAAACATTAGTACGCCAGGGGAAATATTGTGGTACTTCACCTGTGTTTCTGACATTCTTAATTTTGCGCCGTCATCTGTTGGCCACTGAATTTCGTAAATACACTCCTTAAAATCAGACAAGGAATGATGACCTCTTAAATTTGTTGATATATACTTAACTAATACCCTATATATATCCAGATTCATAAAATATCGACTTATTTAGCATAATGTGAATTAGTTTCAAGTTAAAATAGTACAATTCTTATAGCTAGTAAATATATTAATATAAAAACAAATTGCAGATTTCATGCAGAATTTTCTTACATGAACAGATTTGTTTCCATATTTACTGTAGCAGATATCCTCCTCTTACACAATAGCTAAACAAAAATCATGCTTATTTCTACGATTGACTTAGATTTACCCTAGTTACGGGCAGTACTCTGCCAGCATGGCTCCTCCTCTACGTAGACCTATAAATCTTAACGATAACCCAGACTCGCTGGTCTAATTGCGATTTGTGATGAAGGTGATGGCCCACCCGCACCTCAGCCAGGCCCTACTAGGCGGCTCGGGCACGACGTCGACCACGACGATCACAATGTCGGCGGGGCCCAGCAAAGAAAGCCAAGCAGGTCAGGGTAGTAGCACGTCGCTCATCAAAAGCCTTCTGGCCACTAAGGTAAACGATTGCATGTCAACAGTGAGCATGAGGACTGCAACAGACTGCCAAAATGTAGCTCAGGTAACATACTAATCGACACTAGCCTTACTTAGACCACTTTGTAAGATTTTTTTAAATCGGTAATTTAATTCGTAAGAAATCGCTCACCGGGAATTAAGAGGTATTATTAAAACTAGATGAAATACAAGGGGAATTGGTTTTAAAACCTAGTTTTCAATTAACCCAAAATTAACTTCACAGTGAGATTAATTCAATACTTCAAAAGAATAGTTCAAAATTGGACTACTGAAAAATAGTATTGTATGATGTATCAGTTGTGGCAAACAAGAATGTGAGCCTTATTTATAGTTTCTACTATTTCTAAACTACATAAAAATGGATAACCATACAGTATATTACTAGACTAGCACTACTGTGATATTGGTATGTTATTTAGACACCACCGCTGTCAATAAGTGGGTAATATTGTTAACATAAATTCTAATTAGGTAAGCCTTTTCGTATTTTATGTATATATGTCATTAGCTTCTCCTTCCATACCGTCTTTCCATGAAGTTGATGTTTTATATGTCCTCGATTATTTCCACTGGGATTAACGTGAGGCGACTGTGACGGCTGGTCCAACCAATTAATATCATTTTTTCATTTTTGTTATGTGCAAATAACATTCAAGGGCTTTGGATCTTGCAAAATACAATTTTGTTTCTGGTTTTAATTTCATTCGTCATTGAAATAGTTTGTTACTGGGGGTAGATCAGACTCAAACAATACACCTACATGCGAAAGAGAACCCTCATTTAGAAAATGATGTTCCAATTGCAATTATTATTGATGTTGTTACTGTGTATTTTACTGGTTACAAAGATTTTTTCATATTGAGAGCATCTTGACTGCTAATAATTTTTATTACACATTTATAACCTCTTTCTTGAATTTTTCCTGTGCAATATTAGTCAAAGATTTCTCTGGAACATTTTCACAATTAGTTTATCCTATCCCTTTGTAGTTATTTGCACCTAACCTGCAGTTACTTGCATCACTTATTTATACGAAGGTGAAACAAATATAAACGAGCCTTTTTTTATTTTTTTTTTATTTGAACTTGGAAAAAAAAGAATAACAGCTCATTTTTCTACATAATCTCCTGATCTGGAAACACATTTTCCCAGCGTGTAAGTAATTTTGTAATGTCCTGCTCGTAGAATGAAGTTTTTTGTGTCTCCAGCCAATTGCGCACGTAGGCCTCAACCTCTTCATCGTTGTTGAATCTTTGCCCTCCCATGGCTTCCTTGAGAGGACCAGAGAGGTGAAAGTCGCAGGGCGATAGGTCGGGGCTATAGGGAGGGTGTTCAAGTGTCTCCCAGCCCAATTTCTCCAATTTTTCTCTGGTCAGGGCTGCTGTATGAGGACGAGCATTGTCATGGAGAAGTTTCACTTCTCTCATCGGTAGGTCACGTCGTTTGCGGCGATATGCAAGAATAACTTCGCTTAAAATGTCGCAGTTGTACGCCACATTAATGGTCCTGTGATCATGCAAAAAATCGAGGTGCAACAAGTGCCAAAACGTTGCCTGCTGACAGCCTCGCCTTGACGTCTCCACTCCTTGTTCGCTTGTTTCGACTCGGGGGTATAGTGGTGCACCCATGTTTCATCATAGGTGATAACATAAGTGAAAAACGAGTCTCGTTCTTCCCGAAATTTTGTTCGGAGACGCTCACACACCTGAAAACGATGCAATTTCTTCTCAGTTATCAGAAGGCGAGGGACCCACCTTGCGCACACCTTACAAAACCCTAGCTCCTCTGTGATGATCGAAAAAGTGCTTCCATAACTTATTCCAACCTTAGATGCAATTTTATTGGTGGTCAGACACTTGTCACCCTCAAGAAGTCGTTGAACGCGGACGATTTGTTGCTGGTGATGCTGGTGCGAGGTCGGTGGTCATGGCTCTCAGTTTCAACTTTCTCACAACAAACTGTTTATGCCATGCAAACACTCTAGCTCGGGACAGTGTCTCTTCCTTGAACTGCGCAGTCAATCTCATCAGGATTTCAGATATTTTACACCTTCCGTGGCGAGAAACTTGATGATAACACGCTGCGCAATTGATGAAGGCACTCCCTGCTCAGACATTGTCACGGCGAGTACCGAAAGGAACGAGCGAAATCGCCCACCTGGTCTCCCCCCTCCTGACATCCCTATCCAACATCCCATGAAGCGGGAACCCTCACGTATTACTATTGCATGCCCAGGACCAAAATACTCGTTTATATTTGATTCACCCTCGTAAATAATTGGCCAGTTTTCTATCTTCAATCTTTTGCAAGCAGCTTTAACTGTCCAATACTCTTTGCCGGGGCGTTTCACGACATTTTGGATCTTAGGGGTGCACCCAGTGGAAGGCAACTTCGAACCATCTTATGTAAACAGCATTTATTAAATATGTCATTTTCCTACAAAGAATCAATAACAACCAAGACTGTTTCATAACACAGCATAATGGTGGAACGCACTTACCTGGTTTTACCCAATTTATCAGTCACTGTCTCAGAATGAAATTTATGCCGGCCACATTCTTGTCGTCCGACTAATAAAAAATTTGAAAATGCATTCTAAATAATATTGAATAGGATAGATTAAACTTGAGATAAATTACACTATAGAATTTAGTGTGGCAATTGATGGAGATATTCGTTACGAGTTTTATAATTTCAGCTAGAGAAATGTCATGTTCATTTACAAAATAAAACTTGACTTTGACTATTAAAAAAATCTTACAAACATTTGTATTGATTTCATTTAACCTAATTAATATTATACTGTAAAATGGGCTGGCTGAAGAAAAGATTAAATATATATTTAGGATATATAGAATAAAATGCCAATTTTATTTAAGTTATTTGTTTTGAGAATCTTGTTTATTTAATGTGTTTACACTTTATCCATAATTTTGATGCGAGTATTTGCCAAAATTTATATACTTCATTTAATATTGTGTATTATTGTCTTTTTGTATTTGAATACTCCACGTTGTTTCTTATTACAAAATTGGAGAAATGACATTCAAGTGATTATTCTGTAAATTATCATATTTTCAGTATAGATGACAAATGCAGTATCTCAGTGACATGTTTTAGAGAAATAGTAATTTGATAAGATAAGAAAAAAAGTGTATGAAACATAAGCCAGACTCAAAATTCCAAAATTACTACTTTGAAAATGAAAAATATATATTACCCAACCAAGATCTTTGCAAAGTTCACTCCATTTTACTGTTGAAGGAAAATTATACGCTGTCTTTATTTACCTTTTATTATTGCATTCTGTCCAATTACTGATACGAAAATAAATATAAAAGCAGTATTTTCTATTTCCAAAAATCTCAATTTCATTGCCAAACGTTTCATTTTTCCATATTTTCCTAGTTGCTTAAGTAAAATATACTACAAGTATATATTTATTACTTCAATCAAAATTATATTTGTTTTATTGCATGATTTAAAATATCTTCGTTAACGCTTTAACAATAGCTTTATTGTTTAATATCTAAATTTAGTGTTGTAACTAACACTACGAGACGCAACTGTATATAGAGATTTTTTTTACGTTATCCACATGTAGGCCAAATACGATTTGTTTGCTCTTAACCAAAATTAACTACTTTCTATCCACTCCACGGCTAAATCCGTTCTATTCGTTGTTACATCTAAACGGGAAATGTTCAGGTGGCGGCGCGACAGCAGCAGCAGCGACTCCTTGCCCAGCAGGGTAGTGGCACTCCGACTCAAGACTGCCAGATGAAAACTACCACAAAGTCGGAAACCCCAAAAATGTCCAGGATAAACGGCGCGAGACAGCTGTTCTCGGAGTGCGACGTGGGCGACCCGTCGGTCTCGTCGACCACTCAATTCGCCGGTTCAATCAAGGGCAAGAAAGAACCTCCGCAACCGCCACCTCCCCCTTTAGCCCCGCTGAGCAACAACATGAAAGGGAGGTCGCAGCGTATCGACAACGAGGACAGCGATTCCATCGGTAACAACTCGTTGGCGTCCAGCTCGGGGTTGGGCACGGCGGGGATCGGCTGCATATCCTCCACGGAAGAAGGCGACAATTCCCTGACGAGCTTCGAAGGACTGCTAAACGGAATTCCGAACATGGATAATCCCCTGAACGAAGACAGCAATTCCAAAGATTCTGTAAAAATTGTTAGTAGTGAGATATCTATAAATAAGCCCCTTAGGTTAGCTGATCTCTTAGAGAAGAAATTTGAAAAGAGCCCGCCGATGCTGAACGGCGTCTTAGGCAAAGAGTTAAGACTGGGAGAAAGAACCTTGGACCTCGTCGAGAACCACATTGAGAAAGCCTTGAGTAGAGATAACGACGCAAACATTGACAGATATGCTGAAAGCGACAAAAAAACCGAAGACCTCCTGGAAAAACCCACTTTGAAACGGCCCTCCTTCGAGGAAATCGTCGAGAGCGAACCGAAAAAACTGCTGTTGTCCACAAGCGTTAACGGCTCGACCACCGCCGACTCTCCCGCCCCCGAGTCGGTGTCCAGTTCGAACGGCGACGAACCCCTCGCGACAGTGTCCACTGCCGCGGCGAAACTCTTCGCCGACATGGCGGCCGATATTCTAGAAGACGAGGATGAGGAGCAGTTGCTGCAGGAGGCTCAGGCGACCACACAGATTATCGAGTCTCCCGCGCCCGTCCAGTTATCGGCGCAGAGTCCTCTTCAGCAAATCATAATGGATAACAATCAGCAGGTCCTGCTTACCCAACCGAGGCAGATAATAGTGTCCCAGCCGCAAATGCAACAAAGCAATCAAATGGTTATATCGACAGGTGAGTTTTCTATACTTCTGTATTTGAAAAGTGGCATAAAATTTATATGGATGTTTAGTGGTTTAATATATGGGATGTCCCATAAATTATAGGCAATCCTGATCTGTACATTGTGACAATACGAGCATAAAGGCAAATAAGAATTTTCCTAGGATACATTCTTGCTGGGATAATCAGCATTGAATCAGCAATTTTTTGTTCGATATCTATTACTGGGTAGTATAAAAGTGAACCTGTTATGGCGGAATAAAGCACAATAAGTAACACTAGACATTTTAAATATCATCAAAATTCAGTATAAAACAGATAATAAACATTTAAAAAAACTGACAATTTTTTGTTAATTTTAGTGCTTGTTATACACTCAAAATTTAGAATTGCATTATACAAAACAATATTTTCTCTATAAAAGAGAGACCAAGGGATAAGAGGTTATTTTTATCTGGATTAATCAGGTACACAGCTAAAGACCACGGCAGGCCAAACGGTCATCGTCCAAAACACCGGCAGCCACCAGAGGCCCATGATGATCCAGCAAGCTAATCCCAGTCCGTTTCTGCTCTCTCAAGGTCTCCAGGGCCAGATGCAGCTAGTGGCCAGCTCCCAGCCGGGCCAATACGTCCTGCAGACCAGCGGAGGGCAAGGTACTTACATGGTCGCCCAGCCCCAAACCGCTGTGGTGCATGGTCAGCCTCAAACCGTACTCGTGGCACAAACGCCGCAACAGCAAGGCGCTGGTACTAAGACCATAATTATCTTGCAACAACAACCGGCCAATAGCAATGCCACGCACCACCAGAAAGTCGTGGTCACCCCTCAGGGGCAGCAAGTGGTGGTGACCCAAGTGCCCAGGCCAGTGATGCATACATCGTCGGTAACGAATAACATTATGCCATCTACGACGAAGGTTATTAAGTCAATAGCGGGTGTAGCCGGTACTCAAACCACAAGTACCAATGGCATGGCTGAGAAAAGGACAGAGGAATTAAAAAAGACTAAAATAGTAAGGGACTTGACGACGCCTTTTGTATGCGAATGGGGCGAATGTAACATGTAAGTAATTTTAATTCTTTCAAAGGGGATGAAAAATAACATACTTGTCCATAGAGCAACTAAATTCAAATCCGCCAACGAGGTGTACCTCCACGTCTGTGCGGCTCATTGTCCGACGGGCAGCGAGGAGATAATCTGCCAGTGGGATAGGTGCGATAACATGAAGAGAAAACGATTCTCCCTCATGACACACCTGCATGACAAGCACTGTAATACGGAGGTAAGTTAGTCTCTAGTTGCAGGGTGCGAGCTTATTTGACTTTGCGATTTCCAGATGATGAAACAAGGCTTAGTGAGGCGGAAACAGGCAGCGCAAGGCGCCAAGGTTGAGACGGCCCAGCCGCAGACGTCGAATCCGCATCCGGGTTATGCGCCGGATGCCGCCCTCCACGCCATCAAGAGGCACGCACTGGAGTTTGTAAATCCTAAGGAGTTACAAGTAAGTTGGTTTTTTCTTCAGTTAAATTTAAAGCTGGGTACCGCGTTTGAGTACACTCGCGAATAAGGCAAACCGAGGGAAGCTGTACGAGGATGTAGATATAGACTACACACCGAGACGCATCAAACGGCCTTAGCTTACGCGAGGACTAGTTTTATCCCAAACCGATCTCTGGCAGTTCATAAAAGTAAGAATATGTTTGATTCAATAGAATTCTGGACAGCTGCTATTCTTTCTGCACACCGCAAACAACGGGAGCAATGCTGAATAGGCGGTATGAATATAAATATTCATACCGCCTCGTCTTGTCTTATAAGTATTCGCCTGTGTACTCGAGTCTGTACCCACCTTTAGTGTCTATTGTGTATGCTTGCATTGTGTGTTTGTATGTATGTAGAATGTGTGAGATTTCTTTCATCTTGTTATGGAAGAATTTCCTAAGCTAAAAGTGCGCGCGAGACCGGAAGCGTACGGACACGCGCGAAAAGGCAAAACCTAGTATTACAATTTGCTTTACGTATTTATCTAACGCCGAAAAAAGATTTTTTTCAACTGGTTATAAATTGTTATCAATATGGCTCTAATTATTATTCATGAATTTTATCAGTGGCTTTTTGGTTTGCCTTTCAAGGTAGTCATCACAATATTTGATTTTTGTTCTATGATAATGGTACTTTTTTGTTATCGCTTAAAAAAATAGGTGATTTTTATATACAGTATTGGCCATAAGTAGGACAAGAAACCTAAATTTGGTAAAGAACTTAATTTTTATCGAATCAAAAATAAATTTAGAAAAGTAAAAATGCCATTTGTTTTAAGCGTAGATACATTGAAATATGCAGATAAAACAACAGTAATTTTATTTCATTATTAATATTTTGTCCAACAACCTTTATTGTGAATCACTAGAGCACCCTTTTTGAACATTGATGAAAGCTGGGATTTATTGTATTGTCATCAATTTGAGACCACTCCAGCTTGATGTCGAATTTTACACTCTATATATTCCCGTAATTTCTCTGTGAGGTTTAAATCAGGAGATTGACTCGGCCAATCCATAATTTTAAGTCTTCTTCATTAACCAATTGATAATCAACGTTTACAATAGTTATCATGCATAAATATATAAGTTAAAGTTTAGTTTATCTAATCATATATAATTTTCCATTATTTGGCATATGACAACAATGAGTTGCCAAGTTTATGATTGGATGTATAAAAGTCATTTGTACGCTATTTATACTATGAGTTGTAATTTCGTCTGGGAAAAAGAGACTACTTAAGATAATGTAATGTGTTTATACATTCACCTATTTAAAGCATTTTTTAATACCACTTCAATCAATATGGAGGCATAATGATTCTACTTAAATTGTTATTATTCGAAATACAAGCCAACTGAAAATTCTCTATAATAGAAAATGATTTCTGGGTATCAGCCTGGATTGAAATATAAGAATGAATTCCTATTAAAATATTACTATTCAGGGTTCCAGGATAGTTTTTAGCATAACTTTAGTAGGTAGTGATCTCACTATCACAGACCTAAACTTAAGTTGTAAGGCATCCTAATAAAAAAAAAACTCATTGCCTACGACAGAACGCCTTTAGGCACAAGTGAAAAGTGGAATTTTAACATAGTGTCTTATTGTGATAGTACTTACTCAGTTAGATCAGCCACATTAGAATGGAGTAAACACTTTTGTTTTCTCAGCGTTAATTTTGTCGTGAAAAGAAAACCCACTTCCTCGCACATTTTAAAACATAGACTTGAGGCTGTCGACTTCAAATCCTTGACATGTCAAAATTGGCTAACGGCTTGTATTTTTGACCTCTCTCAACTGTTTTAATATGGTGAACCGAATTTCCCATTATGAACATGCAATGATGTACCATGACCTATTATAGGTCATGGCTACCATGGTACAATGATATTATAGGCTATATATTTGGTATTCACTGTATGTGATGTCAACTTGCGTCTCTACCATTAGTGTAGAGACGCAAAAGAATATTAATTGCAATTTAATTTGTTTTAATTACTCAGTAAAGAAAAAATAAGCCAAATTAGAATCCATATAAACTAAATGAATAAACTTTAGTAAACTTAAGAACAATTAAAACTTTTATAATCTGATTTATAACATTTTAATAATAGATTTTAATCGCCACTTAATTAAAAAACATAACTTTCCCTGGTATTATAAATTTGGCTGGCTAAAACTATTTGGATCAATATTTCACTGCTCCTTTGTTAGTTGACAGATTTTTACATTCAATTATGCCACATTCCAACTCTGGCTATATATAATTTCAAATAAACAGTACCATTTGAATAATCCTAACTGAATCTTTGCTATATTGGCCAGATACAAAAATACATAACGCCGGTCAGTTTCTCCTTTCAAATTATTTTGCCTTTGTGAAAGATTTCTGGGAAGCAAAACAACTCACGTAAGCTCTCGGAAACTAAAAAAATATGAATATTCAGTTTAACAGGAAATTATAATGTTATTCTAATAATAATAATAAGAGACTGCTATTCAAGGTTTGGATGTATATCCTTACCACGAAATTGAAGCGAATGTTAAAATTCTAATTGATGTATGTACTTTGTCAAGCTGAAATCGCCTAAACCGTGCACTACTGGTGCATCGGTAGCTACGCCTCGTGCTGGTCCCCCTCCTTCATCTGACCAGGTGAGGTGGCAATTGTCAGTGAGTGAAGAATTTACTTTGAATATTAATCTTCATTTTTTTTGCTTCATTTTTATTTTTTTATTTCATTTTTGAGTATGCTTTGTGTTTTTAGTTTGAATGCCTTAGTATATTTCACTATATATGTGCCATGCAAGTTTCCCCATTTTATTTTTTAGAAATTTTGTTGATTTGACATTGATTTTTTTTTTTTTGTTAGAATTGAATTGATTGTGTAAGCACAGGTTAGGTGTGTATTTAAATTTGGAATTAAATATTTTATTATTAGCAATGAAACAAGGTATTTATTCCTCTTGTAGAAGTAGAATATTTTTGGTTAGAATTGTATATAGATGTGATATAGTTATACTATATTAACTTTAGAAATGTTAATTTGTAACAGTTCATTATAATATGCAAGTACACGCTGCATTTTTCCAGAAAATTAGCTAAATGTCTGCAAATTCATATTACCAGTACTGTGTTTCTTTTAAATACTTTGTTCCATGTTTGACGAAAATTTTGATCTTGATTTCATGTTTTATCTTGATGTATTTAAAATAAACTATTCATAATTAAAACGTCCACCTGAATATTGTAAGATATAGAGGATATTGTTTGAACATAAAAGATTGATGTTACTTTCCATTACTTCTGGAACACCCATATTGTCTGTGATGACTTGTGTAGAAGATGGCAAAAGTAGTTTTAAATACATGAATATGTCAAATTTTAAAAATTAATAGGAGAAATGTTGATGACTGGTGTGATTTTCGAAAGAAACCGTGTGTTTTCAAAATAGAATATCCAAAGCATAGAATTCAACAATAGAATTCTTTTTGTTACATAGTTTTGTTTTTTCAACTCGACCGAATATAAAAATTGTTGAATGTCGAAAACAAGTAAAACATGGTTTATTTGTTTATTATAAAATCTAATATTAGTCAAATCAAAAAATATAATATTAGTTTCAAAAGCCATTTGAAGAGTGGTTGCAAACGTTTTATTTTGATACAAGTGTGTCTTTCGATTCATATATTTTTTCTTTTAACATATTTAAAACACATTTTAGCAACATTAGTTATATCAATAATTTAAATGGAATTTTTATATTTTCACATTCTGCAAGACATTTATCTGGTTTTCTGTCAAGAAAGTCACACAATAATTTTACACATTTCATGTTTACAATGCAACTTAAGACACTACATCAAGTATTTTTTTTTTTTTTATTATTAAATAATCAGTAATGATCTTTATTAGCTCTTCTACTTGAGTAATAGGGAGAATAGAGAGAAACTGTTAGTTTCACATTTTTGTCATTACATATTTAACCAAAGGCAATATAATATTTCTGTATGATTCTATTAAGTTTTTTTTTCTTAGATTTTCTTATTGTTTGGTTATGTGGTCTCACCTAACACCAGGCGAGGTCTCGGATAAAAATAAAATGCAATCCCTTGCAATTTCTATGGTATAATTTTAATTAAATTGCATACTTGACGTTAAATTCTTATATTATTTTAAAGCATGTTCATTTTAAGCTAGTTCACTTAATCGATGGTTGTAGCATCGAGTGAATGAATGTGATAAAGAGTGAAACACTGTCTAATTATGCCTATTTCTGGTTCCGAGTCCTGCAACTGCATTAATTTGTGGTCCGTATACGAATAATTGTGGCTAATTCTGATTTTTTTCTGGCTCACAGTTGTTTATATACGTAAAATATACCAGAAACACGTAAGTGTTGTGCCTTTATAACATTCCTTCATTCATGAACTGTATGTGTACCATGGGGTATAGGAATTTTACTTACTTTTAGGATGACAATGAGGGTCCTGTTACAAAGAGTATTCGCCTAACAGCTTCTCTGATACTAAGGAATCTCGTAATTTACAGTAGTCATTGTAAAAGGTAAGCGAAAGGTTTATTTCGACCGACAGATAGGCAATTGAAAGGGTAAAATTTTCAGGTACTTAAAGTCTTACGAGTCCCATTTAGCAAACGTAGCCCTCAGCAACGTAGAATCTTCTAGAACAATAGCACAAGTATTGTATGATATGAACGACGGTTCAACCCACAGGTGACCTATACGCAAATGCGATCATTTTCCAGGGACACCCAGTGAGATGTGAAATGTGAATAAACAGTGTAAATTATTCAGTGGAAGTGTACAAAAATGTTAGTTTAATAGGTTTAATTAAGAGCCTAATTGTTATTTTTATATTATTTACTAGTGTAAACAAGCTTCTAAGATTATGCAAATTTGTTTGAAAATTTGAGTCTTCATCGTGAATAAACATAAACAGTTTTATATCTGTGCAATTTATTTTGTCGGCTATAATAATTAGCTATATTGTAAATAATTCCAAACTTGTATTGTGGATAATTTTATTCATGTCCATTGTACATGTGATATAGAGAGCACATCATTTTATTTAACATTATCAGTATTATCTGAAGATGTAATGTTGCTTTTATTTCTTCAGTGAGGTACCGAATCTCTAGTTGACTGATTTTTGTGTGTATGTGAAAATAAGTACTTCCTACTAATTTTCATGTGCTTATCATATCCATCTTTTCATACTTACCAGTAAACCTGTAAAATATTTACAATAATTATGGACGAAAATAAACTGCATTTAATGTGTGTCTATTTTTATTTCTGTTATTTATTTTTTGTTTTTTGTTATTTATTGTGCACCCATGAGATTCACATTCCTCTAGGAAATTAATGGTTCATTTAAAATCAGACGACCGAAAATGTTTGTATGGTTTTCATTTGAATTCATTGCAAGGATTTTTAGATTACCGAAACTTCTGGAACATCTGTATATTATACATAGATGTTGAAACATAAGGTGAGTCTGAGTTATACATACATATATTTTTTACAATATTTCTAATTTAGCCTGTCGAATGCTGTTGACATTTTTTCTTAAAAAAAAAAAAAATAATTGTCCGATTTTGTCCCATACCTTGATATGTTGATTACACAGGCTTACCCACCAACCTGGACAATCTAGAGAACCTGCAAAAATATGGAAATTCCAAGATTTACGATAAGTTGGGGAAATGTCAGGAAATCAACAGAAAATATACTCTGGTCAGTGGAACAGGGATTTTTTGAGATCTAATTCTTTGAAAACCCAGAAATCAGGGAATTTGTTTTGCAAATGTTGGTAGAAACCTTGTACTGTTTATCAGAGTATGTTGTCAGGTTTCATTATCAGCTGTTTTTGTTCATACTGAATATTATATGACCAGTTTTATAACCACGAATTTATAATAGTTTTTTAACTAAAGGAACCTTACACGTAAACCACTTGAATGCACATTATTTTGTTCATGTTGGGTAATACGGCATACGATTTGGTATATGTACACACTTGTTTGTAAATATTATTAGATTAATAATAATAACCCTAAATTTTTGTGGATGCAATTTGTGGACGAATTATTCGTTTTTCATTCCAGGTATTGATACTCAAAAATTACGTGTAAAATTCAATTCAAAATTAAAGTCCAAAAGTTATCTTCCGCATGATTATTCTGAAAACCTCACTGGTATATCTCCATATAATCTTGTTATAAAAAAAAATTGGGTAATTATACAAAGTGATAAAGTTTTGAAAATGCTTACCAAATTTTTCCTACCCCCCTATTTTCGAGGGTGCTGAACATGAATCTGGTTTTAGTTTCATCCGCTCGGGCACAGTTTTCAAGAAAATGGATTTTCCACTCTCCTTGTCAAATAATTTTCGCTTCACACTACGTAGGTAGTTGTTATTAATACCAGTAGATGCTACAACACTCCTTTTATACATCTATATATTAAACCGTCATAAAACCTATTATTCATTACAATTTTCTTAATTTCCTTCAAAAATTCCGATACAATTGTCCATTGTAATATTTTTAAATGTACGCCCTCTATATGAAACCACATGTACTGATTAGTATACGAGGAGCTCCAAAAGTTAATTATGAATATTAACAATATTAATTAAATACACTGTTATTTTGAAGGAACCTAACCTAACTGTCTACTTATGTTTAGGTTGGGTTAGGTTAGGTTCCTTCAAAATAACAGCGTATTTAGTTTAGTTAATATTCATAGTTAACTTTTGAAGCGCCCTGTATACTAATCAGTACATGTGGTTTCACATAAAGGGTGTAGGATTAAAAATATTACAATGGACGACAATTGTATCAAAACTGTAAACATTTGAAGGAAATTAAGAAAATTGTAATGAATAATAGGTTTTATGACGGTTTAATATATGATATGTATAAAGGAAGTGTTGTAGCATCTACTCGTATTAATTTTATACATCTATATATTAAACCGTCATAAAACCTATTATTCATTACAATTTTCTTAATTTCCTTCAAAAATTCCGATACAATTGTCCATTGTAATATTTTTAAATGTACGCCCTCTATATGAAACCACATGTACTGATTAGTATACGAGGAGCTCCAAAAGTTAACTATGAATATTAACAATATTAATTAAATACACTGTTATTTTGAAGGAACCTAACCTAACTGTCTACTTATGTTTAGATTGGGTTAGGTTAGGTTCCTTCAAAATAACAGCGTATTTAGTTCAGTTAATATTCATAGTTAACTTTTGAAGCGCCCTGTATACTAATCAGTACATGTGGTTTCACATAAAGGGTGTAGGATTAAAAATATTACAATGGACGACAATTGTATCAAAACTGTAAACATTTGAAGGAAATTAAGAAAATTGTAATGAATAATAGGTTTTATGACGGTTTAATATATGATATGTATAAAGGAAGTGTTGTAGCATCTACTCGTATTCATATGAGCTATCTACGTAGTGTGAAGTGAAAATTATTTGATAAGGAAAGTGGCATATATTGCGAAAAAGTGGAAAATCCATTTTCTCGAAAACTGTCCGAGCGGATGAAACCGAAACGAGATTCGTGTTCAACACCCTCGAAAATAGGGGGGGTAGGAAAAATTTGGTAAGCATTTTCAAGACTATCACTTCTGTATAATTACCAAAAATTGTTTAATCAGAACAATTTTAAAATGAAAATTTTCAAACGATCCTTTTTTATATCCTGTTCTTGTTTGTGAAACGTTTTTCTTTACGCAGTTCTTTATTAACGTTATGGTTTTTATAGGGCGTTTATCTTGTACAAGTTTTGTGTAGTAAACCGACATTATGAGGATCACTCATATATCGCCCCCGATGCCATAAAAATAAAACGATACTGTATTAAATATTCAGAAGTGCTTGATATTCGATTGTACTAGTTTAGAACAGATTCGGTGTAAATAACTAAAACAAACCTATTAATTCGCCGAACAGATCATATAACACTAAAGTGACTTAGGCATATGTAATTTTATGATTTCTGTGAACTAACAAAAAGATAGGTTATGGTTTCCTCTTTTCACAAATTGTGACGTTTGTCGGACATTCGCTACTTTCTCGTCTGTTAGTGTCTTGATTATTTATTTTAGTTTAAAGTTTCATCATCTATTTAATCTTATTTATTGTAAAGTATTTTTCCCAGTATTATGGAACTCGATCTTTTAACTTATAATAAAGAAGCTGACCATGCTGTAAGTAACCTGTCACATTCCAACAGATTGTCACTAACTTACTCTTTCAATTAAATGGAAAAATAGTACTGTTCTTGTTAACATTCTTGTTAATACTTGCAGCAAAATGAAATTAATATACTGAGAGATCAGGTATTGGAGTTTAAGAAGCATATTGCTAATAAAACAATACTACCTACTAACGATCCAGATCTGAGTAAACTTATAACGGAGAATATAAAATTGAAACATAGGTTGTCCATTCTCAAAAAGGTATGTGTCTTATTTATTAAAAAGTATGATGTAACATATCAGCTTAGTGAATTTATCCAATTACCATTTGACGTGACTAATACTTTTATTATAACTAAATATTACTACTAGTTTTATTTCTATGTATCATCTTCGTCAAAGTGATTTCAACGAATGTATCCACTAACTTAACTTGGTCTAAAAACGATGCAATAAAATGTAATGGCATTTTGTTATAATAAAGACAGTAGTAGTAATAGAATAGTATCTGAATATATCTTTACGATTGACTATCACAAAATAACTACTAATTGTAAGTCAATTGATTGAATAACTTATTTTAGGCAATTATGGAACAAACGAAGGATGAAACTAGGTTATCAAGTATAACTCAAATTCTTACCGATGTATTCTCACTGGCAATATCTACCGCATTTCCTGATATTACAGATCCTCCTGTTGTCATTACTTTATCAGGAAGTAATGCTACGTTTGGAGACTACCAATGTAATTCAGCTATGCCTCTATCTAATATTTACAAGCAGTTAGGTAATTTCTATAATATATATTATTTCTATTTCTAGATGTTTTTGATTCTTTTTTAATGTCATTTAATTCTCTCTGATCCTTTTTTAAATGCCAAAGATAAATGATAGAAATAATTTAGAGTTAAAATAGAACATCATTAATTTTTCTTGCTATTACAATTAAAAATTACTTTGCCCATAAATTGATATTGTCTAAATTCAATAAACTATAAAACATTTTCTAGTATTTTTGGACATGTTTTTGGCAATTTAATACAAATTTCCAGGAAAAAAAGTTGTTCCAAAGGATGTTGCCCAAAAAATTGTGGAAAATGTGAGTACACATGAGCTCATCCAGAAATTAGATATCGCTGGACCTGGGTTTATAAACATTTTCCTAAATAAGGATTATGCGATTAAAAGTTTAGCAACAATTTTTGACCATGGCGTTAGACCTCCAAGGCTGTCAAAGAAATGTAAAGTATTGGTAGATTTCTCATCTCCGAATATCGCAAAGGAAATGCATGTCGGTCATTTACGTTCCACTATCATCGGTGATAGCATTTGCCGCTTGCTAGAATTTTTATCTTATGATGTGCTACGAATCAATCATGTCGGTGACTGGGGTACTCAGTTTGGGATGTTGATTGCTCACTTGCAGGAAAAGTTTCCGGATTATCTTGTTAAATCTCCGCCTGTTGGCGATTTACAAGCTTTTTATAAAGAATCCAAAAAGAGATTTGACGAAGATGAAGAGTTCAAAAAGAGGGCTTATGCCAGCGTTGTCAAATTACAATCATTTGATCCTGATCATATAAAAGCATGGGAACTCATATGTGATGTCTCTCGAAAAGGTAAATTGTTTAGAGTTTAATGTATTCTTTGTTTAATCAACGTCTAGAATTTCAGAAAATTTATGATCGCCTTGACATAAGACTAGTAGAAAGGGGTGAATCATTTTATCAAACCCGAATGGAAAACATTGTTAAAGAACTCGAATCTGCTGGTATTCTCGAGGAAGATGATGGGCGCAAGGTGTTGTGGGGAGGTGGTACCATCCCCATGACTGTTGTAAAATCTGATGGTGGTTTTACTTATGATACGTCTGATATGGCAGCGCTAAAACATAGGTTACATGAGGAAAAGCATGACTGGATAATTTATGTCACTGACGCTGGCCAGGCCACCCATTTTCAGACATTGTTTGGTTGTGGCAAGCGTGTCGGTATCCTAGATGAAAAAATTCATCGAGTTGATCATGTAGGCTTTGGAGTTGTCCTTGGAGAAGATAAGAAAAAGTTCAAGACTCGTTCTGGAGATACTGTTCGACTGTCAGACTTGCTGGATGAGGGATTGAGACGTGCCTTGGATAAACTGAAGGAGAAGGAGCGAGACAAAGTAATTTTTTACACATTTTACTACTTTTAATACACCTATAGCCTTATTTCTATTCTTAAGAGAAAAGTCTAATAGCACAAGTGGTATCAAACGATATACAAGGTGCAAAGTGGCTTACACGATCTCCATTATTTAGTGATCATAAAAAAAGGACTTATTGTGCTTCCCATTTATTGCTGAATCCCCTAAGGTTATTAGTGCAAAAATTAACCTTTAATGACTTCTGTTTCTTACATACGTGATATTTAATAATGAACTTTAAATAAATGAACACTTCAAAAAAAGTTGCTACAGTTACTTGTAAAATATTGATTGAACAGTGATGTTCTACTTGTTTACTGTTTTTGTTGCATTTTTCTAAATTGTTTTAAAGTATTTTCATTTTTTGCCTGTTGAGTATTGACCAAATTGACCATAAATCAATTTCTGCATGCTTTTTTTTTATTATACACCAAGTACCCAAAACATTTTGGTGAATTGTATTCACCATGTGTTCACACAAAAGTGTCAACTACTTGGACAATTATGAAACACAATTTCGTGAATTATACAGGCTTGCAAAGTATTTATGTTTCTAGAAAATAAAAAGGAGTGAAGATGGTAATTTTGTTGACATTCTACTGGTACAATACATATATTGTATCTAAGGAGAGCTACTTTATATTCTTGTAACATAAAATATAGTCCTGTAAATAATTGTAACCTATTTTAATTAACAAGAAATAATTCGAATTAACAATATTGTCTATGTAGTATATTATCTTTTTGTCTAAACTTGTTGAATAGTACATAGTTTATAGTTTGTGTCTTATCATAATTTACCATATTTAAGGTTCTTACACCCGAGGAACTGAAGCAGGCCCAGGAGGCAGTCGCGTACGGTTGTATCAAATACACAGACCTATCCCATAACAGGAATCATGAATACGTCTTTTCTTTTGATAAAATGTTAGAAGACAAAGGCAACACCGCCGTCTACCTCTTGTATGCATATACTCGCATAAAATCGATCGCCCGAAATGCCAATTTTACACCAGAGAAGATCAGGGAACTGAGCAGGACTCACCAGATTTCCCTGGATCATGCTAAAGAATGGAAATTGGGTAAAACGCTATTAAGATTCCCCGACGTTTTAATAAAGATAACTAAAGACCTGTGCCTGCATCATTTGTGCGAGTATGTGCACGAAATAGCCACAAATTTCTCGGAGTTTTACGATAACTGCTATTGCATCGAAAAAGATTCTTCTGGCGACATCGTTAATGTTAATATCGGAAGAATATTACTCACCGAAATAACAGCTTTGATTATGGAAAAATGCTTCTATATTCTTGGACTCAAACCTGTATCTAAGATGTAAATAAAACCACTCATAAATATAATTTCCTTTTCATTTATTGTACAATTTGTTTCCAGTGAAATCTAAATAGAGAGGCTTAAATAATATCAACAAGAAAGTTTTAAAATATACATAAATCCATTGTAAAAATAAAATATAAAGTAGTTATGTACAAATATTTAATACCATACTTTCATCGTTCATGTTTTACTTTAAAATTAAATACACTGGGTGATACAAATACATTATCTTAATAAATATGTAATGCAGGTAATGCAAGAAAAATTGAATACCATGTGATAGTTCTTTCATGCATTCGTAGTGACTAACAATGAAGTAACTACAAATTTTACCTAACAATTATTTTGACTAAAAGTAGTAAAAGCAGGCAGTCCCAAAATTGTTTTGAGAAATATTTAAATATATTTATCATTAAACACACCAAGTTATTTTTAGGTGTATTGAAATAGTCAGTCATTAAAGAAAGTTGGAATTCTGGGTAAAATTATGGTTTAAAATATAGATCAATAAATCATTCAGTGGGGAATTAGCTTGTTTATATATATATATATATATATATATATATATATATATATATATATATATATATATATATATATATATATATATATGTATATATATATATATATATATATATATATATTTTTTTTTTTTTACGAGCATTTACGACCTTATAGATTTATTTTGATAAATCAATTATAAAAAAATTTACTTCATGAAAATTGCTTACAAATATAAGAAAAAATTAACAAATATTTTTTTTCTATATATAATAGAATACAAGACAAATCAGTCCTGTATTCTGACTGACAATCAGTCTTGGTAAAGCTGGAACTATGTAAAATAGAAATGTCCATCTCTGATGGGGATAAAAACGTATTGACACCTAAAAAGATCGCTTGTTTTACAAAATTAAGCTACTGATTTTTAAAATATTTTAAACCAATGCGAAAATTATCTCTGGGAGTCAGTTCTCATATTTTTTATACATACATATTTTATCCCTTTGTTATTTACATAAATTATCTATAGAACTGATATATCTGCTTTTAAGGGGGTATTCCTGTGATAGTTTAAAAACATATTTCTTTTTGCATTCTATAAACCCTCAAGAATATGCTTGTAAAAGAAACTTTTTCGGAACTGCATAAATTTTGTAAGTTTCAAGTATTTTATCTACATTTAGGTTCAGTACCTAGAAATCAAATATCAACAATAAAAATTTTGAAATTTATGGTTCAGACCACTTGGACACCTGAAATCCTGGCGCGGCGGACTCGCATCATTGTTCGCGCTCTCTCGGGGCCGCCATTTTGTGTTTTTTCAAACAAATATTTTATACAGCAATGCCTCATGAATAAAACAAAAATCAAATATGTCTTTGTTTACGAGAAAAAAATCCCGGATTTCAGATTAAAAAACGGTCGTCACAAAGGAATAACCGCTTAAAACTAAATCGCCAAGTTCAGAAACACCCTGTATATATGCTTTGAAGTTTTTACACAGGATGGAAAATTTTCTGTGATTCAGATATGGAGCATGATTTTGTTTTGAAGACTGAATTAACCTATGTTGGTTATTAATTGGTTATATTTAAGCATTAGTTGCCTGCGTGATATAATTTAAATATATATAACCTCAAAGTTAATTTGGGTTTTAAATATGAATTTAAATAATATATAATATTTGATACCAGCAATTTTTACTATTGCATCTACCAGAAACCCATTATTTGCCTAACATATTTAAGCACATTTTTCAGTGTTTATGCAGCTTTAATTCTTGTGTCGATAATGACACTGATGGTTAGTATTGATCATCAATACAATTAACCAGCGTATTCAATCCAATTAACCAACTTACGGAACATTTCGATTTTAAAATAATTAGAAAATATCGCAAGTTTTGTATGGATTGCATAGTGAGAAGTTTTTAATATTTTCTTTATTCGTAATTTAATGTAACGTAAAACACTTTTTACAAGGTTTATGGTTTTAATCAAAGAACTGTGTTAATATGCGACCATAACATTTTAATACCTAATAGAATTACATTAAAAACTCCAATGGTAAGTCACTTTTTATGACTGTAATTTGTGTCTGCCATGAACATGAAAGTAATCAAAATTCCTTCAAGAAGCTAATTGAACTCACACCTATGTTCATTTATTTAATAAAATATACCAAACTCGCTATTTAACACATTCATATAATAATATTTATATATCTATTTTTCCTTTTTTTAATATTAATTTGAATAAAAAATATCATCTCGTTATATCATATCACTCAGGTCTCATTCTTGTGAAGGTTTTTGTGTAAAATTTTGTTGACATGCCAGTGTTCAGTAACATCTCACTGAAATGCCAACGTAAGATACAGACCCTTACCCTTTAAATTAGTATTACGTTTTTCCTAACATATTCTTCTTTTTAACAATAAAATGGCATCTGGTTCCTGCCCAAACACAAATTGTACTTACTTAACTAAATACCTGTACACCTACAAATATAATCGTTCATACAGTACGTGTCAAGCAATAATTACATAACAAGAATGACGAAACTCTATATAAAAATAACCATTTTTGACTCGACGACTTTAAAAAATAAAAATCTGCAACTTAAATCACCTAGTCTTTGGTTTCAGTTTAATCAGATCTAAAACTATAAAATAAAGTGGAACAGTTTTGGCACATAATTCGAGGGAATTGGTTATTCTCATGAGGCAAGGCTTAGTCCCAGTCGTGCTAGAGATATGTTCTTTCGCAACCGTACTATCTCCCAGTATACGTCATGAGCTGAAAAAAATTAAATATGAATAAAAAGTTTCACAAAAGTAGGTAAATAACATTTGTTTCAAATCTTAGTTGTTTGCTTTGTCTAAATATTTAAATATAACTCTTCGTAAAACAAATATGCGAAAAACAAAGTTCTAACTAATTTATTTTTAGCGTAAAGAAATAACTCGGGATTAAGTTATAGTAATATACATTTTCATAACAGTGTAATTTTGATTAAAGACTTTGATTCTGAAAGGAATTTACGTACATAAATTTTTATGTTTATAGTTTCACGGAAATATTTTTCTAAAAATTGATTATGTTAACTCATTTATAAATAACGGGTTTAAAAATATCAAAAATACACTTACCAGAGCTCTTCACTAATCCACGTTCAATATATTTGAGATAATTTAAGAAATCACAGACTGCAATTATCTGTAAGAAAATTAATAATCACCATTTATGAAAATAAATATGCAATATGTATATAAATAAACAGAATGGTCGTACTAATATATTTATGTGTATACAGGGAGCACCTAAATGTTGGAACAAATTCTAAGTATGGCCAAATGTTCTGAGGATAAATTATTCCATAATTACCTCGCAAGAGGCACCCAAATTCCCTGAATTAATCCGGGGTAACGATGCTAATCGATGGCCTAGATTGCCGATTCGATGTGGGTTCGATATCTACATTAGTCGTCTGGGTGTGTTTGTGTGAATATACGGGGCTTTGGTGAAAGGTTCGTAGGTTTGCGATATTTATTAATTTATTTACCCATATGTCGCACAACACATTATCCACGAATTGTACATCATTACCGAATCACCCTCTCTGTCAATAAGTGGATTGGTTTCTCTAAACAATTGTTATGTAATCACAAAATTCGACGTATTCTAAGTAAAACAAATCTGTTACGAGAACTGTCGACGCCATAACTCCAATAGTGAACGCGTCAACAAAAATATACGTATACTAAAAAATCAGTATCTAAAACATAAAATAGACCTAGAAGCTTTTTTTTTTACTTATCCGGTAATGATTCTATTAAACTTGTTCCAATCTTTATATACTCACTGTATATTTTTATGTATTTATTTTCTCTTACTTATATATGTTTGTTTATTACTTTCATAAATTGATTTTGTGATTTGTTTTGCAAATGGATCTACAAGTAAATGCACGATCGGAATTTAATTAGTTACATGCAACAATATATGTATGTAGGTAATGTAGACATTCGATTTTCACTTAAATATATTTTAAGTGTATGAAAATGCTTACCCTATTTCTACATATTTGTGATATGCTGTACCAGGTATCGGTTTCTCCTATATTCATTCTATAAAAACATAGTCTCGGAACTTCCAATAATGCACATTTTCTAAAAAATAACAGATTATATATTTAATTAACAAGTTCCTTCATTTGAAATTCTATAATGAATGGCATAGCTTTTTGAAACAATAAATCTTAGCATATTAAATTATAGATAATTATAAAGGGTGGTCCAACCATAATGCACGATGTTAATTGTGAGTCACACCTTAACGTCAAGTTTTTTGCCCAACTTAATTTGACATTTCTTTGTTTCAGTGTTTAACAAATTCAACAATGCAGAGGTACACAATTGAGCAGCGCGTTAATATTGTTGAAGCCTTTTACGAAAATGGGCGTTCAAATCAAAATGCATTTCGTGACTTTTTTGGTCAGCATAATCGACCAAATGTGTCCACAATCGGGAGAATTGTGCGCAAATTTCAGCAAACCGGGTCTGTAGGAAATGTGAAAACACCTGTGCATGCTCGCCCAGTTCGTTCTGCGGAAAACATTGCTGTTGTTCGCGATAGTGTAGCAGAAGAGCCGTCAACCTCGACTCGTCGTCGTGCCCAACAATTGAACATCTCACGAACATCACTGATGCGAATTTTGAATAAAGATTTAAATTTACACGCTTACAGGGTTCAATTGACTCAAGAGCTGAAGCCTACTGACCATTTCAAGCGTCGTCAATACGCCGAACGGTTGGTTGAACAGACAGAAGTGAATGGTGCCGATGCATCTACAAAGAGTGACTGTTTGGTGCGGTTTATGGGCTGGCGACATCATCGGGCCGTACTTCGAAAATGAGGTCGGCCAAGCAGTTACCGTGAATGGTGTTCGCTATCGCGAGATGATAATGGACTCCTCGTGGCCAGAAATTGAGGATATGGACCTGGACGATATGTGGTTCCAACAGGATGGTGCCACTTGCCACACAGCCAACGAAACAATGGCAGTTTTGCGCGAGAAATTCAATGGCCGTGTTACCTCACGTCGTGGCGATGTTAATTGGCCGCCACGATCATGTGATTTGACACCGTTGTACTTCTTTCTTTGGGGATATTTAAAAGAAAAAGTGTACGTCAATAAGCCAAGAACAATTCAAGAGCTAAAGGATGAGATAATTCGGCACATTAACGACATTGAACCTCAATTATGTCTCAGAGTCATTGAAAATATGGACCATCGGATAGAGGTATGCCACCGAAGCCGTGGCGAGCATTTGGCCGATATTTTGTTTCACACATAATTGTCATAGATCCTTCTATCATAATAAAAGATATTAAGATAATTCTCGTGACAACTTTTTGTTTTATTTACAATTAACATCGTGCGTTTTGGTTGGACCACCTTTTGCAAATAATTATATTATAATTTTAGAATGTTTACAAATTTGAAGATTTATTCTCCACATAAGGTACGAGGGTGGATCAAATACAAACGAGACTTTTGTTTTTATGGTTTAAAAAGAGGCAGTAGAGGAAAGATACTTTCAGGTCTCATGGAGTAACTTGTGAGAAGGGGAGAGTGAGCCCGCGATCGGTCAAGGTTTACCTGTTTCTCAGTTACAAACATAATGTCAGGGAAGGAAGTTCACCCGTCGATGGCGCAACGTGTTATAATCAAATTATTGGCTCTTGAAAACGTAAAACCAGACGAAATTCTTCGGAGATTAACTTCTCAGTTTCAAGGAAAGATACTTTTGGGAGCCCGAGTGCTCGTGTAGCACAACAAGTTCGTTTAAGGCCAAGAAAAAGTCGACAACCTGACCCACCAACGACGCCCTCGGACCAGCATTTCAGAACATATTGAAACCATCTGAAGGCTTATTCAAGAAGATTGTCAGTTTACCACAGCTGAAATCTCTCTAGAATTAAGCGTAAGTTATGGCAGTATACAAAAAATCATAAACACTCTTCGAACTGCGTTTCGAAAAGTGTCCGCTGGATGGGTCCCTCGTCTTTTAAACCCACACCAAAAACACAGACGTTCAGGTGTTTGTCAACTCCATCTCGAGCGTTATGGGAGGGAAGGTAAAAGTTTTTTGGGACGCATAGTCACTTGAGATGAAACCTGGGTGTACCATTTCACGACAGTTTTCTTTGATTTCTGTGGCCAATTTTCTTTGATTTTCGTAGCGTTTTACTCGTATACTTTCTACACGAACGTCGTTTAACCATTAACACTGAATATTATTGTAAGCTACTGGACCGCGCTAAAGTAAAAAAGAAAAAAATATCAGTTCGGGGCGTCTCCTTCGGTTTGGAACCCTAAAAAAATTCTAGGGGGCCAAAAATTCAATGACAGGTCGGCGGAGGCCTTTGTACGTCAATGGCTCTCTGAGCGGCCCAGAACATTTTATGATCAAGGGATTAAGAAATGGAAATAAAAATGGAAAAAAGCGTTTCCAAGGGAGGGGGGGGGGGATATGAAAAAATAATCAGTTACTAAATTGTAAAAAACTAATTATAGAAAAAAGTGTCGTTTATATTTGATCCATCCTCGTATATAAATATTTTGATAGCAGAACTGATTTTGAAAAATTTTTCATATGTAGTAATAATTCAGTGACATCAACTCTCACATAAACACACAATGTTTATGTCAGAGTTATTTAATGTTACAGTTATACAAGGTGTAAGAAGTATAACTGCTATTATTTTGACAGTCGACAACCTGGACCTAAACAAAAAACAATTGTTTAACAATATGGATGCTTAACACTACCATTTAGGGAAAAAGAATGTAAATCACCTAATTATGGGTGTAATAAATACATTATGGGGCAAAAATTAAAATAAAAACTGCGAGATTTGTGGCACTTAAATAATAAAGGGCTTAAAGAACCATAAAATTATACAAATAAAAAAGCACATGAAATATTCTTTATATTATTTAAGGAATTCTCCAAATCTTGCAGTTTTTACTTTTATTTTTGTCCCATAATGTATTTACTACTTTCATAACTAGGCGATTTAGGTTTTTTTACACGTAAATAGTACAGTTGAGCCTATGTTGTATAATACTTTTTTTGTTTGGTTAGATTCAAATTATCAATAATATTATGTTAAAATAATGCCAGTTATACTTCTTATACCCTGTAATACTATGGAAAATTCGCCAATGAAATTAAACTAGGGGGAAATCCTCTCAATTGAAATTGAACCCCCAACTTCTTAAGCGCCTTGTAGAAACATTATAAATTGAAATTTTTTTTTTCGGTGAATATTCTCTTGATGATAATTTTATATTTCCAGAATTTATGATGCAACTTTGTCAATTAAGATCAAACAGTCATGTTCATTATTTGACAGAGATACATATATACATATTTAGATAGAGATACTTACTTAGGAAACATGGCCTTTGTTTTGTCACTGACGGCCTCTATGAGAATAGTGCCCGACTCTACTGCACTGATCACTTTAGCTGTTAATTCTTTATTGTTAAAACATAAACAGAAGGCAATGTCTTCGTTGTAAATTCGTTGAATGAACGGATCGGTCTTTTCCGAAATTGGATTTTGCCGCCACACCAAAAACTCTTTGTGAAACACCGGGTCCACCTGTAACAATTAAAGAAGAAAGCGTAAATATACGTATGCGGAGGCAATTTTGTACTATAAAAATAGTTTGAAATCGTGTTGAACATTGACTGTTTAATTATCTGCATATTATTTTCAAGATGTGAACACTTTTTACCACGAATGTAAGTCTAGAAGTTGTCTAGAGAAGCATTCCTTTTAATTATTAAATCTAAGAATGTATTTTATCTATTAAATACACGTGTCAGTAGGTCTGGTACGTCATCCTTTTGTATTAGGTAGACAAACAAGAACGTTAATTCCATTAACGCGTACGGAGCAATTCAAACTTCATTTGAAATTCTGATTCACAAACTTATGCAGTGCTTTCGTAAATGAATAAATTCGTTAAAAACTGAAATATTTAATAACTTTTGGAAAAAACTTTCAGGCCCATCAAGTCTTATTTTTGGTTGTATAAATACAAATAAATAAATAAATCCTTTTTGAGCATTGTCAATAACTTCAAGAGGTATATGGTGTACTTCGTGACGAATTCTTGCTTTGAAATCTTCTATGTTCTCCGGCCTGGTAACGTATATTTTGATTTTTAAGTATCCCCACAAAAGATAATCTAAGGGTGTACATTCTGGCGATCTAGCTAACCACTCAAACGGCCCCCTTCTCCCTATCGATGACATCACTCCTCCTACACGAATCACCCTGTATGTATTCATTATATTTAAAAAAATGCGCAACTAAAAATTAAATTTGACGGGCCCAGAAATCAGTACCACCTTTCTCTTCTAGCACCAAATTGACAAATGTACAATGTTATAACTAGCCTGTAACTTTTAATTGTTGTGTCAACAAATTTTGTATGCTGGCAGATCAAATCTTTCTTTAAAATCCGTTGCGTGTTCGCTCTTGATAAATTCAATTGTTGTGTACGACGTGGAATTGACGTGTTTATGTGGACACTCCCATACACTTTCTCTCACTGTAGCAACATTTTCATCTAACCGACCACGATGAGGACGTATTGATGTTGCCTTATCAATAACCTTCAAATTCTTGGTAATGTTATAAACTGTTAACTCTGTAGGCGCTTTATTTTGTCCTAATTTTATGCGAATTTTTCTTAATGCAACAGTAAATGATAGCTCACTTTCATAAAACAGTTGTACACAAACTATTCGTTGTTGAACTGTTAATCTCGGTACGTTGACGTCGTATGATTTGTAGATGACAGTCGTTAAATATTGACTCTCTATGTTTGACAGAACACAAATGGCGCGCAATTCAAGTCCTATAGTTCCAACTGAGACACCCTATATTTAAATCATCATGTTTATCGACTTTCTAGTTTTCAAAACTTGAATGCTTTTTTTATGAAAATATGTATATGTGAAACAATTTGGCGAATAGTATTGCAGTTGGGGATACTTTCAGAACTTCAGGTAACCGATTTTGGTCCCATGATTTTGTTGTTGCATCGGAGTTCCCAGGAGATGGAAGGGCTTAATAATCGGCAGTAGCTCTTAACACGTGCACACGTTTTTGTTATAAAAGAAACCGTTTCTCTCTTTCAGATGATTATTTTTGCAAAACATAATTCAGGCAATCAAGACGAGTTTCTCATTAAAAATAACTTTTCAAGTTCGTAAATACCCTGTATATCGCAATCACCGTGTACCTACCTCCAGTCCCTCCTTGCTCTCGATCTCGCAGGTTATGTGTACGACTTCCTTCACTGGAGAATCCGGCGGTGAATTTTCACGACCATATTTGAGATTGAAGTGAGACGGGGAACGCCGGTGTTTCCTGGTGAAGAGTGCCACACCTGCAAACAAGCCCCTGTGTAAACTAGAGCACATTACTATGCATTATGCACTATCAACTCAATCTAGAGCTATTATTATCTTGCGAAGTATAATTACTAATTAGCCGTAATGTGTTAATTTGTAGTAAAGCGGGATGAACTAGGTTAATATTCAGCGCAAGATCATTATTTGTCACCAGGTTATCATTTTTTAACATAATCAAACATAAGTAGCGATAAGTAATCTGTTTGACTATTTTTAATGTAGAATTAACAAAAAAAAAAACATGTAGTTTTTAGAACAGGACACGTTGTAACATTCAGAAAGAATGTGTGCAAATTTCGATGTTCTTATAGTGAATCTCGTTAACTATTATAGGAGGTATCGAAAAATAGATACCCATTATTGATCTCTTTTTTTCGACGGAAACTCAGTGATGAAAACTAGTATTGGATATTTCGAAATATCCAATATCGACAATAAAGTTTGTAAAATAGTTTACTAAAAGGGATAGGTAGTCAATTCTCTTCGTCCCCCCTCGAGTCTCCCTAGAAAAAAGAGATTGAGATTGGAGGAACTACCATTTTATACCTTCTATAGTTAAGGGAATTTCCTATAAAGAACATTGAAATGCGTTCTTCTGAAATATAGACAATAATAAATTAACCTTGGCATCAATTATGGTCATTGTGGAAATTAATTCATCATCACTCCATCGCTTACATATATTTGACGGGAACGTATCGAAAGAGTCTCATTACATTTTTTCTTGATGGTACCTACATAATTTATGAATAGGTAATTACAGATATTATTAATAATTATATAAATTATAAATATATACTAGCCTGTAAAAATAAGAGGAAATTGTCAGCTTTCGTGAAACTTTTACTTTAAGACCATGCGATAACAAAATTAAATGAAGCCTTATCTCTTTGAAAACCTTAAAAATGTATTTTAATTTTATGATACCTATCAATTATAATTAACCTGATTTATTTCGATTTTCAGAGAATAAACCTTATCGAACATTGCTGGCTTAAGAAGAAATTACAAGTATACAGTGTGTCATAAAAGCATGGGATACAATCCACATTTTGTTCTGTGTTTTAATTTGAGAAATGCATATTTAAGTTATTGTGAAAATTAATTCATCACCACACCTATATTTGAGGGAAACGTATGGAAAGAGGCTCTTATTAATAATTATATGAATTATAAATATATGTATTTCGGCCTGTAAAAATAAGGGGAAATTGTCGGCTTTTGTGAAACCTTTACTTTAAGACTATCTAACAAAAACAATTAAATGAAGCCTTATGTCTTTGTAATTAACCTGATTTATTTTGCCGCTCAAAGAATAAACTCTACTGAATACTCCTGACTTTAAGAAGAAATTACAAGTATACAGTGTGGCGCAAACGTATGGAATACAATCCATATTTTGTTTGTTTTAATTTGAAAAATAAATTATTAAGTAAATTATGTGGGTGTTAAATTTATCTAGTTAGAATAGTGTAGCGACGCGTTAAATTGGCGCATTAGCAGGGATAATGAGTGTGCCTCGATAGCTCAGCGGTCAGAGCAACCAACCGGCAATTAGGAGAGCCGGGTTCGATTCCCGGTCAAGGCATAAGCACTCTTTATCCTTGCTATCGCCAAAGTGGTGACCCCGACGTGATGTTATTCGTTCCAGTACATCCAACCTCCCTTACATCTCAAATTCGCGGATTCGATTCCCGTCCTATCCATCGCCCTATAGTCCCGGGGTTACCGAACAACGGTTCGTAAGAATGGCGAACGCGGTCACATTCCGTTAAATTGTATCGAGACAAACCATGTCTCTAGGAAGGGAGTACTGTAGCGACGCGTTAAAATTGGCGCATTAGCAAGGATAATGAGTGTGCCTCGATAGCTCAGCGGTCAGAGCAACCAACCGGCAATTGGGAAAGCCGGGTTCGATTTCCGGTCAGGGCATGATGCACTCTTTATCCTTGCTATCGCCAAAATAGATTTACCTATTTTATCACATTTTGCATAGCTATGATTTTAATTATATGTTTTGTAATGTTTTATGGGACACGTTCCCCTCTTTTTTTTAAGACAAAATAATCGTAAATAGGGGTAAATTTCCATGTGTCCGACTGTAATCTACCATACTCTTAAAGATGTCTACTTTATCATTGGGAATTAAAAAATAACCTAACGAAAAGTCTCATGCTTCCTTTCCGACGAACATTTTGTTTGATAAAACTATTAATAAACAGAATAGTGCATACTAAAATATTGAAAATTTTAGTTAATGGACGTTAAATGTTTGTGCTGTTGTGATTAGGAAATATTTTGGGTTTTGAACGCTATATAACAGCAGGTGCTTATTTCCGTTTTAAACTTCTTATAGTTCGATCTTCGCAATAATTTTCTCCATATTAAAAATTATTCGCAGATACGCCATGGGATAATTTGCAGTTATAACATGATATAACTTAATTTTTATACAGATAGAGAGAAGTAGGCCCACAGGATAGCCATCGTGTTCTTCCGATTTAATTCCATTATATTTAAGCTACAGAAATAAAGACATTATACTCCAACCCATCTGCAAATGCCTTATATAATAAGGATTAAACAAATTGGGTCAAAACAGCTATTCTCCTAGCTATATGCCAAACGCCTGGTTAATTTCCTTTAGAGAGCCACGAATGGCGTTTAACAAGTTTGCGCTTTTTAAGAGGCAGACGAGTTTTTGCTCGTGTTTTTTGTTAACAAAATCTTTTTGTTACATCTTTTGTAGAAACTAAATACAGTCGCGGCAACGAGGACTGGGATGGAATCACTACAAATGTCCAACATTTTTGTATTGAATAACAAATTATCATCCTTAGAACGTCGTAATGAGTCCCTGGTACAGGTACCAGGCATTTTAAAACACGTTATTTAAATACTCAGTGATAACTTGTACACTATCAGGAGAAACAGCAGGTCATTAAATTCAGTACTCCAAAGAAACATCTGCCATAAGCTCGGGCAATGTATTTATAAGGAAATCCAGATATAAGTATGTAAAGTACATGGCCGGCTTGAAGTTATACCGACGTGGGTTCGATTCTCACATCAGTCAGCTGGGCGTGTTTGTGTATGAAGCTAATTTTCGCCCCGTAAAAATAAAGGCGCATAAGAAAATCCATGGGTAGCAATCAGTGGGTACAGTGCTTTTACTCATTTAATATATGTGCTATTCATTTCATCGCTGTTTTCCAAATAAAAAATTCTCTTATCTTGCCGATAAACGGAACAGTCTATCTGAGTCTAGCCATTAAAACAAGCCACGGTATGAGATAAGAGCAGTTTGGGATTTTTTATTTGGCACATGGCGATGAAATAAACTATAGCTGTCATTCGAATAGAAATATGTGGACTTATGGTCAATATATGTCAGAAGAATTATCGCTCAGTTTTAACTGATTGATTGCATATGTTCCTCAAATTTTGAAATAAGAAAGGACTTTATTTTAAAAAGTCATATGCGAGGAATAATTGCATTCCAGGAAGCCTTCTATGTATAATCCAGTTGCTGCGTGTGAAGTAGAGGGACAAATTGAAAAAAAAAATTAGGAGTGGATTGTTACGCGCATATTAGAGCAAGCATAATTTATATCCTGAGTTAAGCGAATATCCCTAAATACGTAGTTTCTACCTTTTTTTCAATCAAAATTCTCGCACCGAAAATCTTTTTATTAAAAACCAATAACTACAAATTTTTAAAACCCTACTTGAATTATCTGTACGATCATTATTTCCCGAGTAATTAACTACCAAATTAAAAATTGACTTTTTTGATTTGAACGACGATAACTTAAATTAAAATGGATACAAATTATTTGAACATTTAATTTGGTTGATTTTTTAATTAATAATTGCCATTAAATTTAAAATTTTTAATTTACAAAATCGGTTTTTTTTTTTCATTTTTTTATCTAACCTATACTCACGTTAATGTAATAATTATTACCATAGCATATGTAAAAAATATCTTTCAAATTCCATAACAGAAAAGGGGGTTGCCATTAAAAAATAGGTATATATCGATAACGTCATGCTTGTTACACGAATCATCCTGTTTATATCAATTATATTTAAAAAAATGCACTAAAAATAATTTGATGAGTCCAAGAGTTTTTACCAAAACTTCTTCCTTGAATTTGATCGAATTAATCAATACTAGTTTTAGCATACTGATGGTTAATCTAATCTTCTCTAATTTTTCCACTCATTCCGTAATTGCTATAAAATTAATCAAATCCGAGCTATCGCTCTACCACCTTCTCAATAATTCTCTATTATTAGAACCCGCACAGGTTTCAGTTTAGCTATGCATAATAGAAATTGATGACGGCTAATAGAATGTATTCTATTTTAAGGTTCCGTAAACGAAAATCGATATTTCCATGTCACGGCCAAGACCGTAAACAATTTACTTGAATATATTAGCCACGAGAACAGGTACATAGGCTTTAATTTTAGTCACAAAAAGCGTAAAACGTAAATACACTGAGCAGAATTTTAATGAGATTGCCGGTTGGGCTGTTTGTTTCTCTCATCAAATATACAGTTAGAATACAGGGTCAACCACTGCTGTGGTGTAATACAATTCATTAGATGTAAGGCTAACAAGGAGAGGTCGCACCCTGTGGGTCACTGAGTCTCTGTGCGTTCGTAGCCGTTAGCCCGAAACCCATTAGCCCGAAACCCATTATCCCGAACCCATGATCCCGAATCCATCAGCCCAAAACCCATTAGCCCGAAAATTAAATTATATTTAAAAATAACAATTGTTTTCACGTTATTGACCACCACTCTACCCTCCAGAATTTTGGTCGATTCATGAGAATAATTATCAAGGTGTGTGATGAAAATATCATTTTTACTATAAATTACCGCACATTACACGTTTGAAATTGAAATAAAATTGATTTATTTCAACCTTTTATTTAGATTATCCCCGAACACAGAATAGAGTCTATTCTGTGTAGAATATAGTCAGGTATAGGAGGTGAAATAATCTTGTTGGCAATTCACATGTCGGGAGTATACAAGATTATTGAATGTCGGAGCAAAATAGTACTGAAATTGAAATTATGATGTTAAATAGTCATAGCAATATGTCACAAACTCGAAGAAATGAATAAATCAAAGAATAAAGATTGCAAGATATAATTAATTCTAAATCTCAACGAACACTGGATAAGTATTTGAAAACTTTTCCTTATAAATTTGATTTTTAATAAAATAATTATGTATTTCAAACAAAATTATTTTATTTCTATCCAGTTTTATCACTACCATAACAAATGAAAATTATTATATGTACTAGGACGTTCTATCTTTCTATAAAATTTAATAAAAGCTTGATAATTATAATTATCTAGTAAATATAGTAATCGTTAATCGAGAGAGTTCAAAATATAAAACAATAATTGTGATTTTTAAATATAATTTTATTTTCGTGCTAATGGGTTTCGGGCTGATGGGCTCGGGCTAATGTATTTCGGGCTAATGTATTTCGGGATAATGGATTTCGGGCTAGTGGGTTTCGGGATAATATGCTTCGGGCTAGTGGGTTTCGGGCTAATGGGTTTCGGGCTAACGTATGACTACCGTTGTGGTGACAATATTTAATTGTAATTTTTTTTAATTACTCATAATTTTTGGAACATATTTCATATGTAAAAACCCTCAAGGACTTTCTAAATTGTTAGGCAGCTAAAGGGCGCTATTTCGAACACTTACTGTGTATATTTTCTCTTGTTTTTCTTTAACTTTAAGAGTATTTAAGTATTTTTATAGAGAAATGTTTATCATACCCATCTTATGGTATATTTCCCAAATTACATCATAATTGCTGACACGGTATTTATCGACGATTACTAGCGATAACCGAGATTAATTTTTCGCCAACCGAATGCACAACCCATTATCGTAAATAATTACAATAATTAATATTATAATTATTGAGTTGAATTTACCAGTCTCGTCCTTCACGCTACTAATTTGCGGATGCAAATGTGGATTCGGGGAACTGGGAGTCGATGTCAACACCAGCGTTTTCAGAGCGGCCACCTCGGCGGTGAGAACGTCCACTTTCATCTGGCTCTCTTTGAGTGCCTTCTCGGCGGCCGCCTGCTTCTCGTTGGCCTCTCGTACCATGTTATGCGCCTCCTGGAACAAAAAAAGAATCATTAGAAACATTAGAAAGATTATAATTTCGTTTTCAAACTTATAGTACTAAATAATTTGCTTGCCTTTGCTTAAAGTTTATCTTTATGATACCAGCTCATCGTAATGAGATGAGCATGACCTGTGGGCTGGATGATGAAAAAAAAAATGAAAAAATACAACCACTGAGTATTGTAAGTTTATGATAGTTGTACATGGATAATATGAACGATGATAAGGTTGCTTTTGTATTTCAGTTGGGACATAACATGCTACTATATACACTCCTGGCCAAAATTAACGCATCATCAAAACTTTTCAGTATTTCTTATAATTCTTCGAAGTTTTAAATCCTTAAACATTTTATGCAGGTAGCTTATTAGGATATCCTTTGTCATCACTGATGAACAATTGCAATTGTCTGACAGATATAAAGTAACATTTTGTAATTGTTTGTTAATAATACATTTAGGTAATGCTGTTTAAAGTGATTTGTAAAAAGAAATAAATTCAGTTATGCCAGAGATTTTTTTAAAAGTTATTGTCATGTCATTTAAGTGAATGAAACATTTTGTCCAGTACACTTAAAGTAGAAGAAATGAATCGTCCACGCAATTTAAGAGAGGATGTAGTGAAAGCGGTACCTCTGCTTAACGAGGAACCTAGCCAGCGATATGTGGCTAATTTGTTACGAGTTAGACAATTTGAATTAGTTTAACAGTTAAACGTTTCAAGGAACTTGGAAGTTACTGTAGAACCCCAGGATAAGGTCGTAAGAAGTTTACAGATGCAGAGATGAGCGATATCCTATGCAAGTTGCCTTAAGACCAGGCATTCTACCAGTTTAGAGCTAAGTAGAGCTCTAGTAGCAGCTCGAAATATTGCAATTTTTGGACGAACGATCAGGAGAAGGTTTAACGAAGGAGGATTGGACAGTAGAAGACCAGCTATTGCACCACTGTTCACCAGAGAACATAAGAGTTACTAGATTGCGGTTTTCAAGATAACATGTAAATTGGACCATTGTCGACGGGAACCGAGTTTTGTTTTTAGACGAAACAAGAGTCAGTCTTAATTCACCAGATGGACGTCAACGAGACTGTCGGAGGTCAGAAGAAAGGTTTGCTGCCTGCACTATGTCTCTGAGTATCCCAATTTTTTGGTGGATCAATAATGTTCTGGGAACGAATTTGTTTCGATGATCGCACGGATTTAGATCCATGAATGCACACTTCCACGTAGAAAACATCGTAGAAGAACATGTTGTCATTTTCCCCATTTGTCGGGAACAATTTCGCTTTTATGCAGGATAACGCTCGCCCTATGTTGCTAGAGAGGTACTGGACTACCTTCGATTTATGAATACTGCTACTATGGACTGGCCACCAAGAAGCCTAGATATGAACCTTATAGATTACCTATGGGATGCACTAAAATGATCGGTTAGGCGCTACATACCTGCCGCTATGACCCTTAGGGAACTCGAATAAGTCGTTCTTGTCGAATAGGAGAATAGATGGAGTTTCTCCAGGAAACCATTCACTACTTGATCAATAGCACTCCCAAACGAATTAAGGACAAGGGAACTAGAGAAATTAAGAATGAAATGAGAGGAATGTAGACGCTACTGAATTAAAACTCTAACGATTTATTTTCACCTCCATTTTTTTTTCTAAAGTTGTTCATTAACAACGTTTTCATCGCATTTGACATTATGTTACTTTATGTTATTTATTTATGCTTTTTTCCGATAATACTATTCTAATTTGTGAAACATTAGTTGAAATCATTTAATATAATATCACGTAGGTTCTATGATCTAGAATTTTCGAAAAAATAAAAGTAATAATGTGGAGTTTAACTGATGCATTAATTTTGTCCAGTAGTTTATTAATTTTAAATTCATGTAGAACGAGCGAATACAATTATTAATGTAATATCTAAATGTTAATGTTCTATTACATGTTAGTCTCAATTTTTGCGATATACATAGTTGATCTTATACACTAGATGTAGAAAAACCATTCTCCTAATATAAAAGGATTACATCAACTAATGGATATTTAGATGAATCTACACCGGTACCATTAATGCCTCCTTTATCTTGACATTCTTCTACAGATCAATATTCAAAATTATGCATGTTATTTCGTGCCTCATCTTTCCTTGTTAGAAGATTGTACGCCGCTGGTTGATACACCAATGACAGTGATCTCGGCTATTTCATTAGTTCGAACTCACAATCTAACTAACTATAAAACTATTATAGCTTATTAGCTTCATACTAAATTTATGACATAATATTGTTGGAAATTTAACGCGAAATAACATCCAATTTTTTCAAGGCAACATGAGCGTTGTAAGTGAATAATGATGAATGAACTTTAAATCATAAACTAAATGGTTTTAAGTTTCGTGGGATCTTCAATTGAAATATGCCACAAATCATTTAAGAAATAATTGTGTTTATACCCATACAAGGTAACTGATGTACAATAATTACTTCTTCTTGATCATGGAAAACGAGTAAGATATCTTTCGAGAATTGCAAATAAATTACCGGCAACAACAGCACTTGAGGACCTGGTGTATGTAACTCCATTAATTTTATATTATTCGGGTGAATGTGATGCAACAAGCCTTCTTAAAGAAATAGTTCATCTTCTCTAAATGCGTTACATACGTCAACACGTTAAGAAATATTCCCATTCTTCAGAATCATCCCTTAGGAAATTAAGCAGGGAGGATACTTGCAACATATAAACTTGACCTGAAACAGATACTGGCAACATATTTGGATGGAAACTAAGCCGCGCAATAGCATTAAAAGAACATAGGATCAAACGTATTTCCCTCATACCGATTTCTCATTGAAGAGAAAAAGAAATGTTATCCAGAAATGTCATAATTACGTTATAACGATCTTTTGAAGCAAATTTACAATCTGTAATAGATGTCATTAAACTTACAGTACGATGTAATAATACAAAATAAAGGATAAATTAAATGATGTTATGATAGCACTTCATCAGGTTTAAACCCACAGAAATAATGTTTTGCATAATGAAATGTGAAGGGAACCGAAAGTTCCCCTCGAAAGAAAGTTATCTGCTAATATCGGCAGATAAAATTGTTCACAGACCAATTAATAAAAATGATACAGAAAGGGTCGAAAAGCAAATATCAGAGGTATCTCTTAGAAAAGTATGTCTGGAAGAAAACGTGTTTATAAAATCAGATGGAAGAATGTGCAGTTATATTTGGGATGTTTCATCATTCATGTTTTGTCCATCTCATAAATATTATATATGTACATACATATGTTGATGTTCACCGAAAAAAAAAAAAAAAAATCCCACGTAAAATTTATAGAAGAAAAGGTAATCTTGAAAATTATCGATTTAGTATATCTCCAGTCCATGCAAGGGTTCAATGCAAGGGTGTTCACTGTAAGTGTAGTCACGACTTACAAGTAAAATGAAGAAATCCAAAAAAATTTCGAACTCACACCGGGCTTATATATTGTCGATATTTTAAAACAGAACTATGGGAAATATTGCTCGTAGTTTATGTCAAAATCCAGTATTATCAAGTTCAATCACTAGTGTTAGAACGTTCAAACCAGGATAAAACATTTTCAGTATTATATAGAACACTTCTAAAGGGTGGTCCAACCATAATGCACGATGTTAATTGTGAATCACACCTTAACGTCAAGTTTTTTGCCCAACTTAATTTGACATTTCTTTGTTTCAGTGTTTGACAAATTCAACCATGGAGAGGTACACAATTGAGCAGCGCGTTAAGATTGTTGAAGCCTTTTACGAAAATGGGCGTTCAAATCAAAATGCATTGTGCGCAAATATCAGCAAACCGGGTCTGTAGGAAATGTTGAAAAGCCGATGCATCCACAAAGAGTGACTGTTTGGTGCGGTTTATGGGCTGGCGGCGTCATCGGGCCGTACTTCTTCGAAAATGAGGTCGGCCAAGCAGTTACCGTGAATGGTGTTCGCTATCGCGAGATGATAACGGACTTCTTGTGGCCAGAAATTGAGGATATGGACCTGGATGATATGTGGTTCCAACAGGATGGTGCCACTTGCCACACAGCCAACGAAACAATGGCACTTTTGCGCGAGAAATTCAATGGCCTTGTTATCTCACGTCGTGGCGATGTTAATTGGCCGCCACGATCATGTGATTTGACACCGTTGGACTTATTTCTTTGGGGATATTTAAAAGAAAAAGTGTACGTCAATGAGCTAAGAACAATTCAAGAGCTAAAGGATGAGATAATTCGGCACATTAACGACATTGAACCTCGATTATGTCGGATAGAGGTATGCCATCGAAGCCGTGGCGAGCATTTGGACGATATTTTGTTTCACACATAATTGTCATAGATCCTTCTATCATAATAAAAAATATTAAGATAATTCTCTGAAAACTTTTTGTTTTATTCACAATTAACATCGTGCGTTTTGGTTGGACCACCTTTTATATAGGTATAAAATAGACTCTTAAGATTTTGATAATTATGTTTTAAAACCCCCCGGAAAACCTTCTACTAATTGGCCGATTATCAGAAGAGGCACAAGAATCTAGACGTAAATAAATGTAAAAAGCAGGGAAAGCCGTAGTAGAGAATAAATTTGTAATGAAATGAAATATGTCATGAACATTCTTTTCATTACTTCAGATCCGTTTATCAATAGCTTTAAATGAAAATAGAAAAATCTTTAAAAGTACTCTCAATTAAAGTCCTTAATATTATTAAAATAATCCACTGCACATATAGTAGTGGTAGTTCTGATGACTTAGTTCCAAAGAAGATTATTTAGATAGTTTTCATAGTGAATAAATTAAGTTTTGTAATTATAGTCCAATCAATCTGTCTGAGCCCCTATGTTAAATGGTCACTAATTGTGAACAGCAAAAAAATTGAGCATATAGAAAATAAAATTTCAAGAAACTTACAGTTTTTTGCTATTAAAATGGCGGCCGCTAACATTCGCAAAAAAAAAATCGCAAAAGTCAAAAAAACGGTTTTTCGCGAATAAAAAATAAAGTTGTGCTCGGATTGGAAAAAGCTAAATGAGAATGTTATAGATGATGAAAAAATCTTTCGATTTAATTTTTGTGAGCTCGAATCGATTCATTACTTTTCGAGATATATCGAAAAACCCGTTGAAAATTGCGTTTTTTTGTTTTTGCTCTAAAAATGACAATATTTGATGAAAACATTCAATAATTACAAAAAATGTAGTCCTCAGTGAGACGGAAACTATCGTTTTTGTACAATTCCAAAATATATATTTTTTTCAAAGTTATAGCTGCTTTCGTAAGAAAAGGTGTTTTCGTAAAGCAGTCTTTCCATCGAAATGGATGGTCCTACAGACTTGTTCTAGGGCTTATTTTCTTCATTAGGAATTATACTACAAATATATTTTCAGCAACAATCGATTTTTTAAATTTTTTATATAAAAAATCGCGTGTGAAAATGGCGTGATTTTCGTACATCGGCGCGATTTTTTATATAAAAAATTAAAAAATCGAAATTATTAAATGTTTTCATCAAATATTGTTATCTTTAGAGCAAATACAAGAAAACGCAATTTTCAACGGTTTTTCCGATATATCTCGAAAAGTAATTAATCGATTCGAGCTCACAAAAATTTAATTGAAAGATTTTTTCATTATCTACAACTTTCTCATTTAACTTTTTCCAATCCGAGCACAACTTTCTTTTTTATTCGCAAAAAAACATTTTTTTGACTTTTGTGAATTTTTTAGGTTATGTTAGCGGCCGCCATTTTAATAGCAAAAAACTGTAAGTTTCCTGAAATTTTCTTTTCTATATGCTCAAATTTTTTTTTTTTGCTGTTTACAATTAGTGACCGGGTTTCCGTCTAATCAATAGGGAATTACAATTCCCTATTGATTAGACTATTAATAATTGTAGAACATTATTGTGTGTACCGGAGAATTATTTGAAATCAACAAATAAATACGGCTGAAAAGAAGGCAATGTAATTTGGGTGTCTCAGAACTATAGGCTTTAAATTGCGCGCCATTCGTGTACAAACTATGCAACGTCAACCTGCCGCAATTAACAGTTCGATAACGAATAGTTTGTGTACAACTGTTTTATGAAAGTGGTGGATCATTTACAGTTGCATTAAGAAAAATTCACACAAAATTAGTACTGGAGATAAAATTAGGACAAAATGAAGCGCCTACGGAGTTAACAGTTCGTAACTTAATCAAGTGAAGAGACGGATTCTGTTATTGATAAGGTAACACCAATACGTCCTCGACGTGGTCTTCTTTTGCAGATCTTCTTTTGATCCATGGGGACTCTTGACAGATTCAATTCTTGTGCACGACTAGAATTACTATGTGTTTGGATACTCCTGTATACTGCCTCTTAATGCAGCAATATTTTCATCAAACTGACCACGACTAGAACATATTGGTGTTACTTTTATCAATAACAGAATCCGTCCCTTCAGGTTACTTGATTAAGTTACGAATTATTAACTCTGTAGCTCATTTTTTCCTAATTTTGTGCGTGCAACTGTAAATGATCGCTCACTTTCATAAAACAGTTCTACACAAAATACTTGTTGTTGACCTGTTAATCGAGGCATGTTGACGTCGTATGGTTTGTAGATGATAGTCGTCAGACGAAATTCTATAGTTCCAACTGTTCACCCTATACATACACGAAGGCACTCACGAGGACAAAGATGTGAACTGGAAGTGTACAAATCGTTCGGCCTAACCATTGTTTCTTCGCAAAAGCAGGAAATCAGTTTTCATTGCTTTACCATTATAGTTTAATCTAACCTGAACATCTATAGCATACTCTACAAACACAAAGACTAATGTATTAATATTCCAAAAAAATAAACGCTAATGTTGAATAAATTCATCTCTCGTGTGAACTCGCCACAATGGAATGTGAGGTAAGCCCATACACAAGAAGCGCGGCATTATTATTGTATTTGCATAAAATAATTATATTTAAGAATAGGCATATATACACGATACGATAACTTACGGAATCGTTGTAGCACATTCCCAGCTTATCAATTTCCATCTTCAGTTCTTGTAGACTGAAGCTAAGACCCTTTTGGAGGCGATTTTGGCGAGCCATTTTTATAGCCCTTACGTTACGATACAATAGAGTAAATACGTACGTATACTATAGGAATCTTGTTAACAACGGAAATTAGTCAAAGCCGATAAGAGTGCTATCTACAGCTGAGTGTATATGACGCGGAAATACCCGAATAAGTTTTATATTGTGCGAAGTAAGTTACATGCAGTTTATAATTTAAATTTTAAAGTTTGTCTATGTTTAGTCATTTTTCAAATGTTTTCTTCGTTACCATACCACAACGCCACCGTCTCTGTCATCTAATATACGCGACGGCATCTCGGGGGTTACTCGAGTGTAATACCACTGATGTAGCACTCAGGGTGGATAGCTTTAGTAATTATATCTACCCTTTCATGAATCAAAGATATATATCGTTTCTTTTAGATGTATACCTATCTTTGATGTATCAAAAAATAATAATGGTGGATTTACGTATTCTCCATTGTTCTACACTTCAAATGAGGAAAATCCAAACTAATAATACAAATATTAACTATACGGTGTCTCTGTTGAAACTATATGAATTGCGCACCATTTGTATTCTGTCAAGGACAGGGCGTCAATATTTAATGACTGTCATCTAAAGGGTCTTTCAATAAGGGCACTGGATTTTTAGACGTAAATGAAACACGCTGTGCGTCAGATATCCTCTCATTTTTTTTATTTGAAATAATATTTTATGGCATTAAGTATAGAATATAACGTCCTTGAAATGTTCGCCGTGGCTTTGCTTGGTAGTACGTATTCGGGAGGTCCAATTTTCGATGACTTTGTTGTATAAGTCTGGCTAAATTTGCTATATGGCGTTCGTTATGTTGACTTTGAGGCCATCAATTGTTTGCGGTTTATTCGCATAGACCTGCGATCTCGGTAGTTAGTTCATATCGCCGCTGCGCGAGATAATCATGCCCTCAAATCGCTCGTGCAGAATGTCCATCGTGACATGCGCTGTGTGGCACGTAACGCCGTCCTGTTGGAACCACATGTCGTCGGTATCCATATCATCCAGTTTAGGCCACAACAAGTTGCTTATCATCGATCTGCAGCGCTCGCCGTTGACGGTTATGTCAACGCCAGTTTCGTTTTGGAAGAAGTATGGACCAAAAAATCCGCACCAAACAGTGACTTTCTCGGAATGCTGGTGTATCTCGTGTGGATTAGTATCGTCCCAAATCCGACAAATTTGCTTGTTCACATATCCATTCATCCAAAAATGGGCCTCGTCGCTAAAGACGATTTTCTTTTGCGAAATTTGGGTCAATTTCCAACTGCTGCAGAGCCCAATCAGCGAACACACGGCTTTGTCCATGGTCGTTTACCTTCAGTTCCTGGGTCAGTTGGATTTTATACGGGTGCAGATCCTAGTCCCGATGCGAAATTCGCCAAGTTGAAGTCACAGAAAGGCCAAATTCTTGTGGACGAAGAGAAATTGACTGGCTCGGGTTTTCCCGTACACTCTGACGCACAGCAGCAATGTTTTCAGCAGATATTGCATTTCGGTGACGTGTTGGCTGATTATTTATCAAACCAGTTAACTCGAATTTGGCCACCAAACGTCGAATAGTCGACTCAGCGGGATGGTTGTGGCGAGGATAAAACTGACGTAACGCGCTGAAAGTTTCTTGACCGAAGCACTGATTTTGAAAATAAAATTTGATAATTTCTACACGTTGTTGAACACTATCACCTTCTATGATTTGCCTTACAATACTGAACAATTCTCAATAAATTTGACAGATGTTTCTTTAACAACATGGCCGCTATAACCGAACAAATTTCAAGCGTCCCTATTGAAAGACCCTGTATAGAACATACGACGCCAACATGCCGCGATTAACAGTTCAACAACAAATAGTTTGTATACACCTTTAAGAAAAAATAATTTGCTTCGATACTTCGCTAATACTTTACTTTGCATTACAAATACTTTACTCAAGTTGCAAATTGTAGTAATACGACATAGATTGGATAGTTTTCTTATTTAGTTTTTTTAAATGTCTAGCAGAATAACAAAGAACTTATTAACTTACATATATTCATATGCAGCATAGAAAATTGATTGATGCATAGTCCTTAAGTAATAAAATAATACTGTCTTATTATGGATAATTTATAATAAAACTCAAATTATTATTCGATGATAACAGGTTTTCCTAATTGTTACCAAATTGCGTTAAAGTATTCCATAAAACAGTCTTCAATTGTCTGGGGATTTTGAATCGTTTCATCACCGTGGTTTTAACGTGGCAATTTTATTGTGAGGATACTACAAAATTAAGGTTTGGTTTGGATATACATATCGCTTAAATTTATCATAAATCAAAATTAAATATGAAATAAAAACACATCGTCGAATTATTGCGAATTTAAAAAAATGGTTTCAGTTCATATTCCATTCTATTTCATACCCTATGTAAATCATATGTATCATAGTCACCAGATGTTTTGTCAGCATCTAATATAACATTCCCATGGTCTTTGGATGGTACATAAACAGGCTTACATCAGCATTAGTTATCTGCAAAAACAATTTGCCAAGTTAGTACCACGCCGTGTCACATAATAATCCATTCGGAAGAAATACGGACTAATTTCAAAGCCATGGGAACTCTTTTCAACACTTTTTGCTTCAATCCGTTGCCGCTATAACTTGATAAATTAGTTTTATAATTAACAGGTTGCTAAATATAATGACATTTCGCTGCGGTTTCACCTTTCTAAGTAGCCAGCGCCGTTTGAATTAGTGAAAGTGCTTATATATAATAATTATTTCAATTAAATACATTCTATGTTTACTTTAATTTCGCTAATTGGTTTTACCGTGCATGGCTGATCTCTGTGTCGTATGTACAGGGCGAGATGAAAGTAAAATAACAGTCGATATAAGGTGTGAGAGTCCTGACGTTATCACACTCCGACCGACGTAAACATTGAGAGACGATGTAGAATTTGGGTACTGCCCTTGAAATAATCCCGCAAAGTATCTATAAAAGTTTAATATTTAAAATCTATAAAAGCAATATTTAAATAATAGAAAGAAGAAATTTCAAGGAATGCCACAAATAAACTTCAGAGAAAACTTAAAAGGTGTCAAATGTTTTAATTCTGCCATAAAATTAATCATAGAGACCTCTGAAACTATGTAAAATAATATCCGATTTTGTTTTGTTAAAATTTATACAATTTTTACCCAGTATGCATATGTACAGTCTACGTCACTGGTCAGACTGAATCTGTCAAATGTGTTGAGTCGGCCATGGTATTCGCGCATATTCCGTCATAAGTTGACCCCGCCCCCGGCTTCATCTCTTGTGAAACGCGCTCTACCTACAGTCAAACCGTTGTAACTTTACCACTACGTCATAAGCGATATTCGTATGAACTAAGATGAAGAATCAAAGTCAAGTGACTGTTTACGTAATTTAAATTTACCGCCTTTACAGTCAACTGTATTACCGGCACCAAAGGAAACTAGAAAATGCCTTTCAAATAAGTTATCACGGCGACAAACCTTATAATCCATGGGCTCTAACAGATATTAAAGGGCCTCCGCTTCTTTTCTCATGTTCAAAGTATTCCAGGAGATTCAACACCATCATTATCTGTCGAAACAACTACCAATATCTGTCGAAAATTATCTACTGCGTTAGTCAATAGAAGAGTTTCATATTTTTAATCTAATACGCATGTTACTATTTGTCTTCTCACCGATCAGCGTGAAAATACGAAAACAGTTGTCGGTGATATATTCAGGTCATCTCCGATGACCGAAGACACACGTAACATCACTTGTCTCTTGTTTACCTATTAAAGCAAATGCGTTCATAGGGATAGCGGGTAGTCTGTTCTGTCTGATTGTAACACTGTAGCGGGTAGTCTGTTGATATTACCGTATGGTGGTGACGTAGTGGTAAAGTTATAACGGTTTGACTGTAGATATCGTTGTTACTAACTGAAGCATGTTAATCAGAGTAGCAGGAAGCTTATGGGTTTGCTATTGGGTTCATTTGATTTACCTGTTAAACAACGATCGTTACAAACATGGTTGGTTACAAGCAGCATTTTATCATTTTCAGCATTTCCAAAAAATGCTGAAAATGCAAAAAGTCTACAGTGTTACAATCTGATCCTATGAACACAGTTGCCGTCAAGGAAGGTTAAGCGATATTGCAAAATTGTCACTTACAAGTTATCCATAACAATTACAAGGTACTAGTGGAGGCAATAGAAAAATTACAAAATCCTTCCTTGCCGTTTGTAGAGTCACACACATATACGTGGTTTAACTTTTCCCGCCAGCAATCCAAATCCATGTCCGTACCCTATGCCCGAATAGCAGCGCTGCGGAAGTGTGTGGCAGAGCCGTTGACAGACAAGAATATCATATCGCACACGCGCAGAAACAAGGTGCCAGTACCAAAGTCAACACATCACGTACAAAACGAAGCAACACACAGGATATCATTCCAAGTAAGTCCATTCTTTCTTATTGCCTTCCTGCTACGCAGGTGGTCCTTCACATATATATTTACAACATACAACACGAAAATTCAAACCATAACAATTCATTCAATACTCTGTACCGACGTATTAAACTGGCGCATTAGCAAGGATAATGAGTGTGCCTCGATAGCTCAGCGGTCAGAGCAACCAACCGGAAATTGGGAGAGCCGGGTTCGATTCCCGGTCAAGGCATATGCACTTTTATCCTTGCTATCGCCAAAACCCAACAAATAGTGTTATAAGCAAAATTTGGGATTGCTTTAAACAAGATTAAAATTTTGCCAGATTAAAACAAATGTATAATGGCTATGCATTTACAGATCCATTACATAATTGCAACGATTATTTATACCAATATTACATCACTAAATGCCGCACGGTCGTTCTCTTTATATAAGAATATTTTTTCGCCAAAATAAACATCACTTGCTGAAACAACTGTGACGCCTCTGGTACTGTACGCTTAGGAGATGAGCAGCTTTAGACTGATGAGATGAGATCAGATCTCATTTTCAGTTCATAATATGTGGTTAATCATTTAACCGTATGAAATAGTTTACTAAAAATTACTTGTTTTCGGGATAAATTCTCTGTAGAGTTTAATATCGTCATGTTTGTGTAATAAATCGCAAAATAAGCAACAGTTAAATTCCAGTTATGCTCGGAATATTTTTATACGACACGCGAAGAAGCCATAACCATATAAAAACGGAAAATAATTAAATTATCTGCCACATGCGGGTTTCGTTTATAAACTTTAACAAAATAGATTCTCAGCTAATAATTACATTGTATATTATTGTTTTGAGTATAAAGCATGCAGCTAATATTAAATTTCTCCTGTTCTCACAATGCAACAACAAACAATCGAATGATGTATAATTTAAATTTCTCAAGTCGCTGTAATTCTAGTTATGTTATTAACTACTTTACTACTTATTATTCCATTATTATTTGTTGTGTGGCTATAAACTTAATATATGGATGTCGGTATTATTTTTTACAGAGTACGTAGTATGTACCAAACTACCAACACTTAATAAAGATTGGAAATAAACACAAAGTTGTTAAAATAACCTTGTCTATAGATAGTCTAAAATTACTTACTCCCAGTGTTCTGTATTATATTCGAAGATTATTATTGGCAGAATCATCGGAGAAAAACCATTTTAATTAAACGCAGTAATTTTCTTATCGAAAGAAATTGTTAGATATGATAGTACATTAGTACATACACTTATTAAAAAAATCTACATACACTTAGCCAGACACGATTGTTTAATATATTAAGTATGTATTAAACAATCGTGTCCCATACAATAATGGAATCTGTACAGTGTACATTTACTTACGCGTGTGTTACTAGATAGGGAATAGGTATGTAGAATGTATCAGGATATCAGGAATTTACAGACTGTAAAATCATAAACTAAAATAAACACGGGAAAGTCCAGCAACAATTCCTGTATAATAGTACCGGCTTCTTAGTTTCCAAACCTCGTTGAAGACGTCCGAGGATATTCACTTCCAGGGAAGAGAAATCTATAGCACAGTAAATCAAAGCAAATCCTCGTTTAAGTGCAACTCGAGTAACTGCAAATATTGCGGAAGAAACAAAAAAGAAGTGCAATGCAAATACTATACGTAGGATATTAAAAACAGCAGGATGGCCAGAAAAAAACTTATATTAATGACAGAAATAGAGAGATATCATATGAATTTGCAAAATTATATGAAATCTACCGTTCAGGGTTTTGGAATACCAAAGTATTGACCGAATGCGCGTATGGTGTTAAGTAAATACATCTTTAAATCCCGCTAATCTTACAGGAATCATAAAACATGGAGCCAGGCATGTAATGTTGTGCGGATGCATGTGCACATCTGATATTTCCATATTCCACTATGAACCGTTTTGATTACCTAAATGTTCTAAAACCAAAAAAGAGTAGGATGCAGAACTTAGGCCTAGAAGTGTTTCATGTTTCAATAGGACAATGATCCAAAACACGCTTCTCTTGTATAACAATGGCTTCTCTATAATAATCCAAGGCATTTGAAATCACCACCACAGTCACCTGTTAAGTGAACCCAATAGAACGTCTACGGGATTTGTTGGGACGACGCACAGTGGGCAAAATGGATATAGGCGAACAAATATCAATCTCAAAATGGTTCTCCATTGAATGCTGCTTGTTTGCTGTGACAGTGGGAAAGGTCAGAATCTCATACTTTTTCCTATTCTTGACAACCTTGTACGCTATCTCGCAGTATGGCCTTTTTTCGAGTATTGGCAATTCAATCGTTCTTACTGCCAAATAAACTGGTTTGATAGGGTTATTTGTGGGAGTAAGACACAGAGAAAGAATGTCATGAGGCTATTTCTAAAAACAAATAACTAATTTTAGGGTTAATTAATGTTTTAGTTAATAGGGGGTCTAATCATTACGACATTACGACCATAAGTTACTGTTAAATTAATTCGTCATTGCTATTTTTTAACAAAATGTATGGATAGTGTCTCATTGCATTTTTTCTCAGTGGTACATATTTCTACAATAGTACGTTAAACGAAATTACCGAGAAAAAGACATTATTCATTCATTAAATATCATTCATCATTAGTCACTAATCAATTGTTGAATACCAACAGTATGTCACTTACGTTACTTATTATAGTATAATCATCTGATCGTGAAGTGTATTTTTTTGGGCCTATTCACTGTTACTTTTTATGATTTTTTCATACCTATTTCTTTTACGTAGCAAAGTGTGCCTAGCTATAAAATGTTATAATAATCAAATTGTACTTAAATATTCATCATACTTGATAGGTTTGGGATGAGAAAGAGGAGAAAAGAGGAGTGCATAAGGGAAGTGGTAGTGAAGTGACAAATGATACCACAAACGGAGTGGAGTTTAGATATAGGGATAGAGCAAGATAGGGTGGAATGAAATTGTAGAAGTTCTTTTAAGTTGTTTAACAGGAAATGGGATATTTAGTTAAGTAACTGTAATTGTAGTATTTAGATTATTTGTTTAAAGAAATGTATATTTAGCCTCTACACCTAACGGTAGGAGAGGTATAGATTATATTATTATATGTACTTAAATATTCGAAATAATGGTGCTCCGCCTTATTTCTTGCGGTTGGGATTACAGCCTTAATTCCCTCAGAATAGCACGATTGTCGTCGCGTCGGTGAAAATTTAAATAACCACTACGAGCGTTTTCTCTTACCATAATTTTCGACTTGCTATGTTTTTCCACAACTCTATAAATCGATTCTTCATTATCTTTCTAAACCATTCAATTCGTCATCATGCGGCATAATTAAAAAATTAAACAGACGTTCCAAGTCGCTAACACTTTAAAAATTACTTGCAAACAGATCTCTCAAATCGTTATTCAAAATTTGTGTTGGTCTGCATTCTCGCTCACAATCAAAACGAGATCAGAATTTATCGTCATTAATGAATCAACGGACGAAATCTTAAACTTAATACAAAAGAGACGAGGCTACAAAAACAGGCGAGACGAGGAAGGACTGAAAACTTATAAGTCAATAAAGTGAGAAATCATTAGAAAGTGTAGAAAGGCGAAAGAACAATGGATAGAGGATAAATGCAAAGAAGTAAGCTCCAAGTAGGTAAGACCGATGAGGCTTACAAAATAATTAAGAGGAACTTCAGGGATATAGAACCAATAAGTAGAAGCGTTAGGAGTCAATCGGGGGACATATTGATCGGAAGAGAGGAGAAAGCGGATAGATGGAAGCAGTACTTAGGAAATTTATACGAGGGTCAGGAATTAAGAGAGATATTAGGGGAAGAATCTAGCATCGATAAGGACGATGTCGGAAAACCTATATTGAGAGAGGAATTTGAAATAGCACTAAGGGTGCTAAAGAACAATAAAGCGCCGGGTGTAGATAAAATACAGGCGGAAATTTTGAAATGTGCGGGACAGAAAGTAGTAAATAGGATGTTTGAACTGGTAAAACACATATACGAAACGGGCGAGATGCCGGAGGATTATAAGAGGAACATTATCGTTACTATACCGAAAAAGAGAGGAGCCGACAAATGCGAGAACTTTAGAACGATTAGCCTAACTTCCCACGCGTCAAAAATCTTAACCAGAATAGTGCAGAAGAGGATGGAAAATAGAGCGGAGGAAATACTAGGAGAAGTCGAATTCGGGTTTAGGTAAAATAGGGGGACTCGCGAAGCTATTCTGGCGCTAAGAGTAATGTTAGAGAAAACAATAGAAAAAGGAAAGAACGCTTATATAGGATTTGTAGATTTAAAAAAAGCTTTTGATAATGTAAGATGGGAAAAAATGTTCGAGATACTAAAGAGCGTGGAAATATAAGTATAGAGATAGGAGAGTAGTACACAATCTATATAAAGAGCAAACTACTGTTATAGAAGTAGAAGGGGAAAGAAAGGAAGTAGGTATTAGGAAAGGAGTAAGACAAGGATGTCCGCTATCACCACTAATTTTTAATCTGTACATCGAAGAGGCGATTAATGTGGTAAAAGATAGAGTAGATTTCGAGAGTAAAGTAGGGACACAAACTGAAAATGCTGAGATTCGCGGATGATATAGCAGTATTAGCATCTAGTAAAGAGGAATTAGAATCAGCGTTGAACAAAATGGAGGCAGTGTTGACAGAGGGATACAGAATGAGGGTGAATAAAAATAAAACTAAAATGTTAGTGTGCAGAGGGCGCGAGAGCAGAGCAAAAACGAAAGTACAAATTAATAATGAAAGATTGGAGGAAGTTAAATACTTCACTTATTTAGGAAGTAAAATAAATTGAGATGGAAGAAGCGATAAAGATATAAAACAAAGAATAGCGCAGGGTCGAGTAGCTTTTAACGAAAAGAAAGCACTTTTATGCTCGGGGGTAATAAACTTAGAAACAAGGAAGATATTTTTGAAAACATATGTATGGAGCACGGCACTATACGGTTGCGAAACCTGAACGGTAGAGGAAGCAAGTAGGAAGAAATTAGAAGCTTTTGAGATGTGGTGTTACCAAAGAATGATGAAAATACCGTGGACTGATAGGGTTAGAAACGAAGAAGTATTAGAGAAAGTCGGCGAGAAAAGAAGTATGTGGAAAAACATAAAGAAGAGAAGAGATAGAATGGTAGGCCACTTGCTGAGACATGGGGGAATAGTCCGCGATATTTTGGAGGCAGAAATAAGAGTGAAGAAAGGCAGAGGTAGGCCTAGATTAGACTACTGTTCGCAAATAGTAAGGGATATGGGTTGTAGCACAATTAGCGAAATACGTAGGTTAGCACAAGATAGAAGAAGCTGGAGGTTAGCGTCCAACCAGTCTTAGGACCGATAACCTCAGGATGAGTAATAGTAATCCTCTTCACTTGCTCAAATCGTATTTATCCGGACATACATCATTTGTTTCATTTAATGGACTGGGCTGGATCTCTGGACTACCTCGCGGCTCAAATCTGGAACCATTATCATTAGTCTTATTTATTAATGATTTGTATGTAATTCTTATGTCGCATCGTCTTCTTTTTGCTGAGGACTGAATTATTATTAAATATAACCTGCTTAGACGATCACTCGAAGTTACAAAAACTCATAAACCTTGTTCTGTTATGGTGTTCGGCTTCTTATCTTGATGTGTACTTTGATGATGAACTATCGTTCTCTGGGCATATCAACCATGTGGCTCTTAATGCATTATGATGCCCTTAGGTTCGTAATTAGAAACACAACATGGTTTAATAAGACTTAAAATGTTTATGTTTGGCGTTAGTTAGTTCGATATTAGACTATGGTAGCCTTATTTGGTATCCTCGATATCTAAGTCACATGAATCAACTTGAAGATATTCAACGGCGTTTCTAAGAGTATCTGTCATTTTGCGTAGACAATTATTACCCAGTAATGTTGAAGTTATTTAGAGGTTATCTTGTTTTTTATATATTTTTTTAGTTATATATATATGTATTTATATGTATTTATTTGTATTTTATATTTTTGTCCTATAAATGGATTCTTTTTGTTGGCCAATAAAGGCATTGTTACTATTATTATTATCACGCAAATATTACGTATAGGATATACTATGTTTATATGAAGTATGTCTTACAAGGAATTATCGTTTATAGTTAGTCTACGTACTTAATTAACACCTCTATTTTTTATTTTCCTTCCTGTTTACACGCTAATTGTCAAAAGAAAAATAAAATCACTGTATACAATGTACCCAAAGCCCGCTTCTTTTGTACCACGAGCCCTAACAACTATATATTGGGACAAAACAAAATACTCGCATATTTCAGTTTGACATAAATCAAGTATATGTTTTCCTGTTATTAGGGCATTATCAAATTAAGCTACGGCTAAAATTTCGTTCCATTATCTTCTAATGTTCGAAAGTCATTAGAGAAAAACTAAGTCTTTTTAAATTTTTTATCGCCCTGTAGCTTAGAAACGAATACCCCTAGAACATAACTTCATATGAAGAAAATCTATTTTTTTTACTGAAAAATCCACCGTTTAATTTATCCCCAACCTTTATGTTACAACCTGTATAACAAACCTTATAACATGTAAGAGTGATCAAAATGTGTGAAAACTAGTGACAACATCGGGACATTTTTATTTCTAATATGGAGTAACGTCTAAGTCCATTTTGGCTTTAAGTTCACTGAATACGATAAGAAATTAACTGCAAAATAAACGACATCTCTTGTAATCCCCGCAGTATTGTTTTCGCAGCCTATTTCCTTATCTTGTTTCATTTTTGGCAGTTCCCTTACGTTGTCCCAATATTTAGTTGTCAGTAGTTTTCACGCATTTTGATCACACTTGTATGTTATAAGGTTTTTATAAGTTAGTATTTTGATTTTTGTGTTGCCAATTGAGCTCATTTATTGTTAATTCACTAATTAAACAGTATTAAATTTAAAACAAATAAGTAGAAAAAATAAATTGTCAAATATTTGAAATAAGCGTGTATTTTGTTTTGTCCCAGTATATAGTTGTTAGGGCTCGTATTTGTACCCAGTGCATTAAACAGTTTCTAACGTAATAATGAGAAACAGCTAGGAAAACATCAAGATTACATCCACATCGTTCGTGTACCTTTAACTACAGATCGCGGCTTCAGGAACAGGAAGGTCGTTCAACCTGAATACCTTACAAAGATTGAATGACTTCAGAGAGATACGATTACGAATACTGACGTTGACGATCGGAAATCGTAATTATAAATCTTTCTGGGAGAAAGTCAGGTGCTGCTGGATAATAAGTGGAGCACTAGCGACCGACTAAATTTAAAATTTACTGGCTTGTAAAAAAATACGAGCGCAAATTTTTCTCACGCATCCACTGATTTATATCTAGTGCAATCAAGTAACATAATTGTATGTTTATTACGTCCTGTAATTTTTACAGAGCGAAAAAAAAAACCGCTCGTAAGTTTAGTTTTTAAGTACACATACGTTGATGCATTCATCATCATCATGAGGTCATCAGTCCTAAGACTGGTTGGACGCTAACCTCCAGCTTTTCCTATCTTGTGCTAACCTACGCATTTCTTTAACTTCCTCCAATCTTTCATTATTGATTTGTACTTTAGTTTTTGCTCTGCTCTCGCGCCCTCTGCACACTAACACTTTAGTTTTGTTTTTATTCACCCTCATTCCGTATTCCTCTGTCAACACTGCCTCCATTTCGTTCAACACTGATTCCAATTCCTCTTTACTAGATGTTAATACTGCTATATCATCCGTGAATCTCAGCATTTTTAGTTTCTGTCCCTGTACTTTAATCCCGAAATCCACTATCCAATCTTTTACGACATTAATCGCCTCTTCGATGTACAGATTAAAAATTAGTGGCGATAGCGTACATCCTTGTCTTACTCCTTTCCTAATACCTACTTCCCTTCTTTCCCCTTCTACTTCTATAACAGCAGTTTGCTCCTTGTATAGATTGTGTACTACTCTCCTATCTCTATACTTCACTCTCGCGCTCTTTAGTATCTCGAACATTTTTTCCCATCTTACATTATCAAAAGCTTTTTCTAAATCTACAAATCCTATATAAGCGTTCTTTCCTTTTTCTATTATTTTCTCTAACATTACTCTTAGCGCCAGAATAGCTTCGCGAGTTCCCCTATTTCGCCTAAACCCGAATTGGTCTACTCCTAGTATTTCCTCCGCTGTATTTTCCATCCTCTTCTGCACTATTCTGGTTAAGATTTTTGACGCGTGGGAAGTTAGGCTAATCGTTCTAAAGTTCTCGCATTTGTCGGCTCCTCTCCTTTTCGGTATAGTAACGATAATGTTCCTCTTATAATCTTCCGCCATCTCGCCCTTTTCATATATGTATTTTACCAGTTCGAACATCTTATTTACTACTTTCTGTCCCGCAGATTTCAAAATTTCCGCCTGTATTTTATCTACGCCCGGCGGTTTATTGTTCTTTAGCCCTCTTAGTGCTATTTCAAATTTCTCTCTCAATATAGGTTTTCCTACATCTTCCCTATCGATGCTAGATTCTTCTTCTAATATCTCTCCTAATTCCTGACCCTCGTATAAATTTCCTAAGTACTGCTTCTATCTATCCGCTTTCTCCTCTCTTCCGATCAGTATGTCCCCCGATTGACTCCTAACGTTTCTACTTATTGGTCCTATATCCCTGAAGTTCCTCTTAATTATTTTGTAAGCCTCATCGGTCTTATCTGCTTGGAGCTTATCTTCTACTTCTTTGCATTTATCCTCTATCCATTGTTCTTTCGCTTTTCTACATTTTCTAATGATTTCCCACTTTATTGACTTATAAGTTTTCAGTCCTTCCTCGTCTCGTCTGTTTTTGTAGCCTCGTTTTGTATTAAGTTTAAGATTTCGTCCGTTATCCAGGGCTTCCTAGCTTCCCTTCTCTCGTGTTCTAAAACGTCCGTAGCCGCGGAATCTAGACTATTCTTGATACCCTCCCACTCAGTTTCTGCGTTCTTGATTTCGTCATTACTCGGTTTATTTATTAATTGATCTGTTTTCTCCTGGAACGTATCTTTCATATTCTGATCCCTCAATATGTCTACATTTATACGTTTCTTATCCTTCCGGGTTTTTAGATTTTTGAATTTTAATCTAGCTCTCATGACTACCAAGCTGTGGTCGCTGTCTACATCTGCTCCTGGATAACTCTTACAGTCTTTTACTTGATCTCTAAATCTCTTCCTAACCACAATGTAGTCTAATTGATACATGTCTATCCCTCCTGGCATTTTCCAGGTGTACCGCCTCCTAACGTGATTCTTGAACAATGTATTCGCGACTACCATATTGTGCTTCTCACAGAATTCTATCAGTCTGCTACCTCTCTCGTACTACTACTAAGATACATATAATTCTAATTTTGAAATTAGTATATTATGATTCGCCTTGTTAAAGACATTCGAAAAAACTAGATATAGAGTTTCTTTTTATATATTTTTTTGTAGTATTAAGGATAATTGATTGAAATTCAGCATGTATATATAATACGTTTAACAGTACCCATGGAACAACGTTTTAACATTATTCGATTCTAATGTAAAATTAATTTGTAGATAATAACATACAAGGTCCAAGTCTTTCTTGACGCCATGGCCCTGTTAAATTCATTTTGTTGTTATGAGAACACTAGGTTTGAAAATAAAGTCTTATTTAAGGCTTTGTTCCTAAAATACACACTGTCTTGAAATTTTTCTTTATATTTTACGGCTTAGCAGTTGTTTGGACAAAAATTAATGTACCGTCTTAAAGATTAATGTTATTAAATGCCCTTTAACAATGCCCATAGAACATCGTTATAACTTTTGAAATGTCGGTCGGTCTAATCTCGAAGAGTGAATTAATTTTTTATGCCCTCGCTCATAAATGGTCTCTTTTGGACTGAGGAAGACCCTTTCCTTAGTGGAATTATGACCTAGGACGAGAGTTGGGTTCATCATTACACTCCCGAGAGCAAACAGGAGAGCAAAGAATGGCGAAAACAAGGAGAGTCAAAACGCGTTTGTCGTCGCAGAAAATTCCCCCGGCAGTTTTCTGGGATTCAAAGGGCAATCTTTTTCTGGATTTCCTTCATAGCCAGAGAACAAAGGAGAGGGTAATGACATTTGGAAAGCAGTCTACAAGGTGTTAATTAAAAATAAAATTATCGTAATCTAAAGGAAAACTTCTACAGTTGTACAATACCTAACTTATCTAACTATTCGAAATCGAACGTCAAAAAATGTTCGTTTACGTTTGTCTAAAGTAGATTCTGCGAGGTTAGGCGATAGTCGAAAGACGACATTTATGATTTGACAGCCCTGGACTAAAGTCTCAAACGCATTTTCCTAATTTTAAACCGAATGATGTATGATTAAGTGTATATCAACCTTGACCATCGGCAATCAAAAATTACCAGATTGTCCAATTATTTTCTTTTAGATTTCTCAATTGCCTTTGATTATATAACTTCATATAAATTTCTACACTGCATTTATTACAGGTTCTTGTAAAAAGGATGATATGTAAAATAGTATAGGTAAAATGGGATTTGAATTCCGCGCCATTTGTGTTCTGTCAAAGATAGGGCGTCAATATTTAATGGCGATCACATATAAACCATACGACGTCAACATGCCGCGATTAACAGTTCAACAACCAATAGTTTGTATACAACTGTTTTATGAAAGTGAGGTATCATTGAGACAGTCACATTAAAAAAAAAATCGCACAAAATCAGGACAAAATGAAGTCAATATAGAGTTAACAGTTCGCAACTTAATCAAAAAATTTGAAGAAAACGGTTTCTGTTATTGATAAGGCAATACACTAATACCTCCTCGTCATGGTTGATCACATGAAAATATTGATGTAGTGAGAGAAAGTGTACGGGAGTATCCAAACTCATCAATTCGACGTCGTGCACAATAACTGAATATGTCAAAACCTACCACGCATCGGATTTTAAAGAAAGACCTGCGTCTGTCAGCATACAAAATTCAGTTGACACAACAATTAAAAGTTACAGACCATTTACAACGTCGTACATTTGTTAATTGGGTGTTAGAAAAGAAGGGAGGTGATGCTGGTTTTTGCAACAAAATTTTGTTCAGCGATGAAGTACATTTTCATCTTGACGGATACGTCAGCAAACAAAATTGTTGAATTTGGGGTACAGAAAATCCCCATGCTCTTCACGAAAAAGAAATGCATGTACAGAGATGTACGGTTTGGTGCACATTTTGGAGTGGTTGAAGTAATTGAACCATTCTTGTTTGAAAATGAAGCTAGTAATGCTATCACAGTAAATGGAGAAGGCTCTCGTGATATGACATATTTGTTAACGACGCAGTCTTTTGTACCTACATCGCCAACATTCGGTATTAATTATATGTATTCTTGAAGTATTTTAAATTGTGGACTGTAGTTTTTTTTGTATTATTCTTGTTGTATCTTTGGATTAGGAGTTACGATTCACTACACTGGTCACTATTTCACTGATTTATTGAGAATATGTACACTAAATTACAAACTTATTCTACTGTACAAAAAATGCAGCCATTAAGCATGCTGTTAAGTTACATAGAGGGTCCCTGTATGACTTCACCCCAGATGCGTACATGCGCACTGGATTTATGTTGATTGCATTGTCCTCAACAATATTGACATCATATGTTTGTCGTTAAATATTGACGCTCTATCTTTGATAGAACACAAATTGCGCGCCATTCAAATCTCATAGTTCCAACTGAGACAGCCTATATTAAAGATTTCATGAATATTTTGTGAATAAAATCGTAGTTTAAAATTAATCGGTGCTAACCTTCCACGAACTATTTTTAAAATTGATAAGACTAGATTTTACAACATCTAAGCGAAAATTACAAAGAAGTGTTAATTATTAAAAATAATTATATCATAAAAACAAGTATTATCGTTAGTTAATTTTTCGGTATTAGTTTTGTAGTTATTGAGAAAATTTAAGATAACCTCGGTATTATCCACCTCTTCTCAGAAGCATGATAACGTTTCATAAATATTCTATTCAGTTTGTAAATAAAATGTTATTAATTGTATATTTTTAGTATCTGCATAAATAGTTTTTTAATCATTGTTAATTGAATGTTTAATTAAAAATAGTTATTATAATTGGTATATAAAAATTACCACTTTTCTACATTTTTCATTTTGTCTAGTATGACAACATTATGACGTCAGTAATAAATCTTTAAACCGGAACAAGTTACAAAGACAATCGGAGAAAAAAGTCGTACCTTCAATCTGTCTTCAGAACTTATTGTCAACTTTATTCATAAGAAAATGTCGATAATATTTATCTACTAATCTAAAACTTAACGGTTATGGGTTGTATAAAAGTACGCCTTCTAAATAAATTTTGGAGCTGTATTGCTAACAACAGAATACAGAAACTATTCAAATAATAGTTTATTCTGGAATTATTGTATGTTCAATGTAATTAATTAAATCGTATATTTTGCGTTTCCTCTTCAAAGAAAACCGAAGAAAAAATATAACATCTATTTTATACTTTTGCAACAAATAAAAACGTGTAAATAATTTCACGTTTATTTCAAAAATATAATAAAAATTAGGGGGCGTTTAAAGACTTATAATTACTATTATGTTATCTTGTTAGACATATATTATCTTCTAGAATATTTTATTGACCCAGTACTATCTGTAATCGGAAATGATTTATTGTAAAAATCAGACAAAATCAAATTCTATCTATCCATTCATTTGTGAAATTGAAAAACATAATAATTCGAAAAATAACACGAGATAAGATAAGCAAATCTCATTATATAAATCCAATAAACTTAATAAGTAGTTGGTAATGTTGACAAACAATAATTACTGTCAATCTTGTTTGTTCAGTATCAACTGAATAAATCTGACGAATTTTTATTTTCATAAAGGGTTCATTTCAATAGCTATTTCAACAGTTTATTTGGTCCAGGACACTATTATGCGTTTTCAATTGTACATATTACTTTCCTACATAGGAAATTATACATTATACATTTCCATTCATACAATTTAAATATTATCAAATGATTATTGTGTTGGTATTACGAGGGCTGTTCAGACATAAACGAGAATATTTTTTTTTTAGATTTATTCAAGACCAAATAAAAATTAACCAAAAATACTTGAGTTTCTACATAGTTTCCCCTTTTATTTAACTATTTTTCCCATCGGATTGGGAGGTCTCTTTATGCCATCACTGTGAAAAGAGAGACTGCGGGTCTGGAGTCAATTGCCAGCGAACATAAAACCTCTTTTAGTCCACACATGTAAAAATCACACGGCGATAGGCCCAAATTGTATGACGGATGTTTCATGATACCCAGAAAATTTCTCTCAATTTCTGACGTGTTTGGTTTGTCGTATATAGCTTGGCAGTATCGTAAAGCAAAATGACCTCTCTGTCGCGTTTTGCTCTGATAAGTGGCTTTCACTTGGCCCAAGTGAGCGTAGTTAATAAGCTTAATTTATTTATTTCTGGCCATGATCAAAATCCAGCAAAGGAACGCCATTTGAATCCCAAAAAATCATCCCGAGAATTTCTCTTGATGACAAACGCGTTTTAGTCTTCTTAGAGGAATTGATTCTCCTTACATTATTACATTATGGTATATGGGTTTGGGCCTCATCAGCCACTGATCGCATGGGTAGTCCCTTGGCGATCCCCTCTTATCCGGGTCATTATCCAAAAATGCTATCCCATAAAAGGAGCAAATTAGGCACGTCCCCCACCTTAAGCCTCGCTTCCTATAGGATAACAGGGTCCCTAATATAAGGTACCTCTTCTCCTCTAGTGCGGGGCAGGTGTAAAGAAGATAAATCGAGGTTTCCTCGTCTTCTTTACAGTATCTGCAGGCCGGGCTGTCAGTCAGCCTCAGCTTGTGCTTATATGCATTCAGACTAATATGGTGGCCCGTTATGATTCCCACCAGGATTTTGGCTTTGTGCCTGTTCAATTTAACGAATTAACTGAGTATTCGATGAAGAGTTTGGTTATTCGACAACCCGTTACTCATCTCCATCTTTTATTGTGCTGGTATTTTGCCCAGCCATTGATGCGGTCTCTGATCAGATTCCGACTTATTCCCACTGCAGGTTCTGGTCCATAGAGGTTTTCCCTGGTCCCTAGTCTGATGACTCTCCTTGTTTTCATCATTCTTTGCTCGCCTGCTTGCTCTCGGGAATGTAATGATGAACCCAAGATTCGTTACAAGTCACAATGCGACAAAGAAAAGGGTCTCTCTTAGTCCGATAATGAACGAGAAGCGGCTGACAGGTATCAAGATGAAGATTTTTTATTCCTCTGAAAGAAGGCGTGGCACCCAACGAGCCGAAATCTTGCTGAAATCGAGCTCATTGGATGATTAAATGGATACTCCTAATGCTGATGATTACCTCAAGCGATTTCAGCGACGCGACGGTGAGGCGACGATCATTTTCTTTATATATGTCCTTTAGTTAAACCCATGGTCGGTGATTGTGGGGTTCATTTTCGACTCTCTCTCTCTTTCGCCCTTCAAAGAACGTTTTGTGTCAATAAAACACTCATGGATGTAAAAGGGCGTTTTCACAAAATTGCTCTCACAACTTTCGCACTGTTTCAGTTGGACGGACCACCTCCTGTGTCAAAAACTTAATGATGATGCGTTGCGTAACAGACTGATTGTTCTCACTCATCTTTGCTAGTACTACACTAACGTTCTCAGGGCTGCATCGACAATTCTCGCCTGCCATAATCCCCTCCTACAGGTCCCGCTAGTACCTAACCCAAGCTTGCTTCTCACAGGACCATCCGCTCGAAATTCTCGTTTATATTTGAACAGCCCTCGTAAAATTGTTGGGTTTACAATATTGTAACTAAATTTTAACTATTTGTATTGTTTCATGTCGTCGCATCATTCTTAAATATACGTTTTATCAATTATCGTAAGCTACATATTTGTTTTTATTTACAATGTACTTAGAACCCTAATTCCATATTTATAGGAATACAATAAATAATAATACAATAGTTAACAGCACAATTATGTATTTCCAAACATTTTTATTTTCTTCCTTATAAGATCAATATTCTTGGAACACTTCTCAGTTAAATTGCCTCACTACATGCTTATACTTTGTTCAGAAATTTTTATACAACCTAGCGTAAAAATACCTAACCTATAAAAGTATTATAAAATAATTCAGAGATGGTTTAGAAAAAAAAAATTGTTTTATTTTATTTTTTAGTATTTGGCCCTGTGGCATGATACGCCCATGGTATAATGTTCCTCGCACACTGTACCCATCTGATTCATCCACATAATGCAGATGAATTACTTCTGATTATTTTTGCACAGAAGTATATCTCATTAATTTCTAATCTGATCAACTATTGAAGAAAAAGTACGTAAAGTGTCGTCAGTCTTCGATGTTTTCTAATAACGCTCACTGGCCTTCTTACATAAATAATTATTGACAATACAAAATTATCCATTCGTCGTTAAACAATTATAATCTACTTTGTAACAATAGAAGAGTTCTATAGATATTACCTGAAACAGACTAGCCGTCAAATCCTCCAGCTCCGCTTCCACGTCCTGCCGAATCCTGTTGAGCCTCGTGAGTTCCTGGTCCCTCAGCGTCAGCTCCTTGTTAGCCTCCTTGAGTTCATTCTGCAGCCTGACGAACGCCTGCTCCTTGACGTCCACCACGGAGTGAACCCAGTCGATTTGGTCGCCGCTACTGGCGCCACTCTTACTATCACTGTCGTCCTTCAGTTCGTAGGGCGATATATCGTCCAATTCGTCCCCGCATTTCTCCAGACCTAAGTCACTGTAAACGGAACTGTCCGAACTGTTCCTGTGCATCACACTCAAGTGTCTCACTTTGTCCGTGATCGTAGCGATGTCGGTGAAGGAGCCGAAGGCGCCGGGGTCATGGTTGTTGAACAGTTTGCGGGTCACGTGGTCCCTGATAGTGATGTCGGGCTCGTCGATGTCGACGTTATCTTCTTCGTCGGTCGTGTAGGACTCGTCCCCGGTGGTGCCGGTCGATCCGGCGCGCCTGTGACCGGACAGACTGCCCGCCGTCTTGGGTACCATCAGCAAGCCCTCGTTAAGGGAGGACTTCTTGGCGACGGTTTGTTCGACGGGGGCTTCTTGGTCTCCCTTCATGTTGGAGATTAAGTCGGACAGTTGTAGGGCATCACTGGACCTGGAAAGAGGAAAAGTTAGTTAGCACTTATTTAATATTTAATTTGTTTATGTCACTGTCATGTTACAAAACTGTAAAACATGTCAGAAAAGGGCGGCGGTTTTGGGAAGTAAAATATACGATTTTCCATTCCATAAAATGCAACATTAACAAATTATTAACGATGACGTAGAGCAGGTTTTGTTTACAAAGTAAACAAAATGTACTGTGATGAAATGTATGGTACTTCATCACTAATTTTCTACATCGCTTCTTTTACACATTAAAAAATTATTCCGAGCAACAATAATTTTTTAAAAAGGAGAAGATTTTCATGAATGGTATATATATATATGTGTGTGTGTGTGTGTGTGTGTGTGTGTGTGTGTGTGTGTGTGTGTGTGTGTGTGTGTGTGTGTGTGTGTGTGTGTGTGTGTGTGTGTGTGTGTGTGTGTGTGTGTGTGTGTGTGTGTGTGTGTGTGTGTGTGTGTGTGTGTGTGTGTGTGTGTGTGTGTGTGTGTGTGTGTGTGTGTGTGTGTGTGTGTGTGTGTGTGTGTGTGTGTGTGTGTGTGTGTGTGTGTGTGTGTGTGTGTGTGTGTGTGTGTGTGTGTGTGTGTGTGTGTGTGTGTGTGTGTGTGTGTGTGTGTGTGTGTGTGTGTGTGTGTGTGTGTGTGTGTGTGTGTGTGTGTGTGTGTGTGTGTGTGTGTGTGTGTGTGTGTGTGTGTGTGTGTGTGTGTGTGTGTGTGTGTGTGTGTGTGTGTGTGTGTGTGTGTGTGTGTGTGTGTGTGTGTGTGTGTGTGTGTGTGTGTGTGTGTGTGTGTGTGTGTGTGTGTGTGTGTGTGTGTGTGTGTGTGTGTGTGTGTGTGTGTGTGTGTGTGTGTGTGTGTGTGTGTGTGTGTGTGTGTGTGTGTGTGTGTGTGTGTGTGTGTGTGTGTGTGTGTGTGTGTGTGTGTGTGTGTGTGTGTGTGTGTGTGTGTGTGTGTGTGTGTGTGTGTGTGTGTGTGTGTGTGTGTGTGTGTGTGTGTGTGTGTGTGTGTGTGTGTGTGTGTGTGTGTGTGTGTGTGTGTGTGTGTGTGTGTGTGTGTGTGTGTGTGTGTGTGTGTGTGTGTGTGTGTGTGTGTGTGTGTGTGTGTGTGTGTGTGTGTGTGTGTGTGTGTGTGTGTGTGTGTGTGTGTGTGTGTGTGTGTGTGTGTGTGTGTGTGTGTGTGTGTGTGTGTGTGTGTGTGTGTGTGTGTGTGTGTGTGTGTGTGTGTGTGTGTGTGTGTGTGTGTGTGTGTGTGTGTGTGTGTGTGTGTGTGTGTGTGTGTGTGTGTGTGTGTGTGTGTGTGTGTGTGTGTGTGTGTGTGTGTGTGTGTGTGTGTGTGTGTGTGTGTGTGTGTGTGTGTGTGTGTGTGTGTGTGTGTGTGTGTGTGTGTGTGTGTGTGTGTGTGTGTGTGTGTGTGTGTGTGTGTGTGTGTGTGTGTGTGTGTGTGTGTGTGTGTGTGTGTGTGTGTGTGTGTGTGTGTGTGTGTGTGTGTGTGTGTGTGTGTGTGTGTGTGTGTGTGTGTGTGTGTGTGTGTGTGTGTGTGTGTGTGTGTGTGTGTGTGTGTGTGTGTGTGTGTGTGTGTGTGTGTGTGTGTGTGTGTGTGTGTGTGTGTGTGTGTGTGTGTGTGTGTGTGTGTGTGTGTGTGTGTGTGTGTGTGTGTGTGTGTGTGTGTGTGTGTGTGTGTGTGTGTGTGTGTGTGTGTGTGTGTGTGTGTGTGTGTGTGTGTGTGTGTGTGTGTGTGTGTGTGTGTGTGTGTGTGTGTGTGTGTGTGTGTGTGTGTGAGCAAGGAGGCGGCGCAATATTAATGCGATTTGCTTACTCCTTCTCTATTTACTAAACGGCTGTTTTCGTGTGTGGCACGAAATTTTTAAGTCGATGTACGAAATGCTTTTCGTTTGAATTTCGGCATTTTGACAAAATCAATATAGTAAATGGATCCTTGCGAACAACGTGATAATTTTTATTTTTTGATCCGAAGCCTCTAGAGGCATGCTCCGGAGGCGCCTTCAATATGAACGAGTGGGCGACGCAATATTATTGCGATTTGTTTATTCAGTAATATATAAGTCGGAAATCGAGAAAGGAACTACAAAACCGCCAAGCGGTTATCAAAGTAGTTCCCGAATAGCAAAGTTATTGCATAATCGCTGTAGGAAACAACTACTCCTCGGGCTAAAGCCCCGCCAGGCATTGAATGATACCTAAAAGCGATCCTCAAACCCTTTCTCGTGTTTCTGCGCGATCAGACAAGATTTCAAAAAATAAAACCCGCCACAGGTAGGATTCGACATCTGTACGGCACTGATGAGAATTAATAAATTCGAAACAGCTGTATGTCGTTCGGTTTCCATTCGGGACAGATGTCGAATCCTGCCTGTGAGGCAGGTTTTATTTGCTTACTACTAATAATTATAACATATTTAAAAGAAGATGTGGCATGTACTAACTACTTATGAGATCCACTTAACCTCTCATATGTATCACACACTGGACCAACTTACAACCAGAATTTTGTAAACCCCATAGTTATTTGCGCACCTTCAACATAATTTTATCAGAAAGTCATGTCAATAAAGGCGTGTTCTAAACGTTAGAAATGGAAAAGTCGAGTTCTTTCTTGAAAAAACGTTAATTTTTGGAAGTGGGCCCATCAACTATATATTTAGTTATTAATCGACTATTAAATCTAAAATGATTTGGAGTTATTCGTAGTCACGCATTTGTGATTATTATGAGTGCTACTTATGTCCTTTCCTCGAAACAGGTTGAATATATTTTGAGAACAATAAAATCTCCACGCTTTCCAATTAAATGCGGAGCAGTAAAAACAGTATTTTTTTCAAGGTTGATTTAGACACTTCCATATAAATTTTAGGCCTATGTTAGAAACATAATTATTAACATACAATATATACAGTTAGTTTAGAGCTTTTTATAAGTTTCACATTATGACAAAATGGCACTTCACCGTGTGTAGCCAATTGGATTTGGGATTATTTCTAGGAGGTGAATTGATAAACGATGGACTACATAATGGCCCCTAAGGTCACCAGAAATTACTCCCTTCGACTATTTTGTGTGGATATACTCGTCGTTAAAAATCTAATAAGGTGTCTAAATTAGAGCTAAACAGAGCCCTAGGAGCAGCTCGAAATGTACCAATTTCTGGACGAACGGTCAGGAGAAGACTTAATGAAGGAGGATTAGACAGTAGAGAAGACCAGAGAACATTGAGTTACTAGAGTGCTATTTGTAAGAGAAGACGTAAATTGGACCATTGATAAGTGGAAGCGAGTTTTGTTTTCAGACGAAACAAGAATAAGTCTTAATTCACCAGATCAGTCAGGACGTCAACGAATCATCTTCCGGAGAAATTTGTTTAGATGGTCGTACGGATTTGGTTCCTATACCGGGGAAATCCATGAATGCACATTTCTACGAAAATATCGTAAAAGAACATGTGATGTCATTTACTCCGTTTGTCGGGAACAATTTCATTTTTATGCAGGATGACGCTCGGCTCCATATTGGTAAAGATGTACTGGACTACCTTCGATTTGGGAATATTTCAATTATGGGCTGGCCACCAAGAAGCCTAGATATGAACTCCATAGAGCATTTATGGGATGCACTAAAATGATCAGTTAGGCGCCACATACCTGTCCCTATAACTCTTAGAGAACTCGGACAAATCGTTCTTGTCGAATGGGCGAATATTCCTCAGGAAAGCATTTACCATTTGATCAATACCATGCCCAGACGAATGGAAGCAGTGATAAGAGCTAGAGGAGGATCTACACGATACTGAATTCGAATTCTTACAATTTACTTTTAACCTCCAATTTTTATATCTAAAGTTTTTCATTAACACCGTTTTCATTGCATTTGACATTATTGTTCCTTTGTGTTATTTATTCATGCTTTTTTTTCTCGATACTACTATTCTAATTTGTTAAAAATGAGTTGAAATCATTTAATTATATCACGTAGGCACTATGATTTAAATCTTGGCAAAATTAAAAGTAATAATGTGAAGGTTCACTGATGCGTTAATTTTATCCAGGAGATTACGTTGTGCGGTTTTATTATCCAATAAAGGTATTGTGGATCTTCACTAGATGTTTCAAAAAAATATTCGTTTGAATTTTGTATCAAATTGATTGACAGCACTTTTGGTACTCGATGTATATATCAACATATCCATTGGCACATTGTAGTATTTTGTACATTGTACATGCACATTTGTAGTATTGCCCTTTCGACTACTTAAAATAGATGGATATTTAAAACTGTATTCAATTGCGATCTGTATCAGTGTACTCATATTTTATGTATTTAAAATAAGGTAGATTTTCTATCGGTAACAAATACAACTCAGCTTTGTTGCAAGGATATCTCAGATTTCCATAGAACTTTCGTAAATTGATACTTTCCAATACTGAACACATTTTTTATGCGCGTTTCCAGTTTTTCTATTGGCCCAATTAATATAACATTTGAGGAAATAAACAATAAATAATCACGACGATTATTTCTATTTGTAATAATGCTGACTGACAATCTATATTACTAACAATGTCAATGAATCCTACGCATACCTACATATTATTCATTATTATGTGTCATGTACATAATTTAACAAAATGATACCTTGCAAATTATTGGCGTGGCTGATTCATATTTCTTCATTCAGGGGAGGTCTGTACAATTTGTATAATGGATATTTGCGCGTGTATCAATTTAGTGACGACGCACGGATCACATGCTACACCACTCGCAATGGTTACTAATACGCCACAATTACCAGCACGTATGTATGTCTAGCGACATATGTTTCAATCAACTACGTTCGGCATAGACAGTTAATAATTTGCCGAACAAAATGCAATTATGAAGTCACGTCTTAACTTTATTGTATAATTTGATTCATATCTCAATATTTCAATTCAAAATAAGGAGAATAAGTTGATGAACACATACTCCAAGTGTCAACAATTCTGCTATAATATTGTCACTGCCTGGAGTCTTGTCGTTTTTCAGAGACTTATAATGTTGTTCACTTAATAATGTGTAATGTTTTTCACATTCTGCTGAAAACAGAAAGGAGGAAATCCTTCCTGTCTTCAGCAGAATGTGAAACTAAACTGCTTGTCCATTTTTTTGGGCTTTGATATATATTTTTGGATTCGTTCTGTCTTTCTTTATACCTATCGGTTATGTTATCAGCTGGTTTAAATTTGTATAATTTGTTGTATTGCAAACATAATCTAAGAAATCTGATATCAACAATATATAATTTTATTTTTACTAATTCTACTTTTTGAAGAAGTGGTATTTTGCAACAAAGTATATGTGTAAATATTTTAAACAGTTTGCTTAATTACAAAATTCTTAAATAACAAAATCATATATCTCTATTCACTAACTTTGGTTACACAATTATTTTTTTAATAAAAAAAGTTATAATATATTTATATAGTATTACGTTTCTTTAATTTTAATCGCGATGAAGCTATTCGTGTATAAATTGTATTGAATTGCCACATCATTTTCTAAATAATTTCCTGTTTTTCTGATTCACAAAACTCTCTTAAGGATGTTTATCGTTCGACGAAAACCACTTTCCATTAGATGTTCATCGATTTAGCTACTTTAATAACACGGAAATTATAATCGATGGACATGAAATAAATACGATCACGAAATAAACGAGAAATAGGAAATCCTTATAACTTTAGCAACTATTAATAACATTCCATGTTTTAGTTGATTATCGATGGTATCGTTTATTCTGAACACGACTTTTGATTTGGCAATCAACGAAAATAACATAAGTTATTATGTTGTTTTATTCACGAGTAAATACTAAACAATAGTTTGATAAAGTAACGTAAAAAATAGCAAAAATATACGAGTTTTATTTCTCATTAAATACCTCCAAATGTCTAAGCATTAATATACTGAGTGACATAGAAATTGCAACACCCAGTACATACGATTTTATATTCACAAAATATCAATCGATATATTATATCTGCCTACATAAACACCTTGGCAAAATTAATCAGTGAAATTTCATATTTTATTTTTTCGAAGATTTAAATCGTAATACCTACGCGATATTATAATTAAATTGTTTCAGCTAACGTTTAATAACTTACAATGGGATAATTAAGAAAAAACATGAATAAATAATACATAAGAAACAATAATGCCAAAATACAATTAAAACAATGTTATTGAAAAACTTAAAACTAGAAAAAAAATTGGAAGTAAAATTAATTCGTCATAATTTTAATTCAGTAGCACCTAAATCCTCCTCTAGCTCTTATCACTGCTCTATTCATCTCGGAATGCTATTGGTCAAGTAAGGAATAGTTTTATTAGTTCAAACCAATAAAACAGTTTTTAGCTCAAACAATTACAAAATATTACTTTACATTTATCAAATAATTCTAATTATTTATCAGTAGTGACAGGATATCCTAGGCCACCTACATGAAATCTTTAAGGATTTAAAACTTCGACAAATTATAACAAATAATAAGTTTTGCTGATACGTTAATTTTGCCCAGGAGTGTATAGCATTTTATTCTAAGCTACGAGTCCACCAGTTATTGAATAAACTCAGGATAATTCTAAAACTATTTTTATTAAATTCCAACACTTTATATTTTGAGTTTGCAATCATACTGATGTTTCATACTTGCACATTCTATGTACCACCGAGAAAGAAGAGACGGTTTTCAATACGGTCCCTTAAGAATATAGACAATGAATAATTAATTTTAATTATGAGTTTAGTCATTAAAAACCATGACAATTTTAGGCCAAGAGCATAATTAACTCCAAAAATAAACGTTTAGAAAGTTTCTCATTATATTCCTTCTCGATGGTACGTTCTAATTTACTTAAAATGCACGTTGTAATTAGAATTAGAGTATCGTAATATGTAGCGGTTTTTATATACATATATATCTAGTTTCTTACAAGAAAAATAATTCTACAATTCAAACATCTTTTCCTTTTTTTTTCCTTTGAGATTCAAAACGGTGTCATTAGAATTAAATGATTAACTTTTATATATGCAAATTACATATGTTAATTATGCATCACATACTATATATTATATATGTATGTATATATTTTGGAAGGCGCTAAAACGCATTATATAAAATATCAAATATGCGAACAATAGATCCGGCTAATTAAGTGGAACGATGAAATATCCATGAAAAAAGTAAATAACAAAAACTAAACTGCCAGCAACTTTAATTAAATTATGTAAATCATCAAGTAGAATATCTTTAATACGAAAATAGGTCCTGAAGTGTAGTTTTTGAAATTCTTTTAAGGGAGTTTCATACGGAAAAATTGTCGTAACGTTGTCCACTATCGACATGGAATAATGATAAAAATTATGAATATGGGGTGTCTATTAAGGGGGAAATAGTTTTAGGACTACGTTTTTTTAGCGATTTGATGATCTTTGGCAAAAAATTTACATGATTTATTGAAACTTTAAGAACATTTTGTACATATACTCAAATAAATATTGTAATTTCTTTGAAGTATTTCCTCGGAAAAGATAGTGTTTTTCTCGAAATTACTTTCTTGAATTTCTGTACACTCTAGCTCAAAAAATTCTTAACCAATCAGGTTAAAAATTGATTATTAGTTTTTTTATATTATTATGCTCTATATTATGCACCTAAATTTGGAGTAATATCATTATTTAAAATATTTTTTCATTGCAAAAAAGTTATAAAAGAAATGGCAAAAAATTATTTTTTTTCTCAGTTAGGTTCATCTAGAAGAAAAACATGTCCTTCCAGTAAATTTTAAACCCTATTGATTTTAGACGAAAACTGTGGCCTCCAATTTTGCGATCCCCTCAACGCTTTGTCCGCAAAGATGCAGCTGCTGTTAGGTTGTCTGCTAGTTCTGTGAGGTAAATCCTTTATGAAGAACTAATATTTCATCCCTACAAGTTCGTTGTGGTGCAGGAACTTAATCCACGCGATTTTGTTGCTTGAGAAAATGCATATGAGGCGCTTCTTGGCATGCCTCACGACATACTTGTTTTCTTCAATGATGAGGCTCATTTCCAAAAACTTCCTATCACCAACATACCCGCCACCTGCCTGATATCATCTTTAAAACTGTGTAAACATAATATTTAGATGTTGTACTTGATGCTGCTCAAATAATTAAATATATATTTGCATTACTTTTTTTTAGTTGAATTTCTAAATAAGCAAGTTGTTCTGCCCCACCCTGTATTTTTATTTAAATAGTAGACTCCTCTCGCTTTGTCCAAAGTTTCTATTTATGAATAATTATCATCCCTAATATTATACCTGAGTTCCTAACTAGGTAAGGTTTCTCTTTTATCGCAAATTGAACCTGTTTTTAATGTATCCGTTTTCCAATTAGTGTAGCATTATTCGAACGAAACGAAAAACTAAACCAAATTGAACGCTACGTCTATGGTAAACAACATATTAATTATTTAAAAACACCTAATTCACAAAGCAAATATCCCACCTCTACATCATTTACAAGTTTACTATATACTGCGCAATCAATTTTTTTTTAAACCAGTTCCAAGAAGCAGGAGATAGACGCGAGATCTTGGCATGTAATTCGAACAATGGAATTATTAAATCTGATAACACACGAGTTATAAGTTATGTTATAAGTTATAACCATCACTCTTCTACCATAAAAAGACCCAGCCAGCATATCATTATCTCCAATGCGTAATATATTACATACCTACGTTTTTATAGACGAGGTTGGGGTCGCGGCGAATTACTTACAAGAATGGTTCGCCGAAGGTTGACGCGGACACTGTTTAAGCATTTGTATTGTCTGTTACCCAACATGATAAATAAGGTACATGTAGAAAGTATAATTGTGCAAAATATCACAAGTGGATAATGGCAGCGACCAGTTCCATAAAGTGATTTTCATAATTGCGTTGCCAACAATTGTCGTTAGTGTTTCCACATATTTTGACTCGGTCTTTGTTTTTCTTCACGTTGTACCTGTTGGGGCAGATTGAGATTATATCGTTATTGATGGAGAATAATAAACGGCATTGTATTTATTCTACGTAATTTACCGTTTAGGTAAAATCCCGAAATAGGATGCATCGTTGTTTTGTGGTATTTAAAAAGAAACCTATCTTGGTTTGCTACATACAGGGTCTTCCAGTAGGGATGCTCGAAATTTATTAAGTTATATCGGCCATGTTGTTAGAGCAACATCTGTAAAATTTATTGTAAATTGTTTAGTAGTGTACGGCAAATCATCGTGGAAGGTTATAGCGTTCAACAACGTGTGCAAATCATCAAATTTTATTTTAAAAATCAGTGCTCCGTTCGAGAGACGCTCCGCGCATTACGTGATTTTTATCCTCGCCACAATCGTCCCGCCGAAACGTCTATTCGACGTTTGGTGGCCAAATTCGAGTCAACCGGTTTGATACATAATCAGTCAACACCTGTATGTCACCAAAATGCAAGGTCTGCTGAAAACATCGCCGTTATGCGTGAAAGTATACAGGAAAACCCGAGGCAGTCAATTTCTCGTCGTTCACTAGAACTTGGTTTTTCTGCCACTTCAGCTTGGCGAATTTTGCGTCGGGACTTAGGTCTGCACCCGTATAAAATACAACTGATCCAGGAACTTAAGGTAAACGACCATAGACAACCCCGCGTGTTCGCTGATTGGCTCTAGAACAGTTGGAAGTTGACACAAATTTCGTCAAAAAAAATCATCTTTAGCAACGAGTCACTGTTTGGTGCGGATTTGATTTTAGTCTGGTGGAATCATCGGTCCGTACTTCTTCCAAAACGAAACTGGCATTGCCATAACCGTCAGCGGCGAGCACTACAGATCGATGATAAGTAACTTATTGTGGCCTGAACTGGGTGATATGGATACCGACGACATGTGGTTCTAACAGAACGGCGCTACGTGCCACACAGCGCATACCACGATGGACATTCTGCAAGAGCGATTTAAGGGCATTGTTATCTCGTGCAGCGGTGACATGAACTGGCCACTGAGATCGTGCGATTTGACGCCTTTAGAGTTTTATCTCTTTTATCTTAAATCGCAGGTCTATGCGAATAAACCGCAAACAATTGATGCCCTCAAAGTCAACATAACGAACGCCATCCAGCAAATTCAGCCAGATTTATGCGACAAAAAGAAATCACGAAATCACGTTGACGAAAAAGAAATGCAGTCACAGAAATACACGGTTTGGTGTGCCTTTTGGAGTGGTAGAGTAATTGGACCAAACTTCTTTGAAAATGAGGCTGGTAACGCTATCATAGTAAATGGGAAACGATATCGTGACATGTTACGCCGTATGGTTTGTAGATAAGTCGTTAAATATTGACCTCTTATCTTTGGCAGAACACAAATGGCGCGAAATTCAAATCTCGTAGTTTCAACTGAGACACCTTATATATCTGAAACTTCATTAAATACTTTATAAACAAAAAATTCTTTGGAACAAACGTACATGTAAGTTGAGTTTACAACAAAATGTTCACGTAAAACTTACTTTGATACAAAATTTTACAATTTTTCTTTGAAAATTTCGAGGTCAGTTGTTCAATAACTACTACTGATAAATCATAGCAATATTTAATGACTTGGTAAGATTTTGGGTTCAGCACAACTATCTAAAACTATAGGAAATGCACTAACATCTTATTAAACTACCATTTAGAGTAGTAAATTTTGTTAAAAGGTTTAGTAATAAATGTATCGAGATACCTTGGAAGACCACGTAGTTCACTTCATGATATTTTTAATAACATTTTATATCAACTGTTAAATCGCGTCAAATTGTTCTAACTTTTGCCTTCTATCGATGCTAATCTTTGCTTTAGTACCACCTCACTAGAATAATAAGCTAAACTTCTAGAAAAAAAAATTATCTTCAACAATATCCATTTGCAGCGAGGCTAGACACCATCCATACCAATAAGACGATCTTCCTAACACAAACACTCTGGCTTTCGTTTTCTGCAAATTTGCTAGCTTTCTCTTTTCGTCCCGCCTCACCACTAGTCCACATTTATTTGCAACGACAATGAGCAACAATCGGATCGAACCGATTGCTAAGTTTTTATCTCTTGCAGATGCCAATAATCCTATATTGCATCAAGTACAATTATTTTATTTGTCAGTGAATCGGCGCGTAACTTCCAAGCCACGTTTTTGGTCGCCAGTACTAATAAAATAAACCACAACTGTATGTGTGTAATGTCAAAAGTGAAACGACCGATTCGTTCGGTATTTAAACACAAGAAACTTTGTCGATATAATCATTGTTATCAGCCGTGCGGCATGGTGTGCAAGTGCCATTATTTAAGTCTCGGAATAACTCTGTTAGTAATAAATGATAAGTTGTATTATTTGCGTTGGAATAGCAGACAATTCGACGAACGCACATGCTTTGGTGTGGCACTGTTGTCTCATCGAGCGTGGAAAAGTATGCATTATATTAAAATTATTAACCACAGTGCGAATTCAAATTGAAAAAACTCTCACTCGACAAGGTTTCAATTCAAGAAGGGTGAAAGTAGTGCCAGAATGATCGCGATGATTTCTATTTCCAAGAAAATATCACAAAATAGCTCCATATAAGGTTTTTGGTCCAGGACAGGTCCCCCAATGACCGATAATAACGCCTGGGTGCCATTTAAATCTCTTTGTATACCTTCAAAAGGATAAATGTCACACATGAAACATGGGTTATCAACCAGCCTGCTGCTCGTCAAGAATAGGAACAAGTCTCAAAACTGCGATATCGGACCGCCCACGAGGTGCGTAGTAAATAGCCTGGTCTTTATTAAACATCGAGTGTACACAATGTACACAGAGTTCAATCTGGCCACGCGTAAAATGCATCCTTTTTCCTCCGAAAGCTGCCTCACTCTTTCTTCTACGCATGTCTAGAGAATCTCACACTTTTTCCTATTATGGACGAGCTGTACCATTGCAAAAGCGGAATTTCCCATTTAACACAGAGCCGGAGCAATAGCAAAGCAACGTGATATAAAAAACTTACATCTGCATCTTAGTTAAAGATGGCCATAAAATGGAAATATCCGTCTCGACTTAAATTATCTTTTTGGGAGTATTCTATCGAAGTTATGTATCCTGCTATTCTACTGACATCGTGAATATCGTGCAAATGTGTAATTAATCCTATAGATATGAAGATAATAACTGCACTATAATAACTTTGACAATTAAAATTAAATATTAATAACGTTTAACAATTAACAAAAAATGTCGAAGTAAAGTAACTGTTGAAAATTGTTCAATGCATTAATTTACGTCCTCCCTTATGCCATGAAAAGCATTTTGCAATATTTCAATTATTATGTTTGCACATTCTTCAATAATTTGTGTTCTATTCTGCAAAAAAGTTTGATATAATATAACGTCCAAGTTATTTTTACAGCAATTCATAAGACAGTTCAATTTCTTAGGACAGACGATTCAAAAATTGTTTAGCCTCTTGTTCCATTCATTGACGAACGTTATTAACAATTTATTCTATATTAACGGCTTATCAGCACCTTTCTCTTGAGTCACAACCAGAAAGATAAATGCACTAGCCCCGACAACTATTTTAAAATCCACCACCACCTTAGATCAAGATCATTTCTATTGCCCTCTAATTCATTCTCAGTTACACCAGGCTGTCCCGGAACTGCATATCACGATGTAATGTTTATCAGGAATCATCAGTCTAAGTGTACCGGACTATACCTAGTGTTCTGAGAATATTAGACGGGTCTTATACCAAGCCGGCATGAGCATACAGGTAGAAATTGGCTAACACCATCTGCCTGCTCAACCATAAAGTGTCGCCTATATAGTGTACATGTTGAATCCTATCATTGTACCCATTCACAAGTTTTGCAATGCAATGTATAGATCAATAATTCTTATGTCACAAAGTGTAAATTGTAAGAAAATGCCGTTATGAAATTTAACATTATTTTGCCTTCTGTCAAAATATAAGTCTATTATGTCCACTGCAAATGCAGCTATCATATCTTAAGACTGCGTTCACAACTTGGTTGGTTACCTTCTTCGACAATCTCCTAGGTTTAGCTTCTTTTTATTCTTATATTATCTTATAACTGTATCATTGCTAGTTCATTGCCAATGAACTAGCAATCTCTAAAAATATTTACGCATCAGTACGGATCAGTATTAATCCACCACTTTATTTTCTACAGCTTTCGTCCACCTAAAATACAGACATACAACTGGTATAGCTGATATCGATTTTGACCCTGACGTTATTTGGTGGTTTCAACAATAGTGTGTCATGAGTGAGGTTGTAGATTGTATTTACGTGGTGCTTTTCCTGTCAGTTTTATGTTTCTCATCTATGTACCTTAAAGCTGCGCCATTCTGTCTGTTATTGCTGAAATTCCTTTTTAAGCAAATCGAAAACATCGTAATCGCTTGGGGTAAGGTCAAAGGAATAAGAAGAAATTACTAACACGAATCTTGTATTATATTATCAATGCAGGCACTCCATCACAATTTGCATCACCAAGTGTTGGATAGATAATATAATTAATTAGTCACGAAAATCACCTTGTATTTGAATTTATTGTTCCATTAATACACTTACTGGAGTGACAAATACGAATTTTCACATTGCAGCTTTATACTACGATGGACATCATAGCCCTGACCTTTACGCTCTAGTCTAGACCCTGTGTCTCATTCCACACAAAGGGTCTAGATACTCCATATTGTATATTTACACGTTTCATTATATAAACACAATAAAATGTATATATTTTGTTGCATACCAACCACTTTCAGCTCTGAGAACAACTCTTTCTCATTCCTAGAGTCTGACTTACTTCCAGACCAAGCTCTAGACTCTAACGACGAGATTTTTCTTTAACAAATTGTGAAAACCTCAAAAAAATGTGTATATGAGGTTGCTTCTCAAAGCATCGTTTTTGACAATTTGTACCTATTCGCAAAAAAGTTAACGCAAGAAAGATGGTCAAAATTTATTAAAAGCATTTAATAATAATCTGCTAAAATATGTCTTGAAAAAAAACATACTAGATTTTTTAAAGCAATGATTCAACAGCAGAGTAATTGTGGTATGCAGCGAAAACAACAGGGGTCGGATGGACTGACCATCACAGATGCCTGATCCGAATCCGATCGAAAATATGCCTTTTCACGTTTTAATAATAAATAGTATGCAAATTAGGCTGGTTATTTTTTTTAATATTACTCAATGTTACACCATTCACTCGAAGAAGAAATAGGTTTTCTAAATCATTATTTCTTGCTTTTGATTTAATACCGTATAATTTCGACCAATTTGTATAAAAAATTTCTGGGTTCAGAAAATATTTACATGAAACTATCCTAAAGCTATCGAAAATACATGGAATTTATAATTTTAGATACGTACAAATGTGGAATTATTTAGATAAATAAGTAACTACAAATGAGTATTAAATAATTAGGTATTTTAGATGTTTTTTATGGTTCATGCATGTCTTTCTAATTCAAGAGTGTTCCAAAACCAGTTCATATTTACAAAATTCCAAATAGTTAATCATTAAAACGCGAATATGATCTCTAAGAAAAGTAATCAGATCTACGAGTATATAAGAAAAATTTACTTTTTATTTACTTTTAACACATAACCCATATTTAGGTTTATTGGCATATTTAGGTTTATATTAAAAAAAAGTCAGGCACGGGTGCATTCCTTAGACAGAAAACCATCAAGTATGTTTTATCATATCGAACTGTACCCCTTTAGAACGTTTTTAAATTTTCCATAGAGTTCATTTTCAGTCTCATTCCATGTATCTGTATAACCCTTACAACTAAATGATGATTTGATGATATATATTTACTATTTTTCATGTTCATCTCCTACAGTAAATATAAGTTACAAATTGTGTTTAGTTGTGTAATATACCTACATTTTTATTGTCGGTCAAAATGACTATTATTCTCTTAACAAAGCATTCAAAAACTTATCACTTCACATTGCAATGCATGTAAAAGCATTTATTTCACATTGCAATGTGTCCCAGATATTAAATTGTCCATATATTTTATAGAAAATCGTCACAATAATATATGTATAAGAATATAAATCGCACGTACACATGAACTGTAGTTTATTTAAAACCAACTTGTAAATTGTGTATTTCAATTTGCGAATTATAAATGAATACCAGCGAAAATATCTACAATGCAAATACTAGATTTTCAAATTTTCAAATTGGGGTGCTAGAAGTACCGACAAGGTATATCGGTTGGTAATGTAGATACCTGTAAACACAAATCAATCGAATTATTTGTATTACGTACATCTAATAAAGTTAAATTAAATAATTGAATTATAATAGTTCATTTGTGTCCAGAAACGGGGCATAGAACATACTTTTTACATTTTCTGTTATTACAGAATACACTACATAGGGAATGAATAACAGTGATGCGTTTTCGTATCTAATATCTATGCGTTGCGCTGCCGTAAGTTGGCCGTGCCTGTGCGGGCAATGTTTTGGCTTGGTCAAATAGTCACGAGCTCTAATTTTTGCCGTCTCCCGTTATCAGTGGTGTTTTTTCGCGTTTTGTGGTGTTTTGCAAGTGTTTTAATCCACACAAAGGAATATAATAAATGTGACCAAGAGACAGTGAACTTTTATATGTGTAATAGTTCTAGGTAATAATGTGCAATACCTTTTATTTACCTAATTTAAAATTTTCGCGTCTTGTTTTAACCTCGAACGGTAGTAGTGTTATGGTGAAATCAAGTAAACATGTTCCAGAAGCTTGTTTATATGAAATATGATCCAATGTCGCCACTGTTATTCTCAGAAAATTAAGATTTGCCCAAGAAGCTAGTCTTCTTGGATTTGCCCAATGAATATCATATTTTAAGAAAAATATTAGTTTACTCTCCCACTCATCAGTCATCACCCATCAGAAGCCTGGAAGAATGAATCCTGCGTTTTAGGTAGGTATGTTAGAGCATTTTACATTGCATGTTTTTGTCTTGAAGTTTCAGAACGGCATTAGTATTAAATTGATTATGATATGTTACATTTTTTAGGGTTGTGTTTTAAAGGTTAAAAACGTTTGTCCAACATGGTATGCGCATTTGTTAGAATTTAATAGTTTTGATAATAAGTCTATCAAATATTGTGATCTACTTTATTCATTGTTATTTTGTATGTACTTATATAGGTATAAATGCATTACCTCAACATTTTAATCATTCTCTGGCATGATGTTTGTTTTACTTTCGTACAAAGATCTCGATATATTAATATTGGAGCCATTTCATATATATATGTAGTACCTATACATACTTAGTTTATCATTCGTATTCGCTAATTGCGTAACATCAACGCCGCCTCGCGTTCACAACTTTGTAGGCTGTCATGTGCCTGTAAGAAATTCTGATTAAACTGGTAATATTAAAATTGCACGTAAGATTGCATTAAATTTAATAGCACTGCATCAATTTTTATGGACAAATACCTCAACAAGTGTTTTCTTTCAATAAAAGGATGAAGGTTTCTTATTATTATGTAGTGAAATCTTTTTTTTAACATTATTTGCAAGCGTAGTATTTGGAAAATACTGCTGCTGGTAGCAATAATGTGACACATGAAAAACGAAATTTCACTGGAAAAGATGTAGGCAATTTAATATAGATTTTATGTAATACCAAATAAATAAGAACAGGTAAATATAAATACAAGAAATATTTATAAAAAATTATAAGAATTAATGTAGACTATTCATAATAAATGTTTATTTTTTATTATTTCTTTGATTATTGGGAGTTGTAAATTCACTTTTGTCATGTAGAAAAGGTGGCATAACTATCCTCACTTGCTTCCAGCTCCGTCCAAAACTCGTCCTAGTTCTGGAAACCCTTTGTTCGTCAAAATCATGTCATCTTCCAAATAATTTATTAATCCGGATTCTACAGTCATTTGCGAATCATTTTTCCTTCCACCGGCCACTTAATTGAAACTTAATTGAAATAAAGCCTCTAGGAGTAATACCAATAAGCAACTTCTTATTGTTAGTACACCTCTTTTTGTCCATTTAATATTTCTTCGGATATTTTTGTAATTTACAACACAACAACTATAACGATTCATTCTTATATTCGTTGACTAATTAACATTTGCATACACACATATGACCTGACCGCCTACTTTAATGTAATTTGTGTCCACTAAAAGCACTGCCATCGACTTCTTTACCCACCCACCCCATACTCTGCACACAGCGAATAATGATATGATATGAACATCAACCTTTAATATAGAGAAAGTACAAGGGTATAAATAAAATTGCATTACCTCAATTACGATAGAAACTGGTAAAAATTGATTGAAAAATACTTGCACATTTTGTAAATAATTGCTAAACTACTTAATGCAAGATATATTGTGCATAGTTAAAGTGTTGAATGAATTTATAAAATTTTAAATAAAGTGTTTCCAAAAAAAACTTATTTTATCCATTTAGGTTTATTCTATATTTTATCAGTTCAGTGTAATACAATTTAAAAACTTCGAATTCGACCCTAAATTAGTAATTTGTCTATTTTTTAATATATTTATATCTTACTTGAGTTTTAGAAAACTGTACGCAGGCATTAAATAGTGGCTTGCGAAAAAAATTTATATATTACAGTACTGTTGATAATACATGTCTATGAAGTTAGCAGAACACAATTATGTCATATGGGGAATTAAGTGCTAATTAAATGCACAAGAAAAATTTTTTGTGCTCACATATATATATCGTATGTTCTGCTAACTTGCAAAAAAGTTAGCAGAACATTAACGTAAAATAACAAATTCGTGATTTTTATTTGCTTTTATTATTCCGGGGTTAAAAATCACGAATTTGTTATTTTACGTTAATGTTCTGCTAACTTTTTTGCAAATTAGCAGAACATACGATAAAAAAATATATGTGAGCACAATAATTTTTTATTGCGCATTTAATTAGCACTTAATTCCCCACATGACATAATTGTGTTCTGCTAACTTCATAGACATTGATAACACTAATAAATATTAAATCGTATTTGCAGACTATCTATATATATATATATATATATATATATATATATATATATATATATATATATATATATATATATATCAACGCCCATTTTAATTGTTCTACAGGTACAAAAAAAGTCAGACTAAAGAAACACCTTTTGCTGGAATATGTATAATACACAAACGATAGGTACATGTTCTTTTGAAAATTAAGGAGAAAATAATATTATTAAGCATTTTTAATTAAAATTATTTACTTATCATAAATCATGTCTTAATCGTTGTTGTTAATTGTCAAGTTTTTTACACTATTAGAGAAAACTTCTCAGAATACAAACATGCTACGTAACTGATTTAATTTAAACTGTGAACATTTCAAGCAATACTTTCTACACTCTATATCTGAAGAATGTTTCGGAAAATACGTACAGATGTTTGACAGTTTAGTTATTATTGTCGTTCTAGACGTGTGAAATAAGTTGAAATTTTAATGTGATAAACGAATTTACACTGTAAATCTTTTGCAAAGGAATCTTCATTAATTATCACAAATAAATAATGTATTTATTAGCACAATTAGCACAAATAAATAATGTATCTATTATCGCTATCATCAGTAAACAATGGAAAAAAAATCTAAACTTACATAAGAATTTTATTAACACAAAACTATATAGGGTGACTGATATAAAATTGAGGGAACAATGTTCTGGAGACTTCAAAATAAACATAGAAAATCTGTTTACTATTCATTTTATCGCTATTTGCCAAATAAAAAACTCTTATCTTGCCGATAAACGGAACAGTCTACCTGAGGCTAGCCATAAAAACAAGCCAAGGTTATGTTTTGAGATTTTTTATTTGGCAAATAGCGATGAAATAAACTATATATACTGATGTTTTACATACTAAATTTTAAAAGATGACGCTCTTGAACATTTGTATAACAAATTAAATACGTTACATACCTACATCTAAATTTAAACCACGCTATTCATATATGTTAGATATTCCACGCCACGCCACTGCCTGGTATCCTAGAAGTTTTATTTATCAGACTTATCAAGAATATAATTATCTTTCTCCTGAGTTTAAGATATATGCAATCCTAAATTTTATGAAAAAGTTAAAACAACATCTATTACGTATTTGATTAATATTACCATATTTTAGATGTTAATAATATCGTATATATTAGAAGTATATGTTCAGTTGGGGTACAGTATTTCCTTGTTTTTAATTCAATATCAGCTGATATAGTTTTCGTTAAATATATTGTATGTTTGACTATAAGTAGGTTTATTTTTGTTTTAAAGTAGAGTTCTATTTATTATTTTATGTACATACTTTTGTTACGGGGTTAAGTTAAAAAGCAATGCATACTAATATTTCACCCATTACCTAATTTATATTTATATTTAATATATTTTGTATTGTAAACATATATTAATTTACAGGTAAATAAATTATTATTAATATTATTATTATTATATAGCCCTGCTCGTCGAGAATGAATCATAATAATAGTCATAATAATTTATAATATACAAGAAATGTTAACACGTTATTTGTGATGTTAAGTATATTTAATTATGTATATAGGTATGTTAAGATTAATTTAATAAGTGGCAAAAAATACCAACATTCAGTAGTGCTGTGTGTTAAAGAACTAAAGAGCCATGACACTACAATTGAAATGTCCGACTAAGGAGTTTAAAGTAATAGAGTTTATACATTAAACTTATTTTTAAATCTTAATAATTTTCGCAAATCTTAGATAACTGTTATTAATTTTTACTATGCTAATAATTCACATATTAAATGCAAGTTAGCATAATGAAACTTCATTCCTTTCTTATTATTATTTGTTAAAATTCCCACCCTAATATTTTATATTTATTTTGAAATTAAGAAATCTTGCCTGTAACATATTCTAATGTATTTGTAGGATATGGAGAATCAAAACAACATATGGAGAAACAAAAGCATGATATGGAAGCATACTCGATTTCCTTCCAATGTTATTTGCAGTTTTATGAACAGCCCCTCTTTACTATACTTTTCGTACATATTATACAACTAACACTTTATTAGTTTGAAAAATCAGTAGTTTTTTTTTATTTTTTTAAACTTTAAATCGCTAAGCTGTTCTTGATTTCTCTTAAATTCGCAAATTATTCAACTTATAAAATGAGTCACATGAAATAATAACTCGAAATTATTTAACTAATTTACATGATTCATATTTTACATGTATCTCATAACATTCATAACAAAATATATTCACGTAGTATCTTATCAAAAATAGACAAAAAATATGGAAATGATTATTATAATCACTAAGTCCACTAAAGTTTTGTAAATAAACGATAATCCTTTTTTTTTTCTTAGAGAATACTCAATTAGTTTCAATAGTTTTCAACTGATTTAGTATATTTACCATCTGTATAGTGTATTTATGTTACTAAAAATATGGATTATTGCTGAAAAACATTTTCAACCTTAAAAGATGAATTAAGAACTCATCCTTAAATTGATTTTTAGCAAAAACGACAAGTTCAATCATTCCGAACACAATGAAAAAAAATCGCAATGCTTTGAAATTTTCAGGGTTTCTTTGGGATACTCTGAGGTTAAACAGAAACAGTCAACATCCTTTTAGTCTATCCATTATTTGCCAAGTTAAGCAAATATCTCTGAATATACAATTTTTTACCTCTTCTTCAATTAACATTCTCGCACCGAAAAATAACTTCAATATATAAATATTATAATTATTCAAATAATTTCGCACCAGTAACTACGACTTGTAAAGAATACTTACAATTTTTAAAACCCTACTTCAATTTTCTGTATAATAATTTTTTCTCTGGTAATTAATTACCAAAGTCAAAACTGACTGTTTTGTTTTGAATGGCGATAATTCAGCGAAAAATCGTCGTACAAGGCTTTTAGACGCTCAAATTAAAGATCTAAAAAAGTGACTGAAAAAAATGATTGAAGTCTGTGGATCTTTTGAAAGGCAAGCAAAAATTTGGATATATTTTTCTTCGATGGTTTTCTTATGATTACTCAAAAACTGCTGATGGTAGAAAATTTTGAATCAAGATCTGAAAACGAAACTAGGAGCTTCAATTTGCTTTTTTTAAAATTGCTCTGCGACTATTTTCCTCCAAGTTACAGTCCTTTGAATATCACTTAAAAATTAAAGATTTTTTTACGTCCCTTAATTTTTGTGCCTAGTGTATAAAAGTTTACAATTGTAATGGTGGCAAATTCTACCAATTACACTGGTGTGCGCAACTTTTATACCAGAAATAGTCAAATTTTACACCATTTTCATACCACTAAAAGAGGTAATGTTTTGCCGGGGCAAATTTACAACAGCGTACGTAGTATATGATACGATGCTAAGTAATAGAAATGCCAGCATATTATTGAACTATTGGGCAATGGAATAAGGAGGTTTATAACAAAGGAAATTTATGCAAATATTAACCTTGGATGACTTGCTTTTCGATTATCTAGTTCTAGCCGATTATTGAAGCCTCTTTCGTATCTTATAACAATAAATATTTAATAATTCGTGGCCGTGCATCGCTATTTAATTATATAAATAATCATAATCAGTCTAGCGGTACTGGATAGTGCTGGAAGTTGAAATCCGGTTTTATAAACGTTTATAGCGAACTCGAGATGACGTCCGAGGATTCGTGGATCTTTAAGAACGTTGCGTAACTGTTTGGAAAAGTACACATACATAACACGAACATATTATGTTGTTATTACAGATAGTTCGGGGTTTTAAGGTTTCGTCTCGACATTTTGACCTTTGTTGCAGTTTTTGTTCGAGGATAAACAAACCTCTGATTTCCGGAGAAACCAGTTTAAAGCTGATTTGTATTAAAATACTCTCACGATCGACAGGATATGCATTAAGCGTTAACATTTTCAAGAGGTTTAAATGTTCTCCAAAGTGATAGGAAACTGCATCGCACGTCTTTGATAAACGATTTTCGGGAAATTAAACATTATTCTAATAAACTAAACTTCATAAAATTATCATGTGAGAACTATCTAGACTTTAGAGGTGTTGATAGCACCAGTGGCGGATTTACCAGCAGGTTGAGTAGGCTGGAGCCTAGGGCGGCAAATTTGGGGTCAAAAATTTGTTTTGTCCTACAGAAATCAACAAGATTCATATTTATATACCCAAATGTTATTAGTTAGGTATTCAAATTCAATTCAACATGTAATATGTTTTACCACTTAGATAAATTTTTCTGCAATTTGCGCAGTGGCGTTTGGTTGTAGCGTGGGAACGAGTGACATCGCTTTTTCTAAGTGTGTTTGACCGAATTCAGCCGACTTGACTGCACGAGCGCGGCGCGAAAATTTTTCAGTTCTGACCAAAATGTGTGAATTGTCATCATCAACCCTTAGAGAAAAAACCCTTTTTTGGAAAAAAATTATCCTAATGATTTAGAGACTGATTTAGTTCAAGAATGCATACATCTTCAATGTCACCTTTCTTCTGAAAGAATTCTGATGAAACCAGATTTTGGATCATTGGAAAGTCTATCTTCGTTCCTGCGAAAACAGAATTTGCAAAACGTTTATCCGAACTTGGATATGTACACCAGCGACAAATTGGTCGGGTGAGAGAAGCTTTTCTTGTTTAAAACGGGTGAAAAATTATCTAAAATCTACTTTAAGCCAAGAAAAGCTAAACGCCTTAGCTCTCTTGTGCATAGAGTCAGAACTAATGAACAAGATTTCATATAACGAGATAATTGATGATTTTGCGAATAGAAAACCACGCAAAAAGTTATTGTGAGACTTTCATCACTTAATTATATTGTCACGAACGCCTCGAGCGATCCCGAACGCCGGGAATATTTGAAACCATCAAGAGCGTGTGGAGTTGACTTCCAGTGCGTTCTATACTAGAAGGTTCGCCAAAGTTCTTTATCTAGAAACGTCTGGAGAGACGTCCTACTGCCTATATAAGAATTGTGTCGTCCAGCCAGGAGTTAGTTAAATCTGGACCGCGATAGTGAGCGATACGGTGCTAAGAAAGTGACATTGTGTAATACAGTGCGAAAGTTAGTTTATAAAGTCAAAGTAGAAAGAAAGTTAGTTAGTTAGTTGGAATTGTAAATAGTTGATTTATAAATAAGTGTTCGAAATAAAGAACTTTCTCGTAAATTCGTTACAATATATTGTTTTTATTCTTTAAGTAAACGTAATAAAAATTCATAGCAATAAAATACAAACAAGCGTTAAATTTGTCAGTTTTCCAGTTAAATTTAGAGGCTCTTGTCCAGGACCCTCTTTTTTTAAAATATTTAGCGGCTACTTATAATAACTTTCTATGGAAATAATATGTTTTGTCCAATCAGAATGGATAATTCAGGCGTTAAAAATTTTTAACGGCATAAGTTACAGAATTACCCCTATTAAGGCATACCTTATACCGCCTTATTAGTAGTACATGATTGAGCTTTTATTAACTCAGAAATATACCCAAAAATTATTTCTTGTGCAATCTTAACTAAACCGTTGTGTTGTAAAAATAATCTAGGAACTGACACATCGATTTCCTAGTTCACAATCTATTAATTACGGGAAAAAGGTGGTGTAATTAGGGCGATAGTGCTCGAATCATAAAGTTACAATTTCATTGACAACAAAAATTGTAATTAATATGACTGTGAACTAAGGTATCGAATGGCAGAGGTCGGTAGGAGAGGCAATATTTGGATAGCCTACTGGCGGCAAAAGTGTAAATCCGCCACTGGATAGCACTGAAACATGCCTGAATGATTAATCAAAATTAGTGTTTAGATGGAAGTTTCCCCCAGAAGAATAATTGAGCCCGTTTTTTAATATTACCGTCAATGAAGAGTGGTATAAAAACAACATTTTGACTGAATTTGTCCAACCACTACGTCTATGATGAACAACAACGTGGAATTCAGAATAGCTATTTTGAAAGAATTGGAATAAATAATAGTTGAAGAATATGCAACAATAAGGAACGACATGCTACAAAATACTTTTGATGAGATGCAAAAACGTATGCATCCAACAAGGCCAATTTCCAACGGTTACTTTAATTTGATACTTTCTGTTAAATAAAACGCTTTTAACTTAATTCCTGAATCCTCAAACATAAACCGAGTTTAATTTGTGTTGCAAATTATACTAGCACAAAAATTAAGGGATGTAAAAGAGATTCTAAATTTTTAGGTGATTTTGAAAGGGCTTTAACTTGGAGAAAAATAGTTGCAGAGCAATTTTAAACTAATCTGTATGATTAAAAAATATGTACGATTATTATTTCCCGAGTAATCGATTACCTAAGTCAAGACTGATTTTTTTGCTTTGAACGAAGATAACTTCAGGCAAAATTATTGAAGTCCGTGGAAAAAAATATCGAAAGAAACAAGAATTTGGAAAAAAAATTTCTGATGGTTTTCTTATGATTACTCAAAAATTGCTGCTACAATTTTGAACTTGAGATCGGAAAATTAGAAACTTGGAGCTACAATTTGCTTTGTGCGATTAAAATTGTTCTGTGACTATTGTTCTCCATCCTTTGAAAATCACCTAAAAATTTAAGATTTTTCTACATCCCTTAATTTTTGTGACTAGTGTACATCTGTAAGGCCGCACGCGCTGCGATAGTAACTCAAACTTAGCAATATTAAAAATGGCAGACTTTAGGAATAGGTGGAATATGTATTTCTTTAAATAATATTTCAGTAAACAATTATGAAACAATAAAATGTCGATATGCAAGTGAACTAAATCATTAAAAGAAACGATAAATGTTTAGAATATTGAGGAATTAATATAGCTGGGTTTGTATAACTAGTACTGACTGACAAATAAAATTAGAGGTGATGGCATTTTGAGTTATAAAGATTCCTAGATAAAATGAGAAATATAATGAACGTATTTATTGCTAGCTCAATACAGGGCTTCTAATTTTCATGATTTTCCGTCGATATATGTTTTTGCTTGTACTGAAAATGCAGTGGCGGCGCTAGCATTATTTTGCGATTGGGCGAAAATAGGCAGGAAATATCTAGGGTGGGCGAGGGCATTAAATATATTAATCTATGTGGGAATGTGATATAGTGGCGTTATAAGAGGTTGGGCGACTTGTTTGGTGAACCCCTGTCGCCGCCACTGTGAAAATTATAATTTAATTAGTAATTTAGTACATTATTTTAAAGCCGACGGACTTATACGAGTAAGAAGTTGAATTGATGAAGATTTGAAACTCGTTCAGTCATAGTAAATCGACTGTAACACTGTAAATTGATTCTATTAAAGAATCAAAATTGCAGTTATACTTGTTATATGTAAGCAAGTTCGATGATAAGATGTCATTAGAATACACAGGTTTAGACGAACCTGGAAATGGTCAATGCTGTGCTACTTTTTTAACAGGTGAAAATACACGTGAAGGGAGATTATATTCCAAAACATATACAGAGAGAAATCTCTTTAATAAATGCAATTTTATTAGGATTACCGAGCTTTTACGCGACTGAGACTTTAAATCCTACATTTAAGATGTATGTAAAGAATAGCCGACAGGAATAAGAAATGTTGTGTCAGTTCTTTGATGTAATGGAAAATTGAAAAAGATCTTGGCATGAGTATGAGAAGAATAAGTACTCGACAGGGTCGTAGCGTACATGGATGCGAGTGATGCATCGCATCCCTTAAAATATTGGCAAATTAGTGTTGTTTAAAAGTTCAATCGATTTATTCAATTACAATTTTATTATTTTAAACCGACCGTAAACATACATTATTTACTTTAAACGCTACCATCAACTTTTTTGAAATTCGGCCGTGAGGCGCCTGAAATTATTGGACTTGGATGGTCCACGTTACATCCAAGCTACGCGTTATATGGGCGAAAAGGTCAGTGATCTTACGAAGTCAACAGTGGAACCTCTAGTGGGTGTTGTCGTTATTTCCGGACTCAGTTATGCGATTATGTGAACGCATCTTGGCGACTGTCGCCATAAAGGAAGATTCGGAAGCACTATTTCAGGTAATTGTGGAAAATTAAAATGGGGAAAGGGGTCGAGAAGCCGTTATTTGTGCTAGAGGCTTTTTAAATTTATTGCGCGACTTTGATTTTAGTTCCTTCTTAGCAGTGTTTTCTGCAATATTCCCACATTCCGAGAGTCTGTTTAAAATTCTACAGACAAAAATATCAGATATTAGTTACTGCAATAAAAATATCGCCGATTTGAAATCACCTGTTCAAAAAATTAGACACGAATTTATAGACAGATTTGTGTTAGAAAATCAACCACCAAGTAAAAGAATGCGTTTGAATTCAATTACTGTAGAAGATAAGAAAAACACCAACGCACGATTGTTTTATGAAATTTTGGACGTTATTACTTTGAACATTAGTGAACGGTTTAGTGAAATTTCTAAACTGAAATTCTTAAATCTAGATTCCACACAATTTACTTCATTCATGAAACGTTTTCCTGACGAACATTTTTCTTCTTTAGTAGATACATATGGAACATTCTTTGACGCAAATCGTTTAAAAAGTGAACTTTCAGTGATTTATAGTGATCCCGATATGAAAAAGAGCACTGTGTTTGAGCTTCACCAATATATTATGTCCCTTCTATCTTCTGTTTTCCCGGAGTCAGCAAAATTGTGTCGTTTAATTTTGACTATTCCTGCGACAAGCAGTTCCGCGGAAAGATCATTTTCATGTTTAAAGAGAATAAAGACTTATCTGCGAAATTCTCAAAAGCAAGAAAGACTGTCAGCTTTAGCATTAATAAATATTGAAAGTGCCCTGTTAGTAGATATGAGATCGTCTCCAACATTTGAAGAAACAGTGATAGACGTTTTCGCGGGACAAACAAAAACCGAGGAATTGATCTTCATTTTAAAAATTAGGATATATACCTCGGCATAATCATTTTAGGTTAGTGTCTTTTTTATTTTTACCATTTTCATATGGCCTACCATACATCCGACTATACCTCTTCCCCTTATACAATTTTTATTACATTCCTAAATTCTTTTCTCACGCTACGCCCCTGGTACTCGACTATGTATCTATTTAGAAAATTCTAGAGATCAACAACATCACATACAAGAAATCAACAACCATTTGCGTTGTTTTATTAATATTGCGACAGAAACCATTAACGCCGTTATTAGATTATCCATGTTGTTTTCGCGATTTTTAGTAATAAATACATTATGTTCTCCTTACCCGTTTCCTTAATAATCTGGAATTAACACAAAATACACCGTATTCGTAATCTCACTATACTTTTGTAATAAACTCTGTCACATACTGTAATTATAATTATACACAAAGTACGCATGTTTATGAAAGCAGCACCATTATTTTCAACACTTCAATTCAAAACAATATTTAACTTTGGTTATCTCTCAAAAACGTGTTATCGAACGACGAGAACAATGAACGTTATTATCTTCTTAACTGTTATTTTATCAGTCCTACACACTCTATCATCTTTTAAAATGAAAATAACGGAAAAGCAAAAGGCTGATATCAGGCCGAATATCGTTATGTGGGTCGTAAATACTAGAACATAACCGGCGAAAGATATCGAGTATAGCAATAATAATAAACGCATTACAAGGCTTTAACAGTTAGGATGCTACTTAAGCTTGCCCTTGTTATCCAATAGACTTTCATAATATTCACATTTAATAATTACCGTGGGTGATTAATATACGTTGTGAGAGATGCATTCGAGATTCGAGAACATCTCGTGTGATGAGCCATTAACCTATTTGATCCAGGCGGGAGGTCAATGTAAGTTTAGTCGTTTTGGAATTCAGATGATATTTGGGGGAAGCGTTTAAAAATGTGTCATTACTCAGTACATAATTTGTCGGTGTTCTTACAAAATTATTGAATTGAAAATGTTGTTATAAAGCGTCTATCCGGCGAGCCGCAACAGAGTCGAACTCAGCTCACTATTATTACCCATCGATAGTTCACAGAAAATATTTCATAAGACAATGTTAATGAATATTTGAATAACCAGAAAAACGACAAACGAAATGTATAAATAAAGAAACTTACCACTCAAAAAAATTAAGGAAACAAAAAAAATTTCAAAAAAATTTCAGTGATTTTTGAAAAGCTGTAACTTTATGAAAAATGGTCGTATCATGATGAAAAAAAAACAACATTTGAAGCTTGAAGTTTCTAGTTTTGAAATATTTTGACAAAATAAGTATCTCAGCTATTATTTAGTCGCTGCGCAATCCAAAGAAATACCGCGAGATAAAAATTTTCCTTTTTCCTACTAAATCAATACAGAGGCCGGTTAGTCTGTTTATTCAGCTTTAATTTGGTTTTTTAAAGGATTCTGTACGACCATTTGTTTCTGAGATGTCGGTGATTGAATGAAAAATTACACTTTTGTCTTTGATCATAGATATCTTAGGAACTGATAATCGTATAGCGAGTCGAAGGATGATTCTGAAAACTTCAAACATTATATAAATGACGAATGTCATTTTTGACCACAAATTTCCTTACTCTCGCTATTAATTTGAAAAATGTACAAAAAAATTATTTTTTCTGACTATTTAAAAAATCTACCACCACTTTGCAACTATTGAGAAAAAGACTAATTTTGCCACATTTTTTTGTATGCCAGGTGCAAATAAATGCTCAAGAAATACAATGGCGGTGCTTCAAAAGACGCATATAACATTCTGTAACAGGTGACGAATCATGGATCTATGCGTATGAGCTGGAAAGTAAACAGCAGTCGACTGTATGGGTGTTTCAAGATGAACCAAATCCAACAAAAGTTGTTTGCGTTCGAAGCACTTCGAAACAAATGGTCTGTTTTTTCGGAAAATCTGGTCAATTCTGAATGGTACACAACCATTTGCTTGCCGGAAATCTTTGGTGAAATAAGGAAAACAAACAAGCGCCGTCGGATCATTCTTCATCATATCTCGTCTAACAACCGAATCATGAACGAGAATATTTTGAAAAACGATAAAGTAATTTTCAATGACAAATTAATGTTTCTTTATTATTAGGCTCAAAATATATATAGTGCCCCTCGTAATGTGGGATTCTTCAATTTATGTAACGGAATATCACTCGCCAAAAAGGCTACCGTGCGGTCTTAAAAAATATAGTGTCATTGTTATCGTGACTGCTAGACGAAACATGACTGTTTACATATCGTCTTATTTAACTTTTTTCTAGATGAATAAATAATTCGTTCACACTATAAAATTGATCATTTCCTCTAATACACATGCCCTCAAACCACTACGAGTTGCTATCAATCCAGATTTTCAGTAATTCTAGTCTGGATTTTTTGTCTCGTGATATGTTAATTTTCAAGTTACCAAATTTTTCAATTTTTCGTATCCTTAAATTTTTTCTTCCAATTTTTCATTTTTATTTTCTCATCAACTGCAGCATGAAATATCGTGCCTAGCAAACGCTTGGTATTTTACTTTAATTTTACACCAAATAATAGATAGTTAAAATTTGTAAAGTATGTTTTCTATACACGTAATTATACGCATTGTCGTCTCAAGGCGCTAATTAATGTATGGAGATGAACATTCGTAGGAATTTTAATCAAAAGTACATTTTTATAAGGGTATAAAAAAGCAAAAATTATTTTAACACTCGATTTCCGACTTATATGTTACTAACAGAGATCGTATCGATAAAGATGTATACCCCATAGAGTTCATTCGGCATTTGTCCTGGATCGGCGTACCGTGTACGGCACTGATGAGAACTAATAAGTTCGAAACAGCTGTATGTCGTTTGGTTCCGATCCGGGGCAGATGTCGAATCCTACCTGTGGCGGGTTTTATTTTTTGAAACCTTATCTGATCGTACAGAAACACGAGAAAGGGGTCGAGGATCGCTTCTAGGTATCATTCAATGACTGGCGGGGCTTTAGCCCGAGGAGTAGTTGTTTCCTAGAGCAATTATGTAATAGCTTTGCTATTCGGGAACTACTTTGATAACCGCTTGGCGGTTTGGTGGTTCCTTCCTATCAGATATAATAAGTGAAATTACATTTTGGTACTTTTCTGCTATTTATTAATCCCTGATCGGTAATTTAATTAAATTAATAATGTTAGAGAAATAATCCTGTATTCTGGGAAACAGAAATTCATGAAATGAAGTGAGCTCATCAAATTTATATAAATCGTATATGATAGTTTTCCGTATTTACTTGTACAGGGTGAAAACAATAAGAGACCAGTTTTCCACGAACACAGAAAGATTACAGGTTACTCGAGGCGCGTTTCGCCAACTAGATGATTAAAACAGTTTTAATCATCTCCTGATAATGTCAACTGAATTGGCGAAACGTGCTTCGAGTAACGTGTAGTCTTTTGGTATTCCTGTAAAACTGGTCTCATGTCCTTGTTGCTGCATTGACGGTTCCTAGCCCCCTCCCACAATTGTACAGGGTGAATAAAAGTATGATTGAATTTTAAATATCCGTATCTTTATGAATGAAACATTTTCTTATTTTTTTTATATCGTTCATAATTATAATGGCCTTTCTTTATTACAATGGAAAATTTTCGGCATATTCTTTTCTCTAATATTTATACTTGCTTCTTTTGAATACCAGTATATGTACTATACATAGTTATTAACTTTTCTAAAATCAGACGACTCTGATCAGAAATCTACATATTCTATAAAATTTTAGAGTGCAATAATAAAAGCCTAGATATTCAATCAAATAATCTATCATATCTACTTCAAAAGTACTACTATTCATTTCATCGCTATTTGCCAAATAACAAACTCTCTTATCTTGCCGATAAACGGAACAATCTACCTGAGCCTAGCCATAAAAACAAGCCACGGTATGTTTTGAGATTTTTTATTTGGCAAATAGCGATGAAATAAACTATAGCTGTCATTCGACTAGAAATATGTGGACTTATGGTCAATATATGTATGTCAGAAGAATTATCGCTCAGAGTATATGTATGTATACTATACGTAATACTTGACGTATCCGTTGCTGTTTTTTTTTATAAATACTATGACAAACCATAAAAACAATTCCAAGTTTTATGTTAGGTATTATAAGATTTTTTTAATGATTTCCTTATGAAATACAAAACTATTCCACGTATTTAGTTGATATTTTCATTTAGAGGTACATTTTTACAGATTTATATAAATATTAACTAAAACAGATATATTCTGCGTACATTCTCAAATATTCCTATTCTATATAAGATATGCTACGTCTCTAATATATCAATACATCCGAGTTTACATTATAAACATAAACAATGTGAATATATCGAAACTTCGTCAATAAGATAAAATGTAGTCCCATAGATATTGTTAACATTCAAATATTTATTGCCTATAAAGGATTACTGTCACAAATTCTTATCTTTAACTGTAACATGAATGGAATAAGTGTTTGTATAAATTTATTTCGTACTTTAATTTCCAGGCCGGATATAAACATAATATTTCATCTGGTTGACATTTCTCAATCCTGATAATCCAAAAAACATTTTAATTTCGATATTTAATATTACAATGCTTTGCTCAACATAATGGTTGCTTTAAAAAGAAACGCGAATAATGATTTCCATACGAGATGTGGAAATATATGAACAGATTTTAAATAAGTTTGCTTTCAATCGACTAGTGTGCATGCAAAACTGGTGCAAATCATACCGGAACTTTCTTTTTTATACACTGAGAGAACAGTTTATTTATAAGACTACACGTTTTATTAGATCAATTTCATTTGTTCAACATAAATATGGTAAATTGTAGCTAAATAAAACTCATTGTACTTTACAATAATCGCAAGCGTCGTCAGCAGTATATTTTTTATTTAGGCAAATCTTACACTAGGCACAAAAATTAAGGATGTAAAAACCTTACCGAAACCAAAACAAAAAAAAAACAAGATTAAGAAAAACAATTTTGCAATATCAAAATACTAAATTTAATGTTAATGATTATTTAAAAAATCAATTATTACCGTAACGTAAGTAAAAGAATGTGCTCTTTCACATCCCGTAATAAAAAATGGGTTGCCATTAAAACAACATATCAATGACGTCATACATCCTACTCGAATCGCCCTGTATGTATTAATTGTATTTTAAAAAATGCGCTCCTAAAAATAAAATTTTAGGTGTCCAAGATTTTCTCCCAAAAGTTATACCTTCAATTGTTAACGAATTTATTCACTTATAAGAAGTATCTGTATTTAGGTACCCAGTGTATTAGATATGTTACGACTGGCTCCGTTTATATTACATTAGCTTGAATCAACCGAATATCGGAAGTCCAGCCGTTATTCAATTACAATGTTTCTTCAACTTATGTTTGTTTCACCGCAATCAAAATCTGCATTTATTTGTCATAAACATAATCCATTATTAATAAACGCACTGTTCTTTCGGTGTCCCTTCATGCTCCAATTCCATGCAGATAAAATGAAGATGAGTACTCGTATATAAAATCCAATTTAAAAAAAGGTTCAGTCAAGATTAAAAGAAGATTTAATTCAGTCTAAATAAATCCTTGATTCAGACTTTGAGAAAAAATGAGGGAAGTAGATTCTGACAAATTACATTTGTATATGTTTTTAGCAATAATTGTAATATAGCTTTAACTGTAAAGTAAGCAATTTTCTTATGCCGTTATGCTTTTGCAAAATCATAAATATCTAACTAAATATTTGGAAAACATTTTAATACGTTTACTATTTAAAAACCTTTTCAAATAGCAAATGTGTTAAAATGTTTTCCAAATATTTAATTAAAAAAGGAAATTATCTCGCGAGTGTGATAATTCTATTTATACTCCTTATAGTCACATAACGTGTTTTTCATAGGAAAAACTTGCCATAAAGCAGGTGCGATACAATCGTTCCATTTGGTTTAATTGAATGGTTGATTAAAATGAAATTACATTTCTAATTGTTTTCCTCGTGGTAAAATTTTAGAGGTCTACAGATATTCACATACTTTTATTGTACCATTCTTGCTTCATTATTACTCTATTTACTATCGAAAATATACCTTTTTGTGTTTTATGATTGACAACTGATTCCAGGTAACTAATAACGGTCCCCAGATTAACCACAAAAAATACAATGCAATTTGTCTGTCAAACTTTCACTTTGTATTGAACGTTAATTAAAAAGATTTCCTTTAGACATACTGGGAGATCATTTACCAAACTGTGAGTCGTAGACAAGTGAGGAATGTCAAAATCGATTCATTTTTTTATAAATAACAAAGTTAGTTAAAAAAAATATTTCAGGAATCCAGAAGTGAAATTGAATTGGTTGATCTAGCTGATATGAACTGAATCGAATTCACTGTAATGTCAAGATTTTATATCGGAATCTTCATATTTTAAGGATATATCGAAATAAACAAAAAATAAATTAAAAAAATGTATATTTTGGGGGCTTTAAAATATGCCTAGGAAGTTCGTTCCTACTTGAAAATAAGTGATTTAAAATTTGAAGCGATTTCGAATTAAAAGCGAATTTGATAAAAATGCAGTTTTATAAAAAAAATCGACATTTTTATCGACATTGAAAATTTAAAAAATATTAATTTTTAATGAAGTTATTCTAAACTTTTAACAGCCTACTACTGGATATCGATCTATTCTTTTTTTCTCTATAATCGTGGAAACGAGGCTGAATTGGTATTTTTGCCTCCCGCTCTAGGGACGACAGAAATTAATTTTTGTAAAGGGACTCATTGTTTTATTTTAAATTGAAAAAAGGACAACCAAAAATATATTTAATAAAAAAATGTCACAAATTTTTAGCTTGTTTCGCGCTTATGTTTCCGTGAAGTTCAGCCAGCAAACGACAAATATCAAGGACTATTTTTGATAGGCTAATTCAATTGTATTTAAGACATATTTTACATGGGTTCCGTCATTTATGTAAATCATGTAAATGTACTGAGAACGATTTAAAATGCGCGTTTTTAATAGCTAACCATAGTGAGTTCTGGAATGTCTTTCTTTGGTAATAAAATGCAGCGTTACTTGCTCTAATCAGGTTTCTAGAAACGTGACGCTATAAAATGGCTAGAGGAATAGATACATTATTTAAATATGAATAATAAACTCTATTTAATTATCAATGAAGGTTAAAAAATTAGTAATAATTGTGTAGAATGTGACTAACGCAATTCGTCATGTTGTCAGTTATGTTATTTAAAAAGTGATAGGCATTAGCTACTTTCTAATTAATTTTCTACAAGTATACTTCCCCGCATCTTTGAAATTGATTTGAAAATAATCTGATTAAACAGTTAGCGTCATATACAATGGCAAATTCGTGAATTTGGAAAAATGACGTATGTATGTATTTCTACAAAGGAAATTAATTCATATCTCTAAATATACATAAGCGGACAGGTTGCATACAGGAACAGCTAAAATGTTCGCACGAAATGGGATAATATAATTTTAGATTTTGTTAATTGTTTATTACGCACGAAAACCACATAAACGAGTGTTAAATATACTGATTTGTAGTTACGAGGAAAATGAATTAGGTAATTTCAAAATGCATTCATTTTTGGTTAATAGTTAATAGAGAAGCAACATACGGAAAATATATTGCTTCTCTACAAGCTAATTTTTAATTCTGCATGTAAATGCTTACAATATTTTTTATATACTAGGCACAAAAATTAAGGAATATAAAAAAATCCTAAATTTTGAGGTGATTTTCAAAGGGCTGTAACATGGAGAAAAATAGTCGCAGAGCAATTTTGAAAAAAGCTAATTGAAGCTCCATGTTTCTTTTCAGTTTTCAGATGTTGCCTTGAATTTATACCCTCAGCAGTTTTTGAGTAACCATAAGAAAAAATTTCCAATATTTTTCTTATGATTACTCTGAAACTGCTGATGGTAAAACATTTTGAACTCATGATATGAAAACTAGAAACTTGGAGTTTTAATTTGCTTTTTTAAAATTGATCTACGACTATTTTTCTCCAACCTTTTTACAGCCTTTTGAAAATCACCTAAAAATAATTTCTTTACATCCCTTAATTTTTGTACCTAGTATTTCTTTTAATTTTAATTTGAAAATTTTAAATTTCGGTCGACGGCTTTTTTTAGTTGGTAGATTAATAAGACGCAATTATAAAAATTAATAAAACAGCCTCCTTCTTGAATAAATTGTAAACAATTTACTTACAAGAAAAATTGTGCCATTTCAATAGTATTTTGTGAGATTTATACATTTTAATTTAATCATTGTGCTTGTTAAAACTTTTGTTTATTCCTAGTAATTATTGGTATATCAAAAACTCAAAATATTTTCACTTTTGAAATTAATTTTCACTATTTTTACCAGAATGTACTTCATATTTATTAAACGATATGCATTTTCTTATTCTATGCACTTTATTTTTAATTTTTTTAATTATTTATTGAGGATTGATTCAACGCTTATTTAAAACACATTAATTTATATCCGTATTAAAAAATATATATTTTTTCGGTGAAACAGTGACAGAAAATATTTAGGTAAGATTATACTTAAATATTTCGTAAATAAATACAAACTGATAAAAAAAACTACCAGTAGGTCGTAAATTTTATTAACAGATACAACGGATTGTGTCTTCGTTTAAAATCGCGCGGTATAATAAATATATTAAACAGTAATAAAAATATTTAGAATACTAAATTGTTCATTTTTTTTTATTTGTAAGGTTCAGAAGATGTTAAATGTTTACTTTCCAAATTATGTAAATTTCGATTATACGTATGTTGGCCGTATTTAAAAATCTTGACATGCCATCCAAATTTAATTTCAATATTTATATCAATATTTAAGTTCAACGGTTTAGTATATTATGATCACGTTTATGTTTAAATTCCATAGTTATGGATAGATAAAAAAATATATAACCTTAGTCCAAATAACAGTGCGCTTAACGGAACCGTTGCCTATTAACAGCCATTAACAGACTAACTAATGAATCGATTAGCGCGTGAAAAAAAATCTATTATTTATAAAAACAATAATTGTATTGCAATAATCGATTGTCAGGCCTTTATGGCGTATATCCGTATCACAGGAAGGTAACGATACTTTGCAATGGTATCTAAGAATATTTGGATCTTACAAGGAAATTCAATTTGCGTCTCGAATTATTAACAATTATCGAATTTTTTAAATCAACTTCAAGCTGTACTGCCTGTGCATGGATTGAATGTTGAATTATACTGTACGTAACATCTAGACAATAAATATATGTAGCCAACTGGATTAAAAATGAAATGTAAGTAATTAGGGTAATTGTGAAAGTCCACTTCGTTTTTATGCGTGTATAATAATCAACTATATGTAAATGATTACTTAAAGTGTGTTGTACGTTGATAAGAAATCCATTAGATTTCTATAATACGTGGGTGCCCGCTAGAAATTGGAGAAGGAGAGGTTTTTGTTACCATTTCACAATGGCCCAAAATCAAATTTAAAGTGCACTCACAAGAGGAAAAAACTTGCTCCGCTGCAAGTTCACAAACTGTTATCAGTTTAACGATATCCTGTTTAGATATACATTATTCATTTCGAAGATTACACTTTCCAATTTTTTTTCGCAATGGGTTACTTCAGGCGAAAATAAACAGTCTCGTATTAATGTCAAAGTATATCGTTCTTCCCACCCAATTACCTTTTTCGAAGATAGTTGGAGATATGTTAATATACGGAGTGAGTTTTAAATACTGCAACATAAAGAGATTGGATACTCAAAGTATCAATATAATTATTTACATGTTTCTCTTCCTCTTACCTACTAATTATTATTTATATTTCTTCTTAAAGTCTTCTTATACCTTGCGTCCCTTTATTTATGACTCACCCTGTATAAATATGGCGTTACAATTAGCATTTAATTTCCCCAATAACAATATACACATTAACATATGCACAAAAATTAAGGGATGTAAAAAAATCCAAAATTTTTATTGATTAAATTAAAAAAAAACAGTTTGAAGCTCCAAATATCTGGTTTTCACATCTTGACCACAATTCTTTACCACAGCAGTTTTTGAGCAATCATGAGAAAACCATCCGAAAAAAGTCCAAATTTTTGCTTGCTTTTCGAAAGATCCACGGACTTCAATAATTTTTTTTTCAGTGATTTCGTCATAAAGCTTTTTTTAGATAATTTTATCCTGGTAAAAATTATCGTAAAAATCAAATAAGTCAATTTTGACTTTCGTAATTAATTACTCGGGAAATAATGACCGTACAGAAAATTCAAGTAGGGCCTTAAAACCGCAACGTATTCTTTACAGGTCGTAGTTATTGCTTTTTCAGTGCGACAATATTGATTGAAAAAGAAATAAAAAATTGAATATTTTGGGATATTTGCTTAACTTGGCATAGCTTTGCAAATAATGTATAGACTACGGACTGTTTTCTCTCAAAGTATACCAAAGAAACCCTGAAAATTTCAAAGCGCTGCGATTTTTTTTCATTGTGTTCGGAATGATTAAATTTGTCGTTCTTGCTAAAAATCAATGTAAGGATAAATTTTTAATTTTTTGAGATTAAAAATGTAAAAATTTTTAGCAGTAATCCATATTTTTTTATCAAAATATGTTAATTATTGTAAGAAAAAAAATGAAAAAAATATTTCCATTCAATCAAAAGTCAAAACCGACTTTTTTGTTTTGAACGACGATAATTCAGCGAAAAATCGTACAAGGCTTCTAGACCGCTCGAATTAAAGAGGATAAAAGTATCTAAACAAGCTTCATGATGAAATCACTGAAAAGGATTTATTGAAGTCCGTGGACCTTTTGAAAAGCAAGCAAAAATATGGAAAACATTTTTTCCGATACATATCTTATGATATTGTTGATGGTAAAAAATATTGAACTCAAGACCTGAAAACTAGAAATGTGAAGTTTCAATTTGCTTTTTTTGAAATTGTTTGTGACTATTTTTCTCAAAGTTAGGCTTTAAAAATAACCTAAAAATGTAGGATTTTTTTATATATGTACTCTAATTTTTGTGCCTAGTGTAGAATATATCACGCAAGCTATCTGATGTTTCGTGAAATTTATTCCCTTTAAATATTATTTGGATATAGACATTTCTTTAACTTTTACCTTGAACTTTTAACGGTAAATCCGGTCAACTATGCGGACGGATCAAAACCGTCTTACAAATACCGACCCTATCTAAGTTTAAAGCTATCTATAAGAATGTTAGTTTTAATATAACTGTTTGAGATTGGGACTGAGACATTTAAGATCAGATTTTATGAAAGTGATGTCACATAAATTTAATGTCGAAAAGTAAAACAGACATAAATAAACCTTTTGATTCTAAAAACTCTAGTTTATATATATTTGGATCCAAAATTTACAAATAAAATACAATTTTATAAATAAACTATATAATCTGTATACCTGTATTATTAAGGATTATTGTTAACCTTCGACATTTTGGCGGGATCCTTTGGCAATGCCAAACCATTTCATTTATATCAACTAAGTTATTTTTGGCACATTCTACATTTTCATCTAAAATATACGTGATATTTGCCAAAAACATATAAATATAGAAAACAACTTAAACTAATTTTGAAACAAAGCAATCATATTCCTTTATAGAAAAGACGTGTATAGAAAAAATTAATTGTAAATCATTTTATATTCGTAATTACAGTTGCAGCATACAATTACAGCAAAAAGAATCAATGCCACCAAGATATTTCCTAATTCATTCACTTGTCTAACTTAGACAAGTAAATAATCTGTGGTTTTACATCTTATCCGAGGGGTGGTATGTACGTATTCTACATAAATGGCGCCTAAATTTGTAGAGCTTCTGGCAGTCCACTAATGTACTGGCCGTTACTATTATAGGCGAGTCGGTCCGTCGCCCATCCAAGTAATGGTCGTTACAGCTACAGCTTGATATTCGGTTACCAGTGACATGTGCACAAAGATAGCTTAAGGAACTGCCGCCTGCTCCAAAAATTGTTATAACTCTGTGACTATGAAATACTGAAATAATTTTTTCGTTCAGTGTTACAATAAATACTTCCAGCTCAACCCACTACATTCCGTATACATATAAGTATGCAGAAATACTTTGGGTGTATTGAACTCCATTATGTTAAAAAAAGTGAGTTCGTGTCTGGTAACGTCGATGTTATATTTTATCGCCTTTTGAAAATTGGCTTGAATTCGGCAATTTCAGTTTAACTGTAAATTTCCTATGTGAATAATAAATCAACGTAAACACCTACTTTGTTAACGTTCACCTTTGCCCTTAATGGCATCGGGGTTTATTCCCCCCACAGAAAAAAAGTTCACAGCAGGCGGAAATGAAACATCGAGGTTACTTTACGAATATAAGGAATTCTTGTAATCAGGATAACCATCTTTCGTAGAATGTTATAATGGAAACCACCTTTTTTATAGTTTGTTAAATTTCATTGTCCAGCTATTCTCGGTGCGTGACTTTAGTAATAAGTAATAACATATGCTTCTTTACAGAACGCCAGGGAAAAGTGTTGACAAATTCGCGTTTATCTATGGAAATATTTAATAAAAAAATTCAAGAAGATCGATTTTAAATTTTAACTAGTTTTCTTTTTCTTTTAACTAGCATTGATAGGGAAGATGTAGGAAAACCTATATTGAGAGAGGAATTTGAAATAGCACTAAGGGGGCTAAAGAACAATAAAGCGCCGGGTGTAGATAAAATACAGTTGGAAATTTTGAAATGTGCGAGACAGAAAGTGGTAAATAGAATTTTTGAACTGGTAAAATACATATACGAAACGGGCGAGATGCCGGAGGATTATAAGAGGAACATTATCGTTACTATACCGAAAAAGAGAGGAGTCGACAAATGCGAGAACTTTAGAACGATTAGCCTAACTTCCCACGCGTCAAAAATCTTAACCAGATTAGTGCAGAAGAGGATGGAAAATAGAGCGGAGGAAATACTAAGAGAAGACCAATTCGGGTTTAGGCGAAATAGGGGAACTCGCGAAGCTATTCTGGCGCTAAGAGTAATGTTAGAGAATACAATAGAAAAAGGAAAGAACGCTTATATAGGATGTGTAGATTTAGAAAAAGCTTTTGATAATGTAAGATGGGAAAAAATGTTCGAGATACTAAAGAGCGCGTTATAGAAGTAGAAGGGGAAAGAAGGGAAGTAGGTATTAGGAAAGGAGTAAGACAAGGATGTACGCTATCACCACTAATTTTTAATTTGTACATCGAAGAGGCGATTAATGTGGTAAAAGACGGAGTGGATATCGGGATTAAAGTACAGGGACAGAAACTAAAAATGCTGAGATTCGCGGATGATATAGCAGTATTAGCATCTAGTAAGGAGGAATTAGAATCAGCGTTGAACGAAATGGAGGCAGTGTTGACAGAGGAATACGGAATGAGGGTATATAAAAACAAAACTAAAGTGTTAGTGTGCAGAGGGTGCAAGAGCCGAGCAAAAACGAAAGTACAAATTAATAATGAAAGATTGGAGGAAGCTAAAGACTTCACTTATTTAGGAAGTAAAATAAATTGGGATGGAAGAAGCGATAAAGATATAAAACAAAGAATAGCGCAGGGTCGAGTAGCTTTTAACGAAAAGAAAGCACTTTTATGCTCGGGGGTAATAAACTTAGAAACAAGGAAGAGATTTTTGAAAACGTATGTATGGAGCACGGCACTATACGGTTGCGAAACCTGGACGGTAGGGGAAGCAAGTAGGAAGAAATTAGAAGCTTTTGAGATGTGGTGTTACCGAAGAATGATGAAAATACCATGGACTGATAGGGTTAGAAACGAAGAAGTATTAGAAAAAGTCGGCGAGAAAAGAAGTATGTGGAAAAACATAAAGAAGAGAAGAGATAGAATGGTAGGCCACTTGCTGAGACATGGGGGAATAGTCTGCGATATTTTGGAGGCAGAAATAGGAGTGAAGAAAGGCAGAGGTAGGCCTAGATTAGACTACTGCTCGCAAATAGTAAGGGATGTAGGTTGTAGCACAATTAGCGAAATGCGTAGGTTAGCACAAGATAGGAGAAGCTGAAGGTTAGCGTCCAACCAGTCTTAGGACTGATGACCCCATGATGATGAGTTTTCTTTACCTTCCACCTTCAAGTATTTCTAAATATGCACAATGAATCATTTTGTGGGTATCAAGTAATTGTATTTAGGCCATTTACCACATCACATAACATACCCTACTAATGATAAATATATTTATCTCCGATAAATTATCTGAGAGTGTTGTTTGCTTCTTCGGATCTATTTCATGAAATGCCGACGTCGACGTCTGATGAATGTAAACAAGCCCTGTGCGCCATTCTTCCTATAATGTCTAAATCCAAAATTTTGGTACCCTAAGATAAAATTATTTAAGTCATTGGTGTTTATCGTTGTTTAACTGTGTTGCTGTATGTTTGGGAATTTAAACATTTATTGGAAATGGATATATTTTTATGAAGGTGTATATATACACACTACACAGTTATATTTTTTAAAGAATTTTTTTAGTGACTGCCATTAATTCAACTGATATAAAATATGATTGGGCCCTGCAGATACTATTTTGCTGGTATTGAATGCTAGGATTTCTGCTTTCATTTTAAAACTACCCGCCCTCATTATTTCTTTTAGATAAGAAACACGTATACGTCTATTTAGACATCGAAAGGGAAGTTTAATCCAGTGTCCGTTGCAGTTTTTCGCCCCATTACTCCCGATTAAACATATTAAATGTCACGCTTTTTCTTATAATAAATACATCGTTTTAAAGGTCTTAAAAATTCATATACAATATCGTTAGACTGAAATCGGTTGATCCAATCTTGTAATAGAAACAAAAATAAAATAAATTAAATAAAATGCAAAATAAGTTAATCGAACATTCTAAGGATGGTACTATAATTTTAATGGAAGTAGGAGGCACTGTTTTTATGGAATTACTGCCACAGGTTCAACACCGATAAGTTTATTTTGTTTCTTTTAAATTTTTTTGCATACATCACTTTTCTTTTGCTAATATTCAAACTGACATTTTTTTTGTTTGCTTCTATTGTAGATCCATATCAGATTTGTTCTGTATGCAATACACAGATGAAATAAACTCCTGTGTTTTTTTAGTATCCAATTTAGACGTATGTATGAAACGAAATATATGCCTGTCCTCAAAATTTACATTTATATATTCTTGGTCTACAAAATATTACATGTTTTGATACTCATATGTGCATACAAGGTTTCTAGCATAACTTTAATAGGGTAGTGATGCCACTACCAGAGACTAAAAATTTAAATTGTAAGACAATCTGGTAAAAAAAAACTCGTGTCGACTAAAGCTAACGCAGTTGACGTACATATTTCGTATCCTATCGACTATATGTCGAATCCTACACATTTGTTTGTACAATATACAATATATGTTTCGAATCCTACACATTTGCAACCATGCCGATAAATTTTATTTTCCAGCATGATAACGACCCAAAACATGCGTCGAAGCTTGTAAAAGTGGTTATTATGCGAAAAATAAATGTTCTGAAGTGACCGTCACAAAGTCCTGATTTAAACCCCATAGAAAATCTTTGGCAGTTGGTTAATACAAGAATCCAGCGGGAAAATGTAAAAAATGCAACTGAACTCTTTGAAAAACTGTCAGAAGCCTGGAACAGCATTGACAGAAATGTTATTCAACATTTAATCGAATCAATGCCGAAGAGGTGTGCAGATGTGATTAGGGCAAAAGGATATCACACCAAATATTAAAAAAGTTAATTACGTAATCAGTTTTTAGAAAAATCGTTTTTGTTCCAAACATTTTGTCCAACTTATTTTTTATTCTCAAAAATATAATACAAATTCTTTTTTGTCTCAAAAATATAATACACTTTTAAAAAAATTATAAGTGTACTTATTTTTACCTAAAACACTTTAGCTAACTATTAATAAATATAAGTAATGCATATGTCACATAATTAATTATTTTAAAAATGCCAAAGTTCGAACCATTATGTCCAATACTGTACCTACAAATATATATTTACAATGAGTATACATCTGAATACAAAACGTTGGTTGCAAATAATTCTTACTAAGAGTTGTTTAAAATTGTAAAAAAAATATTTTTTTAAAATGTTGTTTGAGAACTACTGACTTGTTTTATGAAATAATTAAAGCCTCGGGTGATGCTCATAACCAGGGCCGCTAAGCTACTGTTTGCCATCATATTGTGAGAAACTCATCGTTAATTAGATAAGCTAATACATAATAAATTGTGAGTAAATGAAAAATAGAACAATCGTATCCTTTTTTTATTTGCATACATTGCAACTAAGGCCTATGGGATTATCGTGATAGTGTGTAGTAAGTGCGTACATGGGTATCAGAATCGTAAGAAATAAATTGAATTTATATTACTTATAACTTATAAATTAAAATGAACATGCATACACATTAATTTCTTATTATGCTGATTATTAGAAATTATGACAACGTGTTTTATTAAGCTCTTTGTAAACCTGAATATGAAGTCTACTTCTACAATCGTTGTAAGTAAATGAGAAATAAATATTTCACAGTATAAAAAATACGAAGAAAATGATGAATGTACTGGAATCAAATCTGAATCTTGATGTAACAATGCCTATACCGTATACTATCGCTATATCTTCACGCACCCCTCTATTATATAAATTTCAAATAATTTGAAATAAAAAGGCCATAGAAAATCGACCTCATTCCTGGCAGTTAAGCATTCCTTTAAAAGATTAATTGGGATATTTAAATTGTTCCTCAAAGATGTCTGATCTCTAAACTGAGAAATTTATATTAAATTGACAACATCCCGTTTTGTCTGATACAACAACTGTAGCTGGCCCGCTTTTGTAGTAGGAATAGAAAATATGTCACGGAGTTTAAAGAAAAAATTTGATGGTAACTTTTTTTTCATATACATATTTCAATAAAAACTCATTGCTTTTAAGACATTCATTATTCAACAGCAAATATAATAAATCTATTGAAAAAAAGAAATAACGCGTAGAAGTAATACAATAATAAAATGTATTTTTTCATTTTACACAACATATTGTTAAATTTGGCGTTATTTAACTAATTATTCAATATTTGTAAGTAAACACATTTTTGAAAACGAGGAAATTATAAATAAAAGATTAAAAAAAAACGATTTACATCAGTTTTCTGAAATATTTAATACAATAGCTAGGCCACTGCATAACTAAGTATATAACTGGACTAATTAATTATAATTGTTAGCTGCAGAAAGCATTTAATTAAAATTTCACTTAATTTGACATTATAAACATCTTTGACAGTCCTTCTTGCGTATTTCTGTATTATTGTGTAGGTTAATGCACTTAAAATGTTAGCGGTACTCGTTATTGGTATTACAGTGATCAATATCAATTCTACTAATAAACTAGGAGTCTTGTAATTAATTCATGATGTATTTATATAAAATGTTGCTGCTTCGTGACGTTTGTACGAGAAAATTTTAGTGACAGTATGTTTTCACAAGAGTGTTTTAGTTCTCCACGGTAATTCAACAAAGTTAACGTAATTTTCTTATTTAAATATGGTTTATTGTGTAATTTGTTCTAATTCAGATTTGGCTGTTATTAAAAATAAATCCTCCAGTTTTGGACACTGTATAATTTTATATTCCACGAAATTTTTTTTCGTCATTATCTGTCGCGTGTTAAAATTCTTTGACTGTCCTCAGTAAGAAGTGAACTATCACAATAATAACTATTGTCTTTATGTTTAAAGACATGCAATTTAAAATGTAGGCAAACAGTCACAGAGTCAAAGCGACTATTGTGTTCTTGTGAATGAAGTAGTTTAAAGTTCTTGGCAAAAAAAAATCGTCACGGAAACACTATAGAAGGAAAATTCGCGTTAATGGCTGCTATAAAGCTCTCATAAGTTGAGAAAGTTAATGATTTTCTCGTAAATTCCAGTTTGTCTAGTAAAAACCCAGTATACATTACAAATGCATCGATTTAATTCAGTTAATGGACAAAAAATTCCTATTACCTAAGCTCTGCATCCTTTTCAAAATCGAGTGACATAATGGTTATAATGGTTTCAAAATATTCCGAATTTAATCAAGATTTAGTACTTCTGTCATCACTTATTAAACGAATAAAAAGATAATTAAAAACGTAGTTCTTAATTTCGGCGCTTTGACATAAAACATGAAAACTATATTTTAGGGACAACTCTTTTAATTTAACGGAAATAATTTTAGTTCGTCATTTTTACTGCGTTCTAAGAAAGTTATTGGCGATTTCCTAGACATAGAAATCTTCATTAATCTTAATTTTGCATTCATTGTATGTCTCGTTTAAACGAGGGAAAAAAATTGTTAAGATACATTGAAGTGATGAGTGGTTTCATATAGCGAACATTTTCTTCGCTATTAATTTTGTCTAGTTTATTCAATAAAGTAATTACGATGTGTGGGAGTTTGCTACGCTCTATAAACAAATAAAGGAAGTTAGTGATCTAGATTAAAATTATACTGATTAACTTGGCATATGAAAAATATTTACTATTTGTTGTATAATTGCAAATATGTAGCTGTAGTGGAAGTCGTCAACGTTTTCAAGGTCAATAAATTCTAAAAACATATTTAGTGAAATAAAAGTCGAAGGACCTACTTTGGCAAATATAAGATAGAATGTTATAAATACTAAATAAATACATCGCGGATACTACATCAGTGATGTTATAGTAAGGTAACCCGCGGTAGCCGAGATGCCGTTGCGTAGACGTGATATATTTGAATCGTTGTAGGTATAAGGAATTAAGTTTAGGTTGCTTATATACGGCCCTGATGGGGCATTCAAGTGGGCAGCTCTAGTCATAAAGAGATAGATAGGAAGAAGATAAACGTGACTTGAAGAATAAATATGAAACAAGAAGATAACATACATTAAGTCTTACAAAACCATTATTTGCAACAAGCTAACCTATACTACAATTTCAAGTGATTAATATTAACATTTTGGCAATAGACAATTCGATAGTTAACTGAATTAATTAATAAAAATTATTAGCGTTACACCACGTAGTTCTTATCTTATACATATGGTCCTGCAATTTATGCAAAGGGGCACTGCTCGACGGTCGCC